>OX401410.1:36688764-37381129 GCA_947846245.1 Cerastoderma edule
TTATTTTCTGCAAGATAAGGATTATCAACGAAAATGACTAGAATATCGTCTTTTTTGTAAAGTAAATTAAACACGATTGAATGCGACCGAAATTTGTCTAGAATCTTTGATGAACAGCACCCATTGGCTTAAGAGCAACAAGATCAAACTTCTGTTCATATAACATAATGATTAGGTTTAGTGCAATAATTTAAAATTGGTGCCATGAACATACCAAATATCGTTGTTTGATTGTCCGATGGCAATCTGAAGTAATGATTTCAAATTGTGTTACTATGCGGTTTTATTTCAAAGTTCAATTCTCTAAGCAAAGCCGTTTCATAACGTTGCATTATGTAATGCTACTTAAAAAACGGGTTGAATTGTATTACATTTTAAGTTTTTGTAATAAAGTTGCGCTATGTAACATTTAAAACGTAACGTTTCTGTTTTTAAAGAGAGTTTTTCGATGCCAATTTGAAATGTCATACAAATTCATAATGGTCAAATGGCAATTTTTAAACACTTAATATAATATTTTTCGAGCAAAAGGAGGCACTGTACATATCACAAGAAAAACACGGAAAAAAATGTTTAACACAATTTAATATAACAGCTATTTCAACTTTACAGTTCTAAGGATTACAAACGGTAAATGGGTGGTGAAGAAATGGACAACAATGAAAGCACGGTTTAATTAAAACTAGGTGACATTTTCTGCTCCTATAGATTTTCTTTACGCTTGCGCACTACAATGTGGAAAACCTTTTTATCGTCGTTTTGTTTTTATTTTATTGTTTAACGGCCATTGATGCAATTATATGGTGGTTTGTAAGTTTATTTACATATTTTGTCTTATCAATTGACTTTGAATGGCTATTATGTGCTTTAAATCCGAAAATCAGAATTTAGTCACGTTATTTTTGCCTATGGTTAGACCGGAAGTTGACGAATCCAGTACGACAGTTTACGAGTGTGACAGAATGTGTTTTGCCCTTGCTCTTTCATGATCGCACTGACATACCTATGTAATTAGCGAGTTGTTCTCCTGTTGCGAACAAACACTGGTTATAAAAAAGGCAACAGAGCACGTTTGGCCTCCTTAACCCTTTCCCAAACAATAACAACATTTGACCACTTTGCTGCCGACAACTCTATAAAACTGTGGGAAAAGAAGGAATGGCTCGTAACGAGCAATTTCTCCTTTTCCCACAATGTTTTCTACTCTATCAGAAGGCTATTTTCCAATTTCATCACATTTTGAGATGGCGTCTGCAAACATTTTCTATTTGGGACAGTCGAAAATTTGGAGTTTGGGAAAGGGTTAATGCTTGGTAGTTTTATTCTCAAATGGTGTCTACCGCTGTTTCTAACATTTTTCAGCTGTTGTATTTATAAACTCGGAAACATTGCTGGAGGACTCTCAATAGTCAAGTCATTGGCTAATTGGGGGAAAAAGTGCCGATTATTAGCCTACCGAAGGAAGGTGAAGGACTTTGTATTCCTAGAGTTCCTTCCAACTGGGTAATGCTTTGTCTAGCTTTGGAGCAAGCGTTATAGAAATGGGTCTTATATGTTGGTAGGGTTATCATTTCATTTCAGAACATATGCCATTCGTTATACAGGGCATCGATGGAGGAGTGGTGATATTGTACGCAGATGACCAGAAAATCAGAACTAATTTCCTTGCCTTGGTATTTAACCTTATTTACACACATATTAGCGAAATGTCTGTCTTTACAAATAACACATAAGAAAATAAAACTCTGACAAAAGACGCGTCCTTATAACGAACTTGTACCATATACGATTTTACTAAATGATTTGTTTCATGCTTGAAGAATATTTTGTAAAGAAAGACTCTGAGACATATCATACCAATTATTCAAATCAGGGGTAAATCGATCGTTAGCTTAATTCGATCCAAATAGTAAAGCGTGACATAGCTGTACCATTTAATCTAACATATTACCTCAGATGGACAATTTCGTTTTGATTCTTTCGCAATGGTTCGATATATCTTCTTCTGAAGTTCCAACATATCGGGTGTTTGTAGTGGGGTAAATGGTTGAATACAGACGAATACGATCCTATCAATAATCACAGAGTCTCCCCTCGCTAATATCTCATACTAGATAGAATCACGTGATCAGCCTTGTTCCGAGAGAGAGAGAGATACGTTACTATTTAGGATATAGGAGACAAAGAATGATCAGATAGAAGTGTGTAATTTTATCAACGGACACATGATCCTATTCTCCGTTCTCAGAAACGATGGCAACTTGTTTTTAAGATAGAATACCCATAATACGCCATTTTGAAACCTATTCTTTTGTCGGAATACTTCGTTCGTCATCGGTATACATCGGTCGGGCCGGAACTATTCTATGTAAAGCCCTAGCCCAGACCGATGTTCTCGCACACCTAGAACAACCGGAGAAACTTGACGAATGGAAGACATTCAAAATGGAAGATTATGGGTATACTACCTTAATTAACACTTACAGCCAAACACACCTACAACAGAATATCGCGATATCATTTGCGACATGATAAGCCCCTTTAAGACAAAAGTTTATTCCCATTGACAAGAAACCCTCACCTCGACTGTTTACAAATGACGTTTGCATGACCTTAGCTTAAGAACTGTCAACATTTAATCACGAAAATTGCATAGCCAAGTTAAAAAGCAAACCACAGCATAGTGGATATGAGATCTAAATGAATAAACGATATTTTAAAAGACTGTTCCCAAAATCTTATTTAACACCTCAATGTTTGCATCGCTTAGGGTAAGATAATTTGATATATCAATTAAGAAGATGCGATACAGCCCATTTTACGACTCGGCGTAACAATTGGTGACGACAGTTGTTGCAAGTCCCATCATCGAGCGACCTCGGCTTGTCGGATGATTCGAGAATCACTTTGCTTACTGACGGGTCTCAGACCAGGTGACCAGTTACGACTGGTTACGCTTCCATCCGGTAAACCCAATAATTTCCCCGGGGAACCAGCCCATCATTAGGCCCACTGACGGGTCTCAGATCAGGTGAACAGTAACTCAACGTCTTTCCGACTGGTTACGGTTCCACCCAGTAAGTCCAACATTTTCCCCGGGGAACCAGCCTATCATGAGGCTTGCCGACGGGACTCAGATCAGGTGACATGGTTCTCACCATCTCCCCGGCTGACTACGAGCTAGAAAATTCACAACTACCCGGAAATGCCGCCATGTTTCTCGGGGAACAAGCCCACCATAAGGCTTACCGACGAGTTTGAGATCAGGTTACCAGTTACTCAACGTTTTCCCGACTGTTTTTGTTCCACCCGGTAAAGCAAACATTTTCACTGGGGAACCAGCCCACCATAAGGCTTACTGAGGGGAATCTGATCAGGTGAACAGTTACTCAACGTCTTCCCGACTGGTTACGGTTCCACCCGGTAATGCCAACATTTTCGTCGGGGAACCAGCCCACCATAAGGCTTACCGACGGGACTAAGATCAGGTGACTTGTTCCCTCACTATCTCCCCGACTGACTACGATCTAGAAAATTCACAACTACCCGGATTTGCCGCCATGTTTCTCAGGGAACCAGCCCACCATTAGGCTTACCGACGGGACTAAGATCAGGTGACTTGTTCCCTCACTATCTCCCCGGCTGACTACGATCTAGAAAATTCACAACTACCCGGATTTGCCGCCATGTTTCTCAGGGAACCAGCCCACCATTAGGCTTACCGACGGGACTAAGATCAGGTGACTTGTTCCCTCACTATCTCCCCGACTGACTACGATCTAGAAAATTCACAACAACCCGGAAATGCCGTCATTTTCCCCGGGGAACCAGCCCACCATAAGGCTTACCGACGGGACTAAGATCAGGTAATATGTCCCCTCTCCATCTCCCTGGCTTACTAAGAACTAGAAAATTCACAACTACCCGGAAATGCCGCCATCTTTCTCGGGGAACCAGCCAACCATTATCCAACTGACAGTATCATCTTCAGCGTCAATTTGGACCAATCAAAACCAGTCTGAACAACGTGGTTATTTATCGGCTTCTTAAAAGACAACGCGTCAAAACCAGGAGTCTGTTTGTGACGCTTCTGAGACGGGCGTAATGAAAAATTCCTTCTAAAGTCCTTTAAAAAACGGTTTGTCCCCTATGGAAATATGTTACTGCTACAATACGAATCTTCCAGGGGGTTACAACTATATCGTGGTGGATAAGGGGATTCATGTATTTGTTTAAACAATATTTTTAGTATGTTTATATTTGTCTCTGCTGTTCGGTAGGTACTTTTTATCACCATCATCACCATCATCATCGTCATCATCATCATCATTACCATCAATATCTATGAATGCAATGCCATTCTCTCATCACAATAACAAACTAGGTTTTATCAGCATCAAGATGTTACCACATAGATCTGCACGTGTTTATTTTTGGCGGGACACGTGTAAATCTCTCTAACGAGTACATGATCACATTCATACAGAAAACATCATATACCTACATGATAGACGAGTAATGCTACTTATGAGCAGTAACGTTAGCTGACTACAATGACGTGATCTTTCGGAAGTTTTCAGATACGTAAGACATATACAAGGTTTTTATCTAATCAAGCACGAATGCAATACTTTGGAGGTATCAATTGGTTATGTTAAATGGGAAGAAAATCATGTGTATGAAGACAAATGCTATAGTTTAGTAAAGCAAATGTAATACTACCTAAATGTACTGTCTTCAAATGCCTACATCGAATGAAAAAGGCAGAGGAAAAGTTGCTGAAAACATCGCTTCTTGTTCTTCTTGACAAAGCATGTTTCGCTGTTCTAATATGAAACATAATTGCCTTACCGTTATTTACTTTTCGTCGTTCCATTCTAAGTAGATTTCCTTCAAATTTCAGCAACTCATGATAAAGGTGAAAATCAAAAGCAAACTCATAGAAATAAAGATATACCCGTTAAGTTGCATAAAGTCACTGTTCTCGTCCCTGTATATTTGCTTGATTGAATAGATGAAATATATAGAAACTACTGATTGATTGGCTCAAATAAGTTAACCGCACTCCAACATGAGCAATCTGTCCAAGGAGCGACTGTCGTCTTTCCTTTCTATATTTTATTAGAAAGCTTGTAGGGCCGAGAATCAAACTTGTTAGAAGCATTTGCCACTAGATTACCACCGAATATTTCGGATTTTTCTATATGCTCTCTATCGTTATATTTGACGTTACGCAATGCCATTAGGTGATGCCTCGGTACTAATATAGGTATATCGAACGCGTGGCAGCTGGTCACGCTATTCACAACGTCAACGTCGACTTGTTCCACCAGATGTCGCCAGAGGTTTGTCAGTTCCCTCATTTTGGCGGGAACTAGTGGAACACTTGGTACACCAACACTTCGAGATGATAATGGATAATTTTGTATTTAGAAATATGTTACCGAATATGATAGTTTTCATTAAAGGCCATGTTTATGAGAAAAAATTATAATGAAAATGGGTCATTACTTTTACCGCAATGACCTTTACACAAAACAAGTTCTGAGACCTTTAAAGATACTCGCATTCGGCTTTAAATTTGGGTCAGTTTAATAAAATAGTTTGAAAGAGTGCGGCAAAACACCATTTATTGGTTATGCATGACTTGGTTTTGTGAGAATGCATAACGATGTCGCTTTTGCAAAACATGCCTGTGTGATGATATTAAACTGGAGAACCTTTAATAGATAAATGACAAGCGTCGTTAAGAACATATCAAATGGACATAATCAGCCCTTTTTGTACAGCATGCATACATACCGAACAAATTACTCAGGAAAAGGTTATTGCTTTGACAAACCGTTTAACCCAAATCATGCGCTTATACATTTTAATAAAAAGAAGGAATACTCAATCTGAAAGCTATTGGGGACGGTAGAATCGTTGCTGCAGGAGTTGTCAGTATTACGTTACAAGTAGACAAACCGCTACTTCCCGTGCTCACTTCTCGGGTGACACTTTATAATACGAGTACCATCTGCTACCCACATATGGTGCAGGCTTTTCCACGTAAACTATGCGTTTTTATCTATATTGAACCTATATGAGTAACAGCTGATTGGGTAGGCTTTAACAACAACCAGCACCATTCAGCTTTTTCAGAAACGCCGATCCTACCAAACACAACAACAACAAAAACTCTTCTGATCGTGTATGTCTTTTCATGGCATTCAATGTTAATGCAATGTTTTCAAAACACGTCATTAATTCCAATAAGAAATAACAGATGGTTATGATAATGTATCATATTTGAAATGATGTATCGCTGGTGTTAGCCATTGTGTTGAGGAAGGGTTAACCCTTTCCCAAACAATAACGACATTTGACCACTTTGTTGCAGACGACTTTAGAAAGCATTGAGGGAAAAGGAGAAATTGCCCGTGACGAGCAATTTTTCCTTTTTCCACAATGTTTTCTGGCCTATCAAAAGATTATTTTCCAACTTCATAACATTTTGAAATGTCGTCCGCAAACTCTTTTAATTTGGGACAGTCGACAATTCGTTGTTTGGAAAAGGGTTAAACTAAACGGTTCGTCAATGGAACAAAACAGCCACGTGATCACATCCTGTGACAATATTCAACACGTCAACTAACTCGTTCAATAATATCATAACTTATTACCTACATTAAAATGGGTTACATATATGGTATCATCGAAGATGAATTTCATTTTTTCTTTGAGTGTAAAGTATTTCGCAAAAAGAGTTTGATAGATTTTGGTTTAGAAACAAAACTCTTCATTGTTTCTGTTCTGTACTTGGGAGTTATACGATGAACGCTATGCTATTTAAATTCGAAATCAAATTCAGATGGCTTTTGCTAAATGCATCTTAAATACCAAGTTGAACCGTTATAGAATAGTTTGTCATTTTTGATGACTCCGTTTATATCGTTTAAAGTTCATTTGTTGCGACACAAGCGATTCCTTATTTCTCATTCACGGCCGTCCGTTTTAGTCCATAACATCTCGTTTCAGTAATGTTTCCGTACGATCTAGGAGAACATGGTATTTCTTCTGTTACGTCACCTTTGTATGACCCCTATCGTTCTGCAATCAAACGTGATACATCAATCTCACGATACAGACACACCATCGTTGCGGTTTTCCAATGAAGATATGATAATTGTAAAACTATTGGAATCAAGTTGAATATTTGTACGAAACGTCACAAATAAATGTTTTCTCGAATATGTTTTGTGACATAATGTTTCGCAAGTCTTATGTTCGGAATTGTTTAAAAGAATATTTTCCATCAGTTTTGAAATGTCGGGCAGCGATCGAAAATAACAGACATAAACGTGATCACTTTATGAACATAGAACATCCCTAACAGCAGAATCAGTAAAAAGCACAGAGTTGTTGTTCAGGAAAGATAACTCTGGTAGATTACAAACTGTTAGCCTGGGGTCCTGGCCCGTGCGTATACCCTACACTGGTGAGGGGTATACGCACGGGTCAAGGACCCCAGGCTATACAAGCGGTTTGTTCGTGATTAATTAAACCCATGGACCCATAATAAGGCAAGCGAAATGTTGCTACTTGTTTAAATCGAGACCAAGAACACATAAAAAAGGAATATTAGAAATATATTTTCATTACGTTTTTTAATTGAAACCATTGTGACAAAATGATAAATCAGTTTATTTTCCACAACCTTCTCTTAGGTTTTCTGCAGCATATGCGCCAAACTGGTGTATTATAGAGTAGGGCTTTAGCTCTTGAAAACTGCCTGACAACTTGCTAGTGTGATAAGCGAACAAATAAAGAAAACATTGTAACAAAATGAGAGTTTTCATTGCACTGCATTGAGCAAGTTCTCTTTTTGACAAAATTGCTTTCATTCGTTTGTAGTATGCGTTACAACAGTACCTAAAGGAAAGATCATTATAATAACGCTGTTTTACGTGCTGCAAAGGTATGCATGTTTTTATAGGTATACTGAGTATCAAATTTATTATTACCACAAAACAACAGTAGACGACAATTTTAACTCTAAGAATGCTGGGTAATTTTCTAAAAACTAGATTTTTGTTACGTCAAAATCAAAATCAAGTTCAAAATACTTAAATGTTAGCATTATTTTGATATGGAAAGGTACTCAGAGTAGCAATCATGTTAGGTCACAGGCCAGCTGCCAATTTACTTGCAACATTTTTGCATAAGCATGAAGTCGATTCCAACACTGTAAGGATTAAACGTTTGCCACATATAGGGCAATATAACTGTACCAAATAGTGAAGACAATTATAACAAATAGAACCATGATCTTATGGTGGTGTTGGGCACAGATCAGCATAATAACATGATCTTATAGTGGTGTTGGGCACAGATCAGCATAATAACATGATCTTATAGTGGTGTTGGGCACAGATCAGCATAATAACATGATCTTATAGTGGTGTTGGGCACAGATCAGCATAATAACATGATCTTATAGTGGTGTTGGGCACAGATCAGCATAATAACATGATCTTATAGTGGTGTTGGGCACAGATCAGCATAATAACATGATCTTATAGTGGTGTTGGGCACAGATCAGCATAATAACATGATCTAATAGATCAGTGTGTTGGGCACAGATCAGCATATAACATGATCATAGTGATCTTATAGTGGTGTTGGGCACAGATCAGCATAATAACATGATCTTATAGTGGTGTTGGGCACAGATCAGCATAATAACATGATCTTATAGTGGTGTTGGGCACAGATCAGCATAATAACATGATCTAATAGTGGTGTTGGGCACAGATCAGTATAAAAATATGATCATAGTGGTGTTGGGCACAGATCAGCATAATAACATGATCTTATAGTGGTGTTGGGCACAGATCAGCATAATAACATGATTTTATAGTGGTGTTGGGCACAGATCAGCATAATAACATGATCTAATAGTGGTGTTGGGCACAGATCAGTATAAAAATATGATCTTATAGTGGTGTTGGGCACAGATCAGCATAATAACATGATCTAATAGTGGTGTTGGGCACAGATCAGTATAAAAATATGATCTTATAGTGGTGTTGGGCACAGATCAGCATTATAACATGATCTTATAGTGGTGTTGGGCACAGATCAGCATAATAACATGATCTTACAGTGGTGTTGGGCACAGATCAGCATAATAACATGATCTAATAGTGGTGTTGGGCACAGATCAGCATAATAACATGATCTTATAGTGGTGTTGGGCACAGATCAGCATAATAACATGATCTTATAGTGGTGTTGGGCACAGATCAGTATAATAACATGATCTTATAGTGGTGTTTGGCACAGATCAGTATAATAGCATGATCTTATAGTGGTGTTGGGCACAGATAATCATAATAACATGATCTTATAGTGGTGTTGGGCACAGATCAGTATAATAACATGATCTTATAGTGGTGTTGGGCACAGATCAGTATAATAACATGATCTTATAGTGGTGTTGGGCACAGATCAACATAATAACATGATCTTATAGTGGTGTTGGGCACAGATCAGCATAATAACATGATCTTATAGTGGTGTTGGGCACAGATCAGCATAATAACATGATCTTATAGTGGTGTTGGGCACAAATCAGCATAATAACATGATCTTATAGTGGTGTTGGGCACAGATCAGTATAATAACATGATCTTATAGTTGTGTTGGGCACAGATCAGCATAATAACATGATCTTATAGTGGTGTTGGGCACAGATCAACATAATAACATGATCTTATAGTGGTGTTGGGCACAGATCAGCATAATAACATGATCTTATAGTGGTGTTGGGCACAGATCAGTATAATAACATGATCTTATAGTGGTGTTGGGCACAGATCAGTATAATAACATGATCTTATAGTGGTGTTGGGCACAGATCAGCATAATAACATGATTTTATAGTGGTGTTGGGCACAGATAGTGGTGTTGGGCACAGATAGTGGTGTTGGGCACAGATCAACATAATAAGAAGGAAAAGTTTCTAGTGACGAGCATTCTCCTCTCCTTTATAATGATCGATTCGTGATGCAGCAAATACAGATGCTTTAATTGTATATATAAAAGGGTTGTTAACATGTCGCTCGCTGCAATGTAAGTGCAGATATTAATGGGTTGTATGATTATTGATGTAAGCCACCGTACAATGACTCGCCATTGTGGTAATTGATGCATGATGGAAATAATTATTTACCCTTATAGCGCTGGAACCGACTTCATGCTTAAGCAAACCGGTTAGATCGAGGGCAGCCGCCAAGAAAATTGGCGGTTTGCCTGTGATATAACCTGTTTGCTTTTCAAAGAATCTAACATTATCAAAATTTAGGTGATATTCAGGTTTTGGAAAGAAAACGACACAAAATCTATTTTTAGAAAAAATTCCAGCATCATAAGGGTTAAGCAGGGAATATCGCCAAGATATTATTATGACACTGTCTGCACTGGCGTGGGGGCAATGTCCTGTCAGGGAAGTCTTGGTATTAGGTCATTAGATTATTCCGGGAAAAAGGACTAACTAGTTAGTGGTATTTCCTAATTGGTCCAAACTCGACCTCAAAATATATAGGTCGCAAAAACACTCAAACATTTTATTGCATTACGGAAAGGTAGGCATTCAACTGTCTTACTTCAAATAAGAATACGCTAATGATAAGAATTATGGTGTAAACTGTTGTCTGCGACAGATGCGTTCCAATTTGTTTCGATTGAAAGAATGGTTATACAGTGTCTGCATTTGGTAATAGTTCTATATGTTAAAGTAAATATCTTCTGAATCTCTGCATGACGTTTTTCAAAAGATTCTCTTGTTACAAAAACCCAGCAACATATATCAATTGCATTATGCTTTCATAGCATAATCCACTTGTAGTGCTAATCTGTGTACTCTGCTTTCCAGTCGGGCATCGAACATTTACAAGCCCTCACGCCAGGCAACATGTTTTATAGAAAATCGTAATGGACTCGTATCAACATAAATCTTTATTGTCGGTCTAAACTCAAAAAGACACCTATTACAAACTCATTTTTAGCATTTAATCATATCACATTTGCTGATAATGCTACTCAGATGCTGATGAATTGCAGGCATAAACTGTTTATTTGCCACTTGCAAACCAACTATCTACGAATCACCAAAATAGTAATAGGGTTTGTGAATAGAAACTATTCAGCTGAACGTTCATTCTTATTGAAGAGAAAACCTTTAGTTAAAAGGTCGAATTCTTTGTCACATGGGAAGAATTTCCTTAAGCATTTTTGTATTCAAATATCGTTAAAAGTAAAACATGAGATATGGTTGAATCTAGTTCATGACTTTGTTTCCTATTCCTGTACGATTTCTAGTGGTAGATAAGAGGAAGAATCCTATATCACGAACACATTGATGGTTTGCATATTTTCGGTGAAATGCTCCAACGATGATCAGTCTGTGCAGTGTAAAGTCGGAAGCCGCTTTTCCGCAATCAAGGTTTTTAAAATTGAACGCTCAGTGTTTATTAGTCTTAATAATAATAAGAAGAAAAACAGTGTAAATGCCGCCAGTTTATAAAAACAAGAACTCAGTATCATTTCCAAACAGCGTTGAAGCAATCACGACAAGAGTTTATTATTTCGAACAGAAAAAGGTCGTCCAAAATGAGTGTGGAATTACGTTATCTGCTAATGTCTAAAAAGATCCAAGCTGAATGTTTACAAACGTCAATACAATAAGTGTGCATGCTTTAGTCAAAAACCTCATAATGATTCTTACAGTGATCTCTCTTTAAGAGATTGATCACTGCCACCACAAATGCCACATGAACATCTGCTTAGATTTTTCAATTCAACTGGTCAGAAATCAACGCAATAATACACTAATACTTAATTAAGTATGCATTGGAAAAAAATGTAGTTCCATTGTATCCGGTACGTATCGTAAAGAAAAAAATAAAGTAATTAAGATTTAATCCAAATCTGGATAAAACATCTTGTGGTGGGAGTGATCGACGAAGCGTAGCAAGGGGAGGTTACTGTGACGAGCTCTAAATTAGTCGCCTTACCGCCATTGAGTAACACGATAGTTTGAATGTCGGAGGGCAGTCTGTGATCAATGCGGGTGGGAAAAAAGGAAATAATTCAAGCATCTATCGCCCAGAAATAACTGAAATACTTTCGAAAAAGGGGTAAAACACCAATCATCAATCATAACTACTTGGTTTGCCTTTTCACGCGAAGAGCCCTATTATAATCACACGTCGTAGGGTGTGTTTTTTATCTACATGTGTGAAAACGTACTAGACGTTTGAAATGTTTAACAGCTGCTTACTGGGCCTACTGGCTCCAGTGTGTAGGCCTGTGTTAAGATAGCGGACACCTGTTAAATGTTTCAAGCTTCTCTATCTCACATCTGGTTTCTGTATCTAACTTCTAGACTGGCACCGCCGTAATGGACAGTTGTCGATAAGGCAAGTCGTGGTATTCCAAAATATCGCCGCTCTATGGTTAGGTTTTGGGAGATAGGATTATTGTTTTGCCTTGCAATAGTGCACATGTACGGGCTTGTCAAAGACCACACCTTTCATTGCTTATGTTTCCCGCTTCTTGGAGAGGTTGTTCTGCACATATACTGTGTGGTTGAAGTGTGGGAATGTGCAACTTAACTGAAAGACATAGCACACCACAGACAACGGAATGAATGCATTTGTGTTTCTATTTGATATTGGTAGAACTCAAGTATTCAAGTAACCATTGGATGAATTACTCATTAGGTGAAGGTTTTCCTATCAAGTTGATCGAATTAAATCAGAGGGTATTCGTAAGAATTTGTTTTCGTCTTTTTTCTAACCAATATGTATTTCAAGTTCGCATTTGTCGAATTAATGGGAAATATGTAAGCGATTAATATTTCGGAGGACCAAAACCATTTCACTTGAATTGAAGAGTGTCTTTATTTATATCAAGTTTTCAAGTTAGGACTTCGAACACTCGTTCGAAATGTTACTTTTCATCGATCATCATCGATTGTCAAACGTTAATGGTTTCCTACAAGTGTCATGACTTCAGCCAAAGTGAAATGTATGGTTCTTAATGAAATATATGATCTAAATTGTTAATATCTACTTATTTAAAATAATCTTATATAGATGACCAACAATCAAATATATGATAGGTCAAGTGTATTGGTCATCCTCACTAAAGGTAGAATACTCACAATCCGCCATTTTGAAACTAATTATTTCGTTGGATCACTTCGGTCGTTCTCGGTATACATTGGTTTGGATAGGAACTATTCGTTGTAAATCGAATGGACCGATGTATACAGAGAACGTCCAAAGTAACCAGACGAAAAAAGAATTTCAAAATGGCGGATTTGGGGTGGTTTGCCTTAAGGAATGACAACAGTGTTGTATGGCTATGTAGGAAAGGGGGATGCTTAGTGAATTGCGTAATACAGTTGTAGCGCTTATCAAACCATTTAGATCACAAAAACTATTTAAACAGATGTTATTAAAATGAAAAGATACCAGAAATCTATGATCAAATTGTTGATACGTCAAAAGCATTTAGAATCTTGTAGCTGTCGGAATAAATCGTGCTTTCTATCAGCGAAGTGGTGTATTTTCATAACACGTGAAAAGTGCCGCGAATAACATTTTTTTTCATAATTTCTCATTGAATCAGATTGGTTTCGACGATATATAGTCATGAAATATATGTTGTTGTTTTTTCAATTTTTTGTTGGAGGACTGCTATTGGTTTCAATCTTGATTAGTCATAAATAGGTCATTGAAAATGGAAAATGTTATTGGAATCGCATTTAACGACCCAGTATTGAAATCCAATCCAATCACATATTTCCCTTAACCTCAAGCTTGTAACCACAGCAGGGGTGTCTGGGGTGTTTTATTACAAAAATGGGACAACTGAGTATAGATGAGCTTTGCGTACGCAACCCCTTGTCGATGGTAACCCTACCAAAAGCAATAGTTTACAAACTTCAACTCCGTTAATACATCCCTCCATATGGGTTGTGTTATTTGTCAAAGTTAGAGCAAGAGCAAACGACAAGACTAAAGTATGAAAACTATCAATTCCTCATGGCGTAGGAACCAACTCGTTTTGGCAAACAATGAGAAAATGTTATTTTTTGAACAATTAATGATTGATTAGTTGAATTTCATGTGTTTTCTTTATTATTATTATTATCATCCTTTCTTTTCTTTGGGGGTGTATTCAAAGTTGGTCTGACACATAAGGTTTGGACCGTATTACATAAAATAATTGGTTAACCGTTAAATACTATAACGTTCAATAGATGCTTTCCTTTTTGATGAAATTCTGTAGCCAATCCTCCTATTGGGAATTAGTTACGACTGGAATTTAAGTTTCAGGTCACCCAAGGGAAGAACTGGTTTGGGTCCTGGGTGCATTGCTGTGTTAACTGACGTCAAGATAAAGGTAGAAAACAATTTTCTTTAAAAAAAAATGCTAAACATCAAACAAGCACAGACATACGGAGGTCCAACGAAACATATGTGTTTCCAAGTATCACATTTCACTTAACCCATAACCAAACAATTACGACATTTGACCAGTTTGTTGCAGACGACTCTGGAAAACATTGTGGTAAAAGGAGAAATTGCTCTTTACGAGCAGCAATTTCTCCTTTTCCCACAATGTTTTCTGCACTATTAGAAGATTATTTTCAATTTCATCACATTTTGAAATGTCGTCTGCAATTTCATCCAATTTGGGACAGCCGAAAATTTGGAATTTGGTAAAGGGTTAAAGTCAAGTGGTCCTTTTATTGATCTTCATCCGTGCAGTACGCAACCCTACAAACGTATTTTCCCACAGTACTACCAGAAAACCCCATCGTCTGCCTCTCAACAATCCTTGATATAAAAGGGAAGGATTCGACACTCGTCCGTTTCTGGAAACTATTTCAAAGTGCACTTCGTACCATCAGGTGGGTCTGATTAAAAAGCCATGTGTTCTGGTATTACATAACCAGGTGTCGGTGGAGCGACGTGGCGCCGAACGCTAATCTTTTTTACACGCGCCCGTCTTGTAAAATTTCGAAACCGAGGCAAAACAACCGGTGTAATTGTGATTGACTTTCCGTGTAGAAAGTCCGCGACTATCGGCTCGAATCGTGAAATGACACGTGATTATGTATATATTTCAGATAAATAAATTCGGCATGATTTTATTTATGGTCTTACTTCGAGATTCTTAATTTTCAAAGTAAGTCAAAAAACAAACAAAACCTTTTTTTCATTTCATTGGCTTATCTAAACAAGATGTAATAACGACATTCACAAAATAGAATACAGAACAGCGTATCAAGTCAGGTTTATATGCTTTTTATCTTCAAATATCTTTAAATATGAGAGAGACACTCCATGGGCTACCGACTACTGTATGTGACAAGACAAGGAATTGTGCAAGGGAGTCGAACTCAAACCCTTCGCATATTAATAACAAAAGTCAATCAAAAGCCTAGTCTAAATCCATCAACAGTTAATATACAAATCTGATACGTATGTGCGGTTGGTGATATAAGGTTCCAGAGGAGAAGAAAGTGTAGAATGATTTCAACCAAACTGCCCAATCTGATGTACAAAGGTTGTGCGGCTTTAGTCCTTGGCATTCTATGTTAACGAGATTGACCATAAGAACAATTAGTTATTTTCCAACAATATTTTGAACCAGGAATATCCACTGTTTAATCACAATTTCAATTGTTGTCGATATTATCTCTCAATTTAGGAATATCCAAAATGTTTCCAGTGGACGAATTTTGAGAATTTTTTTATCTGTATAAGTCGGCATTCTGGAAATCCAATAAATAACCCCATGCGGTATCGAATTGATTAAAACGTCTTGAGAATTGACACGTAAGTAAATTGATTATGTGATTTAATTAAGCCCCTGTCCCAATATAGTCGATTTTGAACCGAGTCAGACAGGCAGCTTTTAAAATGATAGTGCGAAGCATTGAATTTTCCCTGAGCAAATTATCTTTTCGTCAGTGCGATACAGTTATTTGAAGACTTCATTATCACTTTGTAACTAAGTTTATTGACGCATTGCTGCGGTTTATTGTAAACTTAAAACTGTTAAGGGTTAGAATTTCGTCAGACATAAAAGAACCATTGCTCGTAAAATGAAATCCTGGGAAAGGTCATTGACATCTTAAATTGGATATAGGTGAAAAGCAATATGAAATGAACAGGATCGATTCGTGTATTTACTTACTTCATTAGTTATGCCGTTAAACCTGTCGCTATCACAAGCAACGGGTTTCGAATACGAACATTCTAACAATACTTCGTATACGTTTATCAAACACAGTGCTTCAAGATACCTCAAGCTTTATATCATTTTTTCTCTTACCATCATAAAAATATAGATCGATACTGGTCCGTTGAGAAATGAAAATTCAAGGATCGAACCCAGATCTCCCGTGAGGGGGTCAAATGCTTCCACAGTGAAATGTCCTTACACGAGTATCGTCTTTGCGGGCCAGATCCTGTCAAATACATATGGACAGGATGGGCATAGAGTCATCGCATAGTGTCATAGAGACACTGCGCGGTGGAGCAAGCGTGGGATATTCGTTCTGGATTAATGCACTTATCGTACCGACGTGATATATAAGAAAACTTAAGTCTATTATTATAATGGTTATTGCCTTCATTATTATAATCACCATCACACTTACCACCACAATCATCATCCTTATCATTATCATCATAACCACCGTCACCATCACTTTCAGTTTTACCATCATCCTTATCATTATCATCATAACCACCGTCACCATCACTTTCAGTTTTACCATCATCATTATTAGCATTATCAGCAGCATCATTAGTAGTAGCAGCAGCACTAGTGGTAATAGCAGCAACAGCACCAACACTTTACACTCTCTTAACCCATTATCAAACAATAACGACATTTGACCATTTTGTTGCAGACAAATTTGATAAACATTGTGGGAAAAGGAGAAATTGCTCTTAACGAGCAATTTCTTCTTTTCCCAGTACGTTTTCTGCCCTATCAGAAGATTATTTATAAATTTCAATACATTTTGAAGTGTCGTCTGCAAACTCTTTCAATTTGGGACAGTCGATTTTGCCGTTTGGTAAAAGCTATCATTATCAATGTCGTTGGTATTAATTGATGTTTTACATGATAATTATACCGTTTACCGTTTGGAACAGGATAAAGGTCGCCTCTATATTGTACCGCCTCTGACTTTTATCATTACTAATTGTGTGATTCCGTTATTACCGTTGTAAGCATTATCATTTATAACATTAGTATCATCATTATTATCATCTGAGCAGAATGATCGATACCACGCAAGCCGATCTATTATAGTCACACAACGAAACACCTAATAAAAGCGTAAGAGACCGAACGAGAAAGTTTCTGGAATTGTAATCAAAGCGCACGTGAAAGCCGGCGCCGGGAGTTCCCGAGATGCATCTGTGGTTCACATCAGCGCCACATGGCAGATGAATTACACACACCTGACGGGTTTAACATACCTGCCTCTTAAATACCTTCACTAACTGCCTGGATTGCCCGGTCCTTGTACCCGCATAGCTGTCTAGTGCCTGACGCCTGACAGACCATTTGTTATAGCGCTCGGGAAACGTCAAAACACTCTTCAATTTGTGTGGCATGTAACGGTCTCTTAAACAATAAAACCGCAGCACTGAGCATCAGGAAAAACAATGAGAATATATGATAGAGGTAGTATTCTGGGAAATTTAACATTGGACGTATCGTAAAAATTGCATTGCGCATAGTGTACAAAACATAAAAAAGTCCAAATGCATATCTTAAACGACACATTCTGTGGAGAGTGTGCTGTCTTAGTCTGAGAATTTCTGATTTCGTAACTAAACTTTGTGATGGGTTAGAATTGATTTAACACATAAATCTTGTCAAATGATATTATTTCAGTTTGTTGAATAGAGTTGAAGCAACATATCTCAATAACGTAGAAATGCGCTTGCGATAAGAAATTTCACATTTTGCCACATTGCATTCGTTTATAGAATTCCACCACAAAGCTTCTGATGGAATTGAAAGACCAAAAACGACTCACAGGACATTTACATTTTATGGTTAATTGTTTAAATCCCGCATGATGATCATGACGACAGGCGAAATAAGTGACCAATGTTGCTAGGGACTATAAACCTGTCATTGGGTACCCATGAAACCAAATTAGCAGCCTAATAGTCCCAATAAATGTTTTGTTAAACTAATTAGGAAATATTTGCGTAAGTCAAAACTGATGAACATGGAAAGTTTATTTAATGAAAGTCGTTAATTGAATGTCTCATGTCTTTGTACGTGTATTGCTTAGCAATCTTGCTTAGTCCATTATTGAAATCAGGGGTAATGTTGTTTTGAACTTACGCAAACTTTTAGCATAAAATGTTTTGTAAAACGGAACTCTGTAACCGCAATGACAGGTGCAATAAGTGAACAAGGTTGTCGGGGGACATTAAAATTTGTCAAGGGGTATGCCTATCCATGTCAACCAAATAGTCAGTCAAACCTCCAAGGAAACAATGGTTTGGTTTATATCCGACATCATCAACGACACAATAAATAAATGGCCCTAAAGATCTTGCCTTCAAGAGTTTGTAGTTCTAATGCCGTTTTCCTCATTTCTTCTCGAAGCCCTACAGTATGGATACTCTTAACTTCCATGTTTCCCTCCTTCCAGATATCTTGGTATCGTTTTACTAAACAACTTCGGGAAATATTGGCGTAAGTCAAAACTGATAACCATGGAAAGAATATTAAATGGAAGTTGTTATTGGAATGTGACACATCATTGGAAGAGTCTCGGAGAAACTTTGCAATTTTACTTAGCCCAATACTAGTATTGAAATAAGAGGGGATGTTGTTTTAAACTTACGCAAACATTTAGCATAAAATGTTTAATCAAACGGTACCATGTAATTTTAAACTTTTGATTGGTGACACATACAACAATAAGTTGCTATTGCGTCGTTAAGAGTCATCCAAGACAAAATATTTCGCAGACCCGAATAATGATGGATGACTTTTGGTAAAGAAACCATTATCGAAGCGCTGTTTCATGTTTTCTGTTTTTGTTAACGCAGGTGTTTGAAGCACATTAGAATAAATCAGATTCTATCATACCTTTATCAGTTAATCATATTTGAGGCTGTTTTTGTTAAGATTAAAATAATTTACGTCATACCTCTGCTCGAAAGGGCCTATAAATAAGAAGGCAGTGTTATGCATCTGTAAATTAACCCTTACAGTGCTGGAGCCGACTTCAAGCTTATGCAAATAGGCTAGCTCCAGGCCAGCCGCCAAGTAAATTGTCGGCTGGCGTGTGATCAAACCTGTGTGCTACTCTGAGTATCTTTTCTCGTCAAAATTAAGAAGATTTTTAAGGTATTGGAAAGCACACGACAGAAATATCTATTTTTAGAAAATTACCCAGCATTCTATGGGTTAATAAGGAAATAATGTTATGCATCTGGAAATTGTGGCTCAAAGCCTAAAAGCTATTGTCACGGTTACGCTTGTGCAAAACACTTATAGATATCTCTTACAGAAATCAGGAAGTGTAACATATGTTATGAGCAGGCCTAAACTTGGAACAATTAAATCACCAGTGAATATGCAAGTCTGCATGTGCACACACTCCGGTAAATCCATTTCCTTACCAACTGGACATGGAGTTCTTAAATATTTTGGCGTCTGAAAGCGATAGCCAACGACGATCATAATATTTGGGGCTGTCTTTTTCTTGATATTGTGTAGAAATATTGCGACAAAAATGCAATTACTCGAGATGAACGGCTTGTCACATATTTTTCTTTTCTGAGACGTCTATTTCGGATGCATTTAAACATGTACATGAAAACAATGCCTTGGTAAAATGACTTCAAACAAACATCGGTTAGTCATTATGCTCTCGAAGGCAAACATCTTTGCGGATTGAACAGTAAGAACGACACAATTTTCTGATGTGAACATGGTTTTGCAAATTATGTCATTATCAAACAGATTAACCGATGAATTATAGCATTAGACTTTTCTCAAATATGTTTATTCCACATATGAAATGGCTCAACAGTGGTTAATTTAGGAAGCCAAAAATAAGAAACGACAGACCAAACGACCATACCATGTTCTGTTTCAAGAAACCAATGCTCTGTAATGTTTGGTGTATCAAACAAACGATTTCTTTGATAAACTTAAACTAACATATGCATGTCATACAGCAAGACCAAGTAACGACAGTGCATTCTAGTTATGCATCTACAAAAAAACGGCTTGTCAAGAAATTGCGTTAGAATTCTTAAATCAACAACTCTTTGAGTTTATTACGATGGAAATGTGTTCTACAGCTCGCTAACTGGAACCAACCCAATGGCTAGATTTAGATCAGTGCGTGCAGACATCATAATCTTGACATCACATTGTGAGTGTTGACAAGGGTATGTGTCTTGCCCGATGGCGTGAAATTCGAACATGACACACATCTTTCAGCGTACCATAGTCCCTTCTTACAAAAGACAGGAACATCTAACAAAGAATTGTTGAGTCGAGGTGAAAAACTTAAATCAGGCAATAGGTTGATTTTTATTGGTTTGTTTTTTTCATCATTTCTTTTAATTCTTTCCCCTTTTGAGAATCATTGTGTGTCACTATTTGACAAGTAACACAAAACTAAACTTAGGACTGCAAAACAAAGCAAAATGGTACCTCGGCAACGTTCTCTGTGACATTTACTTCCAATTTAAGAAGATCACGGGCATTTTAGAGGAGATTAGAAGCGATTTATTTTTTAATAAAATTGGTTTAAATCTATAGAATTTGATCAAATGAACTAATTTCTTTGGCACAAAACACCTCAACCCTTTTGTCAAAGTTGTTATATTGTTTAGCCGTCCTCCTGAAATATCTGTTCATACATTAAGTACTTATTACGAAAAATCGTAGTAAATAATTTCCTGGTCAATAACTGACTGATTTTTCCAAATTGTTAGCAAAAGAGGATGCCAAATAATCATATTAACAAAACACAAAGTCTGTATAATTTGGATTATAGTCACTGACCGACTGAATTGCTCATTAGGATCCATTTAAATCTATTCTAAAGACTTCTCCGGCAGCTAAGCCACAAGTAAGCTTCAATGAAGTAAGTGGTTGGTATGGTTTCTGACTCGTTGTTAAGACGTTAGAGACAGGCTCTCCTCACACCAACCTTCATTAACACCACCATGGCATCAGATCATGATGGTGCCTGTATAGGTTGATCTGTAATTGCACCAGATAGAGCGATATTACCACAAGACATGGCTTTGGTTATTTCTAGGAATCGGAAATGATCGTTTGTGAATGTCGAATACAAGCATGACGCATAAGCAGACAACACTAATAAGGTATGAGAAATGAATATTCCTTTACCTTTTTGTTACAATGATTTCTATCTTTGCAATTATCCGTCGTGTACGTCTGCTTTGAATTTCAAGTAATGGCAGAATTTGGAAATTGGTAAATCTGTGTTTAGACCTAACAATTTCGTCTGGAGTTAGTCAGTCTCTATGATACCCTCTTCAAAGAATATAGAACGCTAAAGATAAGAAAACCCGACATTTCAATGCATCCGTCACAAAAATCCAGGAAATCCTGGTTAAAGCTGGAAATATCATTCTTGCTTCTACATCTGTTTTTCTTCTTCAATAGTCATTCACTAAATAGTTACATATCTCGGTCTATCAAAATACCCACATATGTTTTCCATACGAGAGCCCGCTCGTGTATTTCCCCTACGAGCAAGGCAGACGCACACGTGTTTTTGCCATCGAGACAGGCGCCACTCTGTCTTGCCGAAATCTGCAATTTAGCTAACCAAGAGCCTGGGTACACTGGAATTGGCTGCGCGCTGTGTTTCAAGCGATGCCTTTCGACTGCAATTCTACGCGTTTAATCCGTAAAACACATGCGCCAGATGCGAGAGTTGAACAAACACGTGTCGCGGGTTCTACCAGACGCCGGGAATGGTTCGCTTTCTGCTTTTATTCATTATTTTCTCAAAAGTCTCTCTCTCTCATTTTATCTTATGATCAGGGTTCTGGCTTTTAACGGTGCGATGAAACGGTCAAACAATGTAATAAAACTTAAAAATGTATCCTTATTTCCACTAATGAAATGAAGGAGAGACTACAATTAGGTTTGGGTATCCTTGATTTGAATGTTGTCAAGGCAAAATGCCCGGAACATGTATTGAGGAAGGAGAAAATTGTCCAATAAGTGTTGATAACGTTGATAAGTGGGTTAATAACAATAGTTTAAACCAATCTTTGACAAAGAATCACTGGACAGCAAATCACAGTTGTGACCTCTTTCCGTAACTATATCATTATGTCCAGGTGTATCTCTCCCTAACCGATCAACAAACAATCATACCACAAAACTTGGCCTTACTAAGACACAATGTACGACGACTCTTATATGTAGTTCTGGGCATATATCAGATCATGCCAATCAGAGTGCTTGGTAATCTTCTAAAAGATAGCTTTTTGTTTCCTTCTGCTTTCCAAAACCTTAACTGTATATATCTGCTAAACTCTTCTGAGGGAAGGCTATACGTTGCACTGTTCACGCACTTACATTAGTTACCTTTGACCAAACATGACTTTTTTTAAAAACAATTTCTAGTTTTGGCGAGTAATAACCAATAGTATGTTTATTTTTGCATATTCATTAGTTTGTAATAGAATGTTATTGGTGATATCGAAAAGAAAGTTACAAAAAAAAAATAAAAAAAATACGGCGTGAGAGGATATTGATCAATTGTTAAGTTGGTAATTGAATTATTGATTTATTGCATCAACGGTACAAAGGTAATTTCAAAAGCAACGCTTCGTCACAAAAAAGGGTATATGGAGGAATACAGGTATGTAGAGGAATACCCTAAATGGCACAATCTGTAAAGAGCATTCGTAAAGATCCATTGGCATCCAGGACCTCAGCCAAGCAGAAAGTCTTTTTAACACGTACTATTCTAAAGTCATAAACAGATGCACAAGGCGATGTTCAGGATAAGCCGTGCGAATGGATCAACAACTGCCATCCTATATCTGCGATATCTATTAGTTTTGGTCGTGTGATTCCTTACAGTGTATTTATTATTGTACATTCGTCTGTGAGTGAAAACATCAAAAGCCTCTGATAGAATGTGCACACAAGTAACGACAACTGCAGAAAGTTCGTGTCTGACAACTTTTGCTGTACAATCTGAAGATACTATCTCTTTCACTTGCCATTATCAATAGAGGCTATTCTAGTTGCAATCTGTATGAAACTTATTTAGAGCAGTTAAAAATGTTACTTGGCTTATGGCGTATATCTTTTCTTTTGCTTCAATAACGTCACTATCTTTTAAACAATTTGGTTAGTTTGGCGTCGGGTAGTAAAATATTATTTTCAAAATTTTAGATCGAAACGACTGGTTGTATCATTAGAATAAGTCTCTCTCAAACAGAATATCGTTTTCGTAAAAACAGCTTTACGTTTTAGACGTCATGCAATGCTTTCTCAAAAAAGAAAATTGTAGCTGTGAATCAAATTGGAATAATGAACTTCTTTTCGGTATTTTTGCCATACAGCTGATCATCTCCTATTGTTAGATAACAAACTTTGCGGTGCTGATTCCATTGTATGTTGATGGTTGACGATATCCACACAATTCTTTTACCGTCGCCTTCACCCTTACCAAACAATAACGACATTTAACCGCTTTGTTGCAGACGACTCTGGAAAACATTGTGGGAAAAGAAGAAATGGCTCGTAACGAGTAATATCTCATTTTCCCACAATGTTTTCTGCCCTATTAAATAATATCTTTTCATTTTTATCACAGTTTGAAATGTCATCTGGAAAATCTTTCAATTTGGGACAATTGAAAATTTTGTGTTTGGTAAAGGTTCAATAAACTAACGGAGAAGGGGTAACGAAAAAGGAAGAAAGTCGCCTATTTTAACGACGTTCAGAAAATTAGTGTGGGTTTTATTGCTACGTGCAATAATATTATATTACCGGTAATTTCAAGATTGGATTTTCAAAGCAATTTGGAAAATTGGACGACATCGGCTCACGCGCAAATCTAAACTTAATGGCATCAATGATGTTTCCAGACTATAACTTTTAAAACACTATAGCAAACCGGCAAACAAGCTATAATGTATTTCAGTTCAACTTTTTATGGATCTTCTTGATTAAAAAAGTCATTATATTTTAGGTGAGGGAATGTGTAGAAATGTCAAAATGTCAAAATGTCATTAAAACAATGCAGGTTTTTATTGCTACATGATACATAATTCACGAATGTATTAGGGACGGACATACTTGATCGAGGGAGCGACACTTTATCCAAGTTTTGCAGTATTTACACCGTATATCTTAAAACCGTTGTGACGCTTTTGAATCTAAGTACATTTCAATTCATTGTATATCTATATGCTTTTATAACTTATATACGAATGAATTTCACCTCAAATGATGATTACGACTTTATGAGTAATATTCAATACACCTAAGCATCATTTTTTTCATTCTAAAACACTAGTAAGAGAAGTCGAATTAGACCAATTCAATTAGAAGTCAAAGTTATGAGCTTGTATTCATTTTAACGAATTGTATGTTCCATGATTTCAGTACAGAAAGACAAATATAACGCATGAGAACAATATTTGGTGTGTTCGGTGGTTCACTATTTTGCGTGCCGCGAATTATATCCAGGCATTATGACCAAGGAAGTAATGTCGCAATTACGAATAGTACATTTGGCTTGTCAGGTTTACAGTTGTATATTTTTCAATGTCAAACTTTATGACTTGTTTCTTCAATACATTCCTTATCTAGTCAGACAGAATGAGAACAATAAAATAGTACACGCACCTATATGTAGTTCATCTGGTATTATAATATTGTTTTCTTTCATAAAAGTTCCACAGAGTTGCAGCAGACGACATGAGAACATTCGATCGTAAAGACGAATTTTCGCAGTCGGTACCGTTTGCCAGCAGGTTATCGGACACAAATGATTGGTCGCCATGAATCACCTTTGATAGTGTCGATCGATGCTTAACCCTTTCCCAAACAATAACATTTGACGACTTTGTTGCAGACGACTTTAGAAAACATTGTGGGAAAAGGAGAAATTGCTCGTAACGAGCAATTTTTACTTTTCCCACAAGGTTTTCTGCTCTATCTGAAGAATATTTTCCAATTTCATCACATTTTGAAATGTCGTCTGCAAACTCTTTCAATTTGGGACAGTCCAAAATTTGTTGTTTGGAAAAGGGTAAATACTGTCCTACCAAAACATCGCAACTATCTAAAATCCATTGTGTTATTTTATAACATGTAACTGTCTTTGTATGAGATTGCAAATATAATCATTGTATTGTATTGCGTTGTACTGTAGTGTATTGTATTGTATAAGATGCGTCCGAGTAATATGCATATGAAATTTGCCCGATATACATGTAGTGTATTTGTTTGCAGTGGCCATTTTCTAGTACCGTTTTATTGCCCTCCTGCACCATCTATTCAACTCTATTATGATCGTAGCATCATGTTTAAGAGGCATCTCTATCAAAACACGATATCATACAGTTCCGACTAAACGGCTTTCATCTGTGGTAATCAAAGAACAATAACATAATTGTTCGACAATACAGGGGCGTGGCAACATGCATTTTTGTGGAGATAAGTAACCAACCTTGCTCTATTTGTGGCTGGCGACAGCATAGTTTTGTAAACTAAGGTGAACCTCAAATCAGACACCCCTACCCGCGACATCTAATTAAAAAGCTTAAATGTTTAAACCCTTATAATGCTGGAACCGACCTCATGCGTATGCAAACAGGTTAGGTCCAGGCAAGCCGCCAAGAAAATCGGCGGCTGGCCTGTGATCTATTCTGTCTACTACTTTGAATATATTTCCTCAAATAAATCTAAGGTTTTGGAAAGCAGACGTCACAAAAATTCATTTTTAGAAAATCACACAGCATTCTAAGGGTTAAAGTTGAATTTGTATACGCGTAACTATGTTATTATATCAAGCAACACTATTTTAAAGCCTTCGATGCAGGCGATAAATGAACACGCGAAAAGCTCTTGGGACGTAAAGCGTTCGGTTAAATCAAATAAATGTGTTCACCCTCATAAAATAGCATGTCCCGAAGAGGTTTCAAATGCATTTCCTACTTCCAAAATATTCTCTAATCCAATAAAGCCCTCATATCCCATGTAAGCTCAACAGGCTATAAAGAATAAAACGTACAGTCTAAGCTTTTTAGAATTATACACCTTGTGATAAACGACTTTTTCCATTCCATTTTCAATAGTCTTTTCTCAATACGTTCTAAGATCAGTTTTAAGACTACAGAAGAACTTTGCGTTAATCTGTAATAAAGAACAGGTGCATCGCACTGAGTCATTGAGATACCATATTAAAGATAATTATCATAATAATATAGAAATAGGGAGAACATGCTGGACATCATTGTGGTAATTTAAGACTTCAATATTCCTATTTATCTATAAAGTTTTCCTGTATACAACAACAACCTTTGCACTCTTAAAGCTGAGAGGATGTGTTCCTTCCCATCGTCTTGGATTTATGATATTTTCTTTGCACCATTAGGCTACGTATCCAAGGTGTCGTTTAAAAGTAAATTATGACCTTAAAAACGGAGAATTTTATAGAAAGACGTAAACAGCCTATCAAAAAGAATGCATAACACATTTTGGGTCTTGCATATAAATAGAGCCACTTACCAGACTCAAATTGCGAGTCAATTGATATGGAGACGATATTAAAGTCGAATATTTATGGGCAACTCTCACTGTGAAAGTCTTCAAGTTGACGTTAGGAAATAGATTGCTCTACCCAGATTTCTGACCATAGGGGGATGTTCAAACGTAGAATGTGAATCTTTATAGATGGGGTTTGAGCGGAAATTGAGAAGTAAGTCAGGGAATCCGTTTTTAATAGGCGTTTAGGTCAGCTTATCCGCCAACCGAAGTCCAGGGTAGCTTTTACTTAATATCTTATGCTAAGCATTTGCGTGAGTCCAAAACAACCTTCCCACTTATAACAATCTTGAGATAAGCAATATTGGAAAGTCACACATCATTAGAATTGTCTTTTAGAGACACTTCCAATCCAATGACGAGTCAGATTACAATATTATTCTTATACTTAAGATGATATCCATACATATCGATGTGTGTGTATGTTTTGGCCTACTATACGTGGCCTAGTGGTTAGAGGCCTCTACCCACGTGAGTTAGAATCCCGTTGACGGCATTTGGATCTTCATGAAAGGTAGTCTCTCGACTAACTTACAGAATGTCGATAGTTCTACCCGGATTGACCAGTCAATATGGACAGTTAAGTATGTGTTCTTCTACCATCATTACGACTCGGGCATCGCAACAGAACTGAAATAATGTTGACGATATGTTAAACCTAATATTTACGAAAATAAATACACTTAGATTTCGACTAACACAAACATGTTCCTTAACCCATTACCAAACACTGACGACATTCAACCACTTTGTTGCTTATGACTCTGGAAAACATTGTGGGAAAAGGAAAAATTTCTCGCTAATAACAATTTCTTCTTTTCCCACTAGGTTTTCTGCTTTTTCTGAAGAATATTTTTCAATTTCATCACATTTTGGAATGTCGTCTGCAAAATCCTTCAATTTGGGGCAGTCAAAAATGTGTTGTTTTGGGAAAGGGTTCAGCAAACGTTCGTTCTGCGTCTTCAACGTGGCACTAGAGGCCTTCTAAGCTACCGCACTGTACGGCAGCCCACTAATCACACACAGGTGGAGATTAGACGATGTTCAAGCTCCTCCACCTGGTAGATATTACTACGAAAATGGGCCTGCATCAGTTCTCGATTATTTACGCATAACGAGGGGTATATAACCACGAGCCAGCTATCCGACGCTAATCGAACACCACCGGGTTGACCTGAAACGACTCCCCTGCACATTAGAATGTTGGACTGGTCCAAATTCATAGTAACAGCAGACGACCCAAACTATTGAAAAAATAGAGAGCATTTTCGTTATGATTTTGGGTAGAAACAGCAATGACAAAATGAAGAAATGCTCAATAATACATATAATCGTTCTGTCGCAGTGTTTTATAGCCATGTGCTGTGGATACAGCAAACTGAGGTGTAATGGAGTAAAGAGTTAACATCGTGTCCTCGAACGACATGGTCGACACCTTAATGAGATGATGGCCTCGTTTTGGGATTGCAGACCACTGGTAGGATGGATTTGGAGTTGACCTCTTATCCCCATAACACCATACGTATGCTTTACCTGCTATAGAAGATGACACAAACCCATGTGACAAAAGGATAAATTGCTCTTAGAGAGCAATTCATCCTTTTGTCACATGGGTTTCTAATCCATATCTTTCAAATATTGTTTATGTCATGCAATATATATCGTCTGCAGGCGCTTTCAGTTTGGTCAAGTGACAAAAACCTATATCGGTGAATGAGTGCATGGTAGTAAAGACTAGTGTATCGACGAGAGAACGAATAATTTAGAGCTAAAAATTATTTATTTCACATCGATTGAAGCTTGACGATTTGCAAGGCTACTAATAGGTCTATGAACCATAGCTAATGTTACCTTATGAAGATTCTGCCCGCAGCACCTCATGGTACTCCATAAGCAGCTTTTCTTCGTTCTTGTTGAGGCTAGATGATGTATCGCTACCAGCTAATGGCTTAACAGTTTCCCAAACACCAGAATTTCGACTGTCCCAAATTGAAAGAATTTGCAGACGACATTTCAAAATGTGATGAAATTGAAAAATATTCTTCAGAGAGAGCAGAAAACCTCGGGGAAAAGGAAAAAATGCTCGTTACGAGCAATTATTTCTTTTCCCACAATGTTTTCTAAAGTCGTCTGCAACAAAATGGTCAAATGTCGTTATTGTTTGGGAAAGTGTGAAAGTCACTTGTATAACTAACCATACGTCATCGGGTGTTTAATCGAATAATGGTCTAATAAATTTTGAACTGATTCACCAAGTTGGACAACACTACACAGTCAGTCGATAGGACTAGTTCGGAGCCATGGAACACCAACATGCTAAGAAACAATGGTTGAGAGCATCCCTAATCCACAAACAAAACAAACAGGTTTACCCGTGCACCTAGAAGATAGATTAGTGTCTTGGTGATTCACCCAGCCATACATATGTATCTGGTTAGGCTTACAAAATGTGTTTTATGTTCCCAACCTTTGACATTATGGAAGAACATAATAGTAGTTTGTGTATACGCCCCTTATCATTAACGAGACAATAATCCCATGACACATCACTCTATAACGTTCTGATCTTAGGCTCGACAAACATGTAACCCTGTCTTAACTTATTATCAAACAATAATGGCATCAAACCAGTTTGTTGCAGACGACTAAGGAAAGCATTGCGGAAAAAGGTAGAAATTGTCCGTTAAGGGCAATTTCTACCTTTTTCACAATGTTTTCTGCAATATAAGATAATTTTTTAATTACACCGCATTTTAAAATGTTGTCGGCAAACTCTTTCAATTTGGGATAGTCAAAAGTTTGGCGTTTGGTAAAGGGTTAAATGAAGTCAACATGACATGAATACTTAGTCTCCCACCACGTAACATTCCATTCATATTCAAGTAAAGACAACATACATTGTTTTGTTTGGAAAATGTAATTTATATGAAGGGCATGCGACCTTTATAGTCGACAGCGACGAGCGCTGTGTTATATACCCAACCTTCGACAAAGTACGGGTCGGCCATTGACCCAATACCTGTCCATATTTAGTTCGCATGTGCTAGCAGACTGATTTGGTACCGGATGGAAACATCTCCGGAGAAACCCATATCGCTTTTAACGTTTAAACGAAAGGCCAAATCTACTTGCAGCATTTACCTCGGTTGTGAAGGAAGCTTAGAGTTTGTTCAAAGACACTCTCGATGGATGCTTCCTGGATACTAAACCAGTATTCGCGCCGATTTGTTGGTAAGTCCTTGAAATGTTCACCTTGCGTAACGATTCAGACCGGGACGCTCGGTACAAGAGGCAGACGCTTTACCTTTGCACCACTGTCGCACATGAATAGATATTCCGTGATATATACGTGTTAAATTTCTATATAGATGTCTCTATAGTGTACGTATATTGAGTCTGTGTAAAATTAATGCAGTTAAAGGTACAGTATATAGACTAAATTCACGCAATTTTTGCCTATGATACAAAACACAAATCATCTCGAGGTATTTGTTACAGCAGCTATTCAAAATTCAAAACATTAAAATAATGCTCTAACTTCCTTTCTCGAAATTTAAGACAGATCCATTTCTAAAACAATTGGTCATAGAACATTTTCAATCAATCAAAATACTCGTTCAGTCTCATGCTCTCATATTTGTTTAGTGTTTCGAGAATAACTTTTAGAATACGAATTCAAAGAATTCACCTTTATCAATCAAAATCGAGAAAAAAGAACGAAAAACAACAATCGTTTTATGAAGTATACATGATTTTTAAGAAAAAGATTTAATAAAGAAACATATTGTTCCCACAATAAATTGAAAGCGACCAATCTCCAACCTTTCCATAAGTCGACAAGGACATGAAGACTCCCTCCTTTTGAAGGTATGTGCGTGTGCCCGTTAGAGAAGTACCCATAGAGAAACCATTACCTGTGGGTTGATACTAGAACTAGGTCAGAATTCGGCTATTGATCTCATTAAACGAGAAAGATACAATGTGGACATCTGGAATGCGTTTGTCTATATATGTTTGGTATATATGGTTTTTTTTTATATCACGTCAACATCATTTTAGTTATGATGCTATGTCCGATTGTTATTGATGGAGGAAGATACCATACTCAAATGTCCTCAAGGACTAGTCAAGCTTGGTAGAATAATCAGTACTCAGTAAGTCAGTCGAGAGATTACTTCCTATGAAAATCCAAATGCCGTCACCGGGGTTTGAACTAATGCAGAGATGGGCCATGTGATTCCAAGTTCGGTACTTTAAACACAAGGCCACGGAGCCCACTCCCTGGAATCCGTAGCTCACAACACATTGCTGGAAACATCAAGCGGGAAATAGAGAATTGGATATGGGCCCGATCTAACTCTACAATACTCTATCAATCGTACTAGCCCCCCTCCTCCCCCGGTGAAAATTTCATCATCCATGTTCCATCTGGTACACTGGTGCAAATTAAGGGTGTTGCGGACAAGGAAATAAACCTAGAACTTCAGCGATATTGTAATTGATTGCGTATAAGACGCCCAATGTATAGCTTAGGTATTCATTTTTTATGGACAGAGTGTACGCATGTGCATACGGGTACCTAGGTGTCTGTCTCTCTTCATGTGCTATTGCACGCATAAGGAACGAACGGAAACCCCGTAAAGAAGACTGACTAAATGTACTGTCGGTCTTGTCCCGCAGTTTACTTGTATCGCAGTGTCCTTTTTTCCAATATAAAGAAGCATTTTATAGTGTGTACCTAGTTGTCTTCCTTTTCAGTTCAATGTACATGGAACTTTTAGGCATCATCTTAAGTTATAAATAAATCATTGATTTTGATAGGTAACTCATACATTATAATGAAATTACAAGTTGTGATATATTTTCGTTTCCTTTTTGACAGTTACATTTGAAAAGGAACGTTCAACGTAAGACGTCGTGCAAAATAGCAATAATTGGGCCACGTCACGGGAAAAGGGGCACTCGGATAAAGGCTGGTCTGGGGTTACACTGTTCGCCATCTTAGAGGACATCCAGTTATACCTGTAAATAAATACAAATGATAACTTTCGTGACTAGATGCTTGAATAATAGCGCTAAGTTAGAGCTGAGTCAGCGCTTCTTTTATATGTCCGAGTGCCCCTTTTCGCGTGACGCGGCCCAATTCATGGTAGCTTTCTTATTGCATCGAAGCCGTTTTCATTTGACGACAGAGGATTTTCATTGGATAGACCCCATGAGTTCAGAATGAAAGTTTTCGTGCCCCTGTACCATACAGCATCTAACTCAGATTTGCCGAACGCTCTAAAGACCTTCATACATTACCTTTAGAGCATTCCATTCTTCAATTTGGGAGTCTGTGACTGGACCGACTTAGAAAGGAATGACACATTTTATTTATGATATTTGGAAGAAACCATTATAAGAAATGAAACGTTGCTTAGTTGTCGAAGTGGTTTTTAACGTCTTCTGCAGCAGACACGAGAAAGCGATGTTTTAAAGGTACATACAAGGAGATTAATGCTGTATCAAACTATTTTATTTGGTAAACTGTTGATCGGATTCAATTATTTATCAGCAAAAAACCCCATCAGCAAAACTTGAACGAGAAAGTCAACCAGAAATTAACCCAGATTAGCAAGTTTAATAATTCAGATTGCCTCATTCTTCACCTCTGACCTTGGCAGTTGACACACAAATATTTGAACCGACCTATCAGAATTCATTATTTTGAATATGTAAACAAACAGGTTGTTGATAAACATGATTGAAATGGAGACAACTATATTTCAAGCACAAAATAACTTATGTTAAAGGAGTCCTTTTAATAGGGTCTAAGTGCATGTGTGAGTTGATTCTCATGACTTTTATGAACATAATAAAAGAACTCCATAAATGTTTTCAGTAATTTATTTGTACTTGTCTCCTTTCATGTGACTTTAAGGAGTACGGTGCAAAGACATGACTCGTGTAGAAACCTTCTGCATGATTCTCAATTTGATTTGAACTGTACATGAATTATTAAACCCTTTCCCAAACAACATATTTTCGACTGTCCCCATTTGAAAGAGTTTGCAGACGACATTTCAAAATGTGATGAAATTGAAAAATACTCTTCAGATAGAGCAACTCCTCCTTTTTCCACAATGTTTTCTAAAGTCGTCTGCAACAAAGTGGTCAAATGTCGTTGTTGTTTGGGAAAGGGTTAGAATGGTGCTAGTACCAAATTTAAATGCAGTTTAGGCCTTCTTCTGACGAGATGTTTGAAGCGAATAGGAGTGGATGAAACGGTTGTGCCACTATGAGCAATTCCATAATTTGTTTATTCACATGGTATTTTATGCCGGATCAACACCTTTCCTGTTACATTACGCTTTCCTGGATCCACCAACTCTAAGCTAGGGCTGTTAGTGACTTACAAAAGCGATCAATATGAATTGATAAGGTTAATCCAATTAAAACGTCTCTGACATAATATGGAAGCCGCCATATTGCAAGTTTGAAGACAACTTTCCTTGTACTTTCGTTTTCAAATGAAAATGGCAAATGTATTATCTAAAGAGTTAACTAATTTGATTAAAGAAACATTAAACCAAACTTATAATTTCACTATGACTTATGAGTTAACGACCAAAATAATGGGTTTAAACGATGTTCAACACTTTCATATACATTAAATTACTCATTGAACGCTCATAGGAAATGTGTTAAAAGCCTGGATGATTCACCCAAAATTCGTAACCCAATATTCATGTTCGAGCTGTACTTTTTAAATCACAGAAACACTCGAGTGTTACCAAAACCTTTTCAACGAAACCAGACACAGAGCTCGAAACCCGGAACCAGAAGTTCTAAGTCAGCTACCTTAATCACTGCATCAAACAGGAGCCTCTGATATCTTGTTACAATGAAATTATTGAGCATTTGTAGGAAACTGCTTATTTTCAGATATTGTAAGCGGACTGCAGCCACTTTAAATTTGAACGGGATGTTTGTGAAGCACTTTCTTACATAAAACCATAAATCATTCTTTCTACTGGCTTCACGCAAGTTCACTTCATATGCTGGCACCCTCCATTTGGATTTCGCTTAAAATGCATTAATTAATTAGCAGGGAGAAAATTGTCAAATTGTTCACTTGGCACTGAATCGAACAAATTAACAAAAACACTCTTCAGAATCGAGTGGGCTTAATGACATTGGCATATGCTGTCCATCTGCTCCCCACTTTAAAGTTCCTTGAAAATCTATGTTAATCGAAAATCAATTCGTAATAAAAAAACGTAACTTGCGCTCTGCGCCATTCCAGCAGATCCAGCGTTGCTTAGATAAAATCTGAAAATGTGTTGTATCAGTGAGAAACTGTTCAGTTACTGCTTTCTTTGGTCATACTGCTTTTATTTTAGAATCAGTTTGCGCAGTTCTTGTGCAAATATATGAGGAGCATTGATATACACAATTGTATAGACAACGCGATATTCCTGTAATATTTTGAAAAGCAGTGTTAACTTCATATATTTTTTCGAATAATTCCTATTGTAAGACTTGAACGTACAAAACGTGCCATTTGAGCATGAACTTAATCGTGACCCCCCCCCCCACACACACACACCCCACACACACCCCCCACCCCCTCAAAATGAAAATTTTAATGAAAGCAAAACCAGACGAAATCATACGACAAAACTAGCAAGGAAAATATACTTTTTCGTAAATTGTCGGGCAGAAACTATTGTGGCTTAGGGATAAGTTTGTCGGTTAGGACCAATTCATATGTTTGTCGCAGTGTTTTCTTTTAAAGTCTTCTCAAGCAGAATATTTACAATGATTTATTGTTCAATGAAAACTTAAATGAATTTACACATGTCTTTCAAAATTCACACCCATTACCTCATATCTTCTTGACACATAGACTGATAATGAATAACTGTTTGATTTGAAAAGGAATTTCGAAGTGCGAAGTTGCAACGCTCTCTATTCAAACAAACTTTTATAAATGGACCGATTAAATGAAATATATATTATATTTGAACTTATATGCAATTGTTGATAACACAAAAAAGGCTAGACTACTTAGAAAGATTCCAAAACATAAAATAATGTTTGTCCGACCACTTTACTTTTCACAGCATATATTTTGTTTTGTTCTACATGTTAGTTATCAATGTCGCTGTGTTAGGTGTATCTTAGCTGTGTCCAGGCGATTATTTATTTATTTGTTTTCCTATTGTTTTACGTCGTTTGTGAAAGAAGTTCAAAGTCACTCTCTATGACTGGATTCTAGATACTAAAGCAGTACTCGCGCCGATATGATAATTAGTTCATCCAATGTTCACCTCGAACTCGTGACCCTCGGTACAAGAGGCCGACACTTTGCCTCTTCAATACTGCCGCAGCACAATAATTTCACAATTGGTCTCCAACAAAGTTAAAATTGATGTTTACCTAACTTATCTAAATGCACATAATTCAGATCTAAGTTTCATTGTATGAACCATTACGCCATAGGTGATGTAACTTTTGACTCGGTTTGATTCTCAGGACTTTGGAATAATCTAAGAATCGCGTCAGTTTCAACCAAGCTTCACTATCAATTTCAATCTGAACACATCGGGTTTATCCAATGAAAACATTTCACAGATCACGGAAATACCCGAGTAGTTCCGATTGTATCAACTTGTGTGCGACAGGTGCCCTTTGCGCTGTCGTAACTGATGACGTAGACCCTGAACAGGATGCTGATTGGCTGCCAATGGTGACGGCGCCATTTCCCGCCTTGTTGATGTAGGTATTTCTGGTAAATTTTTATGCGTCTACTTCTGCCAAGTATATGCTTTTCACAAATGATAGACGGCAGTTGTCCTTTGATTATCTGCTAAGAACACTGTTGACGTATAAACATGTTAGCCTCTAAAATGATGAGATGAAATGACCAGGATGCAGAAGGCTTGCTGCAGACGATTTAGTAAGTAAATTAGAACTTTATGAATTCACATCAGCTTGAAAGCAGCTGTTTTTGATCTTATTGCAGGAATGTAAAACGTTCATAAATTGACTATTATTGTCAAATGAGCAACTTCTGAGTAGTAGTTTTAAGCCCTGTGTGTTGGGGGTAGAATAAAAACATACAAATCTTATAACCAGAGCTAAGATGTACCAAAAGTCTACTTTTTAAAGGAAAGAGTAAAACACATGTGTGCATACAACATCCATTCATACTACAAACTCAATGATGATAAAACAGATTCTGTGATATAAACTTTTCAATTTTAGTAGATTTTTAATGCTGTATTAGGTGCAAATTCAACAAGATACTGTCTTATTTCCTGAATATACAAAACATGTATTATTGACTGTCAAATAATTTACACAAAGCCTAGACTTCGCAATAGAGAATTTCTTTTTTTGATGACAACATTAAAAAGAAAATTGGGATTGTCATTCACTTGAATTAAAGTTTATGTGTTACATAAAACAATTTCTTCACTAGCAATGGCTGGGCAAAATCTCTCTTAAAGGTATTTTCCCTATTTAAAGATGATATCAATTAATTGCAACTTCAAAAGTGTAAACGATTAGAACTATGGTATTTTGCAATTATGCCTTAAATATCCCCAAGACAAAAGACAGATGGTCTGCTACCAGACCCAAGTTCTCCAATATTGAATTTGGTAAAACTTCTCTCATAAATAGAATCCAACCCTTACCTCATATCTCACTATTTGGGTTATTAGAGATCTAAAGCAGATAAATACTGCAATACAGAAATGTAGAAGTGTTTCTTCTTTTACTTTAATTGTATGGAAATTGATTTTTTGTCACAAAACTTTTCTTTTCATATTCTTTTTTTTTTACATTATTTTCTTTACACCATTTTCCTGACTGTAGAAGAGAATATAAGAATTATTTGTAAAGGTTGCAATTTTATTAATGCAAAAATGCATTTTTGCTAAATAGTATAACAATCCTCATGCTGAAGAGGGACATCATTAATGAAAGGCAAAAACTCAGTGTCTGCTGGATATTCTTTTTCAGCAATCTGCTCTAAGAACAGGGTTAAGCCACACCATATTTCATGCTTGAAAACACTTAAATGACATGTAAAATGGTATGTTGGAAACAATTGCTGGTAATAATAGAGATTTTGGGAAAAATCCTACATACTTTTTTCTTTTGAAATGAAGGTCAAAATGTTAGATCAAGAAGAGAGAATTCCAAAGTAACTTTTTCTTAAGCGGGCAATGTTTTGTGTTAAGCTTTTAAAGTGTTGAGTTATAAAATTTGTAATTTTCAGTTATCTGCTGCAGAGGAAATTAGGAATCACTATGACAAAAGAACAAAGCTTTCAAAATGAGCTTTCCATCTTTTTGTCAACATTATTGCTACCATATCAAAGCTATTTTTGTTGAGTTGAATTAGTCAAAATTCCTGTAAGGATTTAGTCATATTGGATAAGGGAAATAATATTACTATAAACCAGATATTTCCAGTATGTACCGATATCCAGATATTGTTTCCAGAAGATTAACTGATAAAGAAAAGCCATATTCCATCTTGGACAAAATTGACAATAACCTTTTTGTAAAGGAAGACTAAAGAATAAAGTCTCACTATAATTATTATACTCTCACTAAGATCTCAAGTTCAAACTTTCTTCATGTAAAATTGCATTTAATTGAAGAGAACTTTGGCAAATATGGTAATTTTATTTTTTAGTAATGGAACTCTACTTCACAGAACTGGACCAAGGCATGACTGGTCAATCTGAACTTGCTTTAATTACTGATAGTAAGTTTTTTTGTTTTTTTTTCATAATAATTGCTAGAAACAAAGCTAAATAGTAGGAAATAGTATCTATAGGAAGCAATGTATTTTTATATTGTAATGTCTCCTTATAATCTCAAATTCAATTTAAAAGATATTTAGATGTCCCATATCAATTATTAACAATTGACAATTAAGACTATAATCCATAATGAGTGTTCATTGCTAGACTATTATAGAAAGTCCTTCACTTTTGAGAAAGACTTATTAACACATAAGCCCCTAATGCACATTTTTGCATCTTACAGCAGACGACTTTCAAAAAAGCATTGTGGAAAAAGGAGAAATTGCTTGTCACAAGCAATTTCTCCTTTTGCCACAATGCTTTGTCAATCTATTCACATAACATAACAGCAGAACCGAAAGGTTTCCACATGTTTACAAATCCTTTCGAAAGTCGTCTGCTTCATGAAAAAAAATATAAGTTGATATTCTGCTTAGTGTAATGGCGGGCCTTTTTTCTAGACAATCAATGTATTAGTTTCAATGAGAAGGTTTCCAGATGGCGACTAAGGGTTTGGTAAATTTTATCTGGATAGAGTTATTTGATCATATTTGGTCTGTTTGAGCGAGGAGCTTTATTGTTTTATCCCTTATCCCCCAACAGTTCTAAATGCCTTATTACCATATTCTTACGCCTTTGGTTTTTTTTTAAATATCTGTGGTTTTACGTCCATATTGTGTTTGCTTAAACAGGCTATTCATAGCACAGGACCATGGTTTCAACTCTTATCAGAAGTACTTGTGAGGCGGGATATACTAGAAAGTATCTCTAAAATTGCTAACAGAGCGACCTGGGATTGAATCTCAGGAACCCTGGACTATGCAATAGATGGATATGGACATGTTGATTTCAGTCCGTCTGTATCCCTGACTGTGAGTGTAAAGGTAGTTGTTTGTACAAATATTCCTGTTGACTGTTTGTCATGTATGTGTGGGTGCTGATCATTACAAAATTCTGGGTTCTACTTTTGTAAAAGTGTGAAATCATAATATTTTGCAAGAATGTGTATAAAAAGTCCAGATATCATCGTTACATTATATATCAGTTCCAATCTATTTACCCTTTGTTAAAGTTCTTAAGCACAACTTTATTAAGTGTTCAATGCAAGACTATGGCAAGTGTTTTACAAAAAGTGAATGACTTGCTTTAGTATTGTATTAAGCCTTCAAACCAAAAGATAATCGAAACAAACCATTCTTTTTTGAAGCATTGAAAATGTTATTGTCATTTTCATTACCTTTAATGATCATATGCTAATTCAAACCCTTCACCAATTATTCAAATTTCTAATACAATTTCCAGTAAATGTAATTTTTTCGTTTAAACATTTACATTTTTTATCGTTTCCTAAATCGAAGAATTTGGAAGACTATTAGAAATTCATTAAAATGGAGATACATTCTTCATTGAGTGAAGATTTTCTTGGGAGGAGGAGATCGACATTTCTTTTAATTTTATTACAAAAGATTTCTCCTTTTTTCATGATAATTAATAGAAATAAATGCAGACCAACTAACATCTCATATTGTTTGTTTTAAGGTTTGCATACTTTTCACTAATATAGGACTTTAAACCCTTAACCAAACGCCAAATGATTTACTTTCCCAAATTGAAAGAGTTTGCATACGACATTTCATGATGTGATGAAAAGTGGAAAATGATCTTCTGGTAGGACAGAAAACATTGTGGGAAAAGGAGAAATTACTCCTTAAGAGTAATTTTCTCCTTTTCCCACAATGTTTTCCAGAGTTGCCTGCAACAAACTGGTCAAATGTAGTTACTGTTTGGTAAAGGGTAAATTTCACAGTAGACAACATCAGAATACACTGTGACAAAAGAAGAACTATCTCAAATAGAGAAAAGTTTTCTTTTGTCAGAATGATTTCAATGGTTTTCAATCAACTTTGTTGTTCTTTTTCATTATAATTGTACCTTTTAGGCATTACCAAAGCATAATGACATTTAAATACTTTGTTGCAGTCGACTCTGGAAAACATTGTGGGAAAAGGAACAAGCAATTTCTCACCATGTTTTCTGTCCTATCAGAAGATTATTTTTCCAATTTCATCACATTTTGATATGTCGTCTGTAAACTCTTTCAATTTGGAAAAGTCGAAAATTTGATGTTTGGTAAAGGGTTGAAGACACATATTAATAATGCCTATTGTCGTGAACTGGAAACAGGGAAACATGTGAACGATTGATCTAAAAAAGATATTTTTACCGATCTCCATACATTATTGTTTCTCCTCATTCAATTCAAAATAATTTGTAGGATGACGCAAGCCCCCCCCATTTTTTTCTTAGGAAACAACATTTTTGAAACATTGAATTATTTATTGAATTCTAAAATGTATGTCTTTTTTGTTAATATATGCAGACTAAGAAATGATTGTGGGAAATGAAACACCTGCACATTTGATCATTCTTCCAACATCGTCCAATGCAATAATTCAAAAACTATGTTTATGAACAGACATGAACAACAAATGGACATTCATGAACACAAAGTTGTTATTGAACTAAGTCTTGTTCATGAATTATCAAGAGCAGAGTCGTGAACATGAAGGACAGGTTCATGAATGTATAGAAAAACTGTTGCTTTCATTATCCCTTAGAATGCTGGGTAATTTTCTAAAAATAGATTATTTTGTCGTCTACTTTCCAAAACCTTAAATATCTGCATAATGAGGAAAGATACTCAGAGAAGCAACCAGGTTTGATCACAGGTCAGTCACCAATTTACTTGGCGGCTAGTCGGAATCTAACCTGTTTGCATAAGCATGAAGTTGGTTCCAGCACTATAAGGAAATATATATGAAAACCACTGCCCATCAATGGCAACTTGCTGAATCAAATGTAACAGTTAGAAACTCATTCTCTTTTCTTGAGAATGTGAAGAGCATGTTTACAAAGCCCAAGTTCTGATGGAGTGGCCTGTTTGTTTGACTTAGTGGAAGGTTTAATAATGATATTCTGGATGTTTCGTTTATCGACACCTGAGCCCAAATTATTGTTAATTTGTTTCTGTAACAATGTTGTATTTGTACTTGACATTCCAATAATACCAGTCTATTTGCATTTCTGATGGGAACTGGTCCCCTGTTTTTTATCTCCAAGAGTTAACATTTTGCCCATAAAAGGAAACAAGAATTAGATTCTGATGGCCCATCCTGATCAGCCAATTTGTCTTTGTCGTCTTGTTTGTGTTGAATCACACAAAACCCCATATTGCAGGAAATTTCCAGATGCTAACACTTCTAAGTAGTTCTCATATATGTCAGGTTGTATTTGACAATTTTTGGGAAAAGATTTAGAAAGAATGTTTGTAAAAGATGTCTTTCTTTCCTCCATAATGCATTCTTTGCAGTACTTTTGCAGATATGTTATTTATTAAGTAGCATTTATTTGGTTTTGGATCATTCGAGCACAATGATCTGTTATTTCTAAAAGGCATTATTGAGGTTTTAAGTTAGGAACCAAGAGATTTGTATCAATGTAAGTTGGAATAATATAGGCTTTTCACATTCCTGACCCTCATTTACTCAATTTTCCTTGAGTCAAAACTATTAATTACATTTTACATCGAAAAATTAAGGTGAAATAAGCTGCTGTTCATTTTCCATGTGCTTGTCTTAGTTCACACATGTATTTCATGATAAAAAGTTAATGTTAAGTTTGTGATCTCTGAGAACCTTTGATACACTCAAGAATGATACTAATTAATTTGCATCTATGGTTTCAATTTGCCAAACCAAAATCAGGCTCTGTTGACAAACACATCCACAAGGTAAATCCATCAAGAATGTGAAAAGCATTTTCAAATTATGCTGGCCTTTTCAAGATTTGGAATGGGAAATAATGACATCCAGCAAACATGGCAAATAAAATGGCCACATCCAATCCCATCATACTGATACACACTATCCTCCATTGAAAAATACAACAAATAATAAATATATTTCTAGAAATGTTTTGGAAATGTTATAAACAGGATTTTCCATTTTCCTTCTGTTTTTTAAAAAGTGTGTGATAACTCATTTTTGGCTTCCATGCGTGTCTATCAACCCATTGACACTGCTCACTTGTTTTTATAGATACTCCAAAGTGCGATTGCACTTGACTCCCCCGTTTTCATAGGATATCCTTTATATCTTAAAGGTGCTTGATAACAGATTAACTTTTTGAAAACTTCACAACAGCTGTACTGTTACATGATACACGCGTTATTGTCTCAAATTTCAAATTCTCTCTTCTGTGAACAAGAAAGACCCTTTAACCAATTCCCCCTTATGGGAATGGATTGCTGTTTCAAGTTGAAAACACTGCAGATAATTTGTTAACTCCCTTAATCTATGTATTTCAAAGCACTTGAACCAAAGATAACAGATCCATTATTAAAAAGAAAGGCATTGCTTGAAATGAGCAACGTCTTGTTTTGTTACAATACTTTTTACGGAAAACAACTGTTGAAATATTAGTTTTACACTGTGCGATATCGTCCATCAATTTGAAGCAGCCACACTACCATATATAGAGTAATTATAGTTTATTGTCGTCTGCTGTGAAATACTGGTACCAGGGGAATGATATGTGAATTCTCCCATTGTCTAGATATGTTAAATAGGCAGCTGTTAATTTCTCTTATGCTGTAATGTAAATAAATTGTTCTAATTGGATATTATTTGTAAAAATGTTTTAATTGAATAAATATTTGTTCAATTCTGCAATTGATAATGAAAAAAAATGAATGTGACCCAAGCATGGAGTGGAATGATCCCTTTCTTAACCCATTACCCAACAATAACGACATTTGACCAGGTTGTTGCAAATGACTCTGGAAAACATTTAACAAGCAATTTCTCCTTTCTCCACTAGGCCTTCTGCCCTTTCAGATGATATTTTTGAATTACATCACATTTTGAAATGTCGTTTGCAAACTTTCAATTTGGGACTGTTGAGAATCTGGCGTTTGGTAAAGGGTTAGTCTTTAATTGATATGAAATTTTCTAAATTTACCATTTTTCCAAACAATCCCCTACTTAAACGATGGTTTTGAAAAGCATTAGGAACTTGTATTAAAATGATATTTAGCAATCCAAAACATTTATTGGTTTGCTAACAATAATATTGTCCTTATAAGAGAATATTACAATTATGATTGTCAATGCTGGATTCTTTCAATTTGGAAAAAAAACCAGAACAAATGCCTTTGGTGGAGTTTTTGACACATCTTTGAAACAGATTCTTGATGAACAAATGCGTATCAATAACCATTTTTTTCTGTAATAATTAATTCTGTTCAATGTTAAGAATAGAAAATATACATGCCAATGTTTCTTTATTTAGATAAAATGCTATCAATTTTCTAATAAATACTTACAGAAGCCTCAAATTAGCTCTCGATATTCATGGACAATTAGTGTATTAAAAATATGAATTCTCAACAAAAAAAAATATAACTTTCCTACCTACCTACCCAACTGTAAAATCTAGGGTCAGTAAAGGGCAAATCAACAATAATTTTAGTAGTGGCCCAGTAACAATATTTTATCAAATTTTTGCAGATGACTCTGGAAAACATTGTGGGAAAGGAAGACATTGCTTGTAACAAGCAATATCCCCTTTTCCCTTAATCTTTTCTACCCTATCAGAAGATAATTATACAATTTTATCGCATTTTGAAATGTCGTCTGTGAATTCTTTCGAATTTGTACAGTCGAAAATATGGCGTTTGGTAAAGGGTTAACTGATAATTTTGAATACTAATTAAAGAATGTTACATGGAAGTTATCAGGTCAATGAATCAAGGTCTTAAATCAAGACTATAGTAAGTGTATTGAACCGTCGAGGTACAGAAAGAATCAGAGAATTGGTTAAATAATTATGGGAAACAAAATGCAAAACGACTCTGGCTTGCACCTTTTCATCTCTACATATAAAAAATGAAATACAGCCTCAAGCTTCACTTAATTTAGCTGTTCTGAATTTCAAATACCTGAATGGAAAATTTTGACTGGTCCAAATTCAAATGATCAGTACTTTTTTTTCGTTCATGATATTTGGTAAATAAGTTATTACAGATTGGTAAATTGCTCATAAGGAGCAAGTTTTCAATTGTCACAAGTGGTTTCTTATGTCTTCAGCAGCAGGTTGATAAAAGTGAGGTTTTATGGGGTAAGAGGTTGATTCAAGGATGTGTTCATAGTTAGTTGCCAAATAGCCAAATGTTTTCTGCATTAAGAGAAAGATGGAAACCATACGAGTTCATTTAAAAGTCTAATATAAAGGCATTATTGTGGGATTATGAATGAGATCGGTTTAATTGAAACCATGCCTATTATTACGACTTGACATTCATCTTTTATATTGTTTATATTTATCACAAATTCTTGTTCATATTTAGCCACTTGCTTTTTTGTGTTTTTTGCATCAATAAAACTTATTTGCTTTCCAAATGAATTAATTGCTGTATCAAGGATTCAATGCAAGACTTAAGAAAGTCCTTTAATGCCATGTCAACAATTTTTCAGACATGATTCAGCTTTACTGGATTTACCAGTAGTAGGCTAGGGCAAACAAGTGTCTTGCTAAAGAACATTACAAGGAGGTACCAACCTGACTCGGACCTGTAGAAATGTGACTCATTTAATTTTAAGGGAAAAGAAACAACATAATGCATGTTGTCAGGGGTGGCAGAATTAATTGACGGTATTGTCCAGCTTGTTCAAAGACCTTAAAGGACAAGTGAATTGTAACTGAAATTTACTGTATCAATATTATACTGACGTGCAGGAAAAGATTAGGCATTTACAGAAATGTAGATATAAATTGGATATCACCACTGACATGTGCAGGAAAAGATTTGGCATTTACAGAAATGTAGATATAAATTGGATTTCACCAGCCCTGATAAAAGTAAAAACATTGGTATGATCAGAGAAAATGGTATTAATGATGCTATGAAGCATAGTGGAATTGCTGGCATTCCAATGTCATATCATTTACATCCAAATATACTCAGGAACCAGTATTTGAACCCTCCTGTAAAGGGGCATTGTGATGTAAAGTGTCTGGCGCCTGTCTCACAAAGAAATGTACTTTTATGCATATCTTTACATGCAAGATGATAGTATGAATTTTAGTTTAGTGTGTCTCACAGAGATTGTTGTAGCCAATTAAAGCCTTTCGCAGACAATAACGACATTTGACGACTTTGTTGCAGACGACTTTAGAAAACATTGTCCGAAAAGGAGAAATTGCTTTTAACAAGCAATTTTTCTTTTTCCCACAACATTTTCTTCCCTATCTGAAGATTATTTTAAAATTTCATCACATTTTGAAATGTCGTCTGCAAACTCTTTCAATTTGGGACAGTCGAGAATTTGTCGTTTGGGAAAGGGTTAGTACAATGTGATATGTAGAAATCTATCCTCTCTGTACATGGGCAATGAACGACGGTAAAAGTTCAATTTTCTTTGCAGAGTTGTCATGTGCTTTGTAAAGACCCATTACATTCAAATGTTTCTGTTAAATAATTGTCCGATCGCAAATGGTATGTTCCCTCCTCAAGTGCAATCGAAAAAGTAAATTTCAAAGAATTTCAAGAACAGGTTCATAAACCAGATCATGAATCCCATGCTGGTATAATGATAAAGAAAATATTTGAACAATAGTGGAATTGATTGTCTTGAGCAATTTCTTCTTTCATCATAATATTTTTCGCAAGCCATGATGAATAAGTGTGAGCAACTGTGAGATAAACCATTGATTCTTTTACTTTTATGTCTTCTGCAGATGTATTTTTAAAATTTTCTAGAGGAAAAATTTACAATCAATTCCTGGGTTCATTTCCATATTTCTTTTCCTGATCAACCAGACAACCATATCTTAAATTCTCTTACAGTTTTCAAACTTTGTCGTCTGCCTGCTCTTTCAATTTGGGACAATCAAAATTTTTTTGTTTGGTAAAGAGTTGAATAAGCCCCAGGTGTGGTTTCAATTACCGTCCCATAAATTCTCATACTTTATTGGTATGATTACTTGGGGATCAGATGGTGCCATTTCTTTTGTTCCCTGTCCATTAATTTGGTCCCTTATATGGAGTTTTGTCATTGGTCCATATTCAGTGATAACAGACATCACTTTAAGGGTTCAGAGCAATGCCCCTATACCAAACGCCAAATTTTCGACTGTCGCAAATTGAAAGAGTTTGCAGACAACATTTTAACATGTGATGAAATTGGAAATTAATCTTCTGATAGGGTTGAAAACATTTCTTCATTTCCCACAATGTTTTCCAGGGTCCTCTGCACGAAGTGGTAAAATGTCGTCATTGTTTGGTAATGGAATGCTATAGTAAATGCTGCACATATGTGGAGCACTTAGTATAGTCTTGCATTGAACCATCGACTTAAAAAGTGTAAGATAAATTTTTTGATGATTGGAAGGTTCTTTGATCGGAACCATTGTGGTGATGGGCTCAATTACTTATTAGGAGCAATTACTTGTTGTATCGCATTTGTTATGTTTAATCCCCTTCTGTTATTGCCATAAAGGTGTGTGTTCACAGATGTGAGGAAATATGAACTGTAAAAATTAATTTCTTTAAAACTGCACAACAGCTGTACTGTCATATGATACGCACTGAAGAATAGTCATTGGAAAATTCAACTGTTTTTAATTCTTTAAAGTGTGAATACAGCAAACTATCATGTATTTTAATAAAAAAGCATGACATGGCTTATGAGATCTACTATGTATAGACTACATATTTAGATAAAATGACGCTTCCTGAATAAAATATTCTTTCAATAGCTACTTTTAATTCTAAATCAAACAACAATTTAAAAAAATGTATTGTTTCTACGATTATTTATTTTGACTTTCAAATTTCCTCTTCTTTGAGCAAGCACATTTAAAAGGTGTAAATAAAATATATATGATATCAAGGGTTCAATGCAATATTATAGTAAGTGCTTCATGATTATGAAGCACTTACTATAGTCTTGCATTGAACCCTTGATATATGGAAAGGATAAATACAGTCCACTACTGCCTTGCCTAAAAGAGTGACAGATGACAAAATTCTATTTTATCTTCAATTTATTCTTTTAGTCACAAAATTGTTTGCCAATCACCAAACTATTTGCATGGTCAATTATTCCTACTTTCAGTCTTAAACTCTCAATGTATTTCACTTGGTAAGTACTGGTTAAAAATGGATGAGACATACTTGTACCAAAGAGCAAATTTGGAACAAGTTCTTTTTAAAAAGCAGAAGACAAGAATTTGAATTCCAATTAAGTTCCCAAGGCTGGAATTATGTGAGCAATGTTTACGATCTTATGTCCGAACAAAATGGTTGCGCCACAGGTGCTTTTTTCACCTACTTTTGCCCATGATAGCCACATTGTGTAACCCGCATAAATTGACCATGAACTTCCCAGTTCTGGTGGTATATAATAAACCATGCTTTATCACAGCTTTACGTCTAACACTCGGTACAGAAATTGTAGTCAATTGGCAAAAACAACTTAAAAACACCGCCCTTGGACTGCAATTTCAACATTCCATAAACACATTGACACATCAGGACATTGATTCCTTCTTCTATCAGCATTGATCAATTAAAGCATGCTGGGGAAGAAAGCAGTTTCTTGGAAAGAATATTGTCTAGTACTGGTGAGGAAATGCCAGAAGCATGGAAAGGTATACTGAACACAGATATAACTGAAATATTGTTTGAAATGAAGTCAAATAGACTTTGAAGCCTGATTGTAACTTTTCTAACAGACTGTCATGAAGATAACTTTTTATGATATAGATTTTTTTTTCATTTGAAAGAAAAGATTAACTCATTGAAATATGTATGATATTAATATTGAAAATGGAAAAAAGGTGCCATTTCTCCTTTATTGCAAAAGTTTCTTCCAGTAGACCCGTCAAGCATGGAAACTGTAAAAATTACATAAGGGTTTTCCAGTATTTGACGTAATTGGCATTCAGAGTATTTTGATTGGTATAGTTAAAGGTTGAAGTTCACTGCACAATGTTATCAATCATTTATGAATGTAGATCGTTGGGACTTTCGTAAAAAATGTTAACCCTTCTAGTGCTGGAACCCACTTCATACTTATGCAAACAGGTAAGATCCATGCAAGCCGCCCAGTAATTTGGTGGCTGGCCTTTGATCTTACTGTTTTCTACTCTTATTATCTTTCCTCATCAAAGTTAAGCAGATATTTAAGCTTTCAGAAAGCAGATGACACAATAATCTATTTTTAGCAAATTTCCCAGCATTCTAAGGGTTAAATGACATATCTTGACTCATTCCTCTGTTATGGGAATAACCAGTGGGAATAACTAGTAAGAAATTTTAAATAGATTCAAAATAGATTCTAGTAAGTACCCACAACACTGTATAGGTTTTAGTTTTTGAATTTAGAGAGTTTTCAATTGAAGGTTACATTCCCATAACTCCAACTGCGACAGATTCAAGAACTGTTTTCATTATGCATAATAGGAACCTGTTCTTGATATTCATGAATATGTTTGTGAAATTCACAACAAATTTCAAGAACAGCTTTGTGCTCATGAACAGCCATTTGTCCTTCATTCTGTTCATGAAGTTAATGAACACATTCATTAAATGCTTTGCAGAGGATTCCCATAACTCATGAGCTCCGTCACTTTATTCCCAAAGAGAAGGGTAACTGTTGCAGACACAGGTGTTTGGATGTGCATTTTGTAATAACTCTGTGACATTACCATTTTCAACAGTACAATGGAGTGCGAGGAAATGTTTAAATTTAGCAGATGATCAGGTGGTCTAGGGCCTCAGTGTAGTGGCTTTAACAATAAATTGTTCTGAAGATATAATAGAGTTTCACACCCTACAATTGAAAGTGCCAAGTTTTGCTGAAAAATAACCCTGAAGGTGTCATAATTCTCCGCGTTTTCAAAAATAATGAGTTTGGAAACATTTCTGAGTAACTCAGGGAACTTTGAAATAAATTTTGTTGTTGAGAATGGCAATGTGTGAACTTATGTCATCATTTTTATAGGGTATTCAAAAACATTAAGCCACTGCCATCTTCTAATGTCTTTTTTAACTATAGGAATGGCAACAAGTACATGTACGGGTATTGAAAATCGGGTACTCAGAATGTTTTCCATTTGAGTTCTTGGTTTTCTGTTGCATTTCAAATAATGAAATTTTAAATCTAATCAAACAACATAGATTTGTATGCAGTCGTTCATGTCTTCCTTAACCTTTAAAATATGCAACATTTCTATCAAGCTTTTGAAATGTTAGTGGAATGTTTATGCAAATAAGAAAACCCAACACATTGATAAAGAGAAAATGTAGGTATATTAATAGCTGACAGAAGGCCACTTTTCCCCAAGTTTGCTGGGTAATTTTCTTTAAAAAGATTTTTGTGTCATCTGCTTTCCAAAATCTTTGATATCTGCTTGATTTTGATTAAGAAAGATACTCTGAGAAGCGAACAGGTTAAATCAAGTAAATCGGCAGCTGGAATGGAATCTAACCTGTTTGCGTAAGCATGAAGTCGGTACCAGCACTATGAGGGTTATTAAGTGACTGACATTATTTTTCACTGATTGATATGATTGTGTCTTTGAGAGGTTAAATTGCTTGATATGTTACATTGTTGGCAGCAGCGGGTTGAAGACTTCTCCTTTCATCAGAGTTGTCTTTCTCACATTCTTCCGGTGCCCAGAGCCTCGAGATAAGTTTTCCTGTAACGTTTGCTTCATGTTTGTAAAAAGCACTTTCTATTGTCATGCATGTAATCTTCTATGTACATGCTTATCGATAGTTCAGTGCGATACTATAGTAAGTGCCTCATGATTGTAAAGCACTTGCTATAGACTTGCATGTAATCCTCTATGTACATGATTATAGATGGTTCAGCGCGATACTAAAGTAAGTGCCTCATGATTGTAAAGCACTTGCTATAGTCTTGCATGTAATCCTCTATGTATATGCTTATTGATGGTTCAGTGCAATACTATAGTAAGTGCCTCATGATTGTAAAGCACTTACTATAGTCTTGCATGTAATCCTCTATGTATATGCTTATTGATGGTTCAGTGCAATACTATAGTAAGTGCCTCATGATTGTAAAGCACTTGCTATAGACTTGCATGTAATCCTCTATGTACATGATTATTGATGGTCCAGCGCGATACTATAGTAAGTGCCTCATGATTGTAAAGCACTTGCTATAGACTTGCATGTAATCCTCTATGTACATGATTATAGATGGTTCAGCGCGATACTATAGTAAGTGCCTCATGATTGTAAAGCACTTGCTATAGACTTGCATGTAATCCTCTATGTATATGCTCACCGATGGTTCAGCGCGATACTATAGTAAGTGCCTCATGATTGTAAAGCACTTACTATAGTCTTGCATGTAATCCTCTATGTACATGATTATAGATGGTTCAATATGATACTATAGTAAGTGCCTCATGATTGTAAAGTACTTACTATAGTCTTGAGATGTAATCCTCTATGTATATGCTCACCGATGGTTCAGCGCGATACTATAGTAAGTGCCTCATGATTGTAAAGCACTTACTATAGTCTTGCATGTAATCCTCTATGTATATGCTTATTGATGGTTCAGTGCAATACTATAGTAAGTGCCTCATGATTGTAAAGCACTTACTATAGTCTTGCATGTAATTCTCTATGTACATGATTATTGATGGTTCAATATGATACTAAAGTAAGTGCCTCATGACTGTAAAGTACTTACTATAGTCTTGCATGTAATCCTCTATGTACATGATTATTGATGGTTCAGCGCGATACTATAGTAAGTGCCTCATGATTGTAAAGCACTTACTATAGTCTTGCATGTAATCCTCTATGTATATGCTTATTGATGGTTCAGTGCAATACTATAGTAAGTGCCTCATGATTGTAAATCACTTACTATAGTCTTGCATGTAATTCTCTATGTACATGATTATTGATGGTTCAATATGATACTAAAGTAAGTGCCTCATGACTGTAAAGTACTTACTATAGTCTTGCATGTAATCCTCTATGTACATGATTATTGATGGTTCAATATGATACTATAGTAAGTGCCTCATGACTGTAAAGTACTTACTATAGTCTTGCATGTAATCCTCTATGTATATGCTCACCGATGGTTCAGCGCGATACTATAGTAAGTGCCTCATGATTGTAAAGCACTTAATGTAGTTTTGCACGGAATCCTCTATGTACATGTTTATCGATGGTTCAGTGCGATACTATAGTAAGTAGGTGATTTTTGTGAAGTCTTGTACCTTTAAATTTTCAAAAGTTTTTGACTTATGTATGGCAGAATATTATATTCAAATGCAAGATTGAGTCTGTGAAAAGATAAAAACTAACAAGCCCTCTCTGCTGTGAACCAGTCAAAGCAGCACAGGGTTAATTGAATTTTGTCAATAATTGATTTGTGAAAGCAATCGTGTTATTTCAGAAATGTTTGTTAACTTCACAAATTGAGGAAGTAAACAATATGTTATGGTCATAGTAATATCAAATTAAAGTTTCCAAAGTCTGTCAAAATACGACTAGGTTGCTGTACAAGACTAAAGTAAGTCTTACTTTATTGTAAAGAACTTGCTATAGTCTAAAAACTATAGTTTTACATCAAATGCTCAAAGAATGGTGTTTTGTTATTTCACAATAAGTAGTCTCCAAGCTGACTAACAGTTAACATTTAGAATGCTTGGTAATTTTTTTAAAAACAGATTTTTGTGTCGTCTGCTGTCCTAAACCTTAAATATCTTATATCTTAAATATACTCAGAGTAGCGAACTGATTAGATCACAGGTTGGCTGCCAATTCACTTGGCAGCTTGCCTGGATTCAACCTGTTTGCATAAGCATGAAGTTGTTTCCTGAGCACTATAAAGGGTTAGCCCATTTCCAAATAATACCATTTGACCAGTTTGTTGCAGACGACTCTAGAAAACATTGCGGAAAATGGAGAAATTGCTCTTAATTGCTTTTTCTGCCCTATTATGAAAATTATTTTGTAATTTCACCACATTTTGAAATGTTGTCCACCAACTTTTTCAATTTTGGACGGTCGAAAATTTGGCATTTGGTAAAGGGTTAACTGATGATTCCAGGCTATTTGAAGCCCTCTTTAAGACAGTGAAGGTTGTAATGTCTTCCTTTATCACTGCTGGGTATAGATATTACAGAAATATTGTTGAAGTGATATAAAACCCAAATTCAAAACGAATTTCATAATGATTAAAGATAAATATATTTGATCTCTCATAATCAACTTTGTATGTTTTCTTTGACTATGAAATTGAAACCAATGTGTCTATGTCACAAGATCAAAGAACCACTGTTTTCAAATGGGAAAGCAGTCTGTCCTTTTCCGGAAAAGGGTATAGTTATACTGAAACAGTAAGGAAATAACAGAGGTATGGATAAATGGTTATCTGACCACCATGTTACTACTAAATTACAGTTGAAAACTGTAAACTTCCAATTCTACAGGCTATAGTCTAATGAAAGACAAAAGTTGTGAAAACAGTCTAAAATAAAGAGCAATTATTGCTTTAGTTAATCAATTCATTTTATTTTTTAACAAGGTTTCCTTTACTCATGTGATAAATTATTAATTGTATTTAGGAAAGAAAGATTATCATCTCATTAACAAATATTTGACAAAGATACAGCATAGCATTGCACTAAGGGTTGAAGCTATTGGTTTATTTTAGTGTTTTTTGAGAACAAGAAAGCCAGTTTGGTTTGTGAATGATCTGATCCCATTACAAAAGGATTAGCATGTGTAATACCAGGATCAGTGAGTTTGTGGTTTTATCCCTAGAACAAACATTATTACAACCCACTTTAATGTTTCTTTTGTGATTAACCAATTCTGGACACAGGATGCATGTCAAAAATGCCGCAAATTCTTAGTTCTGATTTTTGGGTTTTAAAGTCATTTGAGCAGTATTTTGGTTGTATTGCAATATTTGGCCCACAGTGGTTGAGGAAGACCAAATCTAGCTGTGTTGCCTTTTATTTTCATTATGCAGTTTTCTAACTGAATATAGGAAACTAAAAGAACTTCTATGTACGGGTTCAGTGGAAGACTATAGCAATGGCTTTATGTTTGTGAAACACATACTTTAATCTTGCATTTAACCGTAGCTTGGATCTAACGATCATGATACATTCATTAACCTTAACGCTTTACCAAACGCCTTATTTTCAACTGTCCCAAATTGAACGAGTTTGCAGGCGACATTTCAAAATGTGATGAAATTGAAAAATAATCTTCTGATAGGGCAGAAAACATTGTGGGAAAGGAAAAATTGCTTGTTAATAGCAATTTCTTCTTTTCCCATAATGTTTTCCAGAGTCATCTGCTACAGAGCGTCAAATGTTGTTATTGTTTGGTAATGAGTTAAGCTCTGTAATACCTCATTTAAACGTGCCTGCAGCAGTATTAGAGAAGTTTCTCTTGTTGTTACAATGGTTTCTATTAGTAAGCGCAATGAAAATGCAGGTTTTTAGACTTTAAAGTTGTCATTGGATGTTCCTTTTAATTCAATTGCATGAGAGAACAAAATATTGTAATCATGAATGCCTTGTTAAACAACGGGGGAATTGCATGACCAATGTTTAAGACCTTATGTCCTAAAAAGATGGCAGCACCCAGGTATTTTTGCTTTTTCATTTATTCTTGCCATTGATAGCCACATTGTGTACCTGCATGAGTTGACCATCAACTTTCCCGTTCTGCAGCCATTTGTATAAACAATTTAACCCACGGTTAAATCTTACCATGGGTTAATTTCCTGGTTAAAACGCAGAAAGCGATTGTATAAAACTCGCAGGTAACTTTAACCGCGAATTAACCCAGGTAAAAGTAACCAACCTCTAGGACCAAGGTAAGTTGTTTAACCAGACAGTTACCGCTTTAAATATGGCCGCCATCTTGTAAATTCGGCCCCGCTTCAAACGAATTTTTGACGAAATGACCGCCAACTGACCAGCTATGGGAAAACAAAATTACGGAAACCCTCCAGATTTTCATCGAGAAGCTTACGAGACATGTAAGACCATTGTTTATTGTTTTAATCAACGAAATTTGTGTGTCGAAAAACTAACGAGACATGACCACTGTTTGGCATGTAGACATCAACAAAGGATCTCGTATAATGGGGCCTATTAAGCACCCTGCATTAACAGTAACAACTTCATTTGCGTTTTCTCTTAAGTTTAAAGTTCTACTTTCACATTTGATAAAAGCTATTCGATTATCAATCCGGTACATTTTATTGGGTGGGATTATCCTCTACCTTTCGAGGACTTCCTGCTGAAAACGAAACAATAACAAACAAAACATTTCTTCGTAACGCCGTTCATGTACAATCATGTGAAGGTAGGGATTTGTAGATCAGTTCTTATTTAGAAAAAAGCACCTATCAGTGTTTTTATTACCATTAAAACCAGTTTCCCCATTGGATTTTGAGAAATGTCGAAATTCAAAGCACACCAAGAACACAAAACTATGAGTTTATGAAAAGTCACATTGTGTTTGTTTGAGATTGACATAGTGGCAAAGAATTTGAGTTTTGTTGTGATGTATGGTTATTAACAGATGGAGAAAGATCACACTCTTAACTGCCCTTAAGGAAGAACCATCTCCATTCAGTATGTCAGTCAAGAAATAATCTGTTTGAAAATCCATATGCCTTCATTGATCTTAACCCAGACAGAGAGGACAGGGATCTTAGTAACATACCATTTTGATAAAAGGAGAAATTGGTCTTGAAGGAAAGACCTTTAAATAACATTGTTTCCTTTTGCTTTCAAAGAACCAGTATGGCAGAGTTATCACTTTGACCATTCTTTAAACATTTGTACATGTTGCTTGAGTTCTGTTCTAGGCTAGGAAGTGAGTCTTGCCCAAAGACACTCCACACAAATATATGCGAACATCAGGTTTTGACTCGATTGTTGAACCTGTTGTCCAATTTCAAGTCCATGACACTAACTATTACTCACCATCAGTTGATTAGGTCTTCTGCTGAAGGTACATTACAGTGTGTTCATATGAAGGAATGAGTTAACAGTATTAACCCTCTTCCTCAATTTGGATTTTGAGTGTTGCCAAAAATGATCACATGAGGACACATCAATTATTAGAAATGCCCTTTGACTATGATATTGGGAATTAAATGTAACATTTAAAGCAGCTCATGCTGAGCAATTTCACTTATTGTCATAATGGTTTCTTTTGTCTTCTGCTTCAAGTGCAATTAAAGGTAAAACAATAAAAGGAAGGGTTTAATATTATATGAGTATATCTAACATCAATTACTTTAGGTATTCCACTTTTGAAATTAAAATATATATTTACTTTTTTATGAATTGATGTTTGTAATTTATATGGCAGACAATTTCCTCAAAAGCTTATATAGTAGATCAAAGACATAGTATTTACCTGTTTTTTTTGTTTGTTTCATCACATGTTACATATGTTTAAGATAGATCACATGACTGATGGAAAAAGGTTTCTTATTTTCAGATTGACAAAGGTGTTATCTCTGGAGATAGTTGGTACAAATGCAGCCCATTCCTTCATATCCGATACTCAAAGCCAGGTGAGGCTGATTCTATGAATTTGAGTTCTTGTGAAACTTAGATAAGCTGTAATATAACTGAAAAAATGTTGACACAGCAATAAACACTTAACAATACTGTGCAGTTAAAGCGTTGAGAAAAAAAACAGTATGTATTGATTATAATATTTATTATAGGTCCTTTTATACAAAACATAACTCTCCACTGTATACATGAAACTAAATGACATACTTGACAGAATTCCAAATCTAGATGATATCACATGAGGAATAGGTAAAAAAAGTCTCTTAAATGATAACACCTCAAATATGATTATACTACATTACTCCTGCTCACTTTTGTTATACCAAATATAACTAACAATTGAAAATATGGCATGTTTTCATGATGATTTTTTAATCTTTATACTATGTTTGAAAGTTTTAAACTAAATCTTCAATGAACATGCTTCTTTTTTTTCAGATGCAGCACAATATACAGTGTCCAGAAGATTACAAAGACCTACATTTATCAAATTTGCTTGTACAATATAATTTATGATAAATTTTACAGAAAGGATTTGTGTTTAGCATGGTTTATTTATTTATATGGACTTGACATTGTGTCAATATTTCTGAAATGTTGTGATGCCCAGTACACTTAAAGGAAGAAATACCCCAAACTTGAATGCCCATAAAGGTTGGAGAAGCAAGATTGAACCATCCACATTCTTCTTGTCAGTCAGAAGATTATCTCATGAAGATCCAAATGCAGTCACCCGGGATTTGAACTCATGCTGAGAAGGGTCATGCAATTTCAAGTTTGTTACTCTTAAGCCACAGAGGCTCCTAGCATGCATCATATTCCCTCTATTTAACACACAATGTAGTCTGGCAGGAAAATATTGAAGTATGTAGTCTTCAAATATTTCATAAATGGATATTGAAATAACTTGGAAATGTTGTCCACTTTAATACACTCTTAGAATAGTTTTCCATGTCTACTCTAGTTTCTGCTGTCCTGGAATATCTGCTTTTTGCAAAATCAAAAATATAAGTAGATAATAGAGTACATTTGACATGCTTAGAGGGAGTGATACAGACAACATGGTTAAATACCAACTGACCTTATATATAAGGAGGAATCCCAGTATTTCTTTAGACTTAATGAAGCTCAGGCCCAATTAAGAAATGATCTTTGTAATTAAACTGTTTCATATGATACCAAGCAAAGAGACCTTCCAAAGACACAATAACATTTCATCATAGAAACCATTGTCAGTCACTGAAATAGTTAGATGTCTTTAGAAATACATGTACATGTATGTTTGTTCTCATATTTGGGTATCTCCCACAATCTTTTCATATGACAAAAAAGGAACAATAAATAATCATGATGAGCATTTATTACATTGTTAAAATGGCTATTTCCTGAAGATTCGTTTTACCCTTTTGTTGAATTGGGAACAGAGTTGTATTTAAGGCATTATGAAGAATAATGGTATTTAAATGAACAAATCAAAGCAAAGAAAAATAGGTGTAGAAAAAAAATAACAAAAAAAAAGTACAACTGATTAAGTATAGGGAGATTTTCTCATTCAAACTGTCTCATTGATAAAAAAATCCATATTGCCATGCATTTCTATATTACAATCACACATATATCAAAGTTTATTTCCTACATGTACCATGACCTATAGTACATGTATACTTAAAATAATATATCAAAATACATTTACTATACCTGAGAATTACAGAGGGACTTGTGTTCTGAGTCAACATTCATGTATGGTCTGTTTCAGTAACTAAAAAGTTGAAAATATATAAAAACAACTTCAGAAAAATGGAAAGACAAATTGTTTAAGAATGCTTTCATTTACAACTTTATATTATATGCTTACCTCCTTTATCACAACTGCAGCATAAAAATATAGAAGATAGTGTGTCAAATAAAGAAATATATTTCCATGAGCTATAATGGTGTTCACTTTTGTTCCAATAGTTTCAATGCAACATCTCTGTCGCATCACTAATGAAATGCAGACCTTATACTCTTTAATTGCCTTGTAAAATCCTGTTTTAGTTTGAACCATTCATTAACTCCCTAATGGAGTAATAAGATGTACATTGAAACTCATGGTTTTCACAGCTGTGTCAACATTGTTTTATTACCCCTTCCTGGGATGCAACTATACCAGGCTAGGACTCTGAAGCGTTTTGTAAAAGGATATTCGTACAAAACCAGTGGGCTGGAACCCAGAACCCTTGGGTAACGTGTCCATCACCTTATCCACTTACACAGGTCCCCCTATGTCTCATGAATCATGTTCTGAACACATATACTGTAACCAAGGACAATTTTTCACATTTAAAATCCACATTTCATACTTAGTATATCATTTGACATACATTGTACATGTATAAACATGTACAGGTGATCGTTTGTTGAAGGAAGTGTGGCGTTCGTGGAAAGACAAATTGGTTTATACCTCAATTGATAGATAGCTTCCACAGTGATGATGTGGAACTTAGCTACCTTACGTAGCTAACATACTAATTTCTTATAGTTTTCTGTTGCAATTTTCTTTTCCCCATTCACAATTTGACGACGAGCATGTTTTGACAATTGTTATTTCATCTCTTGTAGGGCTGTTTTCGATAACGTAATAAGTACAGTTGTGAACCTACTCGAAGTGGAGAATGAAATATCTACGTCTTGATCATTCAGACTAAATAAACAATCAATATTTACCTTTCACCTGACAGCTTTGCGGGAAAATGACGTCACGATCATGTTGCATTTTGGGATTTTTGGTAACTTTAACCGTGGGTTAAAACATACCATTTCTGGTAAGGTTACCGTTGAGTAAAACGTGTTTATACAAACGATTTAACCGTCGTGGTTACCTAACCGCGAATTTAACCGTCGGTTAATTTTAACCGAGGGTATGTTTTACCATCGTTTATACAAATGGCTGCTGGTGGTATATGATACTTTATAATTAATGGCTTTACATGTAACACGTGGCAGAGAAATAGCAGTCGAAGACTGACTGTTTTGTATGTCGACTGTTGATTTTTGTAAATTTTGGAACATAAGAAGAGTATCCAACTATAGAGTGAGAAAAGAAAACTTGTTCATCATGGGATATCATATGGAGTTCTGCACAAGCAATCAAGTAAGGTAAGGCACTTCATAAACATGAGTTTAACTGACTGCTGTTAAATAGCAGAAATAATTGCATGTATTATATAAAATTTCTCAAAAACACAGCCTGAGCATTAGAAAGATCCTTTTTTGTGCTATTTCATTATTCAGCCCATTCCCTCATATGCAATTTTATAATTGGTCTAAATTGAGGCAACAGCTTATGAAAATAGTAATTTACAATTTCGATTTAGTTGTGCTATTGGAAAGAACCCGCTGTGATAAAAATAAAATAGAAATGGTATCCTCTTCCAAAGTGGTTAACTCCCCTTCTACTCCATAATGCTTCATTGTTAATCCTTAAAATCCTGCGTAATTTTTTTCAAAATAGATTTTTGTGTCAACTGCTTTCTAAAACCTTAAATGACTGCTTAATTTTGTTGAGAAAGGGTACTCAGAAAAGCAAACAGGTCAGATCACAGGCCAGGCGCCAATTTACTTGGCGGCTGGTCTGGATCTAATCTGTTTGCATTAGCATGAAGTTGGTTCCAGCATTAGTGGCTAGTAGAAGAAAACATAAGCATTATAATTATGAATTTTATATTGAAGTACAATACTCTAGAGAAGGTGTGATCAATCTCTCTTTGTTCATACATTTTTATGGTTTTGACATTTTCTTTGATCTACCGTATTAAAAATGAAATTTAATAAAGTCAAATCTACATGATTCATTTGTTTTTCCATCCTGATTAAGATTTGTTATCAAAGCAATTTTAGATGACTAGCCAATTGCTCTGTATTGGTAGTTGTGACGGTTCCTAATTGAAAGCAACAACATGTGATTTAAAAACACTTTATTTTTTTTATTATTTTTATATTAATAGGAAGAAAATGATATATTTCCCATACAGTAGTTTGCTTGTCTGCTTGTTTGTTTTCTCAATTTTGTTTGGGTCACCATCTTGTAACCTGTTAAGTCTATAATTTGTATACAATACTGACGTTGAGCATTAATATGCTAGAGTCTAAACCATTATACATTCAACAGTGATATAAGTGAGAGTTTGTTGAAAGTATTATCAAACAAATTTGCAACATGTGTCTTGGGTGATGAAAGAGATGTATTAGGTTTTTTTTTTTTTTTCAAAAAATGTAATTCACCACATCATCAACTTTTATTGACTGACCTTATATTGTCAGGTCACCAAGAGTACAAATACCTTTTATGTCTAATCCCTGACAGATATTTATTTAACATATTTAGTCAATCTCAAAATTGGGAAAATAAAGACTAAGGTCTTATGTTAATATCCAATAATGCTTTTATTTGAATGTGAATCATATATTCATTGTAGTATATAGAAATGGAATTACAAAATTCATTGAATGAATTTCAATAATTGGTGTTATGGTTCACTGTGAATTTTTATTCATTTATGGTGGACTAGTATTTAAAAAGTGTCTAACCGGTAACCAATAATTTCAAAATGATTATCTTATTAGGCAAGAATTATCTGATAATAAAGAGATTGCCAGTATCATGCTAGTTTTTTTTTACTCAATATTACATAGACAATGTAATTCAAGATCTTAATTGATGGTCATCTACTGTTGCTTTTTATTTGGACCCTTTTTAAAATACCATTCTAGGTTAAAAGTTGACTTTTGATAAAAGGGAAATTATTTACTGGTTTCATGATATCATATTTTGTTATTCACTCGAATTCTCATTAACAATAATTCAAATGATTATGTTCATTATATGATTTTGTTAATTGGCTCTAATTATCATCTTCTGCATTTCTTTTAGAGTACAGAAATGATTTATTAAAGAATAAAGTTAAGTGGTGTAAATATCCTCTTTATTTGGGACTCTTACTTGGATTCTGGTGGTAACATATTTGTGTTATTGTTTTGAAACTGTTTGTTGTATGGAGCACCCATTCAGACTGGGTAACACATGGCCTCTGAGAGGACAGCTTGTTATCCCTTTCTCTATCACAATACATCACTCTGATGTCTATTTATTTGATGCAGTAGTCAAAACATCAGAATATTGCAGTGTTGTTTGACCACTTTTTAACACTTTACCAAACGCAAAATTTTCAACTGTCCCATATTGAAAGAGTCAGCATACGAAATTTTAAAATATGATGAAATTTAAAAAACAATCCTCTGATAGGGCAGAAAACATTGTCGAAAAAGGAAGAAATTGCTCCTTTTCCCACAATGATTTCCAGAGTCGTCTGCAACAAACTGTTTAAATGTTGTTATCTTTTGGTGATGGGTTAAAAGGATAAAATATTTGGTGTATTTTAATATTGTATTCAGTAGAATCATCTCATAGTCTTAGATAAGAACTCAGTGCAAGACTACAGTAAGCGGTTCACATTTGTGAGGGACTAACCATAGTCTTTCATGCGTCTCTCAATGAGACAATCAAATTGAAAATCAAAACTTTGTGAAGAAATAAAGAATGTAGTTAACAAGGGAGAAACACTCTTTTCTGGAACTCGAGTTTTCTTTGGTTGCCAAAAGCCTTTTAGTTTTATTGCAGTCAATAATTGAATACAGATGATTTTTGAATAGCACTACAAGAATTTAGAAGAAATGTCTGTGGAAGAACTCTAACAGAGTGTTGCTTGGATAAAAATGAAGATCAAAGTACTGTTATAATAGGAGCTCTGCTTGTAATTGACCTTACGACAGACTTTGATTGACAGATGAACTGACCAATCAGCGACCACTTCTGTCGCTATCCGCCATTTTCTCCGACAAGTTGTGCGACTCCGTCAATACATAGCACTATTGTACTTTGATATTTCTTCGTCAATATTGTTTAAAATGGTTAAGAGATATTGTTAAAGTACTTACAATAGAGACATTATATATAAGGAGAAACTTGTGGGTGAAGTAGAGTTAATCTCACTTCCGAAATCTGAAACATTTATTGTGAAATGTCTGAGAAAAACACGCAATTAGTAAATTTATGCATACCGTTAATGTATACGATGTAAAGGAAAGAAATATGAAATATTGTTTTATTTTAATTTTGTTCTTTCAGAATAAGGTAAATGTTTTTTTCTTTAATCTTCGTCTGAAAACGAAAATTCAATGTTTTTAAAAACGGAATAAACACATAGTGGCGAATGTCAATAGTTGCATTGGATTATGAATCAAATGTAATCTAAAAATACATGCCAGTATTGTTCGATAATGATGTGAGAGGACATGGTTTCCAGTAAGATATATACAAATTCTTCAAACTGGATTTTAATTAATAAATTTTGTTCTTAAATGGACCATTAGAGCACTTAATCAAATAATTTACTTTTTTTGTTATAGCTCATCAATCCGCCTACCTGTAATGATGGATGTATCGTATCCAAATTTTAAAGCCATTACAAAAGACAAACACATAGCTCCTTGTTGCAACTTTATCCGGATACAATAAAGAATTTTTGGAGACATGATTGCTTTGATATGTTGTAAAACACACCCTTGGTGGTTAATAGTTGATCACAAAGACCGTCGATACAATAAAGGATTTGTGACTTGACCTTAAAGTGCAATTGTGTCAGTTTGATGTTATTTAGCATATCAACCCTTAATCCTTGCAACAATCGAAGTTTGTTAACCCTTTACCAAACAAAAACGATATTTGACGGACCCTTGACGGGGTACAGACAATTCCCCACTAGGACAATAACCCACTAGGACAATAACCCACAGGACAATTACCCACCGGTAAATTACCCACTGGACAATACCCCACATTTGTGTCAAATAGGACAATTCCCCACTGGTAAAATGAAATTGTCATAAAACTTTTTTTTTCAAGAATCTGAACTAAAGAAGTATTAAGATATATTTTCAAACCATTATCTTCAACTTACACATGAAAATATATTTATATTACAATAGCCAAACAAATAATGCATGGTTGAAAAAAGATCAAAAGATCGGTCCATTCACAATTTTTTTTGTAATGAGAATAAAGACAATTCCCCACTTTTAATAAATAATAGCAATGAAATATATCTTTTTATATGTTCATGAATCTTTACTAATGAGGCAATGAATTAAAAGTAATAAAAAATCAGTTATCATGGATTTAAGCATATTATTTGTGCATAATGTAAATGTATAAAAGAATGAATTGCAATTCAATTATCCTATCAATAATTATCAACCCATTTATTGATTTAGGCAATTTAAAACAGATTTATTGATGAATTCATATTTTGGTTTGTATTTTGGCTTTCATTTGTAGACTGTCTCGATCGAGATTTTGAAATCGACGAGGTTATGAAAGCAATCAGTTCATTGAAGCATGGTAAAAGCGGTGGTGCCGATCTGTTAATACCTGAAATGTTTTTAGAATGTAAACACTCATTGTCACCGATGTTATGTAAACTGTTTAACTATATGTATCACAATAGCATTTACCCAAGTAGTTGGTCGTTGGGAGTTATTGTCCCAGTCCCGAAAAAGGGAGATAAATCTGATGTTAACAATTATCGCGGAATTACTCTTACAAGTATTTTTTCAAAGATTTTATCTATTTTATTAGAAAAACGCCTCAGAGATTGGGTAGAGAATAACAGTCTAATAAATGATTATCAATTCGGTTTTCGGAGCGGTAAAAGTACTATCGATTGTGTATTTGTTTTAAACTCAATCATCCAAAGAGTTTTAAATCATGAGAAGAAAAAGCTATATTGCGCATTTATCGATTTTCGTAAAGCGTTTGACACTGTTTATCGAAACGGTTTATGGTTCAAATTATTGAGTAACGGTACTTCAACCAAGATGGTTAATATGTTAAAATCAATGTACAGAGATGTTAGAGCTAGTGTTAGGTTTAATGGAACTGTTAGTGAAAGTTTTTTAAGTACAAATGGCTTGAAGCAGGGAGAATCGATGTCACCTCTTTTATATATTTTGTTTATCAATGATATGTATGAAAATCTTTCATCAGAGAACGATGATTACATCACTATAGACAATCTTAAACTTTTTCTATTACTTTTTGCTGATGATGCAGTTCTATTTTCTTATTCTAAAGAGGGATTACAAGTGTTGTTGAACAATTTAAAGTCTTACTGTACCAGATGGGGTATTACAGTAAATACAGATAAGACGGTGGTTATGGTATGTCAAAATGGGCGTCCTAGCCAAGACCCTAAATTAATGTATGATGGTCTTAACCTTATTAATGTTACAAGTTTTAACTATCTCGGAGTTACATTGTCATATAATGGCAAATTTCATATAACACAGAAACGCTTATCTGAACAAGCTTCTAGAGCTCTTTTTGCATTAAATTCTGGTTTAAGTCAATTATCACTTAATACCACCGAAAAACTTAAATTGTTTGACACACTTGTACAGCCCATCCTTATGTATGGAGCTAATGTATGGGGTTTTCATAGAGCTGACGACGTCGAAAAAATTCATTTAAAGTTCATGAAGCAAATCTTGTCTGTTAGAAAGCAAACGCCAACAGTATCCATTTATGGTGAATTTGGAAGATATCCACTCATTGTTTTACGAAAGATTTCAATTGTTAAGTATTGGTTTAGACTTTGTAAATCAACAACTTCTCTTATGTATAAAGTTTTTAACATGAAAGACAGTCATGGCAACCCTATTAATTACCTATATAACGAAATCAAAGGTATGTTAGATAGTCTTGGTTTAAGCTATTTTATCAATTTAGATGTTTTTTGAAATAGGCATTGATCAAGTAATTAATCGTATAAAAGACTGTTACATACAAAACTGGTTCTCGGAAATAGAGTGTTCCGGAAAGCTTCAATGCTATTCATCTTTTAAATGTTGTTTTGAACCTGAAACTTATCTTAATTGTATTGATAACAACAAACATAGAATTGCACTGTCGAGATTAAGATGTTCTTCACATCATTTAGAAATAGAATCAGGAAGGTTCAATAATACACCAAAAGAAAATAGGCTATGCAAAATGTGCTCTCAAAATACCATAGAAAATGAATTCCACTTCTTAATGATTTGTCCAAAATATCGTGATCTTAGAAAAACTTTAATACCAAAATTTTACTATACATGGCCAACTTATAACAAATTTAAACTATTAATGAACAGCCAAAAAAAGAATGTTTTATGCAAACTTGGAAAATTTATTTACTTAGCTAATACTATACGTGACTCAGAATATAGCGATGTCACACAAGCCTCCATGATTGTATGATTATTGATAAAATTAACTTACTTAATTATAATCATGATAATAATAATAATAATAAAAATGATAATAATAATAATTATGGATTGTATGTGTATGTTTATGTAAATATATGTATGTATGTATGTATGTAGCAACGACATGTAAATGTTATGCTAATAAAATGTTTGAACTTGAACATATTTTGGTAAGCTTTCTTAATTTTGGATTTGGATTGAATAAACGATTGCTTTACTCCACACCTTTAATTATCCTTTAGCTACACCTTGCTAACGAGGTCTTTAATTGATATTTGATATATCAATAATGTACATGTTTTTCAGTCTGTGATGGATTTTCACATCTTAATTGTTCATTTCTAATTTTCTTAATTGTTTTATCATCCCTACGCTTCCTTATATTTTATCCCATTAGACCCACATTCCATATACTTGAAATATGTAAGCATTTAAAAATCGATATCATAAGAATTCACTAAGAGTCTTTTAATTAGAATCTTCAATATTTGCAAAGTAAAGTATTTCATATTATGTTAACATTTTGAATCAACAGTCCAATCAATTGGTCATTGATATTTACTTGACTTTTGCAATACTACTGATAATAAATTGTTACATGCATTCTGTACAATTCTTCTATCAATATATATTTTTGCAGACAAAAGAAACAATGCTTCAAATCTCTTTTTTGGATAATTTTCTGCTCTTATTTTCATTGTTAATTATTACAGATTACGTAAATAACACGAAATCTACGTTATAAATAAAAAAAACATAATTTATTTGAATATATGTTTTATATCAAATAGTGGGTAATTGTCCCAGTGGGCATTGTCCTAGTGGGTAATCATCCTAGTGGGTAAATGTCCTGTGTGTAGTTGTCCTAGTGGGTAATCATCCTAGTGGGGAATTGTTCTGTTGGTAATTGTCCTGTGGGTAATTGTCCTGTGGGTAATTGTCCTAGTGGGGAATCATCCTAGTGGGGAATTGTCCTACACCCATATTTGACCACTTTGTTACAGACAACTATGAAAAATATTGTGAGAAAAGGAGAAATTTTTTCATTTTCCGACAATGTTTTCTGCCCTATCAAAGGATGTTTCATCATTTTCATTGAAATGTGGTCTGCAAACTCTTTACATTTGGGACAGATGAAAATGTTGCGTTTGGTAAAATGAACCTTAGTTCGTAATCAAGTAGCAAATGTTAGAATAATCGAGTGAGTAGCATACAAAATGTTATGTTCAAATGGCTTTATTATCATCTTAAATGGCTACAAAATAGGGTGTTGTAATCAGCATGCTCTTACATTAGAATCGCAACATGACTAGCACTATTATACCATTTTCAACATGATAAAATCAGTAGGTCTGCATTTTGAATCATTCAGGATACACTTTTTTAGAAGAATCAAAATTTTAAACGTTAAACAAAAATATGAGGTCATTTTGTTTGTAACGATCAAATATTTCATAATAACTGAAGTAGCATGTAATACGGTCATTTTGAATGTCCGATCGAACCAGTGCCGACCGGACCAATGTCGACCGGACCAATGTCGACCAGACCCGAGTCTGGTGGGACTATTAACCGATCGTATTTGGTGCCGATTGGACCCCACACCTCTAGGGTAAATCACTCCTTTAACGCCAAAGACACATGTATATAACAGAGCTTATTAACTATGTATATGCTAATGCTCACAAATTTAACATCTTCTTTACAAATTGTCACTATATGTACGTAGCATCCAGCAACAAATGCAAGTGTTTATTTTGTTAGAATATCTCCGATTTCAAATAAGATTATTTGAAATTGTCAGACATTGATCTAGTTTGTGCACTGACGGTATTCTACATTCTACTCGGAATGTCGGAGAAAATAAGAGTGACCTCTCCTGTTTTTGGTGGGCGTGGATAACTGCTCTGTGTCGTAAGGTCAATTGTCATCCTATGTAGACAATAGTTTATCATCTGTATTGATGAGGGAATATGTTAAAGCATTTCAAGGCCATTTTCTCCTTTACAATGTATTTGCCTTTTAAAATAACTTGTGTAAGGGTAAATGTTGAAGTTATCTATAAATGACGATTTTAAATTATGGTAAAAGGTTTTTATAGATTGAATAATCAGGTTGTGTTGAATATCTCACATTTTGCTTAACCCATTTAACCCAGATGACTCTGGAAAACACTCATAGTGAGCAATTTCTCCTTTTCCCACAATGTTTTCTTCTCTATCAGAAGATTACTTTCTAATTACTTAACATTTTGAAATGTCGTCTGTAATCTCTTTCAATTTGGGACAGTCAAATATTTGGCGTTTGGTAAAGGGTTAATTACTCACTTTGCCTCATATTGGCACATCTTCTGCAGGCGTCTTTATCAGCACAAAACAATTTTATTGTCTGTTGTTGCATCCAATTTGGACAAGATAAAATGCCATATAGGGATTCAGTGCAAAACTATAGTAAGTGCTTCATGCTTATGATGCACTTACTATTGTATTGCATCGAACCCTTGATAATGGGGTTCTCTGGTTGACTGAACATGTGTTTTGAAAAGAAAGAAATTGTCATGAATTGATTGTATTATCTATCATATGAATTGATAAATTTATTTTTACAATAAATTTTTATCTTTAAGGCACACTGTAGGAATAATCTATTGTCACATTTAACCACGGACATTTTTTTTTTTTTTTCACAAAAAGAACTCATCCTTGGGTCATAATTAAAGAGACCTTCAAAATCATTCTCTCAGCAATTGATTTCATGCATATAATGACATCTTGATTAATTTTGATCAAGAAACTGATGATTAGGAAAATACCCTGGCTCATGGGTCATAAGTGCTGGTTAGAATAAGACTGGCATAGTTTTCTTTTGTGAATGAATTATATAAATGATTACTTTACTTTAATTGATTGGCATAATTTCATTATGTGGATGGATCAAATTACAATGTACCTAGTTTATCATTTGTAACAGTATTATTAAATGATATAATGTCATAAAGTCTTTTTTTGTTACCTGGCCATAGGAAGGGAAGATTGTCTTATGCTAAATCTATGTAACTTTTGTGACAATTCTTGTTTTAATGTAAACTGTTTTATCCTTACAGGTTGCTGTTTTGGGATTATTAAAGACATTAGTTCAACAAGAGAAACATATACTTGAACAGAATACCTCATCTTTGCAATAATGTCAGAGTTGGATTATAGTGGTGATTTTCAAGACTGTGTTGACATCGGAAAAGGTAGATAAGCTTTGTTAACCCTTTACCAAACGCCAAATTTTCAACTGTCCCAAGTGGAAGGCGTTCACAGAGGACATCTCAAAATGTGATGAAATTGAAAGTGATCTTCTGATAGAGCAGAAAACATTGTGAGAAAAGGGGAAATTGCTTGTTACGAGCAATTTCTCCTTTTCCTACAGTGTTTTCCAGAGTCGTCTGCAATAAACTGGTCAAATGTCGTTATTGTTTTCGTAATCGGTTAATATAGTTCCTAAGTTTAGTTTAGGAAGTATGTCCTTTTTGTAGAGTCAAGTCGTTCCTAGCTAACAAATGAAAGGTTGATTGAATGACTTACCAAATATCAGGTATCTTTTATTGCATAACATTAATGTGAAATGACACCAAACATGATAACAATGGTAATTTTATTTTATATATTGGTTTTACATCACATCAACATTATTTCAGTTATGTAGCGATGCCCGACTTTTAATGATGGAGGAAGACCCCATACTCAACTGCCCATACAGGCTGGTCAAGACGCGTAGAACCATCGGCATTCAGTAAGTCAGTCGGGAGACTGCCTATCATGAAAATAATGGTAATTTTTAAAAGAAAGTTGATAGAATGAAAGGCAACATGATAAAATGAATAGAGGATATGAAGCAATATCTTCAGCCATATATACATATATATGGAATGCTTTAGACAAAACTATTTTCAGAGTATCCTGACAAATGTGTCCCTTTTTCTTAAACATGTTTTTTAGACGAAAAATGTTGAATTAACCCTTATAATGCTGGGTAAATTTCTAAAACTAGACTTTTATGTCGTCTGCTATCCAAAACTTTAAATATCTGCTGAATTTTGATGAGGAATGATAATCAGAGTAGCAAACAAGTTAGATCACAGGCCAGTCTCCAATTCACTTGGCGGCTGGCCTGGATCTAACCTGTTTGCAAAAAGAATGAAGTTGGTTTTAGCACTGTCAGGAAACAGTACAGCCAAGATAAGCTGAATTAGTCTGATATGTTTTATGTAGACAAGTCAATTTTAGCAAATGAAGCACAAAAGACACAAACTCATATGCTTAGAGTGTTACAAAGTTGATTACTGGACTGGTATGATGTCCTCATTAAACATCTCAATCGGTGTCTGATGAAAAGGTTAATGATCATGATTTCTTTTGACAAACAAAGGTAGCAGCATATATTGTCTTGACTATTTCTTTATGGGGCATTGTGGTGGCTCACAGCTGAGGTTCCATTAGTATTTCTCTTAAGCAGGAGAGTTTGCATATAAGAAACATCTGTTACCAAAGGAAAATTGCTCATGATGAGCAATTTCTCCTTTGGTCCCAGTTGTTTATTCCAAATGACATAACAAAAACGATGTTGTTCAAAGTTGATCATTTTTTGTTATTTTAGTTTAGTTCCAAAATCTCATTTGACCAAATGATTTGAGAAGCCTATGTAGCATAAAGACTATTAATAATCAAATGAGTAAATATTACTTAGGTCAGAATGGAATTAATAAATTAATTATGCAGGTTTTGGGATATTGAATTTCTCTCAAGAAATCTCTTCAAGGGGTGTTTGATATAGACTTATTATGAAACGCAGATGTAAATGTAGTAGGGGGGTCGATTTACAATGTAGAGTTAAATGTATAAGCGGGCAACAATGCTTTGTCGGTAGAGCGTTCGCAAGGTTTACAGAGTTTCCATGTTCGAGTCCCGGTCTGGCTGTATGTTTTATTAACCTTGGTTGCATAAAAAGTGAATAGCCAGTAATTCTAAAACATTTTACCAAAACGGTACAGAAGGCTACAAAAATCATTGTGTCAAACAGATAAATTGCTCCATTGAAACTGTTGTCAAAGTTTACTCTATCATAAAGTAACTGTATTTTCTTCTTGCAATTGTGTTTGCTGTGTTTTGAATTTGGACTTGTCACTAACCTTATGTGGAGAAATGGGTTAAGTTGTACATAATGAAGGAAATGACAAAGGATTTTCATGAAACTATGATTGTATTTTTTGAACAGTAAACTTGGTGACAAAAGGAATTATTGCTTCTGACTATTTAACCTTTATTGTGCTCGAACCGACTTCATGTTTATGCAAACAGACTAGATCCAGGCCAGCTGCCAATTAAATTGGCGACTGACCTGTGATCTAACCTGTTTGCTACTCTGAGTATCTTTCCTCATCAAAATTAAGCAGATATTTAATGTTTCTGAAAGCATAAGACTCAAAAATCTACTTTTAGAAAATAACCCAGCATTCTAAGGGTTAAGTATTCTTTCATAACATTGAATTCTTGTCAAAAAGTCTTCCTTTGTTGTTGTTGTTGTTGCTCTTGTAAATTGAGTGTTTATTGGGGATGATGTGTTAAGGGTTACAATTTGGATCAATTATAACATATGTTCCATGAAAACAATGCAATAAGAGAAAAATGTTTACCTCTGAATGCTGACTAAAGGATAGACGGCAAGCTGACAGACATGGAGACACATGTTAGATAATCATGGACACCATTAACCCTTTACCAAACGGTAAATTTTCGAATCTTCCAAATTGAAAGAGTTTGCAGACGAGATTTCAAAATGCGATAAAATTGAAGAATAATCATCTGATAGGGCAGAAGACATTGTGGGAAAAGGAAAAATTGCTCTAAAGAGCAATTTCCCCTTTTTGCCACAATGTTTTCAAGAGTCGTCTGCAACAAACAGGTCAAATGTCATTATTGTTTGAACATGGGTAAATAGTGTTTCCTGAAGAGGGGCATTGTGATTGGTCCGAATTTGTAAGCAACAGCAGACCGCAATTAAGTAGTACGAAAATTAACATATTCTTTGTGTGAAATTGCGTAGAAATTTGCAAACATACTTAGTATCAGTAATTTGAGGCTTCAGTGCAAAACTGTAGCAAATGGTTCACATTTGTGAAGCACGTACTTGCTATTGTCTTCCTTAAAGCTGATGTCTTCATAGATCCTTAAATTGTCTGCTAAAAGTGCATTATTTAGCATGTATGTCTCCATAGGGTAACTAAGCTCTTGTAATACCAAATGTCCAAACTGTTTTATCAGTTCATATTTTCACATACATCTGCTGCAACTATGAATGAAAACAAAGATATTAATCTACAAGGACAAACAAGATCATTATCTTAAATTTAAGTATCATTCCCACAATTATTTCCAAGTAGTCCGCTAAAAAACGTTTTCTGAATTGGAACTCCAATTTTAAACCTTTACCTATCAATTGGTTTCTGGATATTTTCTTATCATAAGAAACCATTTTGGAAAATGACTTTTTCAACTTTCCAAATACATGTATCATCGATGAATTAAAACTGCTTATGATATATTTTTTATATGAAGTCCTTTTTAGAGGTAAACAATTTTTTATTAAGAAAAGCTTTTGGGATGTATGTTTGGTTTTATGGCAGATGACATGTCAGTACCTTCTTAAAGAATTTCTTTCTGCATATAATTAAATTTGAAAACTTGTATACTATATCAACAAGAAAATACTTAACATATAATTATGTTCCTGACTGCATAGGATCCATATAATTTTGAGGAAACTGTCCTTATGTCACAAACATAACAAAATGATAACAAACAAAATATTTAAGTTTGAAGTGTACAATGTTGCTTTAGTGTAATGGTTTTCATTTACAACAACAATTACTAATTGATGGATAAAGAGAGAGTTTAAAATCGGAGTACTGTGGAAAGATTGCTTATATTCAAACAGGGGCCCATTCAAACAAGATCAGTATGTTAGGAAAACAATCATTGGAGTCATCTGCTACAAGATATGCGTAGGAGAGAAATTAATCCCCTTACGAGAAATCTACTTATAATGAATAGGGAAACAAAGACGTAGGAAAAACAATTCAAGGGTTCAGGGCAATACTACAGTATGTGCTTCATGTTAGTGAAGCACTTACTATGGTCTTGCACTGAACCCTTGAATTCTATTTACTGTTTTACACTGTAAGCTCCAACAGTGAGCTAGAATAATGGTATGGTGTGTTGGCCCTCATCAATGGAATTTGAAGAGAAGACAACTTGGGTGTGATACCCATCTATGACTGATAAGAGAATTGTCAATTACATGTATATAAATCAAAAGGTTGATTGAAATATGTTAACAATGAGCTTGCAGTAGAAATAATTTCAGCTCAACATTTTTTTTAGGTTTTTTCAACTGCTGATGGCTAGTTTTGATCCAACAAGATTTATAGCTTTTGCTTATGAAGAGCAACTTTGCAGTTTAGCAAACAAGATTTCTACAATTGTTAAAATTTTGGTCTTCATCCAATGCCAATTCCTTTCCAACCAGAATTTGATTACTTCTAACTCTAATTTCTCTTCAAATATTGTTTAAACTATTCACCTTGGGGCAAATAAAAAGAAACCTTGTCAATGGCTACAATAAATGACGATATTAAACTATATGTATATTTAAGTTTTTATTGAAATAACGGATCCTAGAATATTGAATTTTTAGGCTCCAAATCTATTTACTCAAAAAAAGATAGATGCAGCTGTCCTGAAATAAAATGGGCCCAGCTGTCCAATTTTCATACTTGTTATCAATACATGCTGGGAACCTCTTTATCAATAACAGAATGGTGGCAATAAAAAGAGGGTGATTCTGCTTCCTGGATATGTAACCAGTACTTGCACCCAATGTGGATAAATGAAAGATCTAATTTAAGGCAGATCCTGCTACTCACCTGATTCAAACCAACGACCCTCGTGTCCATAAACCGAGGCTCTACCCCTGGACCACTGTCCTACAAAATAACCTAAGGAAAGGTTCTTTTTTACAGCTTTCCCATATCATTCATAACGGTTTAGAAAAAATATTTGTATTGCAGATATTGCAAACTGTAAAAACGTTTTTCTTTTGCAAACTACAATCTTAACCTAGAATAAGAGATGGTATATTTAGAAACAATTGTAGTATTATGGGCCTTTTAAGTTTAACAGCTCATGTCATGTGATGCTTTCTAGAAAGAATTCCTGTGCCTATTGTTTTTTAACATTGAATACTCCCAGAGCACAAATCTCAGAATAAGTCCCTTTAACTCATTACCAAACAATAATGACATTTTACCACTTTGTTACAGACGACTCTGGAACACACTGGGGGAAAAGGGGAAATTGCTCTTAACAAGCAATTTCTTCTTTTCCCACAATATTTTCTGCTCTATCAGGATTTCATTTTTCAATTTCATCGCATTTTGAAATGTTGTCTGCAAAGTCTTTGAATTTGGGATAGTTGAAAATTTGGCGTTTGGTAAAGGGTGAAAGGAAACTGTAGCATGAATTACAGCCTCGCAAAGTAATGGGTAATCCCTTTACATACAAATCTAAACAATTGAAAATGATGTTACAAAAGTGTCTTTTTATAATAATTAGCAAGTAGCCATTTTCTCAAACTAAAGGTAATAAATGTTTTTGATACTATAATCCCTCAATGATGTTATTCATAATGTTTTTGTTAAGACATTGCTGGCCCTACAAACAACTTGAACTCATTACCAAACAATAGGATATTTGACCAGTTTGTTGCAGACTACTATAGAAATCATTGTGAGAAAAGGAGGAATTGCTCTCAACGTGCAATTTTTCCTTTTCACACAATGTTTCCTGCCCTATCAGGAGATTGTTTTTCAATAACATTAAAATTTGAAATGTCGTCTGCAAACTCTTTCAATTTGGAACAGATGAAAATTTGGCATTTGGTAAAGGGTTAAGCATGGAAAAGGTTTGGGATGACTTTGCTACTGACAGACCTCCTTAGATTCGTCAGTCCCAGAATTCTTAGAGTCACCCGCAGAATGGATAATCTTGCAACACAAACATCTTTTCTCTATTCAAGCAAACCACCCCCTAGCAGGCCCTGTCACTTGCACTCCTTTGACGCCCATATTTGGGATCCTTTTATCTCTTTCCCAGTACAGAAGGATTTTGATTAAATTTTAGTAACTGAGTTTCAGGAAAATCATATTGCTATCTTGAAGCTTTTCATTTTATTTACCTCAGAATGTTCTTATGGTTTATTTGGGTTCTTTTTTTGTATTAAGTATTAATTCTTGTGAAGTGACAGTCTCTATATGAATAATGTATTCTCTTGTCAAACGTGTCTGAAGTAGAGCATTCAAAGTGAAGTAAGAAGGAAGGCGTGAAAGGTTTAGTGCATTCCTGTATATTTGATTTTTTGACTTGTTCAAATTCAAAGCAGCAACAAATGACAATGAAAGCAAGAATAAAACCTTTTTCTCTTTAAAATGGGATTGAAACTTAATGTAAAATAAGGATAAATTGTCTCAAAAATATTTTAGTTATCATTACGTCTTTTCTGTGCTTCACAAGTACTAGGCCAGGGATTTAAAGTGTCTTGCCAAAGGACACTCCAACAGAATCAGAGTGGTCCTTTTTTTGCACGAACCTGGGACAGCCAAGTAGCATGTCCATTACCTCAACCACTGGTCCATAACCTCTATCATAACTATGTGGAAGTTGCCTGCTGCATGACTGTTTCACCCTTAGTTTGCAGGGTAATTTTCTAAAAACTGATCTTTGTGTTATCTGCTTTCCAAAACTTAAAATATCTGCTTAATTTTGTAGAAGAAAGATAATCAGAGTAGCAAACAGGTCAGATCACAAGCCAGCCGCCAATATATTTGGTGGCTGGCTTGGATCGAACCTGTTTGTATAAGCATGAAGGTGGTTCCAGCGCTATAAGAGTTTAGTGAGTTCTAGGTAATTGGTTCGTCCTGTAATATTGCCCCCCAGGTTTTAGTGTTGCATGTTATGTAACCATATGAGTAACTTCAAGCTTGTTGTTGCCATGCCGTTTTTTGACAGGTACAGTTTTCCAGACACAATTGTTTCTTGTATTTCAAGTTGCATGTCGCTTTGTCATTGTCGCACATACAGTTAGGCTCATATTCATTATGCCATGACAAAAGATAGTGAAGCATGTTATGATTTAAACCAATTTCTTCATTTCACTTATAGCAAAGTAACTAGGGAATTTAAGAATATTGGACTGTTTCTCCTTATCCAAAATGTCTTTTACACAATGTTACATTCAAAATGTCATTTTGGATCATCTAACAAACATTGTCGTCTGCTGAATTCACTCATTTTGTAAGGTCAGAATTGATTTTTGATAATGGTTTATTAGGCAAAGCCAATATTCATTTGCCTGGCCAATTGGGATAGGTACAATTCTTGTTGGCTTATGCTTTTAATTTCAATTGTTCACAATTTTAATGGAATCAGGTAATATGTCCAAGTCATGAGAACTTGCAATAACAAATGTACGTGTGAGGAAGAGTTTTATAGACACTGTCAGTATCTTATATCTGCAAGTTGCATGACACTTTGTCATTGTTGTAAGTAAAATAATGCTCATATTCCTTATGTCAAGCAATGATTTTCTGAGTGTTCCCTCCTTTAGGAAAAGAAAACATTTTGGCAAGGGGTAGTTAGGTATCCAGGGTTGGCAAGATCAATTGTACTTATTTCTCAGCTTGTCCATAAGCCTTAACCCCTAGAATTCTTTGTAATTTTCTATAGATAGATTTTTGTGTCGTCTGCTTTCCAAAACCGTAAATATCTGTTTAATTTCGATGAGGAAAGATACTCAGATTACCAAATAAGTTAGATCACAGGCCAACCACTATCCACTTGGCGACTGGCCTCTGATCTAACCTGTTTGCAAAAGCATGAAGTTGGTTCCAGTACTGAAAGCCTTAAATGACAAGTGGAACTTTACTAAAATTTACTATTTTAACCACAAACACATACAGAAAATATTTGGCATTTATAAATAATCAAATCAAAACCAGGTTTCACCTCTCCTGGTATTGGTTTAATTATGTGTAAGCTAAAGTGACCTTTGGTATTATGATGACTGACTATGTGGTAAGCTAATTGCTATCCTTGTTATGTCTAAATGGTAATTAACCCACTTCCTATATGACCTGACCTGACTTACCTGTATTCAAACCAACAGCAAACTAGAAAAAACAACATGAAAATATACAATTGGTTAACTGTGGTAACCATGTGACCCACATGTGACTTTTTGTCATCTGGAGCTGGATGTTTCAGATGTCATCACTGTCCATTTGGGTAAGACTTTTGCCCATTTCTTCATGAATAGTATCTGTATTTCAATGAAATCAAGATAAGGGCCACCAGATAACAAATCTACATCATCGACAATTAATCCTAGGCTGATAAAAGGTCCTTAAAAACACATATATTTGGGACAGCATTTTTTTAGAGACAAAATCATTCAATACAAGGGGGTTAATTGCATTGTAATGAAATGTCGCAATTCCAAAGATCTCAATTTTTCATGACTTCTTTTGGCACAGACTTGATTTTGGGTGCTGCAGATTTGTTATCTGATGGCTAAGTGAAATAATAAAATACCTATAAATATTCCATTCCCTTTTATGGCTTTTTGATCTGGCTCAAATTGGAAATATAGATAAAACAATGTGCAACGACACAATGATACTACATGATTAAGTAAGCAGAAACAATTTTGAATTAAGGAACATTAAGCAATTTCTCCTTCTGTGAGGATGGTTTATTAAGTCTTGTGTGTCAAAGTCCGTAAATAATATAGAAAGGATTAAAGAAGCTACGTTTCATGAAATCCCGGCGCCATTGATACGGCACAGACACTGTTCAGTGAACTGTAGACTTGGAGAACAGAAACAGGTCCCTAGCCTGGACTGTGTCTCGTCGCATTTACAAATATAGACTGGGACAAGCACCTTAAACAAGCATGATTTAATTTTCAAATAGCAGTCTGGCTTGTCTCACAGTCCCCTATTGCAATCTTGTTTGACCAAGAATTCCAGGGAGTGATGGAATCCAGACGTGGCTGTTATGCAAATTTCTCCAACAATGGCTATGAAGTCACATTGAGTATGTAACCATATTGAACCATTGCCATGATAGGCAGATAGAGATCTACAAATTTTTATTTCTTCCATCTCTTTAACTCTTATCCAAACAAGACTTTGGTTTTATAGTCGTCTGCAGACAGATTTTGAAATATGTCTTGAAAGAAATCAAACTTGCAAAAAATAGTTATTCTGATGAAAGTTTTTTGTTTGTTTTGTTTTTTAAATCTTTGACATGTCTATTGTCATTTGCAAACTCATAGTAATTTCAAAGTTGTTCTTTAATAAACAGTAAACTCATTATTCTATACCACACTTGTTGGTTTAGGAAGACTTAAGATTCAGGAAATGAAATATTATCATCATGAATATTGATGAATACATTCGCAATCAAGATGACAGATCTTTGTAAAATTGAGAAATATATTCACCAATATCAATTATGATTTATTCCTATCTTCTGAAACATCACTATTTTGATCCACCTAAAATTTTGTATTTGGTTAATTCTTAACCCATTACCGAACAATAACGGCATTTGACGAGATTGGTGCAGATGACTCTGAAAAGCATTGTGGGAAAAGGAAAAATTGCTCGTGACAAGCAATTTCTCCTTTTCCCATAATGTTTTCTTCCCAATCAGAAAATTACTTTTCAATTTCATCACAATTTGAACTGTCGTCTGCAAACTCTTTCAATTTGGGACAGTCGAAAAATTGGCGTTTGGTAGAGGGTTAAAGATAACTGAATATTCAAAGGTACCCCACTTCAGTGCATCTGTCGTAACACACATTAGAAACCAATGTGTCATGAATATTTAATTGCTTTTATAAGCATTTCTCTGTCACAATGGTTTTTACGCAATAAGAGAGATAATATATTGGTCATCTAATGTTGCTTTCAAACTGGAACAGTCACAAATTACTATACAGTCAAACTTGTGTTAAGAGGCCAGCCTATGGGACAGAGTAAATTGGCTGTTTAAGACAGGTTGGCTGCTTAACGCAAGTTGATTTACACTGTAAATCTAACAATGGGACTTTTTATAGTGGCTGTTTAAGGCAGGTTGGCTGCTTAAAAGGGTGGCTGCTTAACACAAGTTAGACTGTATATGGAGGAATGGGTAAAAAAAATGTCATAAAGGAAGAAGGTTAACTTTTCTTATGGATGCAAACTTTGTGAAATAGATTCTAATTCAGCTTGTATGCTGCAATTTGAAACCTATTTTGAATGATGGTAAAATCTTATAGAAATTGATCAGGCTCTATGGTTAAAAGACATTAAGCTATCTCATTTATTAAAGCCAGGGATTGAACATGGGTTCACACAGATGCGCATGTCAGGGTCTTTACTATGCAGTGTTCTGAGGGTACAATGCAAGACTATAGTAAGTGTGTCACAAATGTGAAGCACTTATTATAATCTCGCATAGAACTCTCAATTTGTTGGATGAGTGCATATGGTTTTGAATCTGAGAGCAAATTGAATTGTATAACTCTTACAGACTATGTTGTGGTTATATCACAAAAGATAAATGCAGGCGTAAGACAAAATAAAATGACTTTGCAAAAAATGTGTTATTGAATCTTTTTTGAATATCAATGACTCAATACGATACTAGTCAAAGAATCAATGCAAGACTATAGTAAGTGCTTCACATGTGTGAAGGACTTGCTAGTCTTGTATAGAATCCTCAAAGTGCTCATTAGAAGCAATTGAACCAGACTTACAATAGTGTTGTTCTGACCTAACAATATGGTCTAAAGATGATAGGGAATAGGTCACTTTGATCAAGGACTTCTGTTGTGGTAAGGTATTATAACTAAAATGAAAAAGACCCTCCCAAATAGTTGGAAACTGCAATGAGGTTGGACGATTGAGATTATTGTTGGATAAAGGTTGATGACTTGTTTATTTATTTACACTTGTCTTTTTCAATCTTAACTGAGAGTACCTTGACTTGGATAGTTTTTGCTGCAGAAGACTTATTTTGAGGGTTAATTGGCGAGTTCTTTTTCTTATATATGCTTTTTGATTTTAATTCATCATATTTCACTATATTATTTTGTGTAATTGCTCAAAATAAAAAACATTAGTGTTGCAATTATGTATTAGTAAGAAGGCTGTCTTCTTCCCTAAGACTTGTCACTAGTCCTTGTTTGAAACACTAGCAGACCACAATTATAAAGAATAACTTTCATAATATTGGTTCAAGCCATTGTGACAAAACAAAACACAAATTAATTTGAAGCAATGGGTTAGCTTGTCAATTCTGTTGGGGTATCACAAAGGGCTTTAACCTTCTGTAAGTGCATCCTGCGAGTTTTATGGACGAATGTTATTGTAAATTATGTACCCTTGGGGAGAAACAAGGAAAAAGGTTGAATATTTTGACTTATGTCATGTTGTGTAATGCCTAGTTGCTCTGTAAATGTTTTATTTATTGCCTAGAAGATAGGGAAATATGTGTTTTTCTCCCAGTAGATATTGTGGTCTATGTGCTATACATCATAAAGCAGCATTCATTTTTGCCGGTTTGACTTTAAGATATGGCAGTAAAGGCTGTTTATCATCCAAAACTGCTTTAGACTTGGATGTATTTTAGGACATTTATTTTGATTTGTTAGAAACATTTAGAGGTTGCATATACCGCATTTTACATTATTTTGTCAGTTTTTGGCTTTATGCATATGGTTATCTCAATTTTGTCATTGTAAAAATACTCCCATCTCTAGAAAATAATGGAAATTCAATGATATATTTGTGGATCAATATGCAAAGAGTCTTATATATCTTATAGTTACTCGAAATGCAGGACATTTCACAGTTGATTTATGAACTTGAAAATACAATTTTGACAAAAGGTTGAAAGTATATATATATTAAGTACCTATTTAGATTTCATCTTTTGAACTCTAAAAAAGTGAAAATTATCCATGAAGAAAGCTGCAAATAAGCAGCTTTGGAGTAATATTTTAAGCATTTACCGTGCAAGACTATACATATGTATAGGTAATGCTTTATTGCCTTACATAGGGCCATCTTGTCCAGGTGGTATGAATAGATACACTGGCTTCAATTAGATACTAGCATTGTCCACCAATATTCACCGTCTGTTGACCTGCCTGATTAGCATGAATTACAAGCTATGCTGAGTATCTTGAAATATCCTTGGAGCTGTCCGTAATGTTAGACCATGTAGTTGGCCCTCATGCATTATTTTATAAATGCTATAAAGTTTACCTGTTTATATATATTGCGTTTAACTTTATTGGTTATCAAATGTGTTGGGAAGACTGTCGAGTATTGAATATACCGCATCATAATTATTCATACATAGAGGGTCACAGACAGTCAATGTTGGTCAGCAATAGCTGAAATGATAAAAGGAAACATGAATAATATGTTCTTTAAAGCAAAACAACTTAATTGATAGGGGATGGCAAAATCAACAGTCTGCATCGCCCAGCTTGTCCAAAAACCTTAATGGACAAGGAAATTTTTATTGAAATTTACTATAATACCATTATACAGACAAATGCAGGACAAAATTTTTTTATTTACAAACAAGTAAATCAAATCAGTGTTTGCCACTTCTGAAGTTTGTAAATTATTCCTTTGTCACAATCAGTCTTGACATAAACCAAAATTGAGTCATGAACAGACAACTATTTTATAAGCATTGCAAAAAACATGAAAATTTTGTTTATCAGGCTTACCATGATGAGCTTATTTAGTGAAACTGAGATTTAAGTACATTTATGATTGCAGGTGAACTACAATAAGTAGCTATTGGTCTGAAAGCGACTTCATGCTTTATATGCAAGAAGGTAAGATACAGGCCAGCGGCCAAGTAAATTGGCGGCTGGCCTGGGTCTTACCTGTTTGCTACTTCCTCATAAACATTTAAGCCGATTTTGACAGGCAGACGACACAAAATCCTTTTTTTAGCAAATTACCCAGCTTTCTATTAGAGGTAAGATGAATATTTTCTTCATATCAGAGTTCACTTCCAGAGTGTGATAAGCTCTTAACAATGGTGTTTACACTAGTATTGAACTAATATTCAGTGTATACAGATTTGAACAAAGTTCAGCAGACAACTCAAGAACCTTGTGTGACAAAAGCTGTTATCACTCAATATTAGCATTTCCTCCTTTTGTCACAATGGTTTCTTTTCCCAATATCTTAAAAGAAAGACTATAATTTTTCATGTTTTGCATTCATTTGCTGTTGGGGCGCTTCTGTTTTGACAGCCTCTTAACCTAACATAAGGGAATGTTTTAACTCCTTAATAGCATACAGTAGTTGAAAACAGTTTGAGAAAAGAAAAGTATATTTACAATTTTTCACATTGATTATTTCAGTCATTTTGATAACCTAGTTTTGTGTCGTGTGTTGACAATTACTTTTGATAAGGAATTGCATCGATATGCAAAAGGAAAAGCATTATTTTATCATTGTAAATTGCTCTTAAATCAATAAGAAAAGAGCAGAAAATCTATATAAAAGCAAACACATATGGCAGAATTCCTATTGATATGTTTATTTAAAAAATATCTTTTCCAGGGGAAGCCCTCACTTTCTTTTTTAAAATAGATTATTGACTTTGAAACAATGAAACTCGTTTGGACATTGATTAACCCATAACCAAACAATAACAGCATTTGACCAGTTTTTTGCAGACAACTCTGGAAAACATAGTGGGGAAAGGAGAAGTTGTGCCCTCCCACAATGTTTTCTGCCCTAACAGAAGATTTTTTTGGTTTTCAATTTCATTATATTTTGAAAAGTTGTCTGCAAACTCTTTCAATTTGGGACAGTTGAAAATTTGGCGTTTGGTAAAGGGTTAAAGTGTCCTCTTAGACCAGTCACATCAGTATGTGCAGACTAATCTGGACTTAACTCTTCACTCATTAGATCTCTGTACAATAGGAAGATTGGGTTATCTTGGATCATTTCACGCAAGGAAATCAAGTCGAGAGATCAGTGCCTTATTATGATAATTGCTTCAAGTTTATTAAGGACTTACTATAGTATTGCATTGAACCCTCAAAGTGTGATTTTTTAACACTTTCTCTTTCATATAATGCACTTTAACCCATTTCTTCATATAGGAATTTGTGACAATGCTGTATTGAAACTAAAACAGGACAATAGGATCTGCAGTGATGTAATGGTTAGGGTTGGGAACTAGAGACCAGTCAACCTGGGTTCAACCCCCTTAAGGCAGCCATCGTTTTCACTGTGGAGTGTCCTTGGGCAAGACACATTTCCTAGTCTAGTATTGGTAGGTCATCCAGGGAACATGTACCTAATCACTCAAGATTGAGTTGTGTACAATAATGAAAAAAGCAAACAAAAAGCAATAAAAGACTTCAATTTACCTTTTAACTTATTTGTGAGTGGATGTTCACATAATATTATACTCCTAGGAAATTTGTGATTGGTCTGGATTGAAAGAAATAGGAAAAGGATTAGTAGGACAAAAAAACGTCCCATAGTTATTCTGGAATTAAACCAACAGAGCTATTATTGAGGACGAGGTATTATAGAGGAAGGTATTCTTGACTGACTTGGATAATGCAAGACAACTCTGTGACATTTCCTTTCTAGAAAGATTTGTACTATTTCATTGAAAGAGCATGCAGCTTATGCTTTTGAATTGTTTATCAATCAATTGGAGAAAAATTACATCCAAAGTAACTTCTGATATACTAATGAGTAATATCCCTTGTTGGTTTACAATAGTCCTTACTTTCCTTTATCGATTCATAGATGTATATTCAGTCAGCATCAACATAGGCAGCAAGGGTAATCGCATGACCAATGTTTACAATCTTATGTTAGAACAAGATGGTCAGCACAGATGGAATAGGAAAAAAAGCCCAAATACCTGTGGTGTTGTCATCTTGTTCGGACACATGATCGTAAACATTGGTGTCATGATTCCTTTGCCTTATAGGCACCATTTTCGAGAACAAATGGAAATATGGTCATTCTTGATATAGCTTAAGCTGGGAGAGAACTTTGGCATATTCTACAACATACTAGTCAAAGAAGTTGTTGGGCTTGGAATGACAATTTAGCTGTATTGGTAAAAAAATACTTGGTGCATGAAAAGGTGCACTAAGACTATATTGATAAAACTGAAATGGTGGTAACATTGGCACAAAATGTTGTTTTCAACTTCATCATTCATCTATTTTATACCTTTGGCACATATGGTGAGATCTGAATTAATGAAACATAACAAGAAGACAATTTAGATATCGTAGCCTTTACCTACTTCAAGTTACACAATAAGTGAATACCCGTAGATTTGAGATGCTTTCATATACATTTGATACTTTCTTATACATTGTCTGAGATCAATGGTACTTGACAATTTAAGTATCTTGTTTTCTAAAATTTGAGAAAGAAAAGCAGGAAAAATTTCTATAAAAGACAGCAACTAATGAAAAATGTTCTCAACCCTTCCCTTCATGCATAAATATATTTCTCAAACTTTTACCTTTTACTGCAACAGTTTCTATTAAAAATCATAAGTAAAACTATCATCATTCTTGGTACTTAAAAATGCTGTCTGCAGAAATAGTGCTTTCAATTTGGGAAAAGCTCTTAACATTTTCAAGAGAGGATGGGTTTAACCAATTGACTTGTATAGAATTTTGAAGCTGGACCAATTTGGAAGCTACAGCTGATGAAGATTATGATGTATGATAAATGATTACCTTCTGGGACTAGAAAGAAACAACAACTATGACAAACAGAGGAATTGCTTGTCAAGAGCCATTCCTCCATTTGTCATGACTGTTTCTCCACTCAATGTGCTACAGGTTTTACAGAATGATTTATGTATGCTGCTGTGGAGGCAGTTGACAAATAAAAGATATGGTTCCAGATCCTTAAACCTTTACTAAACAACGACGTTTGACCACCTTGTTGCAGACGACTCTTGAAAACATTGTGGGAAAAGGAGAAATTGCTAGTAACGAAAGGAAATGATATGGTTCTGGAAGCATAAGATTGGTCCATGAGTTGTGGGTGATTTTCCCCTTTTGTCTCAATATGTCTTTACTTTTCTGCTCACATGTGTTACTACAAGTATATCTGAAAATAAAGGTTTAAACAGAATAATCATAATAGCTGTTGAGAGAGATGCTTTGAAAGGGAATGACTTTGTTCCTTGAGAGAATCTTAAGAAAGGGTCCTGGTTCGTAAGTGATTTCTTCTTTTGTCATAATTATTTCTTGAATCTTCTATAACAGTTACGTTAATACAAGTACATTGTGAAGTTAAAGGTTTAACCCTTTCCCAAACAATAACAATATTTGACTACTTTGTTGCAGACTACTTTAGAAAACATTGTGGGAAAAGGAGAAATTGCTCGTAAGAAGCATTTTTTCATTTTCCCACAAGGTTTTCTACACTTTCTGAAGGATATTTTTCAATTTCATCACATTTTGAAATGTCAACTGCAAACTCTTTCAATTTGGGACAGTCGAAAATTCGTTGTTTGGGAAAGGGTTAACAGAATAATCCTAATAGTTATGTTGAGAGATGGTGGAAAAGGGAATGATATTGTTCCAGAACCTTTAGAGAGGACCCTGGGTGTGTGGTGAATGCATATGAATTAGAATTGAATTGGTTATCAGACATTGGCAGATGTGACTGTATTAAACTGTTATCATCAATAAACCCAGACACACTCGCCCCTGTGAGACTGGGAGAACACTTCCCTGTTCTGTCCGCCTTGCCGCCCTACGATAAGGGTCTTATCTGTTTTCTCCTTGTCATTCCTTTCCAGTTATGAGTTTCATCCCTGTCTTTTAAGTATACTGCTTAATTAGTTATTTTTCTGACTTGAAGTTGGTCATTCACAATAGAGTAAATTGGAAAGTCCAAATGAAATAGTGTTGAAACAAAACAGTCTTTAAACTGTTGTAACATATACACTTGAAAGTAGTTCTTGAAAACATCTTTGTTTCAGGAAGCCTTAATATTCTTAACTGCGCACAGCCAATTTGGTAAATCTTAAATCCTTTGCAACACTTTTTGATCTAAATACATATTGATTCACTGAACACAGGCTCGAGAATCTTCAATACTGACTAATTTTGTATACACCAGTTTTTACATTGCAAGTTTTAACACATTTGTATATGCAACTTTTAACCTATGTGAATATGCAAGTTTTAACACATTTCTAAATGGAAGTTTTAAAGCATTTGTTGCCCAGTCACCTTCTAGTTATGGATCTCATCTCTTGCCTTCATTAGTACTGATCATAACAAAGAGGGTTCTGAAACATTCTAAATTATAGGGTTCAATGCAATACTATATAGTAATTGCTTGATGTTTATGAAGCACTTAGTATAGTCTTACCTTGAACCCTCAAACTGTTCGTAGGAAAGAGAGCACTTATCTAAGTCTTGTGTTCAATGCCTGCCCTGAAGCTTTATAAGCTGTCTTACCACTCCCTTTTCTTCATACAAGATTTTTACAGCAATTATTTTTTAGATAGAAAACTAATTTTACAGAATATTTTGTAGGCAATAATTTATTTTTAGAAGAGAAAATAGATAGGTTATAGTTCCAAAATGCTGCAGAAGTATTACATGGGGTCTATAACATTGCTCCCTTTCTTAGAAAAAAAAAGAACATTATAAATATTCACAAAGCCGCTATCTACCAATAAAACTCTATTTGATAAAATGTATTTCCTTTCATTTTTCTGACACAAAAAAATTACTATATATACAATACGCAATGTACAATCTTCTTTTGAAAACTTTCTACCTGTCTTTTCAGCATGCTGCTTTTAACTGTAATAAATTACTAATTAGACAGGCTATTGATGATGTAAAACATAGACATATACTAATTAGACAGGCTATTGATGATGTAAAACATAGACATATACTAATTAGACAGGCTATTGATGATGTAAAACATAGACATATACTAATTAGACAGGCTATTGATGATGTAAAACATAGACATATACTAATTAGACAGGCTATTGATGATGTAAAACATAGACATATACTAATTAGACAGGCTACTGATGATGTAAAACATAGACATATACTAATTAGACAGGCTATTGATGATGTAAAACATAGACATATACTAATTAGACAGGCTATTGATGATGTAAAACATAGACATATGATCGACCAAATATGGTAATCTCCCAATTTCTTTTCATTGATCTTTCTTCATAACTGTTTGCTAATTAATGCCTTGTTTAAACTTTCTCTTGCATTTACAATTGATCTCGTGTTTCAATTAATTTGCGTTGAAATTTAATTGAATTCTTACACTCTGTAGACTTTGACAATAAACAGATGATTTTACACTTTAAAACATGCAGACAGCTTTAACCCTTATAGTGCTGGAACCAACTTCATTCTTATGCAAACGGATTAGATCCAGGCCAGCTGCCAACAATGTATAAAGGTTAAGGATTGCCAAGCCAAGGGTCATCTCATTCCCTTACATTTGACTTTGGGATAATGGATCAAATTTAAAAGTTGCAGTATGTTTAGTATGAAAACTCATATTTTCATTGTGACCTTGCTTAGACCCCATTCTTAATAAAAAGAAATAGTGCTAAGTAAGAGTAATTTTTCGTCTTTTGTCACAATCATATTTGTAATTATCTGCAGAAGGTGTGTTAAAAGTTGATATGGATGTACATGAACGAAAGGGTCAATCAATAATTGACAATTAATTAGAACCTTATTTTGGTGCACTGGGTGATAATATTTCACTGGATATATTGGTCATGGTGTTTTCTCTGGGATCTAAATACTTTGAATAATTTATCCTGCACCTGTCTTTTTCCATCAACTAAACACTTTATTGAAAATGTTTACCCTTTGCATTGTTCTCCTGAGCGTAGCTCAAACCCACTATCTTTAACTCATACCCTCATAGGATTTTTTTTAATTGTTCTTAATTTTTATGATTTTGTTCTTTTTGATATCTGATGCAAACTATGTAGAAAAACTTTGTAGTTTTGCAGTGAACCATTGGCATATAGTAACGGATTAAGGCCTACTGCACAGAACATCATGAAAGGTTTAGTTGGACTAAAACCTTTTTCATTTTATTTCTTTCAACATTTATTATTCAATACATGAAAACCAATAATAAAACAAGAAATTTTTCATAATGTAGATTTTTGTCTTTTGGTGCCATACAAGCTAAACAAATGAAACAAACCCAATTATTCATTATTATGCTTTTAAGAATTTAGAAACAACTATTACCAAAGAAGATTTACTTATAACATGCCACTCCTCTTTGTCTGAAACGATATAACTACCAAAGAAACTACTAATTTACTTGCTTTTTGATAGATGTTATTTAATTGTTGTATTTAGAATTCTGACCTGAGATTAAAGGTTCTTGTTCACAGATGTGAGGAAATTTTGAAATGAAAATTAATTTCATTAGAACTAAACAACAGCTGTACAGCTGTTATATGATACCCACTAAAGAAGAGTCTTTGGAAGCAAAATTATGTTGTTTTAATTCTTTAAAGTGTGTATACAGTGAATAAACATGTATTTTAATCTAAAAGGGTGACATAGCTTTTGAGGTTCATCGCATATTGACTGTAATTAGATAAATTGATGGTTCCTGTATGAATTATGCTCTCAATAGCCACTTTTAATTTTACATCAACAACAATGCAAAACTGTCTTGTTTCAGCATTTTTATTTTGCCTTTCAAATATTTCTCTTCTGTGAATAAGTACCTTTAAATTTCAAATGAAGGAGTTGTTGTGGTCTTACCTGGAGACATATGCATTTCAATACATTTGAGCAGAAAACTAAATGAATTTCATGAAAAAAGGAAAAAATGTTTTTAACATTCTATTTCTTCATTTGTCACAGTGATTTCTATCCAATAACTCCAAGCAGAATAATTCAAGGGTTGACGCAAGACTATAGTAAGTGCTTCATGAACAAGAAAGACTTACTTTCATAATGCACTGAACCCTTGAGATGTTATCCTTATCCAAACCAATAACTACATTTGACCACTTTGTTGCAGATAACTTTAGAAAACATCGTGGGAAAAGGAGAAATTGCTTGTAACGAGCAATTTTTCCTTTTCCCTCAATGTTTTCTGCTGTATCAGAAGGATATTTTCCAATTTCATCACATTTTGAAATGTTATCCGCAATCTCTTTCAATTTTGGGAAAGTAGAAAATTTGTTGTTTGGGAAAGGGTTATATTTCATTCATAATATACACTTGTCGTCTGCTGCTGTTCTCAATTTGGACCAGTCACACAACTACACAAGGGGGAATAAGTGTAGGACACCTGTTGATATTCACTCACTTCAGGAACCACTTTAACCCATTACCAAACAATAATGACATTTGACCAGTTGGTTGCAGACGACTATGGAAAACAGTGTGGGAAAAGGAGAAATTGCTTATTAAGAGCAATTTCTCTTTTTCCCACAATGTTTTCTACCTTATCAGATGATAACTTTTCAATTTCATCATAATTGACATGTCGTCTGCAAACTCTTGCAGTTTGGGACGGTCGAAAATTTGGTGTTTGGTAAAGGGTTAAAGGCTCTGTATGGGAGAACATGGCAGTGGGAACAGATGACAACTTTCCTTAACCCTTAGAAGGCTGGGTAAATTTCTGAAAACATATTTTTTTGTCACCTGCTTTCCAAAACCTTAAATATCTGCTTAATTTTTATGAGGTAAGACACCCAGAGTAACAAACAGGTTAGATCACAGGCCAGCTGCCCATTTACTTGGCGGCTGACCTGGACCTTAACTGTTTGTATAAACATGAAGTTGGTTCCGGCATTATAAGGGTTAATCCTTTATTTCGAGTGAATTCAATTGTCGGGAAACAGTTTACAACATGTTTTCATCAAGTCATTATTTTTCAATGTTTGGGTTTATAATGCCTCCATCAGGATAATGTCTATTGATATATAAATTACATAGGATATGATGTTGTAAGAAAACATTACATTAATTAGTAAAAAACAAATCTATACAGTAATAATTATTATCATGCAGTTGGATATAGAATATAGAAATGTCCTTAAGCATTGTAAAATACAAAAAAGCATAAACAGGAAAAATTGAAATGACACACTGTGACATAGCTGCCGTAGAAGACTCAGTGTGAAACCATTGAAACAAAAGGAGAAATTGCTCGACATTATGAGCAATTTCTGCTTTTGTCTCAATTGTTTTGAAAAGATGTCAGGAACTGTTTGGAATGTTTCATCACATGGTGCCATTCTGTGATGTATTGACCAGCCATGAATTGTGTTATTCCGTACATGGGGGAATGGAAACATCGTTTTCCCAATACAGCCAATTAAAGATATCAATATGCAAATGTAGCTGATGATTGTTGATAACATGACAAAACAAGAGTTTGGTCATCATAAGAATTTTTACTTTGTGGAAAATTGTGTCTATAGTAATGTATCAATGGAAATGAATTATTATGTCTTGCGATAGTTTCCCTGATTTTCATTTGTAAGTGTTCATTTTGTGTTATTCAAGTTATGATATTGGCAATGGTAATTTTCAGAAGTATGGAGCAAAAGAGAGCTATGTGACAAAGAACTGTCTGACCGCAAGCTTTTTTTGCTAGTTTTACGAAGGTTTAAAGCATCTGAATAATTGTAGAGTTCATGTTAACCCAAAGGCGATTGGCAATGTTACCCCTCTGGACCTCACTACCCCACCCCCTCCCCAAAATATGAGATTAACTCTCAATCCTCAAAACCAAGTTAAAACTATTCAAAACATAACTCAGATATCGCAATTTGTTCATAGAAGTCAATTTCATAGCACATTCAATATAGCATGCATTCTTGTCAACTGCGATTTCTCTGCCACAAATGTTACGCTGTTATAAAGCATGGGTTATCATATTCAACCAAAAAGTTGATGGTCAGCACACAAAGTTGCTATCTTTAGCAAAACTAGGTATAAAAAGCCCCCCCCCCCCAAAAAAAACTGTGGCGTGGCCATCTTGTTTGGACATATAAGATTGTTAGCATTGGTCATGTGATTGCCCTGCCTGATGAAGGAAAGAGTAAATGCGTCTTTAATCAGGTGATCAGTCCATCGAGGGCCAGCTCTGTGAGTTTCCCATGAACAAGGAAGTATAGATTACAGAACAACTTGTTACAACATGGAACTATTAAGTCCTTTACCTCTTACATATATGTTTAACACATCTAAAGCAGACAAATTAAGAAACAAATCGAGGGTTCAATGCAAGACTATAGTAAGTGCTTCACGTTTGTGAAGCACTTACTGTAGTCTTGCATTGAACTCTTATATTTTAAAATGAATTATTTTTTTGTTATTTTATTTTATTTCTATTTTTTCAAATTTGTTCAATGGAAAAAATGCTTTTGACTTATTTTTTCTCAAAGAGTTCCAGCTGATATAACAAAGAGGGTGTATCTTTCATTCTTTCATTCTTTACAATTGGAGATTGCTGTTGATTTCGAGTTGGTCTGGATGAATTCCTTATGGAGGAATCCTCTCATAGGGCAAGAATCATTGTAGAAAATCATAAAAAGACAAAGAGGGAAGGATGTTTCTTACCATTAAAAATTCCTTTCAATGTGGTTTGCAGCAGAATAGTTTGGTAAACGAATGGGTTACCTAACCCCTTCATGCAGATAAACTTTGCTAAGTGTGCAACTTATATTTTTACAAAATTGAAAGAGTTTGTTGAAAACAGATACTTATAAAAAGAAATGAGTTGGAAGTTGTTTTTGAAAGGATATAAAATATTTTTGAAAATGCAATCACTGCTCAATAAGCTGACAGCAAAAAAAAAAAAGCTAATGTTACAAGGAGAGGTTTAAAACTGGAGATTTGTCCCTGTTTATTCAAGTTTTCATTAGCTTTTAAATGGCAAATATTTTTCTAGTATTATGGTGCATCAAATTTGGCCAAGCCATAAATGTCTGTTTTAGGGTTGTATATACCTTCATCATGTATAGAGGTATTGTATAGATCGGCCAGATCAACAGCTGCTAGTGAGACAAATGCTGCAGCTTGGATATGATTTCCACATCTGATACTGGCCATTTAACCTTTTCCCAAACAACAAATTTTTAACTGTCCCAAATTGAAAGAGTTTGCAGACGACAAAATGTGATGAAATTGGAAACTAATCTTCTGATAGGGCAGAAAACATTGTGGGAAAAGGAAAAGTTTCTTGTTACGGGCAATTTCTCCTTTTCCAACTATGTTTTCTAAAGTCTTCTGCAACAAAGTGGTCAAATGTTGTTATTGTTTGGGAAAGGGTTAACTCTTTCCCTCATCCTATTCTTATTTGTTTTACAACATTTGTGTAGGAAACTCAAAGCAGTTTAAATTCATAATCTCGATGACTGCTTCCTGAATACTTAACTAGAACTTGCGCAGATTTGTGGGTTAGTCCCAACAATTTTCACCGTGCTGAACGGGGACCGAACCTAGAACTTAAACATCTAAACTGGTTTTAATGCACTTGAAGCAGAAAACCTAAGAAAAGTCTGTGATACAAAACATTTTATGCTCTTAAAGAGAAATTTGAATGTTGGGGTTTGACCTTTTTGAAACTCATTCTCTTGTAAGAAAACTTCAGTTGTTCCTGGTATACATCTTTTGGGGCAAGAACTATTCACATTTAACCTAATAATTATGGCCCTGATCAATGTATACCAAGCCCAAACGAAGTACTATGCAGAAAAAAAAAATCAAAATGGTGGATTATGGGTATTCTACCTTAAAACAGTTAAATGATGTTTGATAGTATGTACATACACATTGCCCCCCCCCCTTTCCCCCATTAGATTCAGACTTTAAGATAAACTACAGTTGTAGGTCAAATTGATGTGAAAAAGCTGTTTGCAGCTGATGTTAGGTAAATGAATCTGTCTAAAAATATTTTATCTTCACTCTCATTCTTGGAAATGTTTGTATTTCTGATATATAACACATTGTGAAAGGAACTTATGTTTTCCTTCAATGATAGGATATCTATCATCAGTTCTAAAGATACCAACACTTCCCACATCCTTTTATGTTTTGACATTTCTTCTTTGCATTAATTAACCCAATTACTTCCTAGTATACTTAATTAAACATATATACAGTTGATAGCTGTGTAACCCTTGAGAAACGTTCATAAACATTAAACGGCTGTTCATGAGCACAGAACTTTTTCATGAAATTCAAGAACAGATTCATGACCATCAAGAGTAGGTTCATGAATATATTCATGAACATGTTCTTGATGTTCATGAACATGTTCATGAACAAGTTAAGAAGAACTTTGTAATCACAAATGTGCGTTAGAACGTACATGAAATTCATGAATATGTTCTTTAATCTTTCGCAGTGGAATATGGCTTGTTTGCATTGTTTTAGGTTATGCGTTATAGTACTCATTATCTAATATTGAAGGTTCAGTGCAGGACTAATGTAAGTGCTTCATGTTTGTTTTCAGGACTTGCTTAAGTCTTTTGTTAAACATTCAAGGTGTTATAGAGAATTTCAATGATAAATTGTAAATCAAGGTTTAAGTGTAAAACTATAGAGTGTTTCATGTTTAGTAAGGACTTACTTAAGTATTTTGTCAAGACACAACCCGCTGTACGATGAATTGGTTTCTCTGCGTAGAACTTTTTCAACAATGTATTTCTCGTGTTTAAGAATCGTTTTGTTTGAGGTCACTTTCAAAAAAGCGGTTTAGTTGCCGTTTTCTGACAAAAAGCATGCATCTGGGAGCATCTATCAGTTTTATGATTATGATTTTCTCAGACAGTTCTCTCAGCTGTTCAGTCAGATGAACTGGTCAATTTATGTTGTATGTTGACAGGTTAATATTTTCTGTACCACTAAATTAAGAAGAAAACTGAGTTGTAAAGAAGACTTGGCTTCTTGATGGCTTGGCCAAGTTGTTAACCCTTATAGTGCTTGAACCGACTTCATGCTTATGCAATCAGGTTTGACCCACTGGCCAGACGCCAAGTAAATTGGCGGCTGGCCTGTGATCTAACCTGTTTGCTACTCTTGGTATCTTTCCTCATCAAAATTAATGAAATATTTAAGGTTTTGGAAAGTAGACGAAACAAAATTTTATCTTCAGAAAATTACCCAGCATTCTAAAGGTTAAGCATTCCCTCATGTGCTGTTATGGAGCTGGCCCAAATTGAAAGCAGAGGTAGATGGTTGGCATTGGATATGAAATAACATTGTATTCTTTTGTGAAACTATTGTGACAAAGTAATAAGCTGCTTGTTAAAGCTTTCTTTTGTGGTCACATTGGCTCTTAAATCCTCTACAAGCAAAATTATTGGTTCCTACTCTAGATTTTTTTCATACTGTGCATTTCTTTTTTATCTCATTCATTTTTCCACTCATTCAAAAAATGATCAATCAAATGCAATCTTACTGTAGTTGCCACCTGCTTGTACAAGCAAGCTAAAATCACAATTGATACACAGGATGATTTTATAACATTCATCAACTTTTTGATGAGGCAGGGGTTCTGACAATCAATTTACTTCTTACATTAATTGAGATAATTAATGCTTGAAGGAGAAAATACCATTGGAATCTTACTTGTCAAATTTTCTTTGAATGCTTCAAGCTGTTAGGTTAAACCTTTACCAAACATCAAATTGTCGACTGTACCTAATTGAAAGAGTTTGCAGATGACATTTCTAAATGTGATTGAATTAAATTTTAATCTAATGATAGGGCAGAAAATATTGTGGGAAAAGGAGAAAATGCTTGACAGGAGCAATTTCTCCTTTTCCCACAAAGTTTTCCAGAACCGTTTGCAACAAACTGGTCAAATGTCATTATTGTTTGGTTAACTTATTTTATGGGTTAAAAGATATGTATGAGAATGGTGATAAATCCTTTTAAACCATTAGAATAACAGTTGTCTTATAACTACCCTTATATAATAACTCTGTTAAAACATGAAAATAAACAGAATTTCCTGTTCTCATAAACTATCTTGTAACACCTAGGGAAAGGGAGCCTTACTAATGACTTCATGGCGCCATTGGTGTTTTCATTTCTAATCATTTAACCCCTTCCTTCATATGGGATTTTGTGACTGATCAAAATTGCAAGCAATAGCAGACCACTATTATGAAGTATGTCTTTGAAACAGTCCTTTGAAACAATTTCAACAAAAGTAGAAATATTTTGTTTGAAGTATTTTCGTCCTATCTTGTCTCTGTGGTTTCTAAAGTATTCAGCAGATGTGTTGACACACACGCCACATACATTTGAAGCAAAGAGTTAACATGTGTGCACCATATCAAATTTGACTCTTGTTATCAAGGGGGAAAGTGTGAATCAAGAATGCCATCCCTGCCAACATTTACCAGACCTCCACTTCACTGTAACAGACACAGATCCAGTACAGGATACATTCTCCAGAAACAGTTACCCCACCCACTTGTTTTAGTTATGAAACCGATGGTGGATGTAACTCCACCCATAACAGGGGGTTATGGGTAATATCAAGTTGTATTGGTACCTAATGTCTGGTAAGTTGATAATAAGGTTATGATGGGAACCACCTGCAGAAAATTGATACCAGCAATTAAGTGTAGAGAAAGTTGAATCTCACAGTGCATACAGGTGTCTAAAGAAAATGATGATGAAGTGTAATAAACTCTCTATTGATCTTGGAGGTTAGTATATTGATTTACCTATAATTTTAGGTTTTTCACTACTAATGAGTTGTCCAAATTACTTATCAAAATAGAACAATATATATGTAAAAAAAATATCATCTTTCCAATGTATACTTTTTCACCCACAGCAAAGATAGTGGCAGGAAACCTTAAGTGTATGGCTCTTAACAACTTTCATTTGTAAAAAAGCTAAAAGGAAGAATGGAAATAAGTAAATTATGCTTCATGAGTAAGCTTCGAACAAGATTAGCTTCATGAGTTATTACAAAAGCAAACAATATGCTTCAATGTGAAGCACCAGAGGTAAGATTATGCTTCATGAGTAAGCTACAAAAGACAAGACTATGCTTCATGAGTAAGCTACTTAAGTAAAGATTATGCTTCATGAATAAGCTACAAAAGACAAGACTATGCTTCATGAGTAAGCTACTTAAAAGTAAAGATTATGCTTCATGAATAAGCTACAAAAGACAAGATTATGCTCCAATGGTAAGCTATCAGAGGTAAGATTATGCATCATGAGAAAGCTACAAAAGACAAGACTATGCTTCATGAGTAAGCTACTTAAGTAAAGATTATGCTTCATGAGTAAGCTACAAAAGACAAGATTATGCTTCATGAGTAATTACAAAAGTAAAGATTATGCTTTATGAGTAAGCTAACCTTGTATGGAACATGCTTCATGGATAAGCTAACAATGGCAGAAAATATTTTAAGATAAGACTGATGATATTTTACATGCTTTATTTTTCTGCCCTACAGCAACATGATAGTATCGGAAAAACAATTCTCATAATAGAAAAAAAGACCATTATGTTCAAGGAAATTTTTCTTTGGCACAATGGTTTCTTTACTGAATTCAAAGTAAACCCCAGTTGTCATACTTAATTGGGTGTTGTTTTCTTTCCAATTAAGATAGTATCAACATCCCAAATTACACACTTCCATTGCTTCAAAGACATAACATACTTTGGAAACAGACGTGTTTTAAAGGCTTTCACATGAAAGAACAAGAATTCTCATAATCATTCTCATGGTTTATTTTCACCTGAATCTCATTTAATAATTTTCCATATCATCTTATTTTAAGGTTATTGACTTTTACTTTTATTTTCATATTTACATGTCTAAGTGATCACACTAGATTGATATTCAAAGCAATATGCGGTTCTTTGATTCCTGCGATTCAAGGAAACATATCAAGTTACCATTCATAGATCTCGGGATGCTGCACACTATGTACTTTATTTATCAGGGTCTTATCAACATTACTTGGTTATCATGTAATCTGTCAGTAAGTACCACTATTTGTACTCATAGGGGTTGGATTAACCATATGTATCCGGTCACATGAAAGGGAAATCAAAGCCAACCAACATAGGTGTGATGTGAGCAGATTGATAGACCTTGACAAAATGCATATATTGGCTCTAGGTAGATTAACCTAATATGTCCTATATCTGTTCGCTGTAGATTCCATTTGAAAATGTTCCTATGAAGGAGGAATTACTTACCTATCATCAATCATATTGTTTCGAGTCTTAATTTCAACCACAGAGCAAAATGAAAGGGTAAAAAGAGATCTGTTGAAAATGGCTTGTAATCATAATTGGCCTTAGAATTTCAACTTTTTGTTAAGTCAACAATTAGTTTTCTCTTGTATACTTTAAGTCCAATCTAACAAAGCATAGGGCATTTTGGGCAACGAAATGTTGAGTTAAAATCATTATCTTCTTTTGCCATTAGGACAGTTTACCAAAAGAGTTTCTTGGAATTGGCTCTTCATCCTTCACTTGCCAATCTTTTGGTTTGACATGTGGGCTGTTGACAGCTTTTGAGGTATTTGTAAAAATAAAAAAGAATCTTGAACACCATTTTACGAAAAGCAATATGTATACTTTGAGAGGAATATAACAACCTAACTATGTTCTACTTTTGAATTGAACTATCTTATGTAAACTGATTTAGTTTAGTTTAAACCTCTAAGTTTTTTCAAGACGTGTGTTATGGATTTGCCACGAGGATCCATCTAGATTGATAACAGTTCCTGATATTGGTTGCAGATCCCAAACATCAAGGTTTTTCTGTAATGAATATGTGTGAATGGGGTGTGACCAATTATCTGATTAACCAATTATCCAATTATCCCAGCAATTCTGCAGCATATGACCACCATCTGTGAGTAGTGATCTTAACCCTTTCCCAAACACCAATCTTTCGACTGTCCCAAATTGAAATAGTTTGCAGAAGCCATTTCATAATGTGACGAAATTAAAAAATGTTCTTCTGACAGAGCAGAAAACCTTGTGGGAAAAGGAGAAATTGCTCTTAGCGAGTCGTCTGCAACAAAGTGGTTAAATGTCCTCATTGTTTGGCAAAGGGTTAAAGGGAATAACTCAGAAATCTGTGCTCTTGGAGTAATAATCACTTAAGATTTAAAATGCACAATCATTGTCCCTAAATCAAAGACCTTCTTTAAAATCTTTACTTCTAGGTCACTGAAATCGCATGATTTCGTTAATTAATGTGAAGTGAGCCTTTGCACCTGTCAGTGCTTTTATGGAAAAGCTGGTTAATATTCAAATGCAGGAATTCTTTCTCACCCAACTTGCTTGCGTAATGTGACAAGAGCGGTCGAATGTTTCCGAAAACCCAAGTGACATTTGCTTATAGAAATACCACAACTGATTCTAAGTTTAGATTGTTGACATAAAAAGCCATTTTAACAGTTTGCAGTATCTATTGTGTGTACATCTTTTCTGTAGGTTTACCAACAGGGTTAGAAAGCTGTCAATAGTTAACCCTTTACCAAACATCAAATTCCCAACTTTCCCAAATTCAAAGAGTTTTCAGACGACATTTCAAATTGTAATGAAATTGAAAAATTAATCTTCTGATGGGGCAGAAAACATTGTGGGAAAAGGAGAAATTGCTCATTAAGAGCAATTTCTCCTTTTCCCACAATGGTTTCCTGAGTCGTCTGCAAGAAACTGATCAAATGTCATTATTGTTTGGTAATGGGTTAAATCGTATATTACTTTACAAATCTATATTGTCATTTCATTGGTAGAAGACAATTATTTTTTGAAAAGTTAAAATCCCAATCTGTGAGATAGTCCTTTTAAAACAGTTCCTCCATATATCAAGGGTTTGTTGCAAGACTATAAGCTAGTCCTTCTCTATTGCTATTGTTGGAATGTAGAATTACATCATTTTCAGCTCTATTTCAATTATACCTCATTATTCAAAGCACCTTCACAAAAACTGCACAATATTCTTTCCAAAGACTGCTTTCCCAAATGAACATAATTTATTAGTCGTGAGAGACAGCACATCTTGCAGCTTTGACTTCAATTTTGTGAAGGACTCACTATAATCTTGCATCAAAACCATAATTTACTCATTTAGGAGTCTCTGTGATTGAATTTATATGGCATTTTGCTGTGCTGAGCTGAGCACTTTGCAAAATACAGCATTTAAACCAGTTATTTTACATTTCAAAACATTCAAAAGTTCATCATTGGTTTACTGACAATGAGTATATTATTGCAAAAGAACAACTTGTTACACATGAACATATTCGGCTTCAGAAATCAGGTTTGTTGGAAGCAGTTTCAGAATTGTATTTTGTAGTTAAAGACTGGGTTGTGCATCAAGCTTGCTGTGTGTTCATGAGTTGCAATAAACTGTTTCCCCTTTTTAAACCTGATAGTGCTGGAACCGACTTCATGCAAACAGATTAGATCCAGGCCAGTCGCCAAGTAAATTTGAAGCTGGCCTGTGATCTAACTTGTTTGCTACTCTGAGTATTTTGCCTCAACAAAATTAAGCAAAGATATTTAAACATTTTAAAAGCAGTGACACAAAAATCTTTTTCTAGAAAATTACCCAACATTCTAAGGGTTAATGTAAAACAAGCCTTGATGTTGAATCCATATTGCATCTTGATGAAATTTGCATAAAAAGATAAAGTCTTCACAACAATTACTCCTTTTGTTTAAATGTTTTTGTGATTAGTTTTTTTTGTAGAGTAATTCCCTCGAGCTGCACTGAAAGGTGTGTGCTGTAAATGGAGAAGGAGATTAATTATGTTGAACAGGTGGTGTTTGTTGATTAACACTGTTGTTGCTGAGTGTATATAATATTGAGGAGAGATAACAGACACCTGGTCTATAATAAGGTCTTTCAGTTGTACATCACATAGAATCAATCCCATTCCAAGGCAATCTGCTCTCGATAATTCTTTCATACATCACACACATACAGACTCAACTTTTAGAATGCTGGGTAATTTTCTAAAAATAATTTTTTATAATGGCTGCTTTCCAAATCCTTAGATATCTGCTTAATTTTGATGAGGAAAGATTCTCAGAGTATTCACAAACAGGTAAGATCACAGGCTTAGATCTAACTTGTTTGGACAAGCATGAAGTCGGTTCCAGCACTTTAAGGGTTAAGGGTTTACTGCAAGACTATTGCAATTTTTGCATTGAATGATGGAAATATGGAATTCTCTTTCTTGGCTTCTAAGTAACTTCTATTGTTGATAGCAATTAATACCATCTGTCAGTTGTCATACATTGCATATTGAATCCTATTCAAAGAAATATTCTGTTGAGGAAAAAATACTTTTGAGTTCCAGATTTACAATTGAAACATTTTATTAAGTCCAAATCTTAAGTTTTGGGTAACAATTCTAACAAAATACTTTATAGAAGTTCAAGTGTTAGGCTATAATATGTTGTAGAAAATCTCGTGGCTGAAAATGAAGCTTTTTCCCTTGAATATTTGCCTTAAAAGCATACTAGCGCTCAGAAAAACTGCAAAACTGGGTAATATGAGTTATAAATTAGGATAGAATATGTTGAGACATAGCAAGTGACATTATCTATTTTTCAAAGTGTTATTTTCACAAATTTGGTGCCCACTGATTTAACTTCATTGTTTACATTCGAGTAGCTTCTAAAATAGCAAGGAGTGCTCGGATTAGTTGCGATAACCCGGCTGAAAATATTACATGAAATACATAAATATCCAATATTAACAACGCAAACATTCAAAATGGAAAATTTCTTTGGTTTTATTTGTTCCCAACGTTTCTCGACTGACCTAGTTTTATTGCTAATTGTAAATAAACCCTATAGAATTCGCTCTTTTAAAAGCATCATGTGAACGTGTTATAGTGTCAATTCCTCTATAAATGGGAGTTTAAAGTACTTTTAAGTTAATTTTCAATTATTCTAGAACTTTCGAAATTTTAGAGTAAATGAGCGCAAGTATGGCTTTAAATACTATGAATCAGAAAGCACTTAATTTATAAATCAAACTTAGAGGGAGTGCTCTTGGGTTAGACACAAGTACTGGTGAAATCCAGGAAAACTGCGAAATAGCTGAAAAACTGTTGACACTGTGTTAAAACCTATATAAACAAAATTGAAGTGAAAATAATAAATCATGATTAAACATGAAATAATTTTGACTGATAGGATTCAAATTTTTAAATGTAGTTTTCTGTAAAGGCATTAATATTCCTCTTGGAGTAAGACCTCTCATACCAAAAGCATTTATCATAATAAATATTTCCTTCTGTTGCAGTTAACCCTTTACCGAATGCCAAAGTTTTGACCGGCCCAAATTTAAGGAGTTGGCAGACGGCGTTTCAAAATGTGATGAAATTCAAAAATAATCTTCTGAGAGGCTAAAAAAAATAGTGGGAAAAGGAGACATTGTTCGTTAAGAGCAATTTCTCCTTTCCCAACATGTTTTCTAGATTCGTCTGCACCATACTAGTCAAAGACATTATTGTTTGGTAATGGGTTAAATATGAGACCCATAAGTCCTAATTGGCATCTAACTCCCCTCCTTGGTGTAAGTTCTGGGTGTTCTCCTTCTGCAGATGAATGACATTTCCAATTGAAAGCATAAACATGTTTTTTGTCTGAACTTTTCATGTCAAAATGATTGATATCCCTTGCTAAATATTACAGAGATGCTATGTTCCTTAGATCGTTGGATACTCACTCCAGCTGCAATCTACTGGGCAGAATATGACTGGAAAAGGTTGTAGTGGCTAAATACAGTAACTGATTTTTATTGTCTTCGTATCTCCATCACAAACTAATCAAATGCTTTGAGTTACCTGCAGCAGAGCAATCGACAAACCATTTTTTTTTTTTTTTTATTCTTGAAGTCTGTTTAGCATCATGCTTTGTTAGACTTTTTATTTGAGATGATACAAACTGATCTATGTAAAAAAATGCCATTAACATGGCTGCTTAGAGGAAATGTGTTATATGATGGGGACAATTTACCCGAAATATTGTAATCCTACAGTAATATCCGAGATGTAATTCTCAGCTCACAGAAATACCCATGTAGTTCAGTTTGGCGGATGCTTTGAATTTAGACTCATAGCAAACATTTAGAGTGGAGTAGAGGATTTGCCTTCTTTAGAAGCCCATTTGTCACTGTCTGTTGAAGAAACTCGGTTATGTCCCAGTAATCAAGTATACCCCAAGTAGATAATCAAATCTTCTACCTCATTCTTACATCAGCCAAATTCAATCAGCCAATCAGAAATTAGATTTAGAGGCTCTTCCAAAAAGGGAAGCCAAACAAATAATTCTGTCCATAATTCTATTTTCCTTACAAGACTTGGAATCACAAAGAATGCTGGGATAAATCGGAGATGAATCTGCCGGTTTTATTTAATAACCAGAAGCCTTATACCCTATCCCATGTACAGATACCATTCACATGACTGTAGCATACAATGTTTAAAGAAAGATGTAAAATATTGCTCATATAAACTGACACATTGAAGCTTAAAGGCACATCAAAGGAGAGGAGTACAAATAAATTACTGAAAAAATATATGGAGTTCTTTTATCGTATTCATAAAAGTCATGAGAATAAGTAAAGGAATGCATTGAGACCTATTTAATTGACTTAAAATAAGTTAGTTTGTGCTTGAAATATAGTTGTCTCCAATTCAAGCATGTTTATCAACGACCTATTTGTTTACATATTCAAAATAACGAATTCTGATTGGTAGGTTAAAAAATGTGTGTATCAACTGTCAAGGTCCGAGGTGAAGAATCAGGAAATCTGAATTTTAAAACTTGCTAATTTGGGTTATTTCTGGTTTACTTTCACATTTAAGTTGTACTGATAGTTTTTTCTGGTGAAAATTATTTGAATCTGTCCAAAAGTTTACCAAATAAGTTTGATATAGCATTAATCTCCTTTAATGGGCCTTTAAGCCCCTGTCACGCTTGACCGGATTGGTATTCCAGACGTGAAACGGATAGCATTTTTGGATATCCGGTGATGTTCATCAATATCCTTTTTATGTGCGTTTTATGTTCGGTTCATTCGTTTCATGTCATGTGATGTACGGTGCGTCCGGTGAAATGTTTTGTGCATGCACAAAACTTGAAACCGACAGTAACGGATAAGAATATTCGTTGGCTGTCCTGTGCATGTCCGTTTTGTCCTGTATATATCCTGTCATTGTTTGTTTATAGGCAGTAGGTGTACGGGGGGCATACGTTACCCAGTCTGTTGATGGAACCACCTTTAGCATGCTCTGTTTTAGTTTCTGTGTCTTGCACTTTAGCGGGATTTTTTTTAATTTTTCTACCGCGAGGCATTTCGGTGAGGCAGTCAGTACTGTAACTTTTCGACAACTGATCGCCGGAGAAATGCATATATCTTGTTTTTTTCTGCACGGGCATGTTAATGTCCGTTAGGTGTTTGGTTTGTCCGGAATGCATCCTGTACACGTCCTGATTCACCGTTTGTTGTTCGTTACTCTTTCGGAGACCTCCGGTTGTAGTACGGTAGCCATGTGTTACATGTTCGTTATTGGTATGTTTGATCCGTTCCATATTCGGATCAAGTACGTCGTCAGTTTGGATTTTTCTACCGGACTGACAACTTTACCACAGTTTAACAAAAATTTCTATCCGTTGATGTCAGGTACACCAATCCGGTCAAGTGTGACAGGGGCATTAGGGAGATTACTGTTCATATCAAGCAATCTTTTTCTTTACCAAAAGAATTGATTATCATTCAACCAAGTGTCTTACATGCTAACTAACCAATCGCCTTATTTAGATGATTGGGTTTAATTGAAATTGAAATAAAAAAGAAATGTCAAATGGAAAATATTGAAAGTTGCTTTTAACATGTGGATTTTAAGAGTTACCATATGATATAACAAAAAAAAGAAATATATTGCGCTTAATGATTGATTTTGACATTAAATTCTGTCACGTATTGGGTTCTTAATGAGTTTGTATTGTATGAAAAGTTAACCGATTCTTTCTGATACCAATATTATATCACTGATTAAAAATGAAGCAGACAGATGATACCATAGAATCATTTGCTTATAGGAAGAAATAAAAGTTTGAGATAGAGAAAGTTCGCATCTCTTGCAATTCCTCTTATTTTCACAAAGCTTCCCTTATCTTCTCCTACAAGTGCATTTAAAAACATTTGTTGTCAAAACCGTTCTCTTCTGTGAAACATATGCACTAATCAAGCAACCCAAAGAGAGGTTGGAGTTTACACAACATAGTATCAGACTTGCTTATCATCTAGAATACCAGATGCATAAAAGAGACACTATTTTATAAGATGGTACTGATTTTAATTAAAAACATTCTGTATCTGAAATGATGGTTTAGAATAAAGCAACATGAATAAAGAGTGTTCAATGTAATGCAAGTCTGTAGCAAAGCCTTTACAAATGTGAGGCACTTGCTGTAGTCTTGCATTCAACCCTGGTTAAGTCTTTTACTTTTGTTAAGTGCTTTTAATTCAAACATGAATATACAATTTTGTTTCTGTTGAAGAGATTAATTTTTTGTCATATGATGCCTTTAAGAGGTCTTAGTCCTCTCATTAAACCCTTATAGTGCTGGAACCGACTTCATGCTTATGCAAACGGGTTAGATCCAAGCCAGCCGCCAAGTAAATGGGCAGCTGGCCTGTGATCTAACATGTTTGCTACTCTCAGCATCTTTCCCCATTAAAATTAAATAGATCCTTATAAGGTTTTGGAAAGAAGACAACCCAAAAATCAGGGTTTTTTTTAGAAATTACCCAGCATTCTAAGTGTTAAATATGGGTGTAAAGTTTCCTGGCAATATAAAACTCATCACAAGCCTGCTACCCCTGTCTTAGATCAATAGGAGTTTTATAATGTGATTGTAGGCTGTACAATTATCTTTAACTTATTACTTTCTTGGTTCCAGCCACCTGAACCCTAGATCTGTCAATTAATCACTAACATCATCAATTAATTGTGGTCACGTCATTATGAAACAGGAGAATCTCCTGCCCTTATTTGGTAAAAGGCTTCTAAACATTGTCTTTACTGAAAAAAAGTATCTGGCTTAACAACAGGAATCTGTGCAATTCATGTGTCTCCTGCAAACAGATTTTTAAAACAATCATTTGGGAAAAATGAGATATTCCAGCAATTTTCTCTTTTCCTTATAGAGTTTATACAACAAACAAGAGTCGTTTGTAATCCGGCGGTAATAATGGTGGACTTGTTCCCCTTGTGTTTCTTGTAAGACCCAACCATCGAATTCAGAGCTCCATTTAAAAGTATTGGTGAATCCAAGAAAAGTATTTATATAAGAGAGAATAGTTGACAAAGTGTTAGATCTCCCACTCAAAAAATGAAATTTAGAATGAGAAGAGACATCTTTCATTCCTTTGACAGTTCATTGTTGTGTTCTTTAAACATTTAACATCATCTGTGTAAAAGGGGCTTGGGAGTATTTTCTTTGCATTTTTTTTCAATTCTTGCAGAGTGAATTCCGTTTTGTGGTTATTCAAGTCTCAAGACTTACAATAAAGGGTTTGAAGACAGTCTAAAGGGGAAATTATTACCTTAGACATAACATTTAAAAAAGAAATGTTTTGAGACTTGGTGGTGGTAATAAATAACCTGTGGATCTTTAGATTTGTTGAAGGAAAATAATTTTGCTTGATCACATTCATTAACTGGAAGGAAAACAGTGAAATTTGATAAGCAGTTGACAAATATGTAAAGAAAATATTTTCTTAGCTTTAATCGTCAGATGGCAACATGTATTTTCTTATTACTAATGGTTATTGGCAACATGTATTTTCTTATTACTAATGGTTATTGGCAACATGTATTTTCTTATTACTAATGGTTATTGGCAACATGTATTTTCTTATTACTAATGGTTATTGGCAACATGTATTTTCTTATAACTAATGGTAAGATAGCAACATGTATTTTCTTAGTATTAATGATTAGGTGGCATCCATTTTTCTTAGGTTTGATGGTCAAATGGTAACATGCATTTTTTTCTCATGACATTTTGACTATTGGATGAATTCGAGGGCTTAGAGCGATACTGTTCTAAATGACATTTTTGTCCAAAGTCACTTTTTTACATAAATTAAGTCCTTTACACATCCTACATCTACCCTGTAAATGTTAAGTTCAAGAAACCAAAAATAAAGAAGTTATTGCATATGTGTCCTAATGTTACAAGTGCAAATGCATTAAAAACTTAGAGCGATACTGTTACAAGTGATGCACTTGTAACAGTATCGCTCCAAGACTTTGGATCAAAGTTGCAAAATACACTAAATTTATATCATTTTGTTTACAAAACATAATTGAAAGGACACTGCATGGTTTATTTGCATCGTTGCCTCATGAAAACCAATTCTTGTATAGATAATAGCAATTTTGGAAACTATTTGAACAAACTTATGAAATGCTAACTGTTTGTTTTATTTGACTTTAACACATTTCTTTGCATAATTAGTAATATCATTGTTGACATCGTTTAAGATGACCATAGATATTCTAGTGAAGATACATCCATTCAGTGACATGGAGCTGTACATTAATTTGTCAGTAAATGCATGCATCTTCAGTACCAGCATCATAATTTCCTTATTGACAAATCATGAATGGTCATTATTTTATGGAGGATGGACTAACTTAAAAAGACATACTATTTTTATTCCACAAATTCAATATCTTAAATTTATACCTATTAAAGAATGCTTGTAGTTATTTTGTTCCTACATCATACTTAGGAAATACCTTCAAATATATTCAAACTAATTGACTAATTGATTTCATACTAATCGGGTCCATCAGTGAAAGTGCAGGCTGACCTGTATCATTTGATAGTATTATTCTGAGGTATCAGAGGTATCATGTGCTATAGGTTGGCCTTTATAGGTCCTATATGCAGGTAATCTTTTTTCTCCAAATAATTAATTCATACAGAACTGAAAAATGAAAGGGTAAGAAAAAAAACCCATTTAATATATGAAATGAAAACGAAAAATAGATTATATCTCTGATAAAATCAACAATGTGTTATACTGCCTGCAGCCATTTGTATAAACAGTTTAACCCACGGTTAAATCTTACCATGGGTTAATTTCCTGGTTAAAACGCAGTAAGCGATTGTATAAAACTCGCAGGTAACTTTAACCGCGAATTAACCCAGGTAAAAGTAACCAACCTCTAGGACCAAGGTAAGTTGTTTAACCAGAAAAGTTACCGCTTTAAATATGGCCGCCATTTTGTAAATTCGGCCCCGCTTCAAACGAATTATAGAAGAAATGACTGCCAACTGACCAACTATGAGAAAACAAAATTACAGAGACCCTCTAGTTTTTCATCGAGAAGCTTACGAGACATGTGAGACCATTGTTTATTGTTTAAATCAACGAAATTAGTTCGTCGAAAAACTAACGAGAACATGACCACTGTTTAGCATGTAGACATCAACAAAAGATATTGTATAATGGGAACTATTAAGCACCCCGCATTAACAGTAACAAATTTATTTGCGTTGTCTCTTAAGTTTAAAGTTCTCTACTTTCACTTTTGATAAAAGCTATTCGATTATCAATCCGGTACATTTTATTGGGAGGGATTATCCTCTACCTTTCGAGGACTTCCTTCTGAAAACGAAACAATAACAAACAAAGACATTTCTTCGTAACGCCGTTCATGTACAATCATGTGAAGGTAGGGATTTGTAGATCAGTTCTTATTTAGAAAAAAGCACCTATCAGTGTTTTTATTACCATTAAAACCAGTTTCCCCATGGGATTTTGAGAAATGTCGAAATTCAAAAACAAACAAAACAAACAAAACTATGAGATTATGAAAAGTCACATTGTGTTTGTTTGAGATTGACATAGTGGCAAAGAATTTGAGTGTTGTTGTGATGTATGGTTATCAACAGATGGAGAATGACCACAATCTTAACTGCCCTTAAGGAAGAACCATCTCCATTCAGTATGTCAGTCAAGAAATAATCTGTTTGAAAATCCATATGCCTTCATTGATCATAACCCAGACAGAGAGAACAGGGATCTTAGTAACATACCATTTTGATAAAAGGAGAAATTTGTCTTGAAGGAAAGACCTTTGAATAACATTGTTTCCTTTTGCTTTCAAAGAACCAGTATGGCAAAGTTATCACTTTGACCATTCTTTAAACTGTTGTACATGTTGCCTGAGTTCTGTTCTAGGCTAGGAAGTGAGTCTTGCCCAAAGACACTCCACACAAATATATGCAAACATCAGGTTTTGAACCTATTGTTGAATCAGTTGTCCAATTTCAAGTCCATGACACTAACCATTACTCACCAGCAGTTCATTAGGTCTTCTGCTGAAGGTACATTACAGCTTGTTTATATGAAGGAATGAGTTAACAGTATTAACCCTCTTCCTCAATTTGGATTTTGAGTGTTGCCAAAAATGATCACATCAGACACATCAATTATGAGAAATGGCCTTTTGGACTATGAAATTGGAAATTACATGTAACATTAAAGCAGCTCATGCTGAACAATTTCACTTATTGTCACAATGGTTTCTTTTGTCTTCTGCTTCAAGTGCATTTAAAGGTAAAACAATGAAAGGAAGGGTTTAATCCTATATGAGTATATATCTGACATCAATTACTTTAAGTATTCCACTTTTGAAATTAAAATATATATTTGCTTTTTTATGAATTGATGTTTATAATTTATATGGCAGACAATTTCCTCTAAAGCTTATATAGTAGATCAAAGACATAGTCTTTACCTGTTTTTTTTTTGTTTCATCACATGTTACATATGTTTAAGATAGATCACATGACTGATGGAAAAAGGTTTCTTATTTTCAGACTGACAAAAGTGTTATCTTTGGAGGTAGTTGGTACACATGCAGACCATTCCTTCATATTCAATACTCAAATCCAGGTAAGGCTGATTCTATGAATTTGGCATAAGTACTTGTGCAATTCAGATAAGCTGTAATATAACTGAAAAAATGTTGACACAGCAATAAACACAAAACAATACTGTGCAGTTAAAACATTGAGAAAAAAAAACAGTATTCAGCTGTATTGATTATAATATTTATTATATGTCTTTTTATACAAAACATAACTTTCCACTGTATACATGTACATGAAACTAAATGACAGACTTGACAGAATTCCAATTCCAGATGATATCACATGAGGAATAGGTAAAAAAAAGTCTCTTAAATGATAGCACCTCAAATAAGATTATACTCCATGACTCCTGCTCTCTTTTGTTATACCAAATATAACTAACAATTGAAAATATGGCATGTTTTCATGATGATTTCTTTAATGTTTATACTATGTTTGAAAGTTTTAAACTAAATTTTCAATGAACATGCTTCTTTTTTTTCAGATGCAGCACAACATTCAGTGTCCAGAAGATTACAAAGACCTACATTTATCAAATTTGCTTGTACAATATAATTTATAATAAATTTTACAGAAAGGATTTGTGTTTAGCATGATTTATTTATTTATATGGACTTTACATTGTGTCAATATTTCTGAAATGTTGTGATGCCCAGTACACTTAAAGGAAGAAATATCCCAAACATGAATGCCCATAAGGGTTGGACTAGCAGGATTGAACCATCCACATTCTTCTTGTCAGTCAGAAGATTATCACATGAAGACCCAAATGTGGTCACCCGGGATTTGAACCCATGCCGAGAAGGGTCATGCAATTTTAAGTTTGTTGCTCTTAAGCCACAGAGGCTCAAAGCATGCATTATATTCCCTCTAATTAACACACAATGTAGTCTGGAAGGAAATATAATATTGAAATATGTTGCCTTCAAATATTTCATAAATGGATATTGAAATAACTTGGAAATGTTGTCCACTTTAATACACTCTTAGAATAGTTTTCCATGTCTACTCTAGTTTCTGCTGTCCTGGAATATCTGTTTTCTGCAAAATCAAAAATATAAGTAGATAATAGAGTACATTTGACATGTTTAGAGGGAGTGATACAGACAACATGGTTAAATACCAACTGACCTTATATATAAGGAAGAATTCCCAGTATTTCTTTAGACTTAATGAAGCTCAGGCCCAATTAAGAAATGATCTTTGTAATGTAACTGTCTCATATAATACCAAGCAAAGAGACCTTCCAAAGACACAAAAACATTTCATCATAGAAACTATTGTCAGTCACTGAAATAGTTAGATGTCTTTAGAAATACATGTTTGTTCTCATATTTGGGTATCCACCACAATCTTTTCATGTGACAATAAAGGAACAATAATTGATCATGATGAGCATTTATCACATTGTTAAAATGGCTTTTTCCTGAAGATTCGTTTTACCCTTTTGTTGAATTGGGAAAAGAGTTGTATTTAAGGCATTATGAAGAATAATGGTATTTAAATGAACAAAGCAAAGTAAAATAGGTATAGAAATAATTTAACAATGAAAAAGTACAACTGATTAAGTATATGGAGATTTTTTTTTCAAACTGTCTCATTGATAAAATATCAACTATACCAGGCTAGGACTCTGAAGTGTTTTGTAAAAGGATATTCCTACAAAACCAGTGGTGGGCTGGAACCCAGAACCCTTGGATAACAAGTCCATCACCTTATCTACTTACACAGGTCCCCCTATGTCTCATGAGCACATAATATATGCTGTAACCAAGGACAATGTGTCACATTTAAAGTCCACATTTTATACTTAGTATATCATTTGACATACACTGTACATGTATAAACATGTACAGGTGATCGTTTGTTGAGGGAAGTGTGACGTGCGTGGAAAGGCAAATTGCTTTATACATCAATTGTTAGATAGCTTTAACAGTGATGATGTGGAGCTTAAGTACCTTACGTAGCTAACACACTAATTCTTTATAGTTTTCTGTTGCAATCTTCTCTTTCCCAATCACTATTTGGCGACGAGCATGTTTCACAATTGTTATTTCATCTCTTGTAGGGATGTTTTCGATTACGTAAGTACAGTTGTGTACCTAGTCGAAGTGTTATTTAGGCAAACCATAATGAACACTAACTTGTATGATCCAAGGTGTAACTGTGTTGCGAAGAATGAAATGTCTACGTCTGGATCATTCAGACTAAACAAACAATATTTACCTTTCATCTGACAGCTTTGCGGGAAAATGACGTCACGATCATGTTGCATTTTGGGATTTTCGGTAACTTTAACCGTGGGTTAAAACATACCATTTCTAGTTAGGTTACCGTTGAGTAAAACGCGTTTATACAAACGACTTAACCGTCGTGGTTACCTAACCGCGAATTTAACCGTCGGTTAATTTTAACCAAGGGTATGTTTTACCATCGTTTATACAAATGGCTGCTGATGATAAAAGAGTGATTCTTCTGCTTCATCTTACTGGTTTCAGTATTATTTTATGGCAATTTGTGAGGGGACCAGAATATGGTTTCTTTTGCAGGATCATGACATTATGTCATGCTAGGATTCTATCATTTCTGGTAGTTTATGGAAACTGTGAGATGAATTGTAAAAGCAGACATGTCTGCTTTTAGTCTATACATTTCAACTTTGAATTTTAGTCATTTGTCTATAACTTGGAATAAAATTTTAATGAAAAGACCATTTTTGATACCGTATATTTATCAGTCTTCACAAATATTTATCAAAAGATGATTTAAGATGGAATAACTTGATTTAAAATCGATTTCGGCTTGATTGATTTAGCGTAAATCGGGTAAAAAATCTTATGCATTCCAAATAACTTGTATTACAAATCATTTACTCTTTAACTTCTTACAGTATGGTTCTTTCTGTGTCATTATTCATACTTCCTTTAGTTTGAGCATACTCATTTAATGAGAAACTACACTGATTTCAATGCTTATTCAGATATAGTTCAAACATCTATAACCTGAATTACCAGCCATAATCATTCCAATATATATAAACCTGGCCTAAGAGTTCAACAGCTTGAAAATTATGAAAGAGAATTAACTTTGGACAAACCTTTTCAAAATCTGGATGCTAACAAATAAAATGTCAGTGGGGTGCATGCCCATACATATATAGGCACTTAATTCACATGCATACATCTCTGTAAAATGTGTGCAAAATATCCTAGAAATGGTAGCCATTTGGTTCATTTTGACTTTTTTTCTCTGGGGTTGGACCCACAGACCTATGTCGATTTGTCAGAAAGTCATTGTGCATGAAAAAAATTGCTATGAGAATGCCCCTGAATGTAAGGTAATAGTATAGAATGAAATGACAAATGTATGAATAGAAAGCTGCAGCAGACAACTGTTTTTATTGTCCGGAACTTGAAAATATTATGAAATCTCTGCAGAACTGTAAAAAAAAACATTTCAAATTTCCTTATAAACAATAAATGTTATCATCAACATAATTTTTTTCAGATGAATTAAACAATGCATGAATAAAAATTGAAATATTTTATCTAAAATTTTACATTTTGGTTACTTGTAACAGTATCGCTCCAAAATTATTTCATGTTTTCAGCCCAATTTCAGCGCGATACTGTTCCAAGTAACATTTTTCCTAATATCTCATTTTTTATTTAAAATTTTAGAAATATGTACTGATATATCAATAAATAAACTAAAATTGAACATCCATATAAAATTACACAACTCTGTAATCTATATTGCTCAAATGAAACAGTTTTATCCTTCTCCTGAAAAATATGTGAAAATGCACTTGTAACAGTATCGCTCTAAGCCCTCGAATTGTTCATTTCAAGTTATTTATGATTTTGTCACAGTGCTAGTTTTCTGAAGCTGGTGCCTTTGGATGCTCATGCAATGATATGAAGGGACATTCCCTGCAAGAACTGTGTTCTTAAACTTTATGCTTTAACTTTATGAAGGACAAGTTGCTTTTTATAAGCACATACCTGTTCTACATACCTGTTCTTTAGTTACAAGAACAAGGTAGTGAACATCAAGAATATGTTCATGAATGTTAACATAAATCTGTTCTTGAAGTTTTATGGAAATGTTCTTGAAATTCATGAAAAGTTCAAGAACAGATTTTGTGTTCAAGAACAGGTGTTGCATTCACGAAAGACCATTAATTTAGCCGTTCATCTCTGTTTGTGGTATTCATGAACACAGTTTGAATCTTCTTGAATTTCACCTAGGAGACATGGATTTCATTCAAGCACTTGTCTATGATTATAGATTTTATAAAAATTGCTCTAATTCTCAAAACATTGCAACAAAAGGAGATGTTGTGCTATTTTTTTGTTACTCTGATCATCAGCAACAGCAGCACATTACAATGGTGCATTGCTAGAATATAGTAATTCCTTCACAAATGTGAAGTACCTACCACAGTCTTGCAATGATCTGTCCTCCATGACATAAACAAATTGTTTGGTCAATTGGTTGTCTGATGTTGCCACCATTATAGAACCTCTATACATTGCAGATATTGCACACTGTTTAAACAGGGCTTTTTATGTAAACAACAGTCTTAACCCTTATAGTAATGGAACCGACTTTATGCTTATGCAAACAGGTTAGATCCAGGCCAGCCGCCAAACAAATTGGCGGCTGGCCTGTGATCTAACTGGCTTGCTACTCTGTGTATCTTTCCTCATCAAAATTAAGCAGATATTACCCAGCACTATAAGGGTTTAGAAGAGGTGATTTTTGGATACCATTGTTACATAGGTCCTTCGAAACATAAAACCACTCTTGTCATGTGATACTAGCAAGGTGTGCGAGAAAGAATTCCTGCGTCTTTTTATTTCCCATAGATGCGCTTTCAGGCACAAAGGCTCACTAACAACATGTAACACAAACACAGGATTTCAGCAACTTAGGAGTTAAGAAGTTGAAAAAGGTATTTGGTTTAGTGACAAAGAATGTTCACAGCAAATTTTTAACATTTATTATTCCCAGGGCACAAATCTTTGAGTTAGTACTCCGTCCCCTTCTTAACTTTCTACTGGAAGTCTACTAGAGAAAGGATGTCAGAAATAAGGGGAAACTTAGGAAAATGGATATTGGAATCAGAATCTGGGTAATGGATTTGGTTCTTGGTTGTCATGTTTTCAAGACAAAGGCATGTGATGTCTGTCTGCCTTAGATAGAAGCTTTAATTACTCTCTTCTCCTAGTAACTCATTCCCTCATTAGGAACTTTGGAAATCACACAATTTATAAGCAACAGAACAATGCCTGCCAAGGATTCTAAGACAGTGTTCACGAACAGACATGAATGACAAATGTCTGTTCATGAACACAAACCTGTACTTGAATTTCAATAGCAAGTGCTTGAACATCAAAAGCAGTATCACAAGTATGTTCATGAACCTGCTTTTGATGTGTCATGAGCATGTTCATGATGTAAGTTCATGAACACAGTTCTTGACATCTATACAGGGAAACTAATTTGGAATATAGAGGCATTTACTTTTTTATATATGAAAGAAACAAATGCGGCAACAAGAGAATTTCTCTCTCCAATTGACTTTTAAGTAAATTGGTGGCTGGCCTGTGAACTTACCTGTTTGCAACTCCTTCCTCATCAAAATTAAGCAGATATTTAACGTTTTGGAAAGAAGACGACACAAAATTCTTTTTTTTAGAAAATTACCTAGCATTCCAAGGGTTAAATGTTATATATCAAGAAGAAATGTCATTGCTTGCTTTGTGCCTATACATCATATTTAATAAACTGACTTACAATAACTGGACCTTGCTCTTCTTGTATGATTCAATTATTTTTATATTTTTCATTTGAATTAATTGTAATGTTTATGCAAATTAGGAAGCTTATGCATTGTTTTAGGGAACATGCTGGTATATATATAGACAACACAACCGCTCAGTGTACAACAGTGTTTTCCACTGATCAGATGTGTTTGTGTCTTTGAGAAGTTCATTTGCTCTGTTCGTTTCATTGGTGGCAGTGGTGGGATTAAGACTTCTTCTATCCGTGTTGCCTTCCCCATGTATTTCCCAAAGGCCAAGACTAGGGATGAGACTTCTGGGAAGTGGGAGTTATGTAATGTTTGTTGAACATTTATGCAAATTAGGAACCTAATGAATTGTTTGAAAGAACATGCTGGTAGATATATAGACAACACAACCGCTCAATGTACGACAGCGTATTTCACTGATCGGGTGTGTTTGTGTCTTTGAGAAGTTCATTTGCTCGGTTCTTTACATAATGGTCACATAAAAAGAGGTATGGCTATTTCGAGTAATTATTCCCTTTATGAAAAAAACAACAATGGACATCCTCAAATTAATTCTTTAACTTTTTCAACTGGCATCTGTTCATTCTTTCTATTTAAGGCCAACTTAAGTTCGATTTTGGCTAAGAGTCATTAAGAACATAGTGTTACATGACACAAAAAAGACTGTTGCTTTCGAGTTTCCACATGATATCTAAAAAACATGAACCCCGATGTTTCAGAGAAACTCTAGGTGGTCTGTGTAGCCTAAACTTCTGGAATTCCTCTTTTGCCAGAAAAAATGGCTAACATGTGCAAACAGACTTGTTTATAAACAGTCTTTACCATGCAAAGTTTATGACTGCACCAGATCTTTGTCAAACAAAACAAAAAAATCCTTGACTTAAAGCATCTGTATAATAAAAGTGTTGTCAGTAATTGGCCTCTTCAATTTTTGTTTGGTTTAACCCTTTTTCAAACGCGAAATTTTCGACTGTCCCAAATTGAAACAGTTTGCAGACAACATTTCAAAATGTGATGAAATCGAAAAGTTATCTCCTGATATGGCAGGAAACATTGTGGGAAAATGTACCCTCATCCAAGCTTTAGTGATGGATGAGGATCATTATTGTAGTAAAGCCGGAGGCTGAGCATGTATAAACAGCATGTCGTCTTGACGATACATGAACCGAATCGCCCTTTAAATATAGAGCTAAAAAACAAGTGCGTCCCCTATATAAACCGGAAGTCAACCATTTGAAAAGTCATAGGTTTAAAGAGATATGTTTAGTTTCATTTACCAAAGGGAGGGGAAGTTATGCAATATCACTTATCAAGCCAATTAGTGTCACTGAATATTTCAAGTTCTGGGAGGGTTCATACATGCTCAGCCTCCGGCTTTACTACAATAATGATCCTCATCCATCACTAAAGCTTGGATGAGGGTACATTATTCTCCGTAAAGCCTCCGGCTTTCGCATGTATAAACAGCATCTTTAAAGTCAACTAAACATATCATTGAATAAATCCAACTACATGTAGTTATAACAGAACATTTATTTCCCGCAATTCTTAGTTACAAAGTAAACAAACAAGTAAACCACAGTTAATCATCTTCACTCCTGATCAGTCCATTGAACTACCACCAAACACTGCATTTCCGAACGAGACATTCTTTGTAAAAGACTTCCTGTAGTAGAATTTTCTGAAATTCTTATCTGAAGACCAGTCTGCAGTATCTAAAATTCCTTTCAAAGAACATCCTTTACTGAATGCTGCAGAAACTGCAGCACCCCGAAACGAATGTGCCTTGAAATAATCTGTATCAATACCCGATAGATCCAAAACTAACTTTAACCATCTTGCAATAGTACTTGTTGTCACAGGCTTAAATGTTACATAAGAAATGAAAAGCTGATTTGATTTTCTTAACAACTTAGTCTTTTGAATGTAATACAAAACAGTATGCATGGCACAAAGATCCTCTTCTTTGAAATGTTCAAGTTGTAAGGAATAAGCATGACCAATTCTGGAAGTTTTAAGCAATTCAGTAAAACTAAACACAACTGCTTCTTGCTGTTGAATTAAATTAGTTATATCCATGCATACCATAGTCTGAGCCCTAGGAGCAGCCGCAAGGGCAACCAAGGCAACAGTTTTAAAAGTTAACAATTTCAGAGGAAGTTTCTTCAGAGGGGATAAAGTCTTCAAATAGTTAAGAACTAAAGATACATCCCAAGTGAATTTATATTTTGGAATAGATGGCCTTAACTGCTGCACTCCTTTGAGAAACCGTTTAATTAAATTTCCATTTTCACACCATGTATTCCCAAAGAAGGGCAGAGTTTGAGATAACATAGCCCTGTGAGTACCTAATACTGAGTAAGATTTATTTTCAAAGTAGAGACTAGATAAGTATTTCACTATAATTATTTCAGAGGTAACAAATGGATCACTTTTTCTCTTAACACACCAAGTACACAACTTCCTCCATGCAAGATCATACTGTTTCTGTGTTCCAGGTCTCCATGATTTGATAATGACATCGGCAGTCTTGCTTGAAAAGCCATGGTTCTTAAGGGATTTCCTGATATACGAGCTCCTATCAAGTTGATGGATGTTGCCAATGGATGTTTCAAACTGTTGTGAGGCATCGTCATGAGATCTCTGTGTCTCGGTAACCTAACAGGAAAATCAGAAATAATCTCCATAAGCATTGGAAACCAAGATTGAGTTTTCCACAATGGAAAAACAATAATAGCTTCATCCACTTTATCATTTTTTATTTTATTCACAATTTTCCCTATAAGATTGAATGGTGGAAAAATATATGGATTGAAATTTGACCATGATATAGCAAAGGCATTAACAGAGAATGCACCAGGTTCAGGAAACCATGAAATGAATCTATCCAACCTTTTATTTAGTCTAGATGCAAACAGATCTATATCTGGTGTGAAAAACTGCAAACAGATCCTCTTGAAAATATCATATTTTAACATCCACTCTGTGGAATCTGAGAAATTACGAGAGAAGTAGTCTGCAGTGTTTTCAACACCAGGTACATGAACTGCAGAAATAAACAAATCTCTTTGCAAACACCATTCCCAAATATCTTTAGCAATAGCATCCAACCTCATGCTTGTCATACCTCCCATATCATTCACATATGCAATGGCAGAGATATTGTCTGACTCAACTTGTATATGTCCATTCTTTGTATCAGAATAAAAGGATTGTATAGTGTAAAAAATAGCTAACAGTTCAAGTACATTGATAGAGAATTTTGATTCCTTACTATTCCATCTACCATTTGCATGGCTATCGGAGCATAAATCAATACCTCCCCAGCCTTTAAAAGATGCATCGGTTCTACAGTACCAAGATACTGACTCAGTTCTGATCCTTTTACCATTTTTCAACTTAACATTATTAATCCACCATGACAACTCTGAACAACTTGATTCTGACAATATGATTTTATTATCGAAGTTCACATCCGAGCCTAAACCTTTGATTTTATCTCTCTCCATAGATCTATAATGTAATGGTGCTTCCAAAATTGCATGAAATGTACTGATTACAAGACCTATAAAAGAAGCAAGTTCCCTAACTATCACAAACTTAGATTCAAGGAGAGCTCTGCCTTTCGTCAGAATTTTGATAAGTTTTTCTTCGGTAAGAAGGATTTTGAAAGCAACGGAATCAATAATGAATCCAAAGAAAACAATTTTCTGAGTAGGTATCAAAACGGATTTCTTTTCATTCACAGTGAAACCTAATCTCACAAAAGTATCCACAATAGTAACTGTATTCTTTTTGCAAATCATTTTGTCAACATGGAGATTCAATGAGTCATCTATGTAGTAAGAACATCTTATTCCATTTTGCCTGAACCACATAAAAACGGGCTTTAGTACTTTTGTAAACACATATGGTGCTGACTTCAAACCAAAACAAAGACAAGTGAATTGATAGAGAACCCCTTTCCAAGAGAACTTCAGATATTTTTGACATTCACTGTGAATGGGTAATGAGAAATATGCTTGTTCCATATCCACAGAGGTCATATAGTCATATTGTTGTAACAAATCTAGAACCACATTAAAAGTTTCCTGTTTGAAATGATCATAATGAACAAACGCATTTAAATACTTTAAGTTTATTACTGGCCTGAATTTACCATTAGGTTTTGGAACAATAAAAATTGTAGAAATGTACTCATTTGGTTCTGAAGAACTTGGAACTATTGCTCCAATTTCAAGGAGCTTCTGTACCTCATCATCAACTATTTTCCATTGTTCCAAATTGAAAGGAATTTCATTGGGTACTTTTGACTGTATAGGCTGTCTATCAAATTGAATTTTGTAACCTTTCACGGTTTCTAAAACCCATTTATTATTGGTAAGTTTTTCCCATTCATGAAAACAGGACTTTAACTTACCTACCAGAAGTCATTTATCATTGGAATACTCATTGGAACTACCAGAAGTCTTTCTGTAGTTTTTCCCCCTGTATGGCCTTGAACCTCCTCTCTGTTGTCCATATGGCTGGTAACGATTTCCACCATTTCCATTGGAATTCTGCTGGTATGTATTACCATAATTACCTCTTCTGTTATAGGGTCGACCATTACCTCTACCTCTCCAGCCTGAGCGGTTTGGACCATAGGATTCCTTTCCCACATTGGCCATGGAATCACACGACTTAATTTCTTTTGAAATGTCATCACCAAATAATTGAGTAGTAATTGGCATGGATACATTACACAGACTGTGATACTTTTTCTTTAAATGTGGACGGATAGAATATCTACGTCGAACTGAGAGGTTGTATTGGACTTGCCCAACAAGTGTTAAAATATCTGACACATAGCCTTTGGCCTCTTGATTTAAGGATTTCTTCAGTGAATTAGCTAATTTTATCACAGGAACCATAGCACTAGTGACAATGTTTTGCACATCAGAAATGTATTTGTCCTGCGAGTGAACCTTTCTATCCAAGATTTTCCAAATTTCTCCATTAACACTGGGAGGGCAAGCTTTGTCAACATTCTCAGGAACTTTGTATTTGGACATGATACTTTCTATATCGCATTGTGATGTACATGCAACATTAATAAGGTTTGCAAGAGAACTAGCAATAGGTTTGTCCTTTTCACAAGCTTTTAGTCGTGGGGGTACCCATTCTCCACTTTCACATGATTCAGAGTCTGATTCAGAGCCAAAAAGTTCATTTTCTAAGTCCCTAGTCAGATTATTGGTATGACTACTACCCGATGTACATGGACGTTCATCATCTGATAAGAAGTCTGGATCAATGTTTTCTTTGCCTGTTATACCCAATTTCTCTTTTAAAAGTGAAATGTCACTCATAGACAGGTTCGTTAAATCCAAGGATTTACCCTTCTTTGGTTTTTGAGACTTCGTCCCTTTTGGTTTACGTACAGGAACTACTACAGATTTTACACATTTCATTCCTTTAACAGGGCTCTTGCCTTTCTTTTTCTTTTTCTTCGGGGAGACAACATCCTCCGAAACAACTTCTACAATGCTGGCAACCTCGGGTGGTTTTACCAAGTCGCTCGGGTCAAAACCAGAGAATTCAGACTCTGAGTCGGCAGTGACAGAGAGGACGTCGTCCTCAACAGAACTCATTATTTTTCAATAATTGAATTAAAATAATTCAATGAATTATTGTCTGGACAGCGTCCTAGACTGAGTTGTATCCCGGTACTAATAGAACACTTACCACGCCCTCCACAAGCGCTTCTGTGTCCGCACAGCTCTATCGCCAAAACAACTATGACTTTTCAAATGGTTGACTTCCGGTTTATATAGGGGACGCACTTGTTTTTTTTAGCTCTATATTTAAAGGGCGATTCGGTTCATGTATCGTCAAGACGACATGCTGTTTATACATGCGAAAGCCGGAGGCTTTACGGAGAATAAGGTGAAATTGCTTGTTAATGATTTCAAACTTAAGTTTGATTTCAATCTTGTCCAGTTTACATAATTATGTTAATTTAGGAATATGAGATTTAAAAGAGAACCTCTGAAATTTTGATTGCTTTAAGAATATTTTATAAACTCGAACCCAGTATTGCTCTAATGATGCTTCTTTGAAATCTTTTGATGATGTTTGAATCCCTTTCCTGATAAATCATGGAAATTTGTGACTTAGGCTCTAATTCAAAACAGAAGCAGATTACAAAAAAAGTAACATGAACAACATAGATCTTCTTTACAGTATAGAATAGAAACCATTGTGAGAAACAGCTTGATTTCCCAATTTGTCACTATGATTTCTATTCTTAAGTCTTCTGAAGCAGATGTTACAAAAATGATGAGGCTTCATCTGTGTTATTTATTCTTTTGTCACTATGATTTCTATTCTTAAGTCTTCTGAAGCAGATGTTACAAAAATGATGAGGCTTCTCTGTGTTATTTATTCTTTTGTCACGATGTTTCACAAAAAAAATGATGAGGCTTCATCTGTGTTATTTATTCTTTTGTCACGATGATTTCAAATGTCTTCTGAAGCAGATGTTACAAAAATGATGAGACTTCATCTGTGATATTTATTCTTTTGTCACAATGATTTCAAATGTCTTCTGAAGCAGATGTTACAAAAATGATGAGGCTTCATCTGTGTTATTTATTCTTTTGTCATGATGATTTTAAATGTCTTCTGAAGCAGATGTTACAAAATTGATGAGGCTTCATCTGTGTTATTTATTCTTTTGTCATGATGATTTCAAATGTCTTCTGAAGCAGATTTTACAAAGTAAAATGATGTTATGGTTTAAACTAAATGCTTTTTTTTTCAAATCATTAAAACCACTTAATTTTAGAAACTTTAACTTTTAACTTTATCAGAGATATACTGAGTGCAGTACACTCAATTAAAACCTCACAAATGCTCTCCTAAAGAAAGAATACCTCACTGGAATCCAACCAAGTTAAAAGACCACCTATTTATATTTCATGTGCTTTCACTCCTAGGTAATTAATTTTATTTCTTGAAAATATGGTTCAAATTTTGTAACATGTTGTTTTCCCAGCATTTTCAACACTTTTAACACACACAAGTGTTTCTAATTTGCCGTACATGTTTTTTTCTGTCAATTAAAGCATTCCTTTGATGGAGAATAGGAAGTCTGTATTGTGCAGAAGCTTGGAACATACCAGACTGGTTCCAGACTGTCTGCCAGATGTGATGAAAACCAGATGTAGAGAACAGAGTATCAGTCAGTGAGGGCAGAGGTTAGCCATTCTGAAACATGCAAGTGTCAGGTGTGCTTTAAACATTTCTCAAGTCTTCGCAAGCCTTGGAAACAGCTGCAGGCAGCACTCTCTCTTACTGATAAGCCCACTTCATTAAATAATTAACTCATGATGAAAAGGAATATGAAACATCCCTTCATTTGGCCAGTTATATTGGCAGAAACCTCACAAGTTTTTACATTGAAGGTAATCATACTTCATTTTATTCCTGAATATGTTACCAATACCAATGCATTTTGTGTTGGTCAACCAAAAGCCGTTATTATCCCATCTCATCACAGAGTTTGAACCTATAGTCTTGGTGTCCTGATGCCTAAAGGTCAATGTCCTTAACTCTAAGAAATATTGGATTGAATTATGAAGTACTAATTAAATGCAGATGATAATCAGTTTTCAGCTGCTCACATAACACTTCTAGTATCAAATATAAATATAAACATTCTGATGCTCAACCCTTTGAATGCTGGGTCATTTTCTAAAAAAAGTTTTTGTGTCGTCGGCTTTCCAAAACCTTTATGCCTGCATAATTTTCTTGAGGTAAGATACTCAGAGTAGCAAACAGGTAAGATCACAGGCCTGTCGCCAATTAACTTGGTTGATGGCCTGGATCTAATCTGTCAGCATAAGCATGAAGTCGGCTCCATTCCTATAAGGGTTAAATTAAGACAGAAATATTTGGTGGGTTTTGAGATTTCAACAGATTTTGATACTTATATACTTCTTTCTATTATTGTTTTACAGTCGCCTTTTCAATGGCAGAACTTGAAACTTTATGCATCTTCTTAGGTACACATAAAAGATCCACAATATATTGTACGTAGTATTTACTACTCATACACTTATGATTTCATACAGTAAAATATCAGTTTTGGTCTGATTATAATTGAAAATTTAAACCAGATCAAAACAGACAACAAAGTTATTAGTAATTTCTTTTAAAGTTTGTTCTGCCAATTAATTGGAAGTGCAGCATGTGCAGACATGTATGAAATCAAATTTGTGATTCTATTGATGTTACCATTATAAATGCAGCATGAATTATACACGTTGGAAATTTCAGATGTTTCAAATATGTCTTTGAAGATACAATAATTTCAAGAAAGAGTATTGAGGGTTCAATGCAATAAAGTGCTTCATGTTTATAAAGCACTTACTATAGTCTTGCACTGAACCCTTGGTATTTAATATTCCTTTGCAAGGTTTCAAGAACCCTAACTCATGCTGTGTGATATGGTATTATTGTAATACAGGTCAAAACCCATTTGGAAAGTTTTTTTCTTGGTTGGTACCATGTAGAAGGATGCTAGGTGCCTTGTTTGACTAAAAATGTTGCTTAATTTGAGATTGACATGATCTTTTATCCCTTTCCCAAACAATACATTTTCGACTGTCAAAAACAGATATAGTTTGCAGACGACATTTCAAAATGTTATGAAATTGGAAAATAATCTTCTGATAGGACAGATAACATTGTGGGAAAAGGAAAAATTGCTCGTCACGAGCAATTTCTCCTTTTCCCCACTATGTTTTCTAAAGTTGTCTGCAACAAAATGGTCAAATGTCGTTATTGTTTGGGAAAGGGTTAAGATAACACTCTTTAGAACCTGTTTTTTGTATAATATGGATAGGTGAGAAGTGTAGCATATTCAAGACAAACATTTCTCAAGTGATCACAGATATACCAAGTTTCAGAATCAAAGGCATGTATAAGATGTAATATCCGGAAACGAAGTACAGCTGTTGTATCAAGAGAAATCTTGGCCCAACATATCCGTATATTCTGGGAACACATGCTTCCTGTAATGCAGTTGACTTCACACTTTACCAAACATTGCAAGAGTTTTACTTGCATATTTCATTCAAATTTTGTGATCACTGTGGGAAAAGAATTTGATCAATTTCTCCTCTTCTAAGAAAAAAGTTACTCTATGGAAAGAGTCTTTTCTTCAAAATACCGGCCAAGAGATATTTGCACAATCTGAATACATCTGGCTTACCCAATGAAAACACCCTCTGAAATAATATGGATGACGCCATATTGTTTCCCGCGGAATGATGTCACTTTACTTTCCAAAAATAGATCTTTAATCTGAAATCTTTAAAAGTCATTTAATTTGATTAATGACACAACTATATATGTCACAATTTATAATTTTGCCATTTTGAATGAGTTACTGATAAAAAATGATTTAAAAGGATGTCGCATCACTTCCATTCACATTGAACTACTTAACATATACACGCTTAGAAAAGGTGTTGTAGGCTGGGGCCGGTTTACCCGAAAATTTTTAACCCTACACTTATATCCGAGATGTATTTCTAGGCCCACAGAAATACCTGAGTAGTTCCGATTGATATTTCGTATTCCATATTTAAAAGAGAACATTAAGACATCAATTTACATTGTAAAATAAAAGAAAAAAAATGGTTTGAAACTTTAAATAGAAAATAGATGGGTGAAAGTTGAAGAATCTCAAAAATCTGAAAGCTGTAGTTCATTATGCTGAAAAGGCATGTTTGCTATAGCATTATATAGAAACACAAATTTTCAAAAACCTGAAATTCAGGATTATCCTGAACCTTCCACCCATGAAAATATTGCTGAAAAAGGAGAAATTTTTTAAACCAAAATACGGAGAAATGTAACACAGGATTGTTAACTCTTTACCACCTGCACACAACATTTTTTACGTGAAGCAGACAACTTCAGAAAAACTTTGTAAACATGGGAAAAACCTTTCAGTTCCGCTGTTGTGATATGTGAATAGATTGAAAAAGCATTGTGGCAAGCAATTTTTTCTTTTGCCACAATGCTTTATAAACGTCGTTTACTGCAAGACGCTAAAATGTGGCGTTAGATTGTAATGTGTTAAACCCTTACTCTATTGTACCTTTGAATCACATCTGCTGCTGAACCATTTAGAAACAATCATGACAACGGAAGGAATTGCTCAAGATGATGGATTTCTCCTCATGATGCAAAACAAAGTAATTGATTGATAAAAAATCATAAATGGCTCATCGGGGACGCTTGATGATTGGTTATTTGGAGTTGATGATCATCATTATCTAAATCTCATAATTGATCCATTTTTGCAGCCAAGGCATGGTAGAATAATACAATCCAATGCAATATGTTTTATTCGTAATTAAAGGCCTCTGGCCCAATATACATACAATTCACAATTTCAGGTAACAAAGGAGTGGTTTGATATTTGTGCTCTCCAGAAAGCAAAAAAAATTCTTGTTCTGACGTTGTCTTTTATAAACATGTTTAAAGCAGGTAGAACATGTTAAAATATTAACACCTTTTTATTTTCAATATTGTAGAAAACACTGGATCAAATGATAAAATAACTTTTGTTAACTTTTGCCATAATGTTTCCATTAAAATCTCTCTGCCAGTTGCAGTACAAAACAAGGGACATTGTTGTAATGAAATGACTGGTTTAACGATGAATAATAAAACAAAAAAGCCATTTCTCATTTGGTGCAATGAATCCAGTTTGAACATATTTAAAACTCATTACATCAGAAAAGAACAGTAAAAGACAGCATTATTAGGGGAGAAAGGAAGAAAACAGACATGCATGCAGACCCACTATGCCTTTACTCTTCACCAAATGACATGCCTTTGATCATCAAATATTTAAATAGTTTGGTCAAGCCTAATGACATCAAAACTAAATTGAAAGCTATTCCCATCATAGAATGGAACTCATTACTGTTACAATGGGAACTTTCATATGGTAAATTTCTCCTTTTCCTACAATAGATACAAAAGTTTTGTAAAACATATCTATTATATATTGTGTTTGTTTGGTGAAGGATTGTCCTGGGTAATTGTAAAACCAAAGGAAGGTGGAATATTTGAATGACAGTTGAGAGCGGCGTTTGGGTATAAGAGAAAGTGATTTGCATTAGCGCTGGTTTTATTAATGAATTGTGCAGGCTTGTAATGTGGACATTCACATTCCCAAGTGTGCTTCCGAGAGAAACAACGGGGATTTCTTTACCATGTAAACTTTAAAACTCAGTCTTTACTTAAGCTTCTCCATTATAAACACACCATCATGGTGTGACAGAGTAAGTAGCTGGCTTATTGGTGGAAGGTTGCAAGATTGATACCAGAACTATAAGCAGGGAAATATTTTTTTTAACGAATTATGGGAAATATTCAGGCATGTCAGAAATAATATATATAGATAGTATCTTATATAAAAGTATCACATTGCGATGTTACTAATCAATGGAAGAGTCTTTGAGATATGATTCCAATGCAATGTTACTTTCAAATATTGCTTAACCCATTAAAAACCAATACTGACATTTGACTTGTTTGTTGCAGACGACTCTGAAAAACTTTGTGGGAAAAGGAGAAGTTGGCCATGACAAGCAATTTCTCCTTTTCCCACAATATTTTCTGCCCTATCAGAAGACTATTTTCAGTCTCAATGTTGGACAGTCTGAAATTGGAGGTTTGGTAAAGGATTAATTAAAGGGAGCAATTTTATCAGGACCACGAAACCATGAATGATCTACATTGTTTAAGAAATAGTCTGCTTTCAAAAGGAAAGACCTTTCTGCCGAGGACCATTGATTGATTTTTCTTAATGAGCTGTTAAGTCCCATTTTCAACAATTTTTCATTTTACGCATATACACAGACCAATTGTATACGCTTCCTTGGTAAACTACCAGTACTTAATACTTTTAAAAAATCATACTACGTACACTATACTTTGAAATGATAAAGCATTATTGGAGATCAATTACATCATATTTGGTGTAACTAGGTGATACTTATCACGCTACCAGATTCTAATGGAAGAAGAAATATGCAAAAATAAGAGGGCTTGGTTGGAATGTTTGGGACAGCAACTAATCCAGATATCTGCAATTACACAGCAGGAAAGTGTGTCCTTTTTATAGATTGATTGCTTTCTTGGTAACGTGGTTCTAGACTATGCTGCCAAATTGGATTTTAAGAAAGGTCCAAACTCAAAGCAAAGTGCCATTAAGAAAATATGAAAAACTGCTTTTTATGTGCTATTGAGTTAAGACAGTGTAATGAAATCATGCATATAACATGACAAATTTTGTTTTGTCTAATGCCTTTAGTCTCTTTAGTTTCCTGATGCAAGATTTGTCAAAACTGATTTTTCAAAAAGTAAGTCATTAATTGGAAAACTTTTCCCAATGCTTTGTCAGTTGACAGTAAATTATATAGTGAAAAATTGTTATTTTATGAATACTTTTTAATAACTTTGATGATTAGATTTACTGCCATTTGCTACAAAATATACAGAATATATAACAACCTTTTTCATAACCAGTTGATGCAATTTGATTGCAAAAGCAACATCATTATTTTCTTTTTCCCAAAGAGAAACAATACAACAGCATCGAATTATTGCAAAATTAATACCAGCTCTGGAACTCTGTACTTTCTGACATTGCGGTAGTAAATCTTTCCCCGACATCTAGGAAATACATTATACGGTATCAATGCTTAATCAAAACCATGCTTCGACAAATTGTGATAGAAAACATCAAACACGGAACTCAAGAAGCATTCCAAGGGAGGTAATTACATGCAGGGCAGATAATTAATAACACCGGCATTCTGTCTTTTGGAATAGGCTGGCCTGGATCATGATGGGAAAGTATTTCTGCTGGGCGGGAGGGTTGTTGTTCACTGGTGAGGTGAATAACAAGGTAATTGATGAAATTAAAAACAAATGGTGGATGATGATTGGTTCCCACTGCGGTAAAATGTTTATATTTGGAACCGACCCATCGCTGTATCACTATTAAAACATCATGACAAAGGAGAAAACTGCTCCTCTGAAGTGATTTCCATCTTTTTCATTACATTTTTTTTTATGTTGTGTATTGCATGCATGTTAACACATTAGCCCCTAACGCCACATTTTTGTCTCTTGCAGCAGAAGACTTTCAAAAAGCATTGTGGCAAAAGAAGAAATTGCTTGTAACAAGCATTTTCTCCTTTTGCCACAATGATTTTTAATCTATTTACATATCTCAATAGCAGAACTGAAAGGTTTTTCAATTGTTTATAAAGCTTTTTTAAAAATGTCTGCTCCAAGTAAATAAATGTCGTGTGCAGGTGGTAAAGAGTGAAATTGTAGGGCTTGCTTTAGGCTTCCATCAAACCACTCGAATAAGAGTAATGATATAGTCCTAAATTTTCTATTGGTTCAATTTAAGGCAAGTCGAAGACTTAAGATAGCACTTTGAAAAATTCATATGGTTTCAATATATTTTTATGTTTTAAAGAGTCTAGCACAAAACGTTTCAATCTAAGTGAACTTTATTTTTCTCAGAGCTCTTACTTTATCATACAGTTATCCCTTTTTTTTAATACATAACACAAGAATGTTTCAAGGTTACAAATAATGGCTTCATTTCTAATGACATGATATTACAAACAGACATTTCTTTTAAGCTGCAATTCTTTGTATAACGGACAGATGAGTAGAAATTGTAATTCATTCTCAACAATAACCCATCAAGCTACAATTTAAAACCTTCCATAGTAAATGGATGTTCGCAAAATATTTAGCTGAATTTAAAGCTAGAATTTCCAGCACTGAAATCAACTTTCTGAAAACTAACAATATCAAGATTGACTATGATTTGCGACCCCCGCTTTTTGCTAGGGTATGACATCCTTTTATTTAAAAAGTGAAATCAATTAAGTCAGATACATTGAGACACAATAAGACACCTTTAAATAATCAAGACTTCAAGTATGTGAGTTTCTGGATTTCATTTTCATCCCTGACATAAATACAAAAAGTTGTGACAGTTTGATTATTAACATCCCGTTGTTTGTTATTCTCTAAGTGGGCGTGAAATGGCATCCTTATGTATCCATTGGCAGCTACTCTCTCTTGGCTCAAACCGTTCAATTTATGTGGCATAAAAGCCAAGCCTACCATCAGATGAGAGAGCATAGACCTTTTTTATTCCATTGCAAAAAAAGAAAAATGCATAAAAAGAAAGAATTGCTACTTGCATATCAAGGGTTCAATGCAATACTATAGTAAGTGCTTCATAAACATGAAGCATATACTATAGTCTTGCATTGAACAATTGATATGACAGTGTCAAATGAAACATGAAGCATTTATATGGTCTTGTGCAGCAAGAGTAAGAACCATTTGTGAAAATCCTCCTTTTCTGTTCTCCTAATACATATGATATTAAATACCTGTATGTCAAGAACCCATTTAAAATCTTGTTACAAAAGAAAAATTGCTCTTCAAATTCAAAAGCAGTTTGTTAATCATTTTGTTTAACTTTTTTTTTCTTTAAATTTGCTAGATCAGTACTTCAGATATTTATTGATATTTGTCTCTAATAAGGTTTAATTGATATTGTCTGTTGTAACACATTTTAACCCTTTCCCAAACAACAAATTTTCGACTGTCCCAAATTGAAAGAGTTTGCAGACGACATTTCAAAATGTGATGAAATTGAAAAATATTCTTTAGAAAGAGCAAAAGTCCTTGTGGGAAAAGGAAAAATTGCTCGTTTCGAGCAATTTCTCCTTTTCCCACAATGTTTTCTAATGTCATCTGCATCAAAGTTGTCAAATGTCGTTATTGTTTGGGAAAGGGTTAAACAGGGAAAGGTTAACATGTGATGTCTGTAACTCATTTATTTTCTTTAAAAACTCTCTTTTAATTAGTTGTCTACTGCAAACACCTTTTCTTATTTGGGGAAATGATTTAACTAACAATAAAACAACGAATGCCATTAGGGTAATGTTTTAACTTATCAGTGCCTCAAAAAATATGCATCAACCTTTTCAGCCAACGTCAATGTTCATTTAGTTTATTTTGGCATTGATTGAATAAAAAACATCAGAAGAAGACAAATTAAATGTCAAAATTGACCCTGTTGATATTAATTAGAAATCATTGTGATTAATGAAAACAATTGCTTGCTTCTACTTGTAACTTAGATCTCAAAAATGAGCTTGCATTATTGTATAAAAGTTTAAAATGCATGTCTAAATAAGAAAATATCAACGAGAAAGGAGAGTTTTGTCAACTTAGTTCACTTTCTCTCCTTATCCTGATTATTTTGTAAGCAAACTGTCATCTTTTAAAAAAAACTGAATATAAAGAGTATATAAACAGGTGAATGTCATCTTCACCAGTAAAGAGTGTTAAAGAGACAGTAATCATGCATGGTACCCTTCCTGTGAATGTTGTACATTCTTGCACTCTGGCTGCTTCTGGAAACGTTTGAAGCTGTAGAAAAAAAAGCTTCTTTGATTCATCAGTAATTGCTAATTTCTTCATCAGTGTTTCATCAGAAATCTACTAGAATGAGAGCCAAAGACTTTGTCACAAAATTTTATTAGCCATGTGTTGTTTGTAGTAGACATCTTTCATAAGTATTGTTGGTAGATATAGAAGCATCTCATGGAATGATGATTAGGCTGATTACATCAAGGTGCATGGCCTTTGTGTCATATGCCAGCACTAATGTCATTTTTTATTCATCGGCTGTAATTCTATAAGACAAGTTTTTCCTAGAACTGTGTTCTTCCCTGCCTACCTAAATACTCTGTCAGTAGGATTCATTGTCATTTTGGGTAATACTTAATTTAACGCTACATAATAAACATATCAGTGAGAAAATTTAGATTTTAATGTTTAATCGACTTAAAGTCCCCGGACGCCAAAATAAGTTTTTTCGGAACTTACGAAAGTAAAGGAATACACATTTACATGTATCTAATATTTCAGCAGAGAAAACAATTAAACACTAGCCAACTTTCTGGTATTTCTTATTTTTTACCAATCTGAACACATCGGGTTTATCCAATGAAAACACCTCTGCAATAATAGGGATGACGCCATATTGTTTTCCGCAAGAATGACGTCACTTTACTTTCGTTTTTGAAAGTAGATCTTTATTGTGAAATCTTAAAAGTGGTCAAATTTGATTGAGGAAACAACTATATATATCACAACAACAATTTCGCCATTTGGTATGAGTTACTGATAAAAAATGATTTAAAAGGATATCCAACACTTCCATACACATTAAACTACTTAACGTGCACGCTTAGAAAATGTGTTAATTGCCGGATTCTGATTTACTCGAAAAATTGTAACCCTACACTTATATCCGAGGTGTATTTCACAGCTCACGGAAAAGTTCCGATTGTTTTTTTACAAATCTGGTGACAAGGCTACATTACCTAGAAAAAGCTTGCACATATGTCAAGCTATAGAGACCTGGCCTGTGATACTCAAGCATGTTATTGCACTGAAGTGTTTGTATCAAACTAGCCCGAATAACATACAGTTGGCCATGTAGAACTTACATAGAACAAACAACAGGGTATAGGGGTAACTAATTACCATACAGTGGATGTATCATCCAGTTACTGATACCTTGAGAGTTTTCCGTCATTATCAACCTTTATAGAGAGATTTCGGTGACTTTATGGAATGAAAATTTGTTTTGAGCATAGCTGAATACTATACTCCAAATCCACATTTTACTATCGTATGACGTCCGGGAACTTTAAGTAATACTTGAAGCAAATCTGTTATATGTACTCATATGCGTACATGAATAAAACAAATGCTTTTTGCATAGACACAAGTGCAACTGTTGCTGCTGTGCTGACACTGTGAAATCACATCAATGCTTGTAAAGGTTTGTGTCCAATCATTAATGTTTCTTTTTATGGTGAATAACCTTAAAGGCACATAAAAGAAGATTAATGCTATATCAAACTGTGTTATTTGTTAAGCTTTTGGTCAGATTCAATTAGTTATCAGAAAAAAAAACCAATTGGCACAACTTAAACGTGAAAGCCAACGCAAAATAATCCAGATTAGCAAGTTTGATAATTCTGATTGTTCACCTCTGACCTTTACAGTTGACACACACATGTTTTAACCGACCAATCAGAATTCGTTATTTTGAATATGTAAACAAACAGGGTATTGATAAACATGATTGAATTGGAGACAACTATATTTCAAGCACATAATAACTTATGTTGAAGGATTCTTTTTAATAAGGCATCAATGTGTTTGTAAATTAATTCTCATGACTTAAATGAACATAATAAAATAACTCCATATATTTTTTCAGTAATTTGTATGTACTCATCTCCTTTTATGTGCCTTTAAGAAATAAGCACTACCCTCGTTTGTGATGCCATGACTTGCCAATTAAAAGCAATGCCTTAAGATAACTATGAAGACTTGATGATTAGAGTACTACAGAAACAAAAGAAGCAATTGCTTATTACAAGTTATATCAATGTTTTTTTTTCTTAGTTTTGTGATATAATCCATTTGAAATTAATTAATGCAAAGGGCTAAGTTAATGATAGAGAAGGGAATGCGGTTATCAGTGAAGACAAGAAAGCTACTGTCATAAAATAAACCACCCGATGTTGTCTTTAATTGGTTAGCGGTCCATATCAATCTATATAATTGAAGCTTATTTACAGCACAACTGGAGTCCTAATATAGCAATTTGGTTAACCCTTTCCCAAATATCTAACTTTCGAATGTCCCAAATTAAAAGAGTTTGCAGACGACATTTCAAAATGTGATGAAATTGGAAAACTATCTTCTGATAGGGCAGAAAACATTGTAGGAAAAAGTAAGATTGCTCGTTATGAGCAATTTCTCCTTTTCTCACAATGTTTTCTAAAGTCGTCTGCAACAAAGTAGTCAAATGTCGTTATTGTTTTGGAAAGGGTTAATAGAATGGGTTTATAGTTTGTGAGATTGATAAATTTTCTCACTAATGGTTTTCTTTCTCTCTGAAAAATTTCGTTTGATAGGTTTATAACAGCAAGAATATGCAGATGCTTATATTTGAATTTGTTGAAAGTGATTACCATATCGACTTTGGGATGAAAAAAACATTGTGACAAATAGATAGAGTGTGTGTCTGTGTGCGTTATTGATTTGTATATTTAATCAGTCAATCGCCCTATAGATGTTAAATGTATTTTGTCTGAAATAGTTTTCAGCATTGGAATTTTGTGACTGGTCTGAATTGAAAGCATCAAACAACTTTTTAAAAGTACTGGAAATTATGATTCTGTTGTATTATTTTGCAAAACCTTTGTGACAAAATTAGAACCATTTACTATCAATTTCTGCTTTTGTCTTATTGGTTTCTTATCAGAATTATCATAGAGCGAATTAATAATTCATAAAATAGTGAAGTGAAGCAAGCAACTTTTATTTGCAATCCGTTTTGCTCTTGAATGTGTTCAAGTAAATTGAAATAAGAATCAATTTAACATTGATAAACTAGTATTAAATACTACTGACTTTTTATTTTTCTCAAGCAATTTCTCAGTTTCAAATTTTGGAATTTGCTATGGGAAAAGGAAATATTGTTCTCTTTGCAAATGATAGCTTTTATCTTGCAAGGAATACATCTGGAAAAAGTGTTTTGTTTAAAATTGTCATCTGCAAGGTTTGAGACAGAAGAAAAGCTTTAGTAGAGCTTTTGAGACTTTACAACTGAATAACACATTTGCTGAAACGAAAGAAATCAGATTTTCTGAAATATAAATCAAATTTCCAAGCTCATAATCTAATTTTTTTGCCACGAAAAGAAAGCATGACAGAGTGGTTTTTGATTTACTCCAGAGATAATCATGATTAACTCATTTCTTTTTCCATATCCTTTCTTTTCATGCAGCCATCATCAATATGAAACACTGCATCTTTTTTTGTTTCCCACAACTGGATTGGAAATGCAATCATCAAGGCATGGTATATCTGAAAGAATTAAACTGTCTATCTCTGATGGTGTAGGATCTGCATATTGCAAAGCTTTACATAGTTCTTCATTCACTCATTCAAATGATAAGTGAGTACAGTGCATTATTGTATATATATATATTTACATCATTTGTTTTTTCATGCTTAGTGCAACTCAGTTATTACTTTGCACAGTGTATCTTCCTTAGTTTTTTTCTGCGCGTCTCTGGAAATTTTTTATAGTGCACCTCAGGTTGATTTAAACAGCCAGAATAATGCGTTACTTCTCAGGCAGATTTACACTGGACATCTGAGATAGTTTCAACTAGCAGATTTACATACAGACTTGCTGACACTTTTACTCAATGCATCTGAGATAGTTTAAACTAACAGATTAACACAGTGCATCTGAGATAGTTTAAACTAACAGATTTACACATTGCATCTCTGACAGTTTTACACAGTGCATCTGAGATAGTTAAAACTAATAGATTTACACACAGACTCGCTGACACTTTTACTCAATGCATCTGAGATAGTTTCAACTAGCAGATTTACACATTGCATCTCTGACAGTTTTACACAGTGCATCTGAGATAGTTTAAACTAATAGATTTACACACAGACTTGCTGACACTTTTACTCAATGCATCTGAGATAGTTTAACTAACAGATTTACACAGTGCATCTGAAATAGTTTCAACTAGCAGATTTACACATTGCATCTCTGACAGTTTTACACAGTGCATCTGAGATAGTTAAAACTAATAGATTTACACACAGACTCGCTGACACTTTTACTCAATGCATCTGAGATAGTTTCAACTAGCAGATTTACACATTGCATCTCTGACAGTTTTACACAGTGCATCTGAGATAGTTTAAACTAATAGATTTACACACAGACTTGCTGACACTTTTACTCAATGCATCTGAGATAGTTTAACTAACAGATTTACACAGTGCATCTGAAATAGTTTCAACTAGCAGATTTACACATTGCATCTCTGACAGTTTTACACAGTGCATCTGAGATAGTTAAAACTAATAGATTTACACACAGACTCGCTGACACTTTCATTCAATGCATCTGAGATAGTTTAAACTAAAAGATGTACACAGTGTATCTGACAGTTTTACATAGTGCATCTGAGATAGTTTAAACTAAAAGATTTACACTGTGCATCTGAGATAGTTTAAACTAAAAGATTTACACTGTGCATCTGAGATAGTTTAAACTAAAAGATTTACACTGTGCATCTGAGATAGTTTAAACTAAAAGATTTACACAGTACTTCTCTGATAGTTTTACACAGTGCATCTCAGATAGTTTAAACTAAAGGTTTTACACAATGAATCTCAGATAGTTTAAACTAAAGGTTTTACACAGTACTTCTCTGATAGTTCTACACAGTATATATCTGACAGTTTTACACAGTGAATATATGATAGTTTAAACAAATAGTATTTGTAGCAAAAGAATGTAAACTTATGTTGGAAAAGGAGATACTACACTTGGTAGGACTTTTCGTTATGAAATTTTGGGGAAATTAAATAGTTGTGGTTTGGTTAACCCTTTCCCAAACAATGACGACGTTTGACCACTTTGCTGCAGACCACTTTAGAAAACATTGTGGGAAAAGAATAAATTGCTTGTGACTAGTAATTTTTCCTTTTCCCTCAATGTTTTCCACCCTATCAGAAGATTATTTTCTAATTTTGAAATGTTGTCTGCAAACTCTTCCAATTTAGGACAGTCGAAAATCTGTTGTTTGGGAAAGGGTTAAGGGTTGAAATGATGCGGCAGACTGAATGAGTTAATTATCTCAAACAGTTGCTAAAAAGATTGATCATCCCTTTTCTTAATGCAGATGATTCTAAACTTCTTCGCTAATGATAAATTTTGAAAACATGGTTCCTTCAAGAGGTTTTTGTCATCTTTTACAATATCTATTTTGGTAAAAATTATTTCTATCTTGATGAATAATCATGATTTTTCTAATTTCGAATAAAAAAAGTAACTTTGATGATTGTGTTCATTGCTTGATGTAAATAACATATGAAAAGAAAATGTAACTCGCCTCTTATCAGAATGTGTTTGACAATTGATATTTCAATTCACTAAAAGTGTTAACTTTCTGTCCATATGAAGATAACTTTGACAACAATAAATGAGAAAAGCACATTCAATTGTTTCGTTATGCACACAATTCTTTTAATTTTTCAACACTTTCTTAGAATTTTATCCTTTTTAAGTACATTTAATACAGATTCAGGGATGGCAAAATATGATTTTGATTTACTTATCCATTATTGCCGTCATTTTTTGCACTTGTTCTATATACCTGATAGTAAGTTGAGTTAAAGTTTACTTGTCCATAAACGCTTTTGAACAAGCTGGACAATAAGGACAGTATTGATTTTGCCACCCCTTACATGTCTATACAATATTTTAACAGAAAGTGGTTTTGAACAATTATTTTAAGGGTTAATCTCGTTGCAATTTAGCATGATTTCAATTCAGATCATTCACACTTTTAACCTTCTTTCTAACAGATCTTCCCCATCCCTGGCCACCCCTTCCCATACAACCCAACAACCCTATCCTTTGCCGTCTTGTGGCCTATATTTGGTTGCCACAGACCCGTGTCCCAGACAAAGACACGGTAGCAAGAAAACTATAACTTAGTAAAACATGTAAACACTATTCACACATATCAACCAAAGACAATTAATCAACATTGTCATTTTTTAATCAATTTTAGAAACCATTGTGTCAAAAGGATGAATTGCTCATTTTGAGCAATTCATTCTTTTGTCACAATGGTTTCTAAAGAGCTTCCAATACAGATTTATCAAAGTGAGGCATTATGGGGGTTTGTGGTTATGAAGATCCCAAAGGAAGACGCCATACTGGTTCCAGAAGCTGGGCCAGAATGTTGACATATGGACCAGACTTAACCCGACTTCACCCAGGGGAGCGTCCCCATCTTCACTGCTACCATCGCAGACTGAACAGATGGCCTTTTATTTAACCCTTTACCAAACGTCAAATATTGGTCTGTCCCAAATTGAAAGAGTTTGCAGTTGACATTTCAAAATGAGATGAAATTGGAAAATAATCTTCTGATTCTTGGTAGAAAACATTAAGGGAAAAGAAGAAATTGCTCGTTACAAGCAATTTCTTCTATTCTTGCAATTTTTTCTATAGTCGTCTGCAGAAAACTGGTAAAGTGTTGTTATTTGTTGTTTGGGAATGGGTTAAAACTTCCCTCTAGACTAACCGAAAACCCCATTGTGATTGTTAAAGAGGTCAAAATAGAAAGCATCAACAGAATTATCAATTGCTGCTGATATAGAATGCCAATGCTGGGTTTTATTTCTTTAAAGTATAGACATATATATACACATATAATGTAATGATTTAAAGTCATCCATCCTTTAATGAGCACTTTCTCCTTTTCCCACAATGTTTTCTGCCCTATCAGAAGATTATTTTTCAACTTCATCACATTTTGAAATGTTGTCTGCAAACTCCTTCAATTTGGGACAGCAGAAAATATGGTGCCTGGTAAAGGGTTAAATCAAATGACAACTTACAGCTCTATGGAAGGTCAGAAAAGTAATGTCTACTTCTCAGTAAAGGGAAACCTCCGGTTTTCCCACCACACTTCCCGGAATTCCCTTTGGAATCCCCATACCCTGCTACCCTGATCAGCACAAGACTGGCTTCTGTTTTCCAAATCTGTTTGATACTCTTGAACATGTATTGATTGACAGTCAAGCACTTCCACATGTGTGCCAGATGTGACAACACCTGCACACCAATTAAAACAGGACATGGGAACCAGTTATCACTGATAATCAATAGAGGCTGGTTCCCTCTTTACTGTAACACAACTTTTCCCAACAACTGCCACTGGAACCAGTTTTCAAGGGAAATCAATAGATATTGGTTTCCTGCTTTTGTGTCCCAAACTGGTATTGGTGTGGGGTGCCGTTATCCCGCAGATATATTGGAGCAGTGTTATGGGGGAAACTAATCCATGTGAAAAATTCAGCACAGCTGGTTAGTGAGTTATTACAGTTTAGAAATGTCAATATTTCACTAGTTGGGATATGTAGGGGCAGTAGTAGAGCAGTCAGGAAGTGTTCGCCTAGTTGTTTCCAGGCACTCTGAGTGGAGAGAACTGGCAGCTTGTATCTGATTTCATTACACGGAAAAACAAATACCTATTAACAAGTTGGATTTTATATGGACTTTGTAGTTTAGGAGAAATAAAGAACAATAAGGAAAGTGTTAATATGAACAGATTTTCTTTATGAAGTGATAAATCACTAAAGATAGAATATAAAATATGTGTTAATCGGTCAAGTTGGCTATTTTATTTAGAGACTTTTATGTGGAATTTTAAGCAGTTGTTTAGAATTATGATATAGACATGAGTGGGCTTGTAGAACTGATTTTTTGATGTTGGAAGAGAGACAAGTTATTGTGTGCTAGAGGTTTAGGTCACAATTTTGTAAAAACTTTCCTCTTACAGGTCAGCGGGACCATTGTATGGTATTGAAAAGTGTGGACTTATTGGTTGTTTAACCGAAATATTTGGTAATTCCAGTCAGATAGTAAGTATGATTAACAAAATTCTTTTATACTTAAGTAACTCTTAAAGAAGAGAATTTTGTACAGATCTTATATAAAAAAAATATCTTAGATAAAAACATTTTGTCAAAACTGAAAGCATTTGCAAAAAAATGATATTAAGGGTTTGGCAAGATTTTTGTTGTAATTAGGCATGAATAACAAGTGGAGAATTTCCTTACTAAGAGAAAAATATATTTTTATGTAAATATTATGAGTTTATATCTTATATTAATGAATATCCTTTGACAAAACGATAAGTTGAATATCATGAGAGTTTAGCAGATGAGACATTGTCAGAAAGTGCAGATGTACTGATTTTTTGTATTAGTATTTGGTACAGGAATAGACTGAAAGTCATGTTATAATAGAAGCCAATTAGTGTCATCACAATGAGCTTTGTGATTTTCATTTACTGTCAGATTTTTTGTGCGTAAATACTTTATGTATTCAGATGCTTCAGAAAACAAAGATAAAATTTGATCATCACAAGCAATTTTTAATTCTTTGTCAAAATATATTGAATATTATTTATCAATGATTTGATCTTTTTTGGCATTTAATATTTGGTTTAAATATTGTTTGCTACACTATTAAAGTAAAACAGTTTCGAATGATATCTGACTTATCATTTATTGTCATACTTTATTATCAGTGTTTCCATTGATAAATGTTATATTAAATTGCATCATTTACCTCACATGTTTGCTCATTCTTATGTTGAGGGTTCTTATGAAATATTGTCTCTGTAAGGCATTTGGCCCTGTTAGTAGAAAAGTACAACACACTAGACTGTCAAAGGTATCTGATGTAGAAAATATGATTTCATCCACAACATATTAACAAAAGAATCTATTTGAAAAAATAGTTTAAAATTCATATACAGAAAATTTGTTCATTCTCTGTTTTTGGTCTCTTTATTTTCATGGTGTTTTCAAATTGTTTGACCTTTTCCCAAACAATAACGACTTTTGACCACTTTGTTGCAGACGACGTTGGAAAACATTGTGGGAAAAGATGAAATTGCTCATAACCTTTTTCAATTTGGGACAGTCAAAAAATTGTTGTTTGGTAAAGGGTTTAAAAAAGATATTATCAAAAAAGCCTCCACTAAAGGGTAAATGTTTGATGGTGTAATAAAAAAATCAAAAGTTTGTATTTCATTGACTTTTTACAGTTCATTGAATTCTCTACTGTCAGCCTATCTGTTAACTTCATCTTTTGTAGAACGAAACCATTTTCTGATGCTGTTACATTTCATGTTTCTGAAATTAGAGTGTATGCTAGGGGGAGGTTTGACACAATAGACAAACAAACTTTTTATAAGCTTTTTCTGTTTTATGGGGTCCAGAGAGAGCAGAGAAGCATCCTTAACCTTGAAATGCTGGAAAATTTATTAAAATAGACATGTGTGTCATCTGCTTTCCAAAACTTAGAATATCTGCTTAATTTTGTTGAGGAAAGAGACTCATAGTATCAAACTGGTTAGATTACAGGCCAGCTGCCAAATTTGGCGGCTGGTCTGGATCAAATCTGTTTGCATAAGCATGAAGTCGGTTGCCAATTTACTTTGCGGCTGGTCTGGATCTAACCTGTTCGCATAAGCATGAAGTTGGTGCCAAGACTATAAGCGTTAACAGTTTTATCTTTCTTTTTTCTTATTTTCTATAAATTCTATATGGTTGGCATTCAATTGCCTTATCTTATTTGACCAATTTTTTATCAGTAAATAAGTGAATTCAGAGAAGAAATAAAGAAGTAATGACATGACCACTTTTATTTGCATGTTTAAGGTTTTGTATGTGGTTGTAAAATCCCTTGTAAAGCTTACACAGGGCCCTCTGTAATACAATGAAATATAATTAAACCAGCATTCTAAGGGTTTAATATCGAGCAAGGTAATAAATAAAAAGGATCAGTAATTATCAATAGTTACCAACCTGTTTTTTTTCACACCTGAACCCTATTCTGTTTTATAAATGAAGGCAAGTTCATGATTGTGTCAATGTTGTTACAGATTCTATTCTTTTAATTCCCTAAAAGAAGAACATTTGGGTTTGTTCTTTGTGGGTGACCTTTTTTTTCATATTCCTTTTGCAAGAAAAGCATTTATAGAAGTGTATTGATAGAGTGAATATTAATACCATTTTCCACAATGGTCTATTAGCACTGAAAACAGAACTTTACACCAATTCCTCCTTTTGTCACAATTTGTTGACTTCCTATAGGACATGCAGATTTGGATTCACAAAATCTCAAATGAGTATTTTTAAAGCAACTTGTTTTGTGGTTTAGGCAAAGGGAGGCAACTTTTTTATTTTGCTGCTTAAAAATACTGGTCCTTTGGCAATTGCCCTAAAGATCAATCCATTTACATCAATATTTTTCTTTTTTGTATTAAGATGGAATGAATGAAAAAAGAACACAAAGTTGGAAAAAGATAGTTAAAGAAAACTTTAGACTAAAGATTGTTTATGATAGAAATCACTTTGCTTAAATGCCACTTTGGTTATGTGATATATTTCAACCTGGGTATATAGCTGCAGACTTGCTGAAAGCAGCTTTCGAAAAATCCATCCAATCAATTATTAATTTCAGGCAAGTGCCTGCCTATTCAAAGGATTTCCCAGACCCTCAGGTAGTTTTATCGTGTGAGTTACGATGGCCATTTAGATCACTTGCTCTGATAAGTAATAGAAACTGCTTCTGGCTTATAATTGTTCCAGGATCCCAAGAGACCTCTTAAACAAATCCTGCTAATGCCTTTTTGTGTTCATGCTTTCCCAGAAACTATCCCTTGATTGTACATGTCATCTGTTGCGCAAGGTACAAGGGATTTGGGTTAAATTATTGTGAAAATAACTGTTATCTGTTTAGAGGATTAACTCAAAATCTAATTTTATCTTATTTGTTGCCTGCAGACCATTTTCAACTTTGATCAATTCCCTGCAAAGGATTCAAGAACTGTGTTCACAAACTTTATGAACACACAGACATTTACAAAAAAAGGCTGGTCATGAACAATTGTTCATCTTGAACACGTTAATGAATTTCAAGAACACAGGGCCTCCCCTGGATTTTTTTTTCTTTTCTCAACCATTTTCGCAAATTGGATTTTTTTGAGCCAAATTTAAGTAAGTGGAGCCAAAAGTTGAGCCAATTTTAAATTGAAGGCTTGACGGTAGTTATTGGAAATGAGTAGTAAGAAGCTTTTTATTCATTATAATGTTTTAAATCTATGTACAGCAGCTCATTACTTTTGTTTATCTTATCATAAACTACTATTTAATGGGTAAGTCTTTGGCACTTTCCATGTGCTAATTAAAAAGTTTTACAAAAGAAATAATTCGTTGTCAATAAAGAGTTGATGTCAAACTGTATAACACCTGATAACAGACAAGCAAGAATGGTCCCCCATGCTTCATTATTTTGCGTTTAATATAAATGTATTTTAAAGATACCATAAGGGTTGTCTGAAAATATCTCTAAATTGTACAAAAAAACATGAAACACATAACTCATATGAATTGAGCTGAGCTGATTTATAAAAAAAAATGAAACAAGCTTTTGAATTGACAGAAACCAATGTTAAAATAAAAGGCCTATTTATTTCTATTTTTTTTTTTTCAATTGGCAATAAATTGCGAAATCAGTCAGTTTATAAAGAGAATGCATCTCGCCGATTTTGTAGTAAATGCTTCATTGTGATGAACGAGCAACATACCTAAAATAGGTACGTTATTCACCGTCTTTAATTTTCAACACCCGGCGGTGTTTGATAATTGTCATCTAATTTTCACATTGTCTCCAATCATGCGTTCACGTCAAACTGTTATATTTACACACCAATTTCAGGGATAGGTGTCAGGGCAATTTCACACACGCGGCGCAAACATAACTGTTGCCACATGAGTCATATGAAGTGATTAAACTTTAATCCGATAAGTGACAGTCGTTTGTGTACGAACTTGGTTGCGTGCAAACTGCTAAAGACACGGGTCATTACCAGGCTGGTTCCTGTGTTTATACACGCAGAATGCCTTGAAAACTCCAGTACGGGAACTGGCTATTACACCGGATCGCTTACGTCATGCATGATTGGTAAATACGGTTTGTCACAAACACCTTCGCAAAACTGTTATTTTTGTCGCAATTTGACGAGATTTTTCGCATTTGGCGACATTGGCGATCGGCAGCGGAGGCCCTGGAACAATTGTTCAAGAACAACTTTTGTGTTCATGAACATTAATTTTTCATGTTATAGCATTTTACTAAACATTTTATGCTTAGAATTTGTGTAAGTTAAAAAGAACATTCTTATCTATCTTTAATGTTTAGAGAAGCAATATTGCCGTGTTACATCATTGGAGTCATCTCTCGGAGATGCTTCAAATGACATGTCACATTACAAAATTGTAAAGATAGAATCCATATACAGTGGACCCGCAATATTCCGAACGTCGTTTATCCGGATTATTCACCATCCGAACAGAATTTTTAGGGGACGGCCCTTACCTTCATTAATTCAACTGTTTAATGCGGAAAATCCGCGTTCCGGAACCGGACAAAAAAATCGGGAACCAACAGTCACTTTTCATAGTATATGCGTAGGGCTAGTCCGGAAACCAGTAAAATCGTTTATTTTGCGGTTACAGTTGCGAATGAAGTGATTGGTCTTCTGTTATAAACGACATTCACACGTTTTGCAAACTGACCATAACATGTCACCTAGTGTAGTGTACTGGAAGGTGTTGATTGTTTGTTAATCGGTCATTCTGTCAGTTGATTGGTCTTACCTAATTGTAATTACGGTCGCATGTCGATAGTTGAGTTTGTAAAAGGTGTTGATTGGCTGATTGGCTGCTTAGACAGCGATCAGGAGACAATGTCTGGCAATCATTTTCAATTATTACTCAATTGATATGCTCCTTTTCCCTATAAATAAACTCTCGACAATCCCACCCTAGCTCATTTCTCAATATTGAAATAAGAATATACAACTTGAAGATGTCTACACCCACAGCCAAACGAAGACGTGTTGAAATACCGCTTCAAATTGTCATTTCTTTAAAATCCGTTTTGACCAAATAAACACTTCCTTAACACACTTTATATTTCCCTTCAAAAAAATAATAATAATTGTGTATTTCTCACTTCATAGTTATTATCATGATACACCGACACCGTGTAAAGGTAAACATTTCGCTGTAACTCGCATATTCTCTATTCTGGAAAATTCGTTAATACGAACATTTCTCCTAGGAACGAAAGTGTTCGGATAAACGAGGGTCGACTGTATATCGGAATCCATATATATCTTATGAAATAAACTGCATGAACCCCGGGCTGGCAGTCTTTAAATTGTTGTCTGTCGGAAACCAAAACTGTTATACTGTGAATAAACATGTATTTAAGTCCAAAAGTGTAACATTGCTATTGAAATCTACTGCATATAGACAATAAATACTTAGATAGATTGACGTTGCCTGAATGAGTTATGCATTCAATAGCTACTTTCAATCGTATATCAAACTACAATACAAGGGTTATTTTGGTTTCATCCACATTTTATTTTGACTTTCAAATCTTCGATTCTGTGAACAAGCACCTTTAAGATCAACAATTCTTGAAGCAGCCATCATATCATGACTGTACATGTTGTAATACTCTTGGCAGTTGAAAGCAACAGCATAAAACTTGCAATAGCATTTTCTTTTTGATGTTCAAACTTCTTTGTATTCTAACTTCTTTTTGATATTCGTTATTATGAGCAAAGTGTCCCTGTGTCACAGTAGTTTCTCTAAGTTTAACCCTTTACCAAAAGCCAAATTATCAACTGTACCAAATTGAAAGAGTTTGCAGACGACATTTCAAAATGTGAAGAAATTGGAAAATATTCTTCTGATAGGGCAGAAAACATTGTGGGGAAAGCAGAAATTGCTCGTTGAGAGCAATTTCTCCTTTTCCCATAATGTTTTCTAGAGTCATCCACAAAAAACTGGTCAAATTTTGTTATTGTTTGGTTATGGGTTAAGGAGAGAGGAGTTGAAATATCTGTTTAGTCGAGGAACACACATGGTTTGGGGGATCCCAAAAGACCTGATTTCCTGTTAAAGCCTGTCTGTTTCTCCCAATATTTTGTTTCAGAAAACATGAAATTTATACAGTTTATGATATTCTCTCTTTCTAGCCATTATGAGATATTACAGATCTCATCCCATGAGAGATCAAGATAGTTGGAGAAATAAAGTCTTTCATGCATACAGAAAATGTGTCCTCTTCAAAAAGTTGATTATGGGTACTCATACCAACCATCAACTAATGATGAAATTCTAACGAGATTTCACAACATAGGGTTCAAATTGACAAGAGTATAAGTTAATTAGTTAATGTTGCTCTGAGCTTACTTTGTCATGAATTCTGGGGAAAATGTTATATCAGTTGGGCATGCAATGGACGTAATTATTTCTGAAGTGATGGGGGCATGTCTTTGTCCGCTATCTTTCCTAAGTTAAAATTTCTTGTCCTGTTCGGAATTAAATTGTGATGATTATAATTTTTGAAAATAAGTATTTGATGTTGGTATATTGAACTGTTAACAACCTTTAGACGCTTTTTTTAATTGAAGCAGACAACATTAGAAAAGCTTTGTAAACATGTGAAAAACCTTTCAGTTCAGCTGCTTTGATATGTGAATTGATTAAAAAAAAGGATTGTGGCAAAAGAAGAAATTGCTTGTGACATGCAATTTCTCCTTATACCACAATGCTTTTTGAAAGCTGTCTGATGCAAGATGCAATGTGGTGTTAGGTGGTAATTTATTAACATTTTAACTATTTGAACTATTTTCTACCAATGTCTCAAAATTTGAACTATAGAAAAGAATTAATACCAAAAATACTCTACTTATCAGATGCTTGCACCATATCAATAACAAGACGATAAGAATAAATCAACACAAAAAGAGGAGCTCCTATCATGACTTTTTTCCCCCTGCAATGTAACAATATTTTAAAAGTTGGCTGCTGCTAGGCACAAATTGTCGTCTGTTAGTTAATGTTATTGTCTAATTCTGGAGAAAGGCAGCTGGCAGACTGAAATAATCAATCAATAACCCATTACCCCTTTTGAAATATTGTCACTGGTCTAAACTGGAAACATCGCTTAATAGGAGTTTGACAATAGCAGTACATGTTTATTATTAATACACTCTAAGTTGAAATATTTTAAGGAATAAGGAATGGAAATTGCTTGTTCATTGGCTTGTTCTTTGGCTTCCCCCATCCCCCATTTATTAGAGGATTTCCAAACTTTCAACTGCAAGTGTTTCAAATTGATATTATAATGGAGCAATGTCTTAAGCATCAATAATTCACATGGCAGACTTTGATTTCTCTTTTTCAATAGCCATGTTGAAAAGGTGAATCCCATTTCCAGGTTTTTCTCCATAGAAGCTCATTTAACCCTTTCCCAATCAATAACAACATTTGACCACTTTGTTGCAGATGACTTTAGAAAACATTGTGGGAAAAGGAGAAATTGCTCGTAATGAGCAATTATTCCTTTTCCCACAATGTTTTCTGCACAATCAGAGGATTATTTTCTAATTTCATCACATTTTGAAATGTCGTCTGCAAACTCTTTCAATTTAGGACAGTCAAAAATTTGTTGTTTGGGAAAGGGTTAAGTGCTCTAACAGCAGACTTGTCCAAAATGAAATCAATAGCTGACAACAATCAAAAAAGAATAAAAGGAACAAGTTTTAGAAGGAGCAAACCATTTTGGCATGAGGAAAGTCTTACTTATACGGATTTGTTAAATATTCTGCTGCAGGTATGTTTAATTGAGTGAACTTTGAAAACTGGTCTCTTTGAGTTGCAATCTGCTTGAATGATCCATTTGTTTTAAAAATGAATTATTACTGCACTTTAGCATATGGGCAGTGATAAAATTTCTATTATGATTTTTGTTGTTGAATATTTCAAAGCTTTTTACAATTGTCTTTTTCTCATAAAACGCAGTCTGTATAATATCAATAAACTTTGAATCATTGATAGTATCACTGGTTTTACTAGAGACTTTGCCTGCTAGTTGACTTCAGTTGAGTTAGTAAGTCTTGTCTATTAACACTTAAAATGCTGGGTAATTTTCTCAAAATAGATTTTTGTGCCTTCTGCTTTCCAAAATCTTAAATATCTACTTAATTTTGACGAGGAAAGATACTCAGAATAACAAATAGGTTAGATCACAGGCCAGCTGCCAATTTACTTGGCGGCTGGCCTGGATCTAACCTGTTTGCTTAAGCATGAAGTGGGTTCCAGTACTATAAGAGTTAAGAATGGTGACAATGGCCAATGTTTGGTCCACAGTTTAAACCTCTAAGGGTGAATTACCTTAGTTTGAATCATCATAGTGATTGATTACAAGATTGCTCTCTTTTCTTTCAAGCTTGTGATATATTATTCTAGTGGGGTTTTTTTTAGTCGATAATTGATACAATACAATACAATACAATAATTTCCAGTACCTAAAGCAGTTAGAAGGCTAGAATTCTAAATCCATCAAAAGGAAAATAATCCATACAGCAATTAAGTGATTTATCCAGATTCAATTGGTCTTAATTTGTCCATAGAATTATTGATGAGTCCTGTGAATTTTAAATCACATTTTACCATAGTGACCATAGAAGTGTTCAATAAAAGGGTCCCTCAGTACTTCATCTGCTTTAACCCATTTCCAAACAATAACAACATTCAAACATATTGTTGCAGACAACTCTGGAAAACATTGTGTGAAAAGGAAAAATTGCTCGTTACGAGCAATTTTTCCTTTCCCACAATGTTTTCTACACTATCAGAAGATTATTTTTCAATTTCATTACACTTTGAAATGTTGTCTGCAAGTTCTTTGAATTTGGTACAGTTGAAAATTTGGCGTTTGTTAAAGGGTTTATACAGGCTATTGTAGAGGTGCTTTGTCATAATTTTTATATGACTAGTCCCAGAAATGTCATAAAACAATTATAAAATGAAAACATTAGTAACATTTTTTTTTTTTCAAAGTGACAAACAGGGAAATTGATTGCCATGGTTTCATTTGTCTGAAGTGAATTCACTGAAAATGTGATGAATTAAGAATAAACAAATTTGAAGCAGATGCTGTTAAAAAACATTTTGACAAAAGAAGAGTTCTTCTCATAATAGGCAAAATCTCTTTTTTAAGCAATCATGTAAAAGATGTCATCTGTGTAAGAAGTATTACTTTCATTAGTATATCTCAAAGAAATCGTCATCATATTGAGATTTGTGCCATTCCCCATGTCCAAATTCATGACCGTGATTGGTGGAAAAATGAAGGCAAAAGTAAATTCTAAAGGGATACTCATTTCTTTATGATATTTGATTGAAATCTAAGGAACAAATGCATAAACTGCTTTTTGAGAACATTTTCTGCTTTTCTCATGGTGCTTTCTAAAGTCTTCAGCAGCAAAACTAATGTGGAATTTTGAATAAGAGTTTAAAGTGAATTGATGTATGTATAGCCAACATAAGTATGATTGTCAAAGGCTGACCATGCTGCCAAGAGTTTCTAAATTAAATTAGAATAAATTTAGAGACAGAGTTATAGAACATTTAGATAGCATGTCCTGAAAAAGTCCCGATGATTCATCCTGTTATTTTGGAATGTCAAGTTGTCACGGATTGGAGCAGTTCTATCTGCAGATTGACCACATATGGCACACAACAGTTGGTCAAATTCTCTTCCTCTTTCAGTGCTCATGCACAACCAGAACAGTTGGTAAAGTTCCCTTCCTGTTTGATTAAAGTTCACATTGTAGATATGTTTACTTAACCCTTATGGTGCTGGAACCGACTTCATGCTTTTGCAAACATGTTAGATCCAGGCCAGCTGCCAAGTAAATTGACAGCTGGCCTGTGATCTAACCTGCTTGCTGCTCTTAATATCTTTCCCAATTCAAATTAAACAAATATAATATATATATATTACATCGCATTTTGAAATGTCGTCTGCAAACTTTTTCAATTTGGGACAGTCAAAATTTTTTCTTTTGGTAAAAGGTTAATAAAAAGTTAAAATGAGCTGCTGCTAGCTCCCACAAGAACTTCAATTAAAATGCAAGCATTTACTCAAAGATATTGATAAACCCAAAGAGATATTTATATGTTTGGTTAAAATAACAGAAATAACAAAGGTTTATTTCATTCACAAGTTTTTAAGGTTTTGTTTTTCAAGAGGTTTACATCCATTTGATAAGACTGTCTGCTTTATGAAAAGGGACAGGGACTAAAAACGGAGGACACTCATAAAACTGGATATTGATCCCTATTTCATCCACTTAAAGTAATTTCTTAATTTGCGGAGAGAAGAATAATGAAGAATAGCAGAGGGGGAACTGTGTTTTACTGGGGAGTAATTGAAGTGATTTTTCGCCCTTTTCCCTTTGATAAAAGAAAACCTTTTCAAGCCTGTCGCCTGTGGTTACACAAAAGGTATGGATGTAGAACAAGATTAGACTTGTAACAAGCAATTTACAATTTTATCAAATATATTTTTCAATTGAAATTCTCAATTGATTAATTGAGATGCTAGTTACATTTATTGCGTATGGTTTTATATTTTTATGGGGTTATGGTTCTATATATTCTCATAATGATCAATTTCTCCAATTGTCACAATGGATTCTTTTCTTTTATGCGTCTTATACTTTACAATTGTTACCTGCAGATACATTTAATTCGACATTTTTCATAATTAGATATTAACCCTTTTCCAAGCTTCAAATTTTCGAATCTCCCATTTTCAAAGAGTTTGCAGACAACATTTCAAAAAGTGATGGAATTGAAAAACAACCTTCTGATAGGGCAGCAAACATTATGGGTAAAGGAGAAATTGCTCATTGAGAGCAAAAGTCGTCTTCAACAAACTGGTCAAATGTTTTTATAGTTTGCTAATGGGTTAAGTGCATAAGTTGAAATTTAAATTATCTGCTCACCAATTTGGATAAGGGTTTGAGAGGCATGCAGCTTTCTTTGTATTGATCATTTCAGTGGTGCGGGCTGGTAGCCCGGAGTAGGGAGGTCCACGTCCGTCATGTTACAATTATGATGGTATCTTCCGTGTCACAAAGACAGAGACAATGTGTGATGCGGTATTAACGTAATGATTTTCCACGTATTGAACCCTTTCAAGTGAACGTCGCTATTAAAGAATTAGCTCATTTATATGGGTAACTCATGTTTACCCCGTTGATTTCCCTTTACTATGAAAAATATAAAGAGGAAGCCTTTGGAATTGGTTAGGGAAGAACAAAGGAAACATTTTGTATTGCTATACAAATAGTTCTATCATCAAGCTACAAATATTGTAGTTAAAGAAGAACTTGCTCTTCGTAACTCCTGCTTTCATCACATTACTTTGAAATAAGATTTCTGTGATGATAAAAGGTAGTATTTGTTATAGCTAGAGGGTGTAAGGATATTTTTTATTTTTCTGTATATTTTTTCTTATGTTTGTCATTTGAAAGGTTTATGGAAACTTATCGTCCTATCAAAGAAAGTCTAAATTATTTTGTTGTTTAGGAGAATAGATTAACAATTTAGCAATTGCATTTTTTGACATATGGCTTTTTTCCTGAAGCAGTGTGTGGGTTTAATACAAGACTATAGTAAGTGCATCACAAACGTAAAGCACTTACTATAGTATTGCATTGAACCCCTGAGTTGATATCTTGTACCAGTGACATGTTAATAGTTATGTTAATTCCATGCATACTGTTGTCATGCGGGAGGATAGAAATGGAGTACCAAACAAAAGGAGTCAGTTTAGACCTTATATTCCTGTTGTTTTTTGTTTGATGTGGTTGATAGCTGTTTTAATGTCCTTTCAACAATTTTTCAATTCTCTGGCTCTTAAAAGAGTTACAGCTTTTGGTTGGCTTTTCACTCAATGATATTACCAATAACAAGACAACCATTGCGAAGACATTATGTTGACATAGCTTTGTGTAAAACAAGAAAAAGAAAAAAAATGTACAAAAGGAAAAAAGAAATAAGAAATTCAAATACTGATTTATGTCATACTTTTTATGTATTATGCATGTAAACATCTTTTTTTAAAATAGATACATGAGGCAAAATCATCAAACCCAGTTTTTCCTCACATTATTCACATAGTTGATGATTCCTGCCTACATGACCGAAGACAGGTCAACATTGTAGGCAAATACCAATTAGACAAACAAGTTTACAATGGGGCATTTGATTCTTAGCACAAAGATAATGGGAAAAAAGAGGAAATTTCATGTAACAAGGAGTTTCTCCTTTTGCCACTACGATTTCATCAAACCTTTTTAACAATTGTGTCAAAGTGAGAGGTTATATATGAAGTACAGTGTAAAGGCCTCATCTGAAGATAAGCTATGACAGTTGCCAAAGAGTAAATAAACTAAATATATATAAAATCAATCCTACCCCTATTTTACTGGTTTAACCCTTATAGTGCTGGAACCGACCTCAGTCTCATGCAAACAGGTTAGATCAAGGCCAGCTGCCATAGAAATTGGCGGCTGGCCTGTGATCTGACCTGTTTGCTACTCTGAGTAACTTTCTTCAACAAAATTAAGCGGATGTTTAAGGTTTTGGAAAGCAGACAATATAGAAACTATTTTTAGCAAATTACCCGACATTCTAAGGGTTAATTTTTTTTGCAGTATCTTTATTTTAGTACAAGTATGATATCTAAAGGTCGGCTGACATTTGATTGTGTCCATAAAATAGTCATCTTCTTGTCATTTAAATCATTAAAATGCATGTTAGACTAGAAAATTGCTGTTTTATGGACAGTTTATGGGAAATTAGAGAAAATTGATCGTCCCGAATACTTAGATTAAAGTTCACTATTGTTCACGGCCATACTGGCAGTATTATAAAACTAAGAAGACCTATGAAAAATGACGATTGTGCTTTTTAACCTATTTCTGCTTATTTGGAGTTTGTTAAAAGCAACAGCAGACAACTTAAAACATAGAACAATTTTTTAACATTTTTCTAGAAAAATTCATCATGGCATAATGAAAAATTTCACTTATTGTCATAGTTCCTTCTAAAATTCTTTTGCAGTAGCTTTGTTAAAGGCATGAAATAAAGTTAAACTTGATTCCTACAATTAAAGAAGCATCTTTGTCAAATTTTTCACATTTTATCCAAAAATTGTTGCATTTCAATAAAAATGTTTGTTACTGAAGACCTACATTTGCCATTGGTTAATGCTTGAAATACAGGTTTGGGTCTCTGCTTACATAATACCAAGATTTAAACAAATGTTTAGAATCACTTTTACAATTATTCCCCTTATGTATGTGTGCAAGACTTCATTTGTGATAGACTCGCTAAAGTCTTGCATTGAACCCTCAAATAATTTCTTTTTTAGAGCCTTGTGGACTTCTGTGATTTTACTTGGTAATTTTTGCTTAAACAAGGTCAAAACATTTTGTTTTTTATTTATCATTTTTCCATATTGAGCTTTCTCCGTTTCATTACTTGAAATTCTTATGAACTCTCAGCATGTTCTGGTTTTAAACAACATTCCTGATTTACATCAAGTAAAACTTGATCCTTCTACGAAACTATCCCTTTGGTTATTCTGCTATCTTTAGGAAATAAAGGATATAGTTTGACTATCTACGGAGTTATAGAATTACATCTTTCTTGTTTTTCATTAGATACAGAAACATACCTTATATAGACAACTCAATTTCAGGTCTACGATAAATTCACCTGTGCCATAGTGATGAAAAGAGCAGACAATTTGGAGTCTTTCCTATTTCCCTTTTTCTATTCTTAGGAATTTCCAAAATCTTAACTAAAACTTTCATATTGTAAACAAAGGTTTTCCAGGAAAAACTTTAAAATTGACTTTTATATTAACATATTTATTTAAATAGAATGACATACACAATAATGTACTGAACAATAATATTTTTGTTATAAAACGAAAATGCTTTAACATATTTATTTAATAGAATGACATTTGCAATAATCTACTGAAAAATAAGATATGTTATAAAATGAAAATGCTGTAACATATTTATTCAATAGGATAACATATGCAATAATCTACTGAACAATAAGATATGTTATAAAACGAAAATGCTTTAACATATTTATTCAATAGGATAACATATGCAATAATCTACTGAACAATAAGATATGTTATAAAACGAAAATGCTTTAACATATTTATTTAATAGGATAACATATGCAATAATCTACTGAACAATAAGATATGTTATAAAACGAAAATGCTTTAACATATTTATTTAATAAGATAATATGCAATAATCTACTGAACAATAAGATATGGTTTAGAACGAAAAATGCTTTGTGTTGCAAAAGCACTTGATTAAGATTTTATTTGGAAAAGAGTTTTAACCCTTTACCAAACGTCAAATATTTCAATTGTCCCAAATTAAAAGAGTTCGCAGATGACATTTCAAAATGTGATGAAATTGAAAATAAAATCTTCTAATAGGGCAGAAAACATTGTGGGAAAATGAGAAATTGCTCATTACGAGCAATTTCTCCTTTTTCCAAAATCCTTTCCAGAGTCATCCACAACAAAGTGGTTATGTTGTTATTGTTTGGTAATGGGTTAAAAGATCAGCTAGGAGATTTCCAGATGACAGTATGGCACAAAGAGTGATTATTGTAATAAAACCCGGTACCCACCTGACTGCGTTCACTGTCACCTTTTAAAATTGGTATAATGCTGGAATTCCCAGCTGGTCTTTCTAATATCTGTGAAACAGGAATAGCAGATAAGCCAGCTTTGTCAAATGAATTACATGGGTTTGTGCAGATGGGAAAAGTATGATTTCACCTGAAAATGATTTGTTGGCTTACCACACACTCATATTTGATATTGGATCTTTTGTTATGCTTTTGTTATGCTGACATGACATATTCTTTTATTATTTTTATTAATTTTTTTTTGGGGGGGGCTTAAGAATCTTTTTATTCTTTTACAAATGTATTGCTTGCAAATAAGTTAAATCATTAATTTTCACTGTCAACTTTCTATCTTTTATATGTAAGATATGTGAGGATAACTCTTTGGAGTTCATCTTGAAATCTTTACCAAACAAGACAGACGATGACAATTTAATTAAATAATAATTAAGATTTAAAAAATTAGTACTGTAAGGAAGAAAATCATTGTTTGATGAAAGCAAAATTAATTGCCTTTATGCTTGCTATTAATTTTCCTACTTTTTCTAAGATGAAATCAAAAGCTGCTTGCATTATAACTGTGAACCTTTGAATTTTTTGGTAATTTTTTACCTCAATCGACCGGAAACTTTGTGAATTACAAATACATTTTCATTTCAGATGCTGTTTATAGCGTGTCTTTTAGCTTAACATCAAGTTATTAATTGTCTTAATTAAGTAAATTGTTGAAATTAACTTACAGTTGAAGATGTATTCCCATTATACGATCATTGTTTTGAAAGGAGAAGATAGTCATTATAGTAAATTTCGCCATTTTTCATTTATGTTCAAATTCTGTTGAAATGTTAAATTTCAGCTTTCACCGATAAGAACCAAACCATTTTAAGGTAAGGAGAAATTGCTCATTAACATGAGCAATTTCTCCTTTCCTTGAAATGTTTTCAAACAGTTCTACAGCATAAACTTTTAACCATTTACCAACGCCAAATTGTGAATGTCTCAATTTGAAAGAGTTTGCAGAGGACATTTCAAAATGTGATGAAATTGAAGAAAACAATCCTCTGATAGGGTAGAAAACATTGTGGGAAAAGGAGAAATTGGTTGATTAAAGCAATTCCTTCTTTTCCAACGATGTTTTCCAGAGTCATCTGCAACAAACTTGTCAAATGTGGTTATTGTTTGGTACTGGGTTAAAGGAGCCCAATTTGGAGGAAGGGTTGTAGTATATAGCTGCCAGTAATCAGTGAGCTGAGATAGTAAATGTTGAATGGTGGAAAAGCTGAATTTACTTGTCATAAACAGGAACAGCTGGATTTTAAAGTCAGGGGATTATAATTGAAAATAATGAAAAAGGATTTTATCTTTATTTATGATAAAGGTAGGTTTAATGTGTTTTCAATTATTTCACCATAGAAACGGAAGAAGATACTGCTGAGTATATTCATTTTGATTATGTAGATATATATATATTTTTTTTACTTTGAATATCATTTAGCAAAAGCAGTTTAATTCTCTTTTACCTTTAGGTAAAACTTTGTTTTTTGAAACATGTTTGTGTAAACTTTGCACCAAAGACGGAAGTTGTTTGATAAGGAATGCGTCTTTTGTCATAAAAGTTGTTAATGAAAGCAATTCATTTTTATGATGGTTGCTACAAAAAACTGGAAAAAGGGATTTAGCCAAACATCAAGACAAAGATAACAGTTTAGAAGATATTGTCTAAGGCTGAGGTGCAATGATCATTCATTTTGATCCATTAATTCATTAATCCATATGGAAATTGATTGTGACATATCCAAATTGAAAGCATCAATAGCCTAATCAAAATACATTTTCTTTAGTATAATGGGTAGAAGCAATTGTGATTAAAGAAGAAATTGCTTTTAACAAGTGATTTATCAATTTGTGATTGTGCTTTTAAAGTCTTAGCATATTTGGTAAAGTGAGGTATTTTGGAGATAGAGGTAAAATGTAATACGTCATTTTGGAAAACAAAATAGAATGAAGTTCTATAATACAGTGACAGTAATAGAAAGAAGTTCTCATTTTGTTACAATAATCTGCAAATCATGATGTCTGCTAGGAAGACAATCATAATCAAATGAATGTCATGAAGAGTATGTTTGACTGCAGAAATTATGGGTCAGATAAAATGCAGTTTCTGATATCTTTGTTGGCAAATTGCTAATTAACTCTTACAATCACTTATACATACTTATGCTAACAACAGATAAATTTGGAAATTATTTTAAAATTATACTAAGCAATTCCCCATTTTTTTACACAATAGTTGCTTTACAGTATCACAAAGTAGATATCAATTATAGTCCTTTATATGGGATGTCTGTTGTCACTTTCAATTGGGATCAATATGAAGTCTTTTAGAAAGAAAAAGTTACCAATTTCTATATTGATTATTGTTCTTATTGGATCTTTCTATATTTACAGACTATTGTGGGAAAATAATGCCAGAGAGCCCCGAAACAAAAGGTCAAGGTCATATACAGACACCCATCACCTCCCCTTCGCCTATGGCGGGTGGCACTGTACCCGGATTACGGGAGGTCGGGAGGTCAGCGAATAATCCAGGTAAGATTGCTCAATCTTTATCAAATAACACATTACAAAGTGTCTTTTAACCTTTAGAATGCTGGGTAGTTTTCTGATAATGTTGTATTGTCTGCTTGAATTAGAGGAGGAAAGATACCCAGAGTAGCAACAGGTTAAATCACAGGCCAGCCGTCAATTTTTTTGGCAGCTGACCTGGATCTTACCTGTTTGCATAAGCATGAAGTCTGTTCCAGCACTATAAGGGTTTAAATATTCAGGAATCTTCGCAAATGAACTATTTCACAGAATTTCTTGTGTGAGTGAAAAATATTTAAAAGATGGTTTAAACAAGCCTCATTCATCACTAGGTAAATGACCATTTTCAGTATCCACATCTTAAAAAAGATTGTTTTGTTTTGTTTTGATTGAATAACTGTGAAACAAGCATTAGGGCCTTCAGTGCTTTGTTTGAAAAATGTTGCTAATTCCGCTATATTTAAAGGGTGACCTGGTTAGATCAAACCTGTATTAATCTTTCCCTTAACTACTTCATATTCGTTTTTAATGCTTTTGAAGCCGTAGATTTAAAAAAGCACTCTTTAGAAAGGAGAAAGTGCTTTTGACAATTATAAACTCCTTTCATAAACTCATTACTTGCATTTGCACAAAAAAAAAACAGTAGTTTCCTAGTTGAAGAAAAGACAGTATTCATCTAGTGAAATGACAATTCATTGTTGTTTTTTACTTGTAAAAATCGAAAATGAAAATGATTGTGGCAAGAATTGCTTCTTTTGTGAGGTTAGATTAAATGTTCTTTTGCTGCAAGTGGAGTCTTGATAGATGAAACTATTATTGAGAATTAATGGAAAAGGATGAAGACATTTCTTTCTGTGACTGTTACCCACTGCAGACAAAGGGAAATAATTCAGACATATACATACACAATGGATAGAGTTATTTCTCTTTGATTAACTTTCATGAATATGAAGAAGGTGACTGAAATCATATAGTCAAAGATATTAATGTGTTGAAAATTGCTTTTGGCAAAAAGTCATTAAATCATTTAGACAAGCAGAAATTATTGTGAACAAGAGGCGACTATTCGTCATGAGTTATTTGGAATTAAGATTTTTTTTCATACTTATGAATCGTTTGATGCATTTCAGACTCATGTAATAGTTCTTTAAGCTTAGTGAGTTTATCATTCCAAATATTAACCAAGAACATGGATGAACTAATGGATTAAAAATGATAAAGAATTAGGGGAAAAGAGACTATTAAAAAAAGAATTGTTAGATTAAAATCTTAGGGTTATCATTAACTTTGAGTACACTTTATTTTAAAAGTCACAGGAATAGATCATTAAACATCATTTTCTTGGCATTGGTGAATCCTTTTCCATCAATTTTCAATAAAGAGACAAAGAATATAAAAAAATAGGTAGAAAGACAAGAGACCTCAAATAAGAGGTTATTATGTCTCTCTATATATGTACGTGTCGGCTAGCCCTTCACAATACATGTAGATTATCAAAATTCACATATTCAGTCTCCAAATGTTGTCACTCTCATCACTTAGTCAACTTAGCCTGAGTCACTACCCATCGGAAATATGTTTGTAAGGCAACCCCAAAAGAAGGAGATGCCACTTACCCACTGCTTCCATCAATGTGATGAACTTTAGGTAATCGCCCTCTCAATAACACAATCATATCCATTCAATAAAGGTACTGTGGCTAGCTAAAGGGTTATGATGTGATATGGTATATACATATATGTATGTCCTCTACAACAAAGGCTTAGGCCATATACCCAGTTGCATGTTCATTCTACAAAGCATACATCAGTTAATCTAACCTTGGGTATCAGATTAAATATCAAGATGTGTTTAAGTATAGGTATCGGTAAATAAAATATGTCATAACATCATGACCTGCCACAATGCCTATTAAAAAGTTATTTGATACTGCTTTTGTGCTGAAAAGTTATACAATACAAAGTAAGTGCATAAAAATCATACAATACAAATTGTGTGTGTAAAAGTCATACAAAACAAATATTGTGCGTAAAAGTTAAAGAATACAGCTTCTGTGTGTAAAAGTTAAACAATACAAGTTTTGTGCATAAAAGTTATAGATTACAGCTTTTGTCCATAAAAGTTATTCAATACAAATACCATGCTTAAAAGTTAAACAATACAAGTTTTGTGTGTAAATTTATACAATACAAATTTTGTGGGTAAAAGTTATACAATACAGCTTTTGTGCAATTTCCCTCTTTGTTATATTACTGGTAGTCTCATATGTTGGCTTGAAGCCAAGGATTTAACCTTGTACAATATTTTATCGGCAATTATCATCACAGTCCCATGCAAAGAGAACGTCAACTGGCAATAAGGGATAGACAAGGTTGTGACAAACACTATTCATCCTTTATGATAGTACCTTACACTTCATCAAGACAAAGAAGTTTTGAGAGAGATTTATAACAATGATGTTTTAATATTTATATTCTGGTCATGTTGTTTATAACTGGTCCAAAATGAAAACAATAACAGGCAACAAATTATAGCATCAAAACAATGCACTAAGGTAATTGATAAAAATCAATGTGACAAAAAAAAATGAATTGGTCATTTGGAGCAATATATATCAAATTTTGTCCAAATGGCTTCTTCAGTCTTATACAGAAGGCTCTGGTTTATGCAAAAATACTTCAAAACAATTTTTGAATTGCTGACTTTTTTATGTAGTTTGTTTTCAAGATTACACAAATTGGGTAGGATTAGGGAAAATCATCCTTAAATCTTACTCCATAGTTATTTATTATACTGTATCTGCTGCAGAAGATATCAGAAACCAGTGTGACAAAAGGATAAATTACCTTTAACAAACAACACCTCCTTTCAGCACAATGTTTAATTACACACCAACAACACAAATATAATGGTTTTTTTTTTACTCTCAATCAGTTTCTGATGATGCTTTCAATTTGGACATAAAGTGGTATGGGTTAACTAAAGAATTCTTAGATATTACATAATAGGGGTTTCAACTGACTTCCATATGCAAAAGACTGAGGTGCAACAATTGACCATAATAACATTGGAAAAAAAATGTTTAACAGGAGAGAATGGTATAGGAAATGGTATTAGATAGGGAATACCTTATATGATGAGCAATCTCTTTGAACCAAGCACCTGTTCAAAGGTCACCTTCATTGTAGTTAATTGAGGGATTGCTGGTAAAACGTTATGAAACTATATTAATGTTCATAATGTTAAGGATAATACTGGAATATTTCTTCAAGGCTCAAAATACCTATAGCCATGGAATATATAGGATGCACTGTGGATGCTTATCATGGTAAATCAAATATCATTGTTTGAGATTTCAACTTTGGAAAACCATTTGAATTGATAGTTTCAAGATTTAATTTCTGGAAAAAGAGCAAGTTTTGCATAGATTTAGCTTGTGGAAGCAGGCAGCATGACAATATATGAAAATGTGCTGCTATTTTACTTTTTTTTACATAAATATCAATTTAGATTGATTTTCAGAGACAAAAAAAAAATAAAAGGAAAATATTAAAAAGATATTTATGAAGAAATGCAGAATCTCTTGTTAAAATTGTTTGTTATGTATTATATTGTTTTTTAACATACAACACCATATTTTCATGTTCATAAATGGTAAGGTTTTGCTTTTATCAACTTTTCTAGATATTTGTTTCAGTTTGACTATTCTGACACATAGACAGGGTTTCCATTCTGTTTATATTGATTCTACTTAAAAATGGCTTTCTATAGAAAAAAAGAGATCATTCCTTATCAATATCATAAGCTGGCTATGTATTTTGATTTAGAAATAAGAATTGTTTCATAATTGGTAAACATGATACTAGTCAAATGGTTAATCTTGACAGTCACATCATGCTTTTATTGTGTAAAGCAATATTTCATATACCTTTACACTCACCATTAAGCGTCTGCAGCTTGGTATAGTGTACAGGAAGTCTTTGTTACCAAGCAGAATTGATCTTTAGTAGCAATTTTTTTCTTTTGTCAGATTGCCTTTTTCAAAAGAGAAAAAGAAAGGATTATGTACCTGACATTAGTTTTCAGCTGATGAAAACAGCTTTGCATCAGCATTGAAAGGAAATGGGTTAAACAGGGTAAACGAAATGATATACATCAGGGGTGGCAAAATCTGATCTTGATTTTCTTGTTTGTAAATGCGAAATCTTTTTCTGTGCTTGTCTGTATAAAAGTTATTTGGTAAATTTCAGTAAAAGAATCACTTGTCTTTTCAAGCTTTTGGACAAGCTGGGCAATACATACATTGATATTTCCACCCCTGTACATGTATGTCAGTTGTTGTCTTTTTGAATATTTTTGAGTTAATATGAATCTTTTTTTTAAGAATTAATTTCAATTCGTTTTCGCTTCAGGTGAACATTCTCCCAACCCTGGCATGATGAATGGTCGAACCCCATCACCCCCAACGGCCCCGACGTCATCAAGCCAACAGTTACCCCCGGCATGCGGAGCCAGACAGCTCAGTAAATTAAAACGTTTCTTGACGACACTACAACAGTTTGGTTCGGATATTTCCCCCGAAATTGGCGAGCGTGTAAGGACGTTAGTGCTGGGTCTTGTGGTAAGTGGACGAGTTGTTTCTTTTCTTTTCCAATGAATATTCACTATGATTCCACAATGAAATTAGTTGTAGTTGGTATATACCTGCAGCAACTTTTGCAGAAAGCAGATTTGAATCTTACTATCTAAATCACTCTCTAAATTCAGTTTCAACAAATGAGATGCACCCAAATCACCCTTCCAAAGATGTCTTCTTTGTTTCCAAGAAATTGTATGAGAAATATAATAAATGTGTGTGTTACTATGCACATATCTCATTTGAAACAAATAAAGCTACCATGAATGAATTGCAAAATTATGTTTTTTCTCAAAATATTGTGTTTCATGAAAAATGCAAATGGTTATTTCGATTAAAGTTTTTAAAAATTGCACATGTTGTATCACAGCATTATTGTGTCATAAAGCTACAAAGATTTTTTGCTTTGAAATCAAATAAGGATATATTTCTTTGCTTTCATTCTGATAAGCGATACTCTCTTGTTCCTACTGAATTGAAAACTCTTATAGCAACCTATTGGATTGGAAGAGGAAAAATATGTTAGTTCCCTTGTCTAATTCACTTGCAGAAGATTACATAAAAAACAAGTTTCTATGGGACAAAGTACATTCATGTAAATGGTAAACTTATAGTAACAAAGGGCAGAATTGCCAATCATAGTTCTTCTTTTATTACAGTCTTTCTTAAATGTTTGATCTTACAAAGTTGTCAAATTCATTAAAGATAAACAGAACTCTTATGAAGATGTAAGTGCGACTTGGTTTGTTTTCAGTTTCTGCAGCAGTAATGTATGTTGATGGTGTAACTATATTATATCTGATCACTAACCAAGTGCTGGAACAGACTTCAGGCTTATGCAAACAGGCTAGGTCACAGGCCAGCTGCCAAGTAAATTGGCAGCTGGCCTGTGATGTAACCTGTTTGCTACTCAGATTATCATTCCTCATCAAAATTAAGCACATATTTAAGGTTCTGGAAAGCAGACGACACAAATCTATTTTTAGAAAATTACACAGCATTCTAAGGGTTAAGTGCCATTTCTGTTACAGAACTCGCATCTCTCTATTGAAGAATTCCACGCAAAACTACAAGAGGCCACTAACTTTCCACTGCGACCTTTTGTCATACCTTTCCTAAAGGTGAGCATTTGTCTCTCTTTGTTTCTTTTATCATCCTTCATTTTAATTGTACCCACTTTACCCGCCCTTTTAGGCCGTTAAGTTTGGGGTCGTCCTCCATTATTATGAGTCTGGCATCACAAAATAATGTTGAAACAATTTAAAAGAAATATTCAAAAAGCAATGTTCGTATATATATATAGTATAACTGTAGTATGCTTACCCATTGATGGACATTTTATAACACTTATAGCACTGCCATTTTTGAAGGAATTTAGGCAAATACTTAATGAAGCTGATTCTGTTAAAAAACTGATGGGTTGGAAAAAAGAATGCAATGAATAACTGCTTTCAGGAATTAAACTAATGTTATCAAGTCTCAACTCTCAGGTGCTAACCACTACACCATCTTGAATCTTTTTACTGTCAATGACTAGATATTGGTGGACAAGGAATCATCATAGTTATCAAGGACATACAGAAGTAGTGGAGGACTCGATTTATACTATTAGCACTTCCATCCTCCCTACCTGGGGGGTGTTAATTTCTGTCTCCCATTGACGTATATTTGTGTCACATGATTAAGATCTATTATCACTCAACCCCTGGATATTGCGTACAATAGTTTGCTGCAAAATGGAGTCAAAATCATTGTTTGATGAAATTGTTTGTAAAAACGTTTTTCCAGGTAAAATTGAAATGAGAGGCGTATTTGGCATGCTAGCCTCTTTATTTTTTCTAAAGCTCTGAATTGTTTCATAAACATTAGGATAGGGGTGATGCATGTCTAAATGGTTAAGGTTGTTGACTTGTAACTCGGAGTGCAAGGTTTGAGCCCCAATGGCTGTCCTGTTTTGGGTGTTTGTTGGCAAAATCCCAGGAAAGCTGTTATATAAATGAATAATTGTTGAAACTCAATGAAATTCAATTTCCTAGCTTTTTTGTCATCTGCTATTGCTTTCAAATTGGAACAAGTTATCTTCTTTAGTCACATGGTTTCTTCCTATAATCACATACATAACATTATAAGTTGACGGTTCAATGCAAGACTAGAGTTAGTGCTGCACTAACATAGGCACTAACCATAGTCTTTAGTTGAATTCTCAATTAGTGTTGAGTGCCATCTTATTGAAATTAAACCCAGTAAGAAAGGTTTAACAATTTTCTTTCCTCTTTCCAGGCAAATCTGCCCCTGTTACAGAGAGAGTTGCTTCATTTAGCGCGAATGGCAAAGCAGACCCCACAGCATTATCTCTCCCAGAACGAACACATTCTTTTTAACGCAAACCCCTCCCCCTACAATACTCAGGATGGTCCCCAGCCTCAGATCAATGAAAACGGGAAACGGCTGTCTCCGGACAGGTAGGGAGAACCAACTCATACAACGTTTATCATAGTTTGCTTATATTTTAGTTAAAAAAAATCACTACATAGTATCAAATATAGTAAAACACCATTAATTGTTATAGTGCTGCAACTGACTTCATGCTTCTGCAAACTGGTTTGATCCAGGCTGACCTGTGATCTAACCTGTTTTCTACTCTGAGTATCTTTCCCCATCAAAATCAAGCATATATGTAAGGTTTTGTCCAAAATGTGATGCAACTTGTTTTACAAATTATAACTTTACAATACAGATTCTTTGCTTTCAATTTGAGCTTAGAAAATGTCATTGAAGGAATGAGTGGATAAAAGACTTTTCAAGTATTTTTTTGGCTGCTTTCCATTTGCTATTTTCGTCAAGCCATGGATATTTAAAAAATATAATCTTAAGTTACACAAGATTTTCATTCTTCAATTTGGTAATAATAGGCCTAATGCCCTTTATGAATCAAAAGGAAGTAAAGTCTCATTTTTTGTTAGTTTTTATTAAGAAATTCTCTTTCTTCCAGTCGTGAAAACGGTGTGGACATTCCACCACCCAAGAGGTTACAGCCTATGAGTCCCCACACTAACAACAACAATAACAACAGAATCAGCCCAAATGGCATCTTAAATCTGTCGAGTGGACCAATCAGATTAGAGGACATCAGTTTACAGCGGGAACTCAGGGAGCGAGAAAAACTGGAGCGTGAGCGAGCAGATCGGGATCGTCTTGATCGAGATAGGGATTATGATCGGGACAAACATTTCACTCCATACAGTGAGTATTTTGAAAATGTGTGTTTTTTGTCCATTAGAGGTTTTTTTTTATGTTTATTTTTTTTCCAAGTTACAAATTTTCCTTAGTCACATATTGAAAGTTTGGCTCACATTTATAATAGAAAAGGAATTGGAAGGTATAAGCATTATTTGATTGAAATTATTGTTGAATCGAGGATAATACTCTGAAGGTGTGTTTGTTGTGTTGTTGATTTATCAAGGGAATCATAGATTCAGTGTTTTCGTCAAATTCAAGAAAAAATGTAATGCATATATAGTTTACAATGTACGTCTATTACTAACTTCAATCTGTTTTTGATCTCATAATGAAAAACAGGCAAAGTACCCGTTATTAGTTTTGAGGTGTCAGTTGAGGCAGTTAGTTCTGGAAAAGCACTTTAAACATCTTTCCACCATTTTGAACCATTTAACTGGTCCAAACTAACATCTTCATCAGATGACTATAGAAACAATTGTGAACAAAAGAGAAATTGTCATTGTTAGCACTTTGTCCTTTCCAATGTCATGAACCAATCGTCATTTTTGCATGTATCATTTATAATTGATTAGTCTGTTGTTGTATTCAGTTGGTACCTATCAGACATATTTTTAGGGAATCAGTTTACTCAAATCATTGTGACATGTATACAGTTAACAATATAAACAATGTTAAATTATATTTAATATATAACATATTTTTTCTAATAGATTTTGGTCGGTCTGATTCCGCGTTTGATCCTCTTGAAAGATTGGATGATGATTGGCGCCATGTTGAGACGGTAAGTCAGAGATCGACTGTTTTTTCCTTCAGATTTCTGTGACCAAAACTGTTTTCAATGACTCTGTGATTGAAAGCCTTTAAAAAACATAAAAACTACACTGTGTTTAACCTTAGCAAACTGTCATGCTGTCACTCTTTTCAACCAGATATTATTCTTCATAAAGTTAGTTAATCCATTACCAAACAATTACAACATTTGACCAGTTTGTTGCAGACTACTCTGGAATGCATTGTGGGAAAAAGAGAAATTGCTCTTAATGAGCAATAAGTCCTTTTCCCACAATTTTTTCGGCCCTATCAGAAGTTTCTTTTTCAATTTCATCACATTTTGAAATGTTGTCTGCAAACTCTTTCAATTTGGGACAGTCAAAATTTGGCATTTGGTAAAGGGTTAAAGTCATGTAAATTCACAGTTTTATATTGTTTTACAAGTCCTACATTATTGCTTACTAGTCAACTGTTATAAGGTAAATGATTATACAGTTTTCATGATAGATTTCAGTTGTTTTGCTTAAATGATATTTGTTATGTCTTCATTAACTCTAAGACCAGAAAAAGATACATTTTAATGACACAAAGAATTATTTTGCAAAGTCTTCTTTCATTTGCTTTAGTGGTAAAGATATGATAATTCCTGGAATAGTTGTTTCTTTGATTTACTAAAGATGTCAAAGCTTTCAAACTGGAGTGAAGCTAAACTTTCATATTTTTGAACAGAATAGGCCGTCTGCTTTAAGTGTGTTTTACTAAAGATTTATGAAGTAATGGTGTATTCACCAGATGTTAATGGTGAATCAAACTGTTTTATTTTCCAGATGTTGAATTGTATAATAGGAATGGTAGATAAAGCGAGACGAGCGCTCGCAGTTCTTCAAGAGCGAAGTTTGCGGGACAGAGAAGAACTCTCAATATGGATGCGACGAAACGGGGATAGTGATACGGAACTTAAAAAGCGTGGCCAGGAATCCTGGGGGAGCTTCAGAAACTCAGACGAGAGAGTCAGCGAAGTTAGGCGACGAGCAGGTAATCTCCAGTCCTTTCTTAATTATCAGAACTTTTGATAGATATTTGGTTATAGAGGAGGAGTTAGCTTAGTATTCCAAATTTTATTTTCACTTTGAAATTGCTTTGAAAACATTTTGTGAAAAAAGCACATTAATGGTTTATGTAACACCTGCTCTATCTACTTCCTTAACTTGCTTTAATGAAACTATCTTTGCCTATTAAAAGTGGTCCGAAATGGGAAATGAACAATAAGTAACTAATTCTTAATTCTTAAAAGCACATCAAAGGAGAGGAGTACATATAAATAACTGAAAAAATATATTGAGTTATTTTATTATGTTCATAAAAGTCATAAGAATTAGTTAAGGATTGCATTGAGACCCTAGTGGTTGAAATATAGTTGTCTCCAATTCAATCATGTTTATCAACAATCTGTTTGTTTACATATTCAAAATAACAATTTCTGATTGGTCGGTTAAAAAATGTGTGTATCAATTGTCAAGTTCAGAGGTGAAGAATCAGGAAATCAGAATTATAAAACTTGCTAATCTGGGTTATTTCTGGTTTACTTTTACATTTAAGTTGTGCTGATGGTGTTTTCTGGTAAAAACAAATTGAATTTGTCCAAAAGTTTACCAAATAATATAGTTTGATATAGCATCAATCTCCTTTAATGGGCCTTTAATATTCCTAAATGATTGATGTAGGCTTTGTTGATTGAATTGAATTATTCTGTGTCTATGTTTCATCTTATCATTTTTATTTCCCTATTCTATTTACAGAAGAAGCTGTACAGGAAGTAAAGCGGCAGGCAATGTTGGAACTCCATAAGGCCGTTGCTGCCACGGAAACAAAGGCCAATGAAATGGTGACTAGTGAGAGACTGAAGATGGAGAGAAAGCTGGAAGAGATACGGAAAGCAACTCGTAGTGAAATCATGACATCCCTAAATCGGCAAGAGGAGAGCAGTGAGGTAGCTAGTCTTACCACAATATCTAACTTCATCTCCTGTAACCAGGCATATTTGCCTTTTTTATTCTTAATCTTTCCTCTTTAGCCTGCTGTGTTCTCTTTGAGACAATCTTTATTAGTATCCACATTATATGATTGTTCAAAGATTTTTAAAACACTGCCTTATAATATATTATTTTTTAAACAGAAAAGGACATTGAATAGGAAGACATTTCTATCACATTGATGATATTAATAATCGCCAAAAAAGAGCAATCAGCCTAAAGATATATTTCTATAACATTGGTATTATTTATAATAATCAGAAAAGAGCTTAGATTAAAAAGGTTTCAACATAATGATTTAATGCTCTTACAGAGTTGTTGGAACTGTGGCCGTAAAGCGAGTGAGACGTGTAGTGGTTGTAACACAGCCCGGTACTGCGGGAGTTTCTGTCAACACAAAGACTGGGAGAACCATCATCATGTCTGTGGTAAAGCCACCATGTCGGCCCTGTCACAGGTCCGGGACACGCCCCCTCATACAGTCTCAGCCCCATCCCCCGTACACAGCCCCTCAAAACTGGCGAGTCCAGTACGCGTTAAATCTGTCTCGCCTGTTAAATCACCTTCAAGATCTAGCACGCCAGCCGAGACCAGTAGGCCCGCGGAGGTGCGACAGACAGAGGCGAGCAGACTTGAAGTGAGCTGTTAATGCATATGTGTGTGTGTTTGTTGATATATATTGTTGTTATTGATCTTTGATAGAAATTGTGTTGTTTGGTTTGTTAACTCGTTATCACATGCGGTCGAGTTTAGGTGTAATGATACAGACTTCACTTGTGAAAGAATCATTATAAAAAAAGAGTTAATATCTAAATGGACAATTCTTCTTCCCTCATCATCTTTGAATTGATTAATTATATAACAAATATCAATAATGGGATATTTTCTTTATTTCAAGGTGATATGAAAGTGGTCTTCAAATTTGTCAAGTTCGAGAGTTTTGAGATATTTGAAGAAGGCAATATCAATTATTATCAAATTGACAGAATTTTCTGTCTTCCATTGAAAAATGAATGTTAAAATCATTGTCAACAAAGGAGAATCTTCTCATGATATGCAATTTTACCTTTTGCCTAAATGGTATCAAATATGCTTCAAAAGGGTAAAAGCATTCATAGCAGAGGGGTTAATTTTGCTGGTTTGTTTGATAAGATTCTTCTTCGGTCTCTATGTTCCATATTTGCAGTCTTGTAAATCATTAAAGGTCTGTGTCAGGGGGAAGTTAAAACATGAAAACGTAACAAATACCTTTGTCTCATCAGTCAGACAATTTTGTTTGATATTTCTCAAAGGAGACATATTTGAAAGCTTTGTGATAAGAGACATATATTTATAAAAATTCTTGTTTCTCATAAAGGTTCAACATTTATTAATCAGATACCAGGCCATAATGTTAATTAATGCAATTATTCATGAAGGGGAGAGGGTTAAATGTGAGGAGGACAAGTTTAAAAAAAAAAAAGAATTGTGAGGGACAATTACCATGAATTGAAAATATCAGTAAACTGAGTTTGAGTGAAAATTTTGCATATGCAGTGCTATGTTATGGATTATTCAATAAGTGCTGTTGTTATTGTTGTATCTGACTTAGCTCTTTACTAAATGATGTGTTATCAACTGTTCCTACTTAATGGAAATAGTTTTTGTATTAGAAGATAGTCTCTTCTGCAGTCAGGATAATAATTATTGTACGAAAAGGAGAAAATGCTTGTTAGATCAATTTCTTCCTTTCTCTCTTATTTCAAATCAATGTATCATTTGGTAAAGGGTTAAGACTCAGTAAGTAAATATTGTGTTTAATTTTCTGATAAGTTTCATTATTTCCTTATTATAAGCATTTCCTTTAACCATTCTACTATTTGTGCATAAATTGACTATAAAAAGTTGTTGTCTTAAGACTCCTGAAGAAATTCCAAAAACCTAAGATTTAATAGCAAAAAGTTTTTTATTTGAGCAATTCTTTTTAATGCAATATATACAGCTTTATTAAACAGTTTATTGGTTTATTCATATAAAGATTAAATTTATATTTGTCTTCTTGTTTTAAGGCACTTGCAGCAGACAATTTGAGAAATCATTGATACCTTAAAAGGAATAATTTTAAAGAGCAGAGTACCATTTACTAAACAATTCATGCTAAAACTGCGCAAGTTCAAAACAACTTTCCCTCTGGTTTCAATATTGAGATAAATAATATTGTCAAGTAACACATGATGTGTCACATGACAATATTGTGTTATTTCGTTTAAGATATTATTCATGTGTACCAGCTTTGACTTACACAATTATTTTTCTTAGCTATGATTTTAGTCAAATATAGGGTATACTTCTTGCAATAAGCTTGTATGATGGTATTTATAACATACTAATCAATTGACAAATCGATTTAAGGAACTTTCCCTTTCCATAACATTTTTTATTCAATGACTATACAAAATCTAAAGGGTAAAAATTGAAGCATCTTATATGAGTTAATGTTCAGTTTTTTTGTAGTATTCATGTTTTATATTTTGATCTCATTTGTGTATAAATGGTGTAAGTGCTTGAAAATTGTGTTTTTCTGTTTATTCAAACTGTGTACAACTTGAGTAATTTAACGAAACAGAGGCCACGCTGATAGCAAGGTACTAGTTCAATTCACTCGGAATACTCTGTGGATACCTAACTTTATCCAATTCAATTTCTGTTCAATTTTGTGAATCTTTTAAAAATTTGAGCTGACGCAATTAGTCGAAGCAAATGCAGAAAGCAAGTAGAGGGTTCAATGCAAGACTATAATAAGTGCTTCTCAAAAATGAAGCATTTACTATAGTCTTGCATTGAACTCTTGAAGTGTAATTATGATAAGAGGTGATATTTCAAGCCACTCAGAGTGTTCAATGCAAGACTATAGTAAGTATATTCATGTTTGTGCAACTGCAGTGAAAAAGTTTTAAAAAACAACCTTATTATGACGAAAGGAAAACTTGCTTTTAATGAGCAATTTCACTTTTTCATAGAAATATTTAAAACAAATATAACCTTTTTTATATTTGGTCAAAATCTTTTATCCAATAATTGAAATTGCTTTTCAAAAGTTGTAGACTACATGATTTATGATCGTCTTTTATTTTGCGTTTGAGCCAGACATAAAATCCAAAATAAGGGAAATTAATCTATCATGTTTTCAAACTGTTTTCAAATTGAACTTTGTTGTGATTTGATAGAAATAATCATAAAGCTACAAGCTTGTGTCTAATTTCAGTTTAAAGAATTTTCAATATTTTTGACTCAGGAAAATAAACAAAAATGATCGTAATTCGGGAAAATGAAAAGCCTAACAATCATTATGAATGGGCAATCAAAATCATGCAATTTTACAGGTGAGAAAACCTTTGATTCTTCTTTTTACTGGGAAAAAAAACACATCTACCATTCAACATTGAAAATTGATCACATATGGAGAGTTACTTACTATGGTCTTGCATTGAACCATTGATATATGAAAGTTATAATCATTGGCTTTATATCATGAAAATCATTTTTGTTTGGATACTACTCCAACGTAACTTTTATTTGAATGTTGGTGAGAATGTATACATGGGATTGAATCTTGCAAGTGTGTTTGTTATATTGGATTCTTGAATAATGTATTACCGGTATATAGAATTCTGAAAATGGCAAACAAATTTACTAAAATTGATAATGGGAAAAATGTTATAAATGTGAAGATGTAAGTGTGAATGAAGGAAAATAAATATATACATATTATAAGTTGGTGTGTTCCAAAGGAGGCCTAATTCAGGCCTGTATTTTATATAGGCCTCTGTTTATGATACTTGGGTCTGCTTAACTCGAGCAGAAGGGTATTTTTTGTTTTATTCGGAAGTTATTGGCTCATATCCTGGAATTATAAAATCTTCATAATTTTGTTGTTTTGTCATTTTATGTGATCTATACATCTATAAATAAAATACTCGTGTAGGAAATCCAGATTTGTTGTTTCTATCCCATGCATTATTATATACACGTACAGTATATGTTTTTATTCACACGGAGTTCTGGTGCACTCTTGTAACAGAGAAAGGTTTGATGAGAGTCACATTACCCAAATAACAAGAAGAGGTGCAATAAACATCATCCCACTATATACCACACAGTTTCTCTCAAATTGTTTACAGCAAACAAGTAGATATAAGGGATTGGATGTTAATGTCTTTAACCCTTTACCAAATGCCAAACTTTTGACTCCCAAATTGAAAGAGTTTGCAGACGAAATTTCAGAATGTGATGAAATTGGAAATTAATCTTCTGATAGGGCAGAAAACATTGTGGGAGAAGGTAAAACTGCTCGTTACGAACAATTTGTCCTTTTCCCACAATGTTTTCCAGAGTCATCTGCAACAAAGTGGTTGAATGTCGTTACTGTTTGATATTGGGTTAAAGGCCTGAGTATAACAATCGATAATGAGGTGTGTTTCAGCCTAAAGCATACCAAGTTATTTGAACAACTTGCTGGCCTATTTCTCCCACATATCTTGGCTATATCTATGTCAATGAGGGAAGAAAATATAAAGATTTATGAAATTCTTCACTGTATTGACTAACCATACATTTTCAACAACCTCTATACATTAATGTTACTTGTCACATGGAGTTTCTATTGTAGCCCTTATAATGCTTGGTAGTTTTTGAAAAAATATATATTTGTGGAGTCTGCTTTCCAAAACCTTAATATCTACTTAATTTTGATGTGGAAAGATGCTCAGAGTAGCAGACAGGTTTGATCACAGGCCAGCCAGCCACCAATTTACTTGGAGGCTGGTGTGGATCTGACATGTTTGCATAAGCATGAAGTTGGTTTTAGCACTGTAAGGGTTAAACACATGTATCCACTAGTTATTGCAAGGAAATTGTTTTTTTCAACACTATTCAATTGTCTTCTCAAACTCACTATGAGGGAAGGGGTTGAATAAGATCCTATATGGTTGTGGTTCAGAGTTGTGACATACTGCAGGTATCTTATTTAAGTGTGGCATAATTGACATTCTAATATGCATTTGATGACATCATTCAGCTAATGACCAAAGCTTATTTATTCATTTTTTTATGGTTGTATTTGGCATCATTATTTCAGTTATATTGCGATGCTATACTCTTTATGATGGAGGAAGACTTGGTCAAGCCAGGTAGAACCTTCTGCATTCTTATTGATGAAGACCACAATACTCAACTGCCCATAAGGGCTGCTTATGCCAGGTAGAACCATCAGCATTCTTATTGATGAAGGAAGACCACAATACTCAACTGCCCATAAGGGCTGGTCAAGCCAGGTAGAACCATCAGCATTCTTATTGATGAAGGAAGACCACATACTCAACTGCCCATAAGGGTTGGTCATGCCAGGTATAACCATCAGCATTCTTATTGATGAAGGAAGACCACAAACTCAACTGCCCATAAGGGCTGGTCAAGCCAGGTAGAACCATCAGCATTCTTATTGATGAAGGAAAACCACATACTCAAAAGCCCATAAGGGCTGGTCAAGCCAGGTAGAACCATCAGCATTCTTATTGATGAAGGAAAACCACATACTCAACAGCCCATAAGGGCTGGTCAAGCCAGGTAGAACCATCAGCATTCTTATTGATGAAGGAAGACCACATACTCAACTGCCCATAAGGGCTGGTCAAGCCAGGTAGAACCATCAGCATTCTTATTGATGAAGGAAGACCACATACTCAACAGCCCATTAGGGCTGGTCAAGCCAGGTATAACCATCAGCATTCTTATTGATGAAGGAAGACCACAAACTCAACAGCCCATAAGGGCTGGTCAAGCCAGGTAGAACCATCAGCATTCTTATTGATGAAGGAAGACCGCATACTCAACTGCCCATAAGGGCTGGTCAAGCCAGGTAGAACCATCAGCATTCTTATTGATGACGGAAGACCACAAACTCAACTGCCCATAAGGGCTGGTCAAGCCAGGTTGAACCATCAGCATTCTTATTGATGAAGGAAGACTGCATACTCAACTGCCCATAAGGGCTGGTCAAGCCAGGTATAACCATCAGCATTCTTATTAATGAAGGAAGACTTCAATACTCAACTGCCCATAAGGGCTGGTCAAGCCAGGTAGAACCATCAGCATTCTTATTAATGAAGGAAGACTACAATACTCAACTGCCCATAAGGGCTGGTCAAGCCAGGTAGAACCATCAGCATTCTTATTGATGAAGGAAGACAACAAAACTCAACAGCCCATAAGGGCTGGTCAAGCCAGGTAGAACCATCAGCATTATTATTGATGAAGGAAGACCACAAACTCAACTGCCCATAAGGGTTGGTCATGCCAGTTAGAACCATCAGCATTCTTATTGATGAAGGAAGACCACATACTCAACTGCCCATAAGGGTTGGTCAAGCCAGGTAGAACCATCAGCATTCTTATTGATGAAGACCACATACTCAACTGCCCATAAGGGTTGGTCAAGCCAGGTAGAACCATCAGCATTCTTATTGATGAAGGAAGACCACAATACTCAACTGCCCATAAGGGCTGGTCAAGCCAGGTAGACTCGTCAGCATTATTATTGATGAAGGAAGACCATATACTCAACTGCCCATAAGGGCTGGTCAAGCCAGGTAGAACCATCAGCATTCTTATTGATGAAGGAAGACCACATACTCAACTGCCCATAAGGGTTGGTCAAGCCAGGTAGAACCATCAGCATTCTTATTGATGAAGGAAGACCACATACTCAACTGCCCATAAGGGTTGGTCAAGCCAGGTAGAACCATCAGCATTCTTATTGATGAAGGAAGACCACATACTCAACCGCCAATAAGGACTGGTCAAGCCAGGTAGAACCGTCAGCATTCTTATTGATGAAGGAAGACCACATACTCAACTGCCCATAAGAGCTGGTCAAGCCAGGTAGAACCATCAGCATTCTTATTGATGAAGGAAGACCATATACTCAACTGCCCATAAGGGTTGGTCAAGCCAGGTAGAACCATCAACACTCTCTAGGTCAGTCTGGAGACTACTTCTCATGAAAACCTAATGCTGTCACGGTAATTTGAACCAACCCAGAGGGGTCATATTATTTCAAATTCTCTTCTATAACCAATAGGCCCTGGAGGCCAATCCATGACCAAGGCTTTATCAAATAGCCGATGTAATGAACCACAACTCCAAACTCTCACCAAACATTGCCCTAAACTATTTAGCCTAGTTCATGGGATCAATTTAGGCAAAGGGGAAATGCTCATTCTGAAATTCAGGCGCAGGGCTCAACAGTAGTTAATGGGCCTGGGGAAGACCCTGGGACTATTATATATAGTATATACAATAAAGGGTTATAAGAAGAGATAAATAGTTTGAGTGGTAAAGTACTCCCCTGGTCTGGCTCTATGGACAAATACAAAATGGGTCAAAATGGGAAGATGTTTCTATGAAAGAAAAATGACCTTTTTGGACTTGTTAAACGCAAACAACATTTTATAATTAATATAGCTTTTACATCCCGTCAACATCATGTTTCAATGCCTGACTCTTATTGATGAAGGAAGACCACATAATGAACTGCTCATAAGGGCTGGTCAAGCCAGATAAAACCATCGGCCTTCTGTAACTAGACTACTCTAATGAAACTCCATATCCAAACGGAGAGGGGCCATGTGACATTAAAGTTCTGTACTCTAAGCATTAGGCCACAAAGGCCCCCTTGGAGCAAACACACATGTAGAAAAAAGTTGTAATGATGCATTTAATGAAACACTGCATATGGTGACAAGAAAATTTATTCAACACAATTGTACATTACATTAACATATATCAATACGTACAAAACAACGACTTCACTATAAATCAACTTATTAGAATACACATAGTTTTGGATGCACTGTACATCGAGAGAGAAAAGTATCCAATAAGAACAAGTGCCTCTCTTTATGCTTTATCTTTTAAGTTAATAATACCTTGAGTAACAGAAACACTTGCGGGTTCATATCTAAACCTGATGGAATTTATGAACACCTCTGCTGATTATAATGAATCAACCAATATAATCCTAATAAATATCAATTGGTAGATACATGGGGAAATAATTCTTTCTCAAGTTGCAAATTCACACTTTCACAACTTGTTGCATCTGAGACGTCTTTCAAAGGAAAGGGATTAAATTTACTATTTGTGAAAAGACCAACATTCCCTTAAAAAAAGGCATATTCCTTGGTTCAATATTTTTACTCCATATATCAAGTTCTTTTATCTAATTAATTAGTTTAATATATAACAAAATAATTTCAGTCATGTTGCATTTACCTGCTCATAATGATGTAGTAAGACCGGTTTCAGATTTCATGACTTGGTTGAAGTTCGAAGCAATAGAAAACAATCATAAAATAATGCTAATATAATCAATGAAATATTGTGAAAAAAACTTAATAAATAGGAGAAATTGCTCAAGATGAGCAATTTCTCCTTTTGCCACAATGATTTCGTTAGTCTTCTGCTGTACATGGTGAAATAAAACTTGTACGTGCAAAGGAAAGGTTCTTGGTCTCTCATAAGAGCAATAATATAGCTTGCACATCATCTTATTCTCAAATAAAGTGTCTGTAATTCCCCGACTTAAGACGGCCTCTGCTGGAAGAAAGATGGAACCAGCCTATATGGGTATCTTGCCACAAATAGATACATCTGCCATCTCCATAACTTGTGCTCAGTGTTGACTCCATTTGATGGTTTTGATATCTATACCCTCTTGTACCATCTCCCAAAGTGGGCTGTAAATACAAAAAAGGAATACAACAGACAAGTTAACAATATGAAACTGTATTCAATACATTCTCCCTTCCTGGTCCACATTAAAAGCTGTTACAGTAATGTAAATGGTGTATGCAAATGAAAATTTGGAAAACATTTTTTCAAAAGAAACAAGAGGTGTCCATATGGAATCCCGGACATATTTAACCCCCCCCCCCCTCATATTATTTTTTCAATTTGCTTGACCTGATCGTTTGACGTTATATTTAAATAGAAATTAAAATGAAAATAATATTTTCATAATTTTTACTCTATTAGCGCTTACCTCCTAATCCCCTATAGGTGTTAAAAACGAAACGACGAATCAAAAACACACCGATGGCACTTGGCCAATCATGCTCATCCAACCATGAAACTTAAAGAATTGAATATTTTTGTGTCTGTATGACAATCACCATCACATTTGATTATGAGAGAAATAATTAAACCGAAAATGAAAAAATAAGGTCAAATCAACTTATGCACGTATACCGCCGTTTCAGGGATGGATGAGCATAATTGAACAAGTGCCATCGGCATAATAAAGCAAAATTGACATGTTAGTCTGATCAAATTATTATTTCCATTTAAATTCCTGTTTAATCATAATGGAATACGATCAGGTCAAGCAAGTTGAAAAAATAATATGAGGGGGCAAATGTCCGTCTTCTACATTGTGGCGTGGGGGCAAATGTCCGCCTTATACCAAAAAGGGGGCAAATGTCCGTTTACCATTTAATAACATTGAAACTACAATAAAAGAAAATGAATTACCCTTCCCTTTATACAAATGTACATGTACATATGTTTATATATATATATATATGTACATACAGTCGACCCGCGATAGTCCGAACGTCGTTTATCCGGAATATTCACCATCCGAACAGAATTTTGAGGGAACGGTCCTTACCTTCATCAATTTAACTGTTTAATGCGGAAAATCCGCGTTCCGGAACCGGACAAAAATATTCGGGAACCAACAGTCACTTTTCATAGTATATGCGTATGGCTAGTCCGGAAACCAGTAAAATCGTTTATTTTGCGGTTACAGTTGCGAATGAAGGGATCGGTCTTCTGTTGTAAACGGCATTCACACGTTTTGCAAACTGTCACGTATGCTTGACCATAACATGTCACCTAGTGTAGTGTACTGGAAGGTGTTGATTGTTTGTTAATCGGTCATTCTGTCAGTTGATTGGTCTTACATTATTGTAATTACGGTCGCATGTCGATAGTTGAGTTTGTAAAAGGTGTTGATTGGCTGATTGGCTGCTTAGACAGCGATCGGGAGACAATGTCTGGCAATCATTTTCAATTATTACTCAATCGATATGCTCCTTTTCCCTAGAAATAAACTCTCGACAATCCCTACCTATCTCATTTCTCGATATTGAAATAAGAAGATACAACTTGAAGATGTCTACACCCACAGCCAAACGAAGACAGTTCTTTTCAGAGCTATATTAAGGAATTTTAACTTCTCAAAAGACATTGCTTCAAATTGACATTTTTTTTAAAAATCCGTTTTGACCAAATATACAATTCCTTAACACACTTTATATTTCCCTTCAAAAAAAAATAATTGTGTATTTCTTACTTCATAGTAATGATCATGATACACCGACACCGTGTAAAGGTAAACATTTCGCTGTAACTCGCATATTCTTTATTCCGGAAAATTCGTTAATACGAACATTTCTCCTGGGAACGAAAGTGTTCGGATAAACGAGGGTCCACTGTATAACTTTCTTCAAATCAATATCAGAATTATTGCACTTGGTCAGTAACTTTACATCATAACCCTGAATCCATTTGTGAAGTTTAAATCTATTTCTTTGGGTAGTTTATAAGAAACAAACTTCCATGTTGAACTTAATACAAGATTTTCTAAATACGAAAAAGCCCGTATTCTACTTTAAAATCAAACAAGTGATTAGGGGATTTTGTCAGTGAACTACGATTCTGATCCAAAACACAGATTTAAAGTCTAAATTTGCAATCATTGAAGTCGAAAACTGCATGTTAAAACTTAACCAAGATTTTTAAGTACAAAAGGAGACATTACTTGCTTAAAATCAAAAACAAGAGATATGCATGTACAAACTTAACCAAGGTGTGACACTAACACCCTTGTGAGAAATATAAAAAGTAATCAAAATGAGTAGTCTTTCAATCATGTGAATCGTATTCTTCACATCTTGAGTTTAGTCACTTACATTGTCTTTCAAAACAAGAGCGATACTACATTTGTTATTAATAATTTTCAACAATTTACAAGGGAATACTCAACTTTGGTACATCTACAGCAGAAGTCATTGAAACCACTTTGACAAAACAGTTATATCACTTCTTTATAGCAATTTATTCTTTGAGTTTTCATTCTTTTTTGTCCTCAGCAGTTTCTTTGAATTTGGACCAAGTACTAAGTCTCTTTCAAAGGAGTAAACTAAGCAGTGTTTGATTCTGTATTTTTTCAAATAACTTACAGTGCATTGTACTTAATCAGTGAACTGAAGTAAAACCTTGATTCTGTCATAGGAACTCATGCATAAGGGGAACAAGTATTTTATAACATGTAGAATTAGAACACATGGTAGAATATACCTATAATCATACAATTTTGCTGTTATGAAAAGAAACCAATTTTACCTCATTTCCCGTAATCTGGTCACATGTTCAATACATTTATCTGCGGTATAATCAATTTCTGCCTGTGTTGTAAATCGCCCAATCCCAAACCTGAAACAGAAAAGACAATAACATTGTGTTGCACTTTGAATTTCTGAGGATTTTTATAAAAGTCTTAACAAAATCACTACAAATATATGAATCAAATATAAGGTACTTAAATAAGAACAGAAAACAGACTTGTCCACCATACTTTTGCAGTCCAAAATGAAATGAAGAGGACAAGAGAGAAAATATTTATTTCCACACAAGAAGTTAATTATTAACAGCATTTCTCTCTTTTACATCAATCAATGTCCTCTATTTCTGCATAACCGATATTTTTAACATTACCTATTGAGAGGAAAGTTGCATGAAGTCAGTTCCATTATTGTATTGGTTAATACTCTAGCAATACCCTGTATTCACAATTGGTTGAAGTTTTCTAATATAATTCTTACCTTATAGACGAATGGGCCAGGTCCTCCTCTGCTCCAATAGCTCGCAATACATAGGATGGTTCAAGTGAAGCAGAGGTACAGGCACTGTAAAATAGCATTAACACAGTATGGAGGTTAGTACAGGTCATAAAACCTATTACTAAACAATATAGACATTTGACCAATTGTTGCAGACAACTCTGAACATTGTGGGAAAGGTGAAATTGCTTTTAACAAGCAATTTCTCCTTTTCCCACAATGTTTTCTGCCCTATCAAATGACTATTTTTCAATCGCATCACATTTTGAAATGTCGTCTGCCAATTCTTTCAATTTGGGACAATAGAAAATTTGGCGTTTGGTAATGGGTTAAGAGCAAATAGATTGAAATGTCTGCTGAAAAACGAGTATAAATTATTATGGAGCAAGGGTTTAACCTGACAGTGCAGGTACAGATCTGAAGATCTATGGAGACAATTATCAATAGTTCTTGGGAGGTAGATGGTCAATTAACACATGAGTTTAAGGTAAGACCTGGGTAATGGAGAAAGGTCAGAATAACATAATTAAAGATTAATTTGAAGAGATGCCATCTAAAAATCAAGTTTCATAATTCATATTACAAGGATCTCTCCTTAATTTTATTTGCCAACTTCGTTTCTGTAATTCTATTCAAAATGACACTTAAAAAATAAAAGGGAGGTAATTAATATGAAATAATAACACAATTATTCATATTCATTTTGTAAATGTAAATTCAAAATCAGACAAATTTTTAAAATTGGATCTGTGAATGCCTTTGAAATAATAAATATTTCATGATTTACATTTCAACTCGTTCTTTCAACAAAGCAATTGCTTGTTTTCCATTACCAAGGTATTACCTTAACGAGTGAATTAATTTCACTATTGTAGAGATGGCACAAGTCTAGAGCAATATAAGTAATTCTAACTTTAGACACCTGGAGGAGTTAAAGAGGTTTGCTATTATTCTTTTTCTCATAAGAAATTTCTCCTTGGAATTCAAACTGCTTCAAACCCACTACTCTTTTCAATTCATACTCAAACATATGTATAGTATTAACAATTATGGAAAGCTAAATGACCATTACTCAGCAGTTCTTTAGAACAACAATTCAATTTGGGACAGTCGAACATTATGCTTTGAAAAAGGGTTAATGCTATCCTGATATACCGGTCTACTTGAGGGAAACCATAGCTACCAATGTATTTCAAAGTTTGGTATGGCCAATATTCTTAATAACAAGTTGTACAGAGGTCTATTTCATGCAGTATTTTGATAAATATAACCAAAACCTAAATTGTGTGTACTAGCATCATCAAAAACAATTCTTATGCGAACCAACAATATTTGTTACATAAGACAATTCTAATGAGAATTCGCAATAAAAGTTTACATAAGACGATTCTAACAAATACATGTACCCACAAAATAGGTTTATGTAACTTCGATTCCGTTGAGAATCGAAATAAAAGTTAACATAAGACAATTCTAATAAGAAAACACATTAAAAGTTTACATTAGATGATTCCAATGAATACCCACAATATAGGTTTACACCTCTTAGCTGTATCTTTGGTATGACTACACATTCAGACAAACAACCTTTGCTATGACTACACAATCATTTACACAAATGTTCAACCATCCCAACTCAATCATGATCTGTACCCCACTGCGTTGGTAACATATTAAACATGGCAATCCCTTTTGATTATCAACAGTCACACAAAACAACCTAAAGGCCATGCAGTAAAGTCCAGGCAAAGTCCTTCATAAATACCTTATAAAGTCATTCAATTCAGCACATTTGACGTCAGAAAGATAGACATCAAGCCAGGCATTAGAATCAAGCTTGACATTTTCATATTTAATCTTCCGCTTAAGCAAACCTTCATACAAAGATTGACAGCAGAAGGCACTAGCAGACTAACAGATGTTACTCTCTATAAGTAATATTGTGGATCAAAAAGAATTTCTAATGCTAATTTTTGCAAAAAGGTCAACAAACTTGACCAGTTAACATATCTGCTCATAATGAATATTTAGGATGGTTTAGTCAATAAAAGATTATACAAAGCTCTGACAAACAAATGCCCCCCATTGCTTTCGGCAGTTTTCAATTGGCTTCAGAAGCTGGTTAAAATTGTGTACTGAAACTACTTCAACCTTATAGTGCTGGAACCGACATCATGCTTATGCAAATAGGTTTGATCCAGGCCAGCCGCCAAGTGAATTGGCGGCTTGCCTGTGATATAACCTGTATGCTACTCTGTGTATCTTTCCTCAAAGAAAATTAGCGCATTTTTAAGGTTTTGGAAAGCAGATGACACACAAATCTATATTTAGAAAATTACCCAGCATTCTAAGTGTTAAACATGAAGCACCTACTCTGGGTTTGCTTTAAACCCTCAAACAGCAACCAGTAGTCAATAAAAACATGTAAATATGAGAATAGCAGTAAAAACATGGCAATGGTGTTACCTTCCAGATGAGAGGGCGATATCTTTCAATGCCATCAACAAACTTTCTCCCTCAACAAATGCAAATGACAAGTTTACACAACCTGGGAATAGAAAAAAATCACATAAAGTGGCTTAATCAAAGGGTTCAATAAGAATTTAATTCAGGCAATAGATACATGTGAAAGTAAAAATCAGGCAATAATTGACCTTGGGCATGTGAGTTTATAAGATGGATTTCTACAAAGGCCAGGGCTTTATTGTGTTATATAAAAGGGACCCATAAAGCCATCTTCCCAATTAGAAACTTCTTTAAAATCATCCAGTTTTCCCCAAAACTAAATGTCACACCAGATTTTTGGTTTCAAAATTCAGCAATTCTATCAATATAATTTCTCAAAACAAGTAGGCCTAGGCCTCTTCCCAATTTAACCCCTTACCAAATGCCAAATCTTAGACTGTCCCAAATTGAAAGAGTTTGCAGATGACATTTCACAAAGTGATAAAATTGATAAATAATCTTCATATAGGGCAGAAAACTTTGTGGGAAAAGGACAAATTGCTCGTTAAGAGCAATTTCTTCTTTTCCCACAATGGTTTCCAGAGTTGTCTGCAATAAACTGGTCAAATGTCATTATTGTTTGGTAATGGGTTAATGAGGCTTGAGGAGTAACCAATAGACCATACAGCATTTACTGACAAGTAAAAATGGTAACAACTGCAGAGGAGAATCAAATGAAACATTAATGAATAGGTTTTTGTCTTCTTTTTTTTTAAAGAAATTTGGATGAAACCATTATGAAACAAGAAGGAATTAGGACTCTAGTCACAAGTCATTTTTACTGTATGCCACAATTTTTTCTAAGTGTTGTCAGCAGATCTGTTGAAACATGCATGACTATGTGGTTACCATAAAACTGCACTTTGGCAGTCCTTGATATTATGTCTATACCAGTTTATCACATAGTGTTAATTGATGTGTGAATGTACGTCAAAACTTGAAAATTGGGATGAAATTAGCAAGTATAAATGTAACATTTTCAATACGACTCCCTTTCCTTTCATGCTTTTGTAACAAAATAACATCATATAAAAAGATTGAAATATTGCGAAAAAAAAAGAAGGAACTCTCCTTATTGTATTATCATAGAATAATTCCTGTCCCATATGAACCAAACTACTACACAAGAAGATTATATTTCAATTGTTTTAAGTGTTGCATGCTACAATAATGTTTCACTGTTGGTTTTCATTTAACATGCTTGAACAATTTATCTAATGGCTAAACTAAACAAAAAATTAATCACTTCACAACTTTCTTTTCTTACACTTAATGAAAATCAACCTAATGTTGAGCAAATCCACTATAATAATATCTTATTTTGAAATAACTATCAAGGTGACATTTCTTATTGATTGATTTATTCATATGGGATTTTATATCCAGTCAACATTATTTCATTTATGCTGCAATGCCCCTGAATGTTGGAGGAAGACCCCATACTCAAGGGCTGGTCAAGTCTAGCAGTCCTAAAGTCAGTCAAGAGACTGCCTCTCATGAAAATCCAAATGCCGTTACTGGAACATTTCTTATTGATAGTTCATCACAATTCATATATGTTGAAATTATTGTAAGATCTATATTTTTGTTATAAGTACAGCTACATTAAACTATTACCAGGATAAGTCCTCTCTGGATCCCCATTTCTGATGACTTGTGGTACTTTGTCTGTGATTCTCTCTATTAACCTCTGTGAAAGACTGCTGATTCTTTTGTGATCATACTGTATTTATAAAAAGATAAAATTTGGTAAGCATTCCAAGATAAATCAAAATAGTCTTAGATTTCTCATATGATTTCAGTTTGCATATATCTCTGTTCAAACTGGACATTAAATCTGTTAATGATTATGGTCCAGGGTGGTGCTGTTTCACTAAACAACTTAAGGAAAATATTTGGTCAAGTTAAAACTGATAAGCATGGATGGTATCTAAAATGGAAACACAGTATTGTTATGTTACAAGTGAAAAGAGACTTTGAATATAATGAGCAATCTTTCCTTTTGTCAATATGGATTAAGCCTAACTTCACAAAGCAAATGAAAATATTCATTCTTTGTGTATAAAATCTGCTTAATCTTTCAACTTGAATCAATGACAAAATCCCAAACGAAATGGTCTAAGTTCCCCAATAAAAAAAGGACTAAAAATTCATCTTTATGAGTCCCATGAGTACAGTTGATCAGGGCCTGTATGATACTATGCTCACCTCCATTTCCTGCATGGCCAGGTCACAAGCTGCCCCCATACCGACACAGAGGGGCGTTGGGAGAGTTCCACTTCTCATGCCCCTCTCTTGTCCCCCACCACTCTGGGGGGCCTCAACACGGACACGGGGTCGTCGTCGTATGTACATGGCACCAACACCTTTATAAGAGTAAAACGGGATAAATGTCAGGTCACACAAAACAATTTTCCTTGTAAAGCTTCCTTTAGTATGGCTGTAAAGAATAGATTCATTGCCATACGCTTTGTTCTTTCTTTAAAACCTATATTGAGAGTACTTGTATTAAAAATAGACTCCTCTTTACAGCATGTTTTATTTTTCCAAACAATAAACAAAGTTGAGCCAGTTACACACACTTATTAACCTATTGTTTTACATCAATTGTGAAGGAAGCTTAAAGCTTGTATAAAGTCACTCTCAATGACTGCTTCCTGGAAACTAAACCAGTATTTGCGTTGGTTTTTGGGTTAATCCCTGCACCTCTGCTTACGGAAATTCGGATTTAGGGCCCTCAGTACAAGAGGCTGACAATCTACCTTTGTATCACATGAAGGTCAATAAGTTAACAGAACCTCAGCAATTTCTACTATCATTTTCAATACTTTAATAAGCTAAATATATATGGCACATGTATATTCCGTCTGCAACCTTACTCATTTCTTCACAAAACCCTATCAAGAATTTATTCCTTTGAGTCACATCAAGATGATGATTCTGATGAATCAATTACCAAAACTAAAGAATAAATGAACCCTTTTCTAAATGAAACAATAAAATGAAAAAAGTCTTACACTACATCCCCTTGTATGAACAGCTGTATCACCCACAGTCTGCTGGAGTTCTGCTTAACCTTTAGATTGCTTGGCAATTTAAAAAAAAAATAGATTTTTGTGTTGTCTGCTTTCCAAAACCTTAAGTATCTGTATAATCTTTTTGTGGAAAGATACCCTGAGTTTCAAACAGGTTAGATCACAGGCCGCTGGCCTGGATCTAACCTGTTTGCATAAGCATGAAGTAGGTTTCAGCACTTTAAGGGTTAAAAGATTTCATTAAAGTTACCTTTGGGCCCATACATTTTGTGACCACTGATTGACATCAGATCTATGTTCATTTTGTTTACATCCAGGGGAATCTTCCCAACAGCCTGAGCAGCATCCGTGTGAAAAAATACCTTACAGGATTTGCACAGAGATCCTGAAATTCAAATACAGTAAAACATGGTTTATTCCAAAACTTTCCATTTTCTCGAAAAATTCCTATTCGAAAGAGTAACTTGCCCCATGTGCACTCATGTCTATCATTCACATCTCCTAATTGAAGTCCCAAATCAGACAAATCATCATATCAATCAACAAATATCCAACTGTAAAACATCTAGCTCGCTTCTAGTCATTTCAAATCACCTCATTCGACAAAAAGGTAATAATGTATTGTAATCAGGAACATTTATTATGGGCACTTTTTTTTTGTGTGTTTGTTTTAAGGTGTTTTCATAAGCATTAATGGTGGCTAAGAAAAGTCATTCAAAAATTAACTTTGTAGTTTCATATCCTGATTTTGCATCATCTGAAACAATGATGCATCGAAAATAAACCACCAGTCCTGTCGAGTTTAAATAACTGAGATTCCACTGTTGAAGGTGTTTAGTAAGGAAAAATTGAACACTCCATACATACTTGTTTTTACTCAAGGGGATTAAAATACACAATATTACTTCGTAGTATCTTTCCCGGTCTTTGTATTTACTTCGAGTTGAGTGAGAAAATGTGTATCTAGCGAGAGCGAAGGTCGAGCTAGATGCAAATTTTTCTTTCGCAACGAGAAGAAAATACAACTCCCGGGAAAGATACTACGAAGTTATATTTCTTTTATTATATACATCTTCTTTATCGACTACAAAACCAGTATCTTTTTAACTACATTTATTGTTTAAAACAATTAAAACAATTGAATTTCTAATAAACTTGTTCAAATGTTTTGATTTATGAATGGCGGGTGAATATACTAGTATTCTCTTTGACATGATTTAGCTCCACCCATACAACGATGTCAATTTCAAAATAAATCGACCGCTGTTATTGAATTTATCCCCACTTGGATTTTTCTGTACCGATTTACTATACAGTGTTATGTTATGTGTCTCTTCTGTTTCGGTGAAGAACTAGAGATCTACCATAGGAAAATGCAGTGTTGTTGAAAACTTGGTAAATGGACAGTTTATTTATCTCAGATTTTGCAATTTCTGTCCTGTGAATGTTTAAAACAGATACAATAATGATAAAATATCATGGTTTGCCAGCAACACAGACCGATAGGTGTCGATGGGAAAGGATCTGTGACTGAAACTAAAACAGATCGGCAAAATGGAAAATTTGACCTTTCTATGTGTGGACGATGTTTACTAAACGGGAAGTGTTAAACAATTCAAACTCGGGAACATAAACTAGTTGCTGTTGGAACAATATAATTCTGAATAATTATGTGTAAAACTGTCAACACAATGTTTTGTTCATTAAATGTGAAAATAAAGGATGAATAGACTCCAAATTGCGATCTTTTTGTAAATTGTATCAATCCATATTATTTTGCTCATTGAGGGTCCCATTGCTAAATACAAATGTATATAACGTGTTGTCCTTGTTACTGAAAATGGATAACATAAAGACCAAAACTCTTCCTTATGATACGTCATTGATGACTTATTTTGTTTTTCAACCTCCGGCAGAGTTATCATTCGTTCCTCACTTTATATATGTGGGAGCCTAGCAGGAACTTTACTCTGGAAGAGATTGTTTGTTCTTCTCGACTTGATCAACTTTATTATTGTTGTATGTACGGACGTGTGTATGTATGTAGGTAAGTGATTGGTTCAGGTTGGCATTGTTTTCATTAAAATACAAAGCCGGAAAAACACTGCAGTGTAACACAGATTTTGGAGTGTAATATGGATTTTTTTTTCTGTCATGTCTGATTTCATCGTTTGTATTTACTCCGGCAAACTCACTGGTATATAATAAGTAGAGATAAAACATCTTGTGACAAAGGAGAAAATTCTATTGTTGAAAACGACAATAATTTTTTCTTAATTCATAATTAAGAAGTTCAACTACAATTTCTGACAGAAGCACCTTGTATAAGACTGATTTCTGTCAGTTATAAAACAGGATCAGATTAAATAAGTTACAAAACCAAATACCACTGTCAAAGAGGACACCAAGGGTTCAATGCAATACTATAGTAAGTGCTTCATAACCATTGCTTTGAACCCTTGACGCAATTCTTAATATAAATTTGCACTTGATTTTTGTAAACGTCGTATTTCTATGTTGCTTATATAATATTTCAAAAATGCACTTTATTATAAAAAGAGCAGAAATTATATGGAAGAAGACCAATTTAAGCACATTGTGGCAGCATTTTTTTGAAGACCACCATGGAAACAAGCCATTTTTTGTATTTTCATAGTTGTTGAGTGTCATTTCAAAATATTTTGATCAGTCATAATTTTCCTCTGGAGCAATTATGGAATTAAGTATTTACAAAAATGTTTCTGTGTTACTCTTTAAGATCCATGGTCTTTCCAACAGTGTTGATATAATTCAGCTTCAATTGATTTATTTTGAACAACTAAAAATATTAGGAGAGGGTAGTCTGTAAACCTTTATAATTACTTGAGATACTGGTTTACTAGTTTAACAGCGCCTTCATCGGCATTTAAAAAAATATATTATTACAAAGCCTGATATTGCTTGTAACGGTCAATTAATCTTTCTATGTTACATTCTTTTACTGATGATTTCACTTCAGATTAAAGATGTGTGTTAAGATCAAACCAACTTACCTATTTCTTCTATGGGCTGTCGTACACCAATCTCATTATTGACTGTCATAATTGATACAAGGACTGTGTCTGGTCTAATAGCTTCTTCTAGAGCCTGAAATTTTATTTTTACTATGGTCCAACATTTATTATCACAATGAAGGTTTCAATGTCTTAAGATAAACATTTATTCACTTTATATGGGTTTTACATTGCTTCATCATTTCAGTTATGTTGTGATGCCTGACTCATCATGATGGAGGAAGACCCCATACTAACTGCCCATAAAGGCTGGTCAAGCCATGTAGAACCATCAGCATTTCGTTAGTCAGTTGGGAGACTACCTCTCATGAAAATCCAAATGGCATCACTGGGCCTAAGATAAACAGCACTTAGATATAATTTATCCTTCTATAAAAAAAATGTATCTAACAATTTCACTAAACAAATTGAGTTCAAAGCCTTTTCAATAAGATAACATTTTGACATTAGTTACCATCCTAAATTGATCCCTTTGTCAATAAACTTTCTTCATTTGTTACTTCTACGAAATGTTTAGTTGTTATAATATACATTGAAAGTATTGACAATTGTATCTAAAACATAAGACAGTGGCTGTAGCTATATCTAGAACAATATCCTTCTAACAGTTTATAAAACAATGTTGTGTCACCTTATTTTTCTAAAATGAACAATAATTGCTTGCAGATGAGAACTAAATCTCAAGGGCTCAGTGCAATACTACAGTTAGTGCTTAATGTTCATGAAGCACTTACTATAGTCTTGCATTGAACCCTCAATCTGTGGTTTACCTTTATGTAATGGAATCATAACAAGAAAAACATAAATTTGCTTGCTATTCCTCTTTTCCAACACTGTGTTCACAGGCTGAAGACTATCTAATTCCGGTGTTAATGAGGAAGGGTATTACACTGTCAATTATGTGACAAGTTTCAAAATAACCTTATATTTACCTTCATATCCACCAAACCATTGGTTTGTACAGGAAGATAGGTCACATCTAGTCCCTCCGATTCAAGGGCTCGACATGAATCAAGTACACATTTGTGTTCCTGTAAAACAATATTCGCTCAATTTAACCAACATAGCAGTTGCATATCACTGGTACCTATCAAATGTTTGTTCATATGGCATTTAACGCTGTTTCAACAGTATATCAGTTATATTACGACTTTCCTGGATTTCATCAGTGCTAGACAAGGCTCTTTCTTAAGTGTGTTGCCAAAGACACTCCCAAGGAAAATCCCTGTACCATGGAATTGGACCCAAGACCTGAGGATCACAAGTCCTACATCTTAATCACCGAGCCATGCATAACCAACTACCTTTCATGATAACCAAATCCTACCTTGGTCTTAAACACTTCAAAATCATTTAAAAACACCTAGATCTCGCCATTAACCCTTTCCCAAACAACAAATTTTCGACTGTCCCAAATTGAAGGAGTTTGCAGATGGCATTTTAAAATGTGATGAAATTATAAAATAATCTTCTGAAAGGGCAAAAAACATTGTGGGGAAAAGATATATTGCTCATTACGAGCAATTTCTCCTTTCCCCACAAAGTTTTCTAAAGTCGTCTGCAACAAAGTGGTCAAATGTCGTTATTGTTTGGGAAAGGGTTAAGTAAACAAATCTGCAATCTTGAGTGGTAAGACAGAAAGGGGAAAATCACTGGTTGAATGAGATCTTGCTAGTTGTCAATAGTACTTCACGGTTTTTTTTTTTTAACAAAATTCAAAAATTGAGGAAAATCAATCAAAGCAAAAAGCTGAAAGGAGACAGTCTATCTAAAGGAGACAGTCTATCTAGTGAAAGGAGACAGTCTATCTAGTGAAAGGAGACAGTCTATCTAGTGAAAGGAGACAGTCTATCTAGTGAAAGGAGACAGTCTATCTAGTGAAAGGAGACAGTCTATCTAGTGAAAGGAGACAGTCTATCTAGTGAAAGGAGACAGTCTATCTAGTGAAAGGAGACAGTCTATCTAGTGAAAGGAGACAGTCTATCTAGTGAAAGGAGACAGTCTATCTAGTGAAAGGAGACAGTCTATCTAGTGAAAGGAGACAGTCTATCTAGTGAAAGGAGACAGTCTATCTAGTGATAGGAGACAGTCTATCTAGTGAAAGGAGACAGTCTATCTAGTGAAAGGAGACAGTCTATCTACTGATAGGAGACAGTCTATCTAGTGATAGAGAATATGCTGAAAGGAGACAGTCTATCTACTGATAGAGAATATGCTGAAAGGAGACTTTTTTTGTGACTATTCCAAATTGAATGAATGAATGGTGTTTTAAGGCGCATCGACAGCTTAGGTCATTTAGCACGGCCAAATTGAAAGCACCAGCAGGCAACAAATATAAATCAGGAAAAAATTATATCATAAAAAAAGATGGCTTAATTTGGCCTTCTCAAGATCAGGTTAAGGAGTAATTTAGTCAATCAATTGTCCTTTTTTTCCTCAAATCCCGTATGTTTGCACAAGAATCACCAAAACAAGACAATTCTTTAACCCTTTCCCAAACAATAACAACATTTAACTACTTTGTTGCAGACGACTTTAGAAAACATTGTGGGAAAAGGAAGAATTGCTTGTAACGAGCAATTTTTCCTTTTCCCACAATGTTTACTGCTCTTTCTGAAGAATATTTTTCAATTTCATCACATTTTGAAATGTCGTCTACATACTCTTTCAATTTGGTACAGTCGAAAATTTTGTTGCTTGGGAAAGGGTTAAGTACCAACAATATATGGTTTACAGAATGTATGGGAGAAAAGACTGCCTACTGTTTGTGTAGTAATAACATGCTTCTTCTTGCTCTTATAGAATCTGGCTGTCCCTTTCACCGCAATATTGTTTGACTCTGTCGCTCCACTGGTGAATATTATCTCCCTTGGATCTGCTCCAATACAGTCTGCAACTTGCTGTAAATAAACAAAAAGGTTATAGGAGTACGGTCAACATGTTTATCTCACCTACAAAGATTCCATGAAAATGAACTTTATTTTAAGAATGCTTCCTCTGTATGAGTCAGACTCTAAAAAAATGTAACCAAAAAAAACTATTACCTATTTACTTTAACTTTTTTCCTTTAACCACCTGCAGATGACATTTACTTGAAGCAGACGACTTTAGAAAAGCTTTGTAAATATGTGAAAAACCTTTCAGTTCTGCTGTTGTGATATGTGAATAGATTGAAAAAGAATTGTGGTAAAAGGAGAAATTGCTTGTGACAAGCATTTTCCCACAATGCTCTTTGAATGTCGTCTGCTGCAAGACGCAAAAATATGGCGTTAGGTGGTAATGGTTAGCCTTTGCAGAGGGAATAAAGAAGGAAATGACTCCATAATAAGAGTTATAAAACTCTACCTATTGACCAGATGCATGCAGGGCAGCAAAAAAAAAATTCCCAGTACATTCTGAGAGGGGGTGATAGAAGATTTTTGGTGAGTTGGCAACCCATAATTCTTTATTAACCTTTTCCCAAACAATAACAACATTTGACCACTTTATTGCAGCGACTTTCGAAAACATTGGGAGAAAAGGAGAAAAATTGCTCCCGACAAGCAATTTTTCAATTTCCCACAATGTTTTTTGATCACATTTTGAAATGTCATCTTCAAACTCTTTCAATTTGGGACAGTCGAAAATTTGTTGTTTGGGAAAGGGTTAAAGGTCATATGTACAGGTTGGGTTTATTTCATAAAATCAAAATATGAAGTAAAAGAATCACATTGAAATTATTTGCAACATTTTAACATAACCCATTACGTCATAAATCACCGTCATAGCGCACCGATTAATAAAAGTTCGTATGACTTACTTCCCTTTGCTGTGACGTCACTCGTGATCCACTGAATGCGCCATGTAAAGGGCGTGAAGAGCGATCGCTGGTTAGAATTGGTGTTTTTCTTCCAATAAACGATCCTAGAGTCATTGTTTGGATTGACATCGCATTTTCTTTATTGAATATGATTCATTTTATAACAATATCAATTTGAAAAAAGATGAATTAATAACTTAACCCGTGAATTTGCATGGATTTGTCATTGCGTAAACCTGTTCATATGAAAGGAACGGCTTGAAATTTGGACGATTTCCTTGAAATAAATGATGCTTTAGTCATTGTTTGGATTGACAGTGAATTTTCTATACTGGATATTTTTCATATTATAAGAATATCCATTTGAAAAAAATAAATTAGTGACTTAACGCGTGAATTTACAAGGATATGTCAATGCGTTCATATGAAAGGAACGGCTTGAAATTGGGACGATTTTCCTCGAAATAGCAATCCTTTAGTCAATGTTTGGATTGACAGTTCATTTTCTTTATTGAATATGTTTCATATTATAAGAATATTCTTCTAAAAAAAAAAGTAAGTGACGTAACGTGTAAATTTGAAAGGATTTGTAAATGTTTTCATATGTACGAATCGGCTTGAAATTTTGACGATATTTGTGAAGACACCCATTTTTATTAATATTAGTTGGAAAAAAAAAACACGAGTACTTTTTCGTAAATGATCGTGTATTAGCATTAAGGTTTTAATTGAGTAGTAAACAAAGACATAGATCTGAATAAACGAATTGTCTTAAAACCGTACATCGTATAACTATTAACTGTCAAATTCACCCTGCATTGTCTTATCAATACATGAAATGAAACGGGAGAAGATCATAAATTGCGAACAAACAAACCGTATTATAACCCAACTTACTTGTGATACGAAGGTTATCCTTTAACTCACATTTTCACCACACATCCAAATTTCAAAACTAAACACTGGCACATTCAAGAGTATTTGTTAAAAATATCTGGCAACTTTCCAGTAACTCCACCCCCAGTAAGAGGTCTATGATTTCGAAATTGATTCCGATGTCGTCTAACTAGATCAACTGTTTTGACTTAAGAATTGTTCTTGATTTTCACTTTACATTTTTGTTCGTTTTCTCTTGTGTAAGTAGCCTTGTCATATTGAGCATTTAATTTTCGGACAGGTTTAATAATTAACAGCTAAAACAAAAAAATCGTCATAGTTTATTTTACAAACAACAACATATTTGAATTTATTTTTTTTATGATTTTGGAATTTAAATATCAATTTGACAAAACTAGATTTTGATGTTAAAACGTTTTTTTGATGAAAACATAGAGTTAATACCGTTTTGGTGAATACTGATTATCATATACTTATTGAAGTGTCAAACTATTCTAATAGAAAAGACAACATGTTCACTTCTTTGAATATCATAACGACAAAGTATCAGACGTAAGACACATTGAGAGATAAATATGTCCTGACACCTTATCAATCCAAACATCCTGTGAGAGTTCGGTCTTAATTGGTTATATCTTAACAATGGATTTTTTAGCAAAATTTAATTGCCGCGCATTGAAAGTGTGAGATTTGCCGCTTGTTATTTCATGTCTGGAATAGCAGAACGTGTCAGACCTGTTAATTAACAACAGTGATATTTAAGAGATTAACGCCAGAGGCTATCTTTCGCCTAAACAATAAAGGACTTGAGACTTGAAACATACTGTGCAAATGTGGCAGATTGGTGTTAATTTGCATCACGACCCTTAATCCTAGTAATGTCCGATGTTTGTTGATTGACCCTTTGTATGTGAGGTAAACTGACAATAATCAATTAAATTGTAAACAAAGAGATTATGTTCAAATGTGTAAATTATATATTTTGTGATCTTATTACTAAATTATCAATATAAATTTGTAATAATCATGTTTGAACACCTGCATTTCAGTGTGACATACGTCATTTAAACCAATATTACCAATGGCAAAAAAATGAGGTGTGTGATTTAAATAATTCCGAAAAGCAGGCGCTTAAGTTAAGATCGAACCCATTATCATTTGCGTTGATGAGTTCAGAGACAGTTTGCGGATATCAAATATTCATTATTTTGAATTTTCATTCAAAAACAACGGCAGATAAAAGAAACTTGCTTGTTTTAATCGGTTTGTTAATATAGCAATCAACGTACATTTTTCATTTTGGCTTAAATCATCATTAGCAACTTGGTACATTGGGTAATAAAACAACGACTTTTGATAGATATTTGGGGTCATTCCGAAAAACAATGTACACCTTCGCGCGTCACACCAATGTCTTGACACATGATTGTATGCTTTATCGCTTGATTGGTGTTTGAAAGTGGGATTAGCTTTGTCTGGTTTGCATTGACAGTCTTGAAACCAATACATCAAGGTAAAGTGAATGCTGTCGGTGTGTTTCAAATAAGGGAAATATAACAGTTTCTCAATAAGTAGAATGAATTTGAAGCGTCTTCACCTGTATAAATTACTTTGAATTGAGTCCGATCATTTAAAGATCAATAAAATCAATTCTCTAGAAACGCCTAACGATGTGTAAACTTGCCGTCTTCGAAGTGAAAGTAACACAGCCTACTGTTCTTGTTTGGGGAATATATCTTTTGCTTATTTGTAAAGTAAACACGGTCCAGTTTTCTTATCGAAACTTTTTGCAGCTTTTATGTTCGTCGGAAAACGGGACAAACTCGCATTATTGCGACCAAAAGCAGAATAACACTAGAAGACCTGTCAAAATACCACATTCAATATCAAATTTACGTTTCCCACAACGCAATTCAACACTTAAAATGTCCGAAATTTGTGCAAAAACACCGTCGTTACTGAGAACTAGATTCTTCTTACTCATAGTTCATATGACTTTGAAGCACAAATGACGTCACAACAAGGGAGATAAGTCATTCACAAAAATCGGTAAAGGTGAATAAAAGTAGTCAAAAACAACATTTTTCGCTTCTGTATGAGAAAAAAATCATTACCTCCGTCATAACGAAACCATAACCTAATTCAAAAACCATAATTAAAGAAAATTTTGTTTATCGGGAAATATGACCTTTAAAGTGGCATGATGCCCATTTTTCATGGTAAAATTAAGCGAAAAAAGCTATGTAGGCCTATAAACTGTCATAAATAATGCCTATTGACCCACTTTGCAAAGCTGCATCTACCACGAGTTCGAAAAAATTACCTTTCAAAATATCATTTTTCTTAAAAGACTGCCCCAGTCTTTTTAGGAAAACGAAGATGTCGTACATTGCCGATATGAACCGAACACGCGATTTTTCGATTTTCGTGAATCACGTGGTTAATTAATTATGTATGCAACAACAACAACGAGGCTACGGCTACAACAACAATAACAATGGTGGACGAGGAGAAAACATGAACGCTCGATAAGAGAAAAATGCTGCAAAAATGACACAGTCCGAAAAAAAGGAGGAAAATGCAGCGAGACAAAATGTTTCATCGATCGAGAGTCTATCTCGGTTCGGAGCAGATAAGATGGGCAATCCTGAAAAAGTAAACTGAACTTAAAAAGCGATCGTGAAGTGGCGACATTTTTGACAGACAAGTTAGTGTTTTCTGATCATTGTTTCTCTAGTTAGCAAATGTGTCGTGTGTCTTGATTTTGTTTTAACGGTTTCCAACCAAACCTATTATTTGACAATTTCTATGTAATGTTTATGTGCTGAAGACGAATGTGGGTTAACTCGGCCCGGGTAACTAGTTCGAGTCGGCTTGTTCAAAATCACTCAATCAACTGTCAAATATCGTTTGACACCATTGTGTTTGAAGAACTAAATGCCTAAGTAGTTAAACTAGTTCAACATAAGGATTGTCTTTAATTTTCTGATGGAGCAATTTACGGTGATGGGAGATATTGCCCGATACAAACTTTTCTAAACATTGGCCGATCGCGTCAAATTAGTTTGACTAGTTAAAACCTTGAAGTAGTATATTACACTGTTTAGATTTATGAGTTGGTCTTGCATTATCCAGGCACTTAATGAAATACCCCTATCATTTCTATTTAATTACTAATTAATAACCATCTAAACAGCGCCAAAAGATCTTACACATTTCAATGAATTTGCCATTCTAATGAGTGCAAAATCATATAATTACCTATCTGTTGCATTTTTTAGGTTTTGAATGATGACAAATGTATCAATAATCTTGTTTTCTGTTACATATTGGATCTTTCATCAAATGACAAATTATCTGTAGAAGATTTTAGTTTAAAAAGATAAAAATCTCAGTCTGTGAGATAGTCCATTCAACCTAACTTCCCTGAATACTGTGATGAATCCATTTCCTACAGCAGGATGGGTTGGTCTGACGGAGTTTCTTATAAGTGCTGGAGAACCTGAGAACAGAGGACATCAACGTTTTTCGTAAGAGGATATATGCAGGAAAGCACATTTTAATTTATAGAATTTTAGGGATATTCTTCTTTTCACAAAATGGTTTATATGGAAGGAATTAGTTTTAAAACTAATTTGACATAATCAGGAATACTTTTATGAGATATTCTTGCATTGGACAATATCTCCTGTTGTTCTTTTCAGTTACAAGACGTCTCCTGGAAAAAGTGAGAATCAAACGTTACAAGACTTGAAGTAGAATGGGTATCATCAACACCAGCTCAATGAGTAGCTGAAGCTGGAACTCAATCAATATCTGGAGTGTCAGTCCCAGAGTTAGAATTGTAAGATTTTCAGCAATGTGAATTATATATTTTTGTGAATAATACATGTATATGTTTATTTAGGTATGACAATTTTAACTGGTAAATGCCTGTTCAGTGAATTTGTCAATGCTTTCAAGTTGAATTAGATAAACAATGTCCATGTGATAGCCCTAATAACAAAATTATGTTCATTCAATATTTCTTACTTTGTTGTAGAAATAAAACATTTTGTTGTATTAATAATATCTCAGATAAAGTTTGCTGTATAGCATTGTCCGAACTGACACTTTTTGTTTATAACATGCTGATTCAAAGGTTTTTGTTGATGTTTCAATTTTTAATGAACTATCAAAACAGGAAAACATACATCTTGTTGCCAAAAAAAAAAAGAATTTTTTCATATACTTGATTTTCAATCTTTGCAGGGAACAACATCAGTTTTATGGTTTTAGGAAATGGAGAATTCTGAAGACAGAAATGGACACATTCTATCTGGGTATGTATATAAATTATGGTGGAGCGGTGTTTTTTTTTTACTAATTCCAAGAGTCACTCACATACACAACAAAAAGTTCCATAGCTCAGTGACACATGGCACTGTGTCCCCCAGTTTACTCTATCAAAATTCAAAGCTAGAGTGTTTTATTATCTTGTGTGCCGTATGAAAAGATGCACACAATTCTCGATTGAAATTCATTTTATATGCATGTACAATCCAAAAGACGGTTCCAAAATATAAGTGTGCAGAACTCCTGCATGTGTTTTCCTATTATGTCTCCGCAAATTTGTTAACCCCAGTCCTGTTTGAAAAAGTAAGGATCATAATGAAAATGCAGGTGTTCTTGGTCCAGTACAAAATGGATCAAAATGACTTTTTAACAACTGTTGGGCCATAACTCTTCTCATTTAAATGCAAAGATATAATGAACTTTGTTGTAGATTATAGACCTATTGAGATAATGTGCCCTCTACCAGTATTTAACCATTTTTTATCTTCAGGAGCACCTCTGGCCTAGAAGTATTTTACAACATATCCTTATGTACTGAGCTAAGAGATATGCTTACACTCAACCAGTGTACAGAGGGAGGAACTTGTTTGTGGCATTGGATCATAATATGAATGAGAACAGAGCACCTTTGATGAACAAAGACTGCCCATTAAGGTACCTAGATCATAAATGATTATAATTCTTTTGATAAAGCTTGATTTTAAACTGAAATTATAGTCTGTTGTGTGTAACATTAATATGATATACTGATTAGTAAAAAAAAACCAAAGCATTCTGATAGATCTTTGAATATAACACCTCAGCAAGACTATTTACCCTTTACCAATTGCCAAACATTCAACTGCCCCAAAATGAAAGAGTTTGCAGATGACATTTCAAAATATGATGAAATTGGAAATCTTCTGATACTGTAGAAAGCATTGTGGGAAAGGAAAAATTGATCATTACAAGCAGTTTCTCCTTTTCCCACAATGTTTTCCAGAGTTGTTTGCAACAAATTTGTTAATTTAAGGTAGAAGGCACCTAATGGAACTTTTTTCAAATCTTGACTTTATTATTATCTAATACTGGTAAATGTATTATTAAACTAATTTGTGAAATATTAACAAAATCTAACCACAGGTTTTGAAGAATTTTAAAAAAAATGTCATCACCCCTTTGTTATCTTTTCATTAGAATTTTTTCAGGGGGTATACTTACAAAAATTGATGTCAATTTCTCAAAAATAATCTTTTTTTTATCAGAATAGATTTAATACATACATTAAAGATGTATATATTGAACAAATAAAAATAAATAAGTAACAAAGTAGATACAATTTATTTTTGACAAAAAATATTTATCAGCCTATGTGAAAACAACACATATTTTTCAAGACAATGAAAAATTCTGAACAGCAAATTCATAAAAAATCTCAATTTTTATTCACTGCATTTGAAATTAGTTGGTTTCAAAATAATATATAATCATATCTGAAAGGAAAAACACATAACCTTATATAGGTTCACCATAAAAGTATCATGATATAATTTATGCAATCAGACAACCCCTATATTGAAATATGTGGAAAAACTAGGAAAAATAAGTTTTTTTTTTTTATTTTCCATCTAATTGAAAATAAATGTAGTTAAAAGGCATAATATCAAGAAAGAAATATTACCTACTGTTGAATGTTAAATAATAACAGCTTTGTGAGAAAAATTGTGTCACCAGTGTGGGACACGAACCCAAGACCACCGGGATATTGGTCTATCACTCTACCAACTGAGCTAACCGGGGCACTGTACATGTACATTGTAAACAGAAATTCTACGAAAATGACGTCACCGGAGGGTACTTCCCACATGCATGCATTCTATTTTTTTCAAAATTGCAATTTTATTTCTAGTTTAAAGCATGAATAAGCATGAATTTATAACATTTAATCTAATTCATAACTGAATGCAATTATTTGCTATTATTTTAAAAAATATTTATTAAACTCGGCCAAAACGATCGTGTTTACGGATATCCCCTAAATGGCCGATGTTGTCCGATATTTCACGAGTATTTCCGATGTCCATTAGGTGCCCGCTGCCTTAATAAATGTCGTTTTTGTTTGGTAATGGGTTAAGTGTGATTTTTACTTCAGAACCTCCACTGTGTATTATCAACATGTTCATTGTTGTAACAATTAATTGGTTGCTGGAAGCTGGAATCTATGCACCAGAAGATGAAACCTGTTTACAGAACTCATTATATATGGGTTTTACATCACATCAACATCATTTCAGTTATGTAGTGATGCCCGACTCTTAATGATGGAGGAAGACCTCATACTTAACTGCCCATAAGGGCTGGTCAAGGCGGGTAGAACCATCGGCATTCCATAAGTCGGTCGGGAGTCTGCCTTCCATGAAAATCCATATCCCTCTCAGGATTTGAACCCACAAGGGGCCATGTGATTTCAAGTTCTGTTATCTAACCACTAGGCCACGGAGGCCCTGACAGAACACATTAGATTAAATGCTACAGATGCTATAACCCTTTCCCAAACAACAAATTTTTGACTATCCCAAATTGAAAGAGTTTGCAGACGACATATCAAAAGGTGATGAAATCGGAAAATAATCTTCTGATAGGGCAGAAAACATTGTGGGAAAAGGAAAAATTGCTCGTATAGAGCAATTTCTTCTTTTCCCACAATGTTTTCTAAAGTTGTCTGCAACAACGTGGTCAAGTGTCGTTATTGTTTGGGAAAGGGATAAACACATTAGTGCTTAACATGCTTAAAATATCTTTTTTTTTTCCTCAAGGCTAAAAAGAGTTTGGAACAGGAAGAGCTGTCGCTGGTCTGTGTATCAGGAAAAGGAAAACAATATACATATATTTCTATGCAACCATAGACAATGCTCTTGTCCAGAGGATTGATGATAAAGTTGGAATGAGGAAACAAGTAATTGAAGCAGAGGATCCACGAATACTGTCTCAAGACCTGGCCCCAATGGAATCTCTGAACACCAAAGACATTCATGCAGCCAAAGTGTCAAGATTTTAAAGATTTTTTTCCATGAAGTTAAATGTCAGCATTGTCTTGTACTGTCATAAAATTAAGAAAAAGTTTTCCTTGAACATATGTGACAAGACTGCTCCTGGTGACAGAATTAGCTCATAAACAACTGAATGACTAAACATTAGCACATTGGGTAATTTGCCAATCTTTGAATATTTTCCTCGGGTCCCGGGTTCGAAACCCCATAATAGGCATTTGGTAAGACACTTGAGAGCCCTAGTCCAATATTGGTGGATCAAGGTTTAGACCTTCTTGACCAAAACCAGTAAAAGGTAAACAGTATTTATCTTTTGCTTTTTCTGTATGGTATGAGACCCCTGTACCCTGAAATTGGTTTCTTAAACCTTGGTTGAAGTTTTTTTTGGACTTAGTTTTAGTTCAGCTTTTGTCAAAATAACTTCAAATTCCTAAACATCACAAGCAGAACTGGTCCTCAACTCAACACTTTAAAGTTCTCTTAAATAATTTGGTTTCATTATTAACTGATAATCTTAACAAGTAAAATTACATTTTAGTGAATGACTTGAGTATAGAAACATTTCAGCTTGAGATGTTTAGTAAAATATAAGCTAGATATTGAAGGTCAGGAATGAATTTTAACATGGCATTCCTATTGTATGTTCTTTGACTTCAGAAAAATAAAGTAACATTTCATGTAATTATTATTTTTATTGTTTTATTTCTATCAATGCATCTTGGTCATAGAAAAAATATGGAGAAAGATTGTCTTATTCATTTACATTCTGTAAAGCATTACTGATTTAAGCACATGATGACATGATTAAAAATATCAATCAATTTATCTGGTATAAGAACAAGTTTCAATTTAGTTTGAACCACCACTAAGTTAAACTCTCGCTGAAACAAATCCTGTAAATTGTTCAAATTGGTCAGGGAATTTATCCCTGATTTTTATAACAGCAAGATGATGACTCGCCTGTCTCCAACATCTAGCCTACCAAAATGTGTATTGTATATAGGCTTGGTGATGCTTGGCTTCCCTTTGGTCAGGTTCATCATCAGAAATGAGAATGTCCTGTCTGTACATGGGCAATTGCTTACACCCCTTCATCCAGGACAATAATCTGTAAAGACATCCATTGGACACTGCATTTATCTCGACCCTTTACCAAATGCCAAACTTTTTGACTGTTCCAAATTGAAAGAGTTTGCAAATGACATTTCAAAATATGATGAAATTGGGAAGTAATCTTCTGATAGAGTAAAAACATTGTGGGAAAAAGAGAAATTGCTTATCACAAGCAATATCTCCTTTTCCCACATTGTGTTCCAGATATATTTGTCTGCAATAAAGTGATCAAATGTGGTTAATGTTTGGTAATAAATGGGTTAAATAAGCTTTCCAATGAACTTTATGTTTGAAGATAGTGGTCCAGTTGTTGAGCAATAAACTGAGGATCTGGTTTGATCCTCTGCCACAGCTATGTGTTGTGTTCCTTTCCACTGTACCTGAATATGTTCATTACTTATTTCTACAAAAGAAGACCTTGCGAGTTGGTAATTAGTAGTAAGAAATTGTTTCACTATCAAGATGGAATTAGTAAGTTTACACTAAGCAACTAGCCATGGATTCTGTTCAAAGCCAATGCATTGACAGAAGCTTCATCTTTTTCATTAGTTTTCAAATCTCTTCCAACAATAAGACTATGGAACATAGCATAATATAGCCTACATCATACCTGAGACTTATTTGCATATGTCTTTTGGTAAATACTACACTAAATGTTTTAAAGGTTCCATAATGTTGCGTAGAGATTATTAAGAAGACTGGACAGAAGTCTTAATACGGTTATCCAAGCTCTCATAGGCTGAGAACATTACCAAAATAAATAAGGTATATTAATAACTATGCTACAAATGTAACACTTACCTGTTGTAGAGAAATGCAGTTTTATAATCCGCAGCAAACTTTTTCTGCATCTGTTGGCATCTCTCTACAATGTCCACACACCAGTCTAGAATTTCACTTCCATGGTCTGGCTGAAATCCTCCTGGTCACTGTTGTGCAGACCAGTCTTCTTATATCGAACATCATAATGGGATACAAGGATATTTTGTCACAGCCTGCTTCAAAACATTTTCCATTTTTCCAAGCTCATATCAGCTAATTCTTCCTGAATAAAATAAATTGAATAACCATGAAAAGTATTTTATAAGACAGATTGTATCAGTCACATCCTATAAGAAAGGAGTATTAACCCTTTCCCAAACAATAACAACATTTGACCACTTTGTTGCTGACGACTTTAGAAAACATTGTGGGAAAAGGAGAAATTGCTCATAACGAACAATTTTTCCTTTTCCCGCAATGTTTTCTGTCCTATCAGAAGATTATTTTCCAATTTCATCACATTATGAAATGTCGTCTGCAAACTCTTTCAATCTGGGACAGTTAATAATTTGTTGTTTGGGAAAGGGTTAAATCACATTTTAAGTTACCAGGTGAATTTGACATTAAGAAGATTCTAGGTTCACACTTCACACATCAAATTAACAAAGACATGGAAAATCTCATAATCAAAGTTTAATGCAAATTGGTTCTAAAACCTCGATTCCTCCTTGATATCTGAAGATCTGCAGAGTTTTAGCAAATTATTTCATATCATTCAAAGTCTCATTTCCCTATGACAAGTATGCGACAAAATTAGTACAATGTCACTATCTTGACAGTTTGTCAATCACTATTTTATAATATAAACATAATGACATGGAACAAAAAAGAGCAAAACACCTGGCGCAATGATCACTTAAAGTAAACAAAAGAAAATTTGATATATTCAAAAAGCCCTCCTTACCACAATTGTGACACAACCCCCTTTACCCAATAAAATAAAAATACTTCATAAAGGTTTGGGAGGAAATGCGGTATAGTTTACACACCATTTGTATTATTTGAAGTGATTTTTGTCCAAGCAACCAATGTACATTAGACACAAACAGGCTATAAATAGCTCAGTGTGTGTGTTTATTCTCATTTATCATTTTACTGGAGTCTAATTTTAGTGATCAGCAGTTTATGTTCAGCTGAAGTATTCTTTTCATTTAAAAAACCTTTACTCTCTCAGTGAATAGAAATTAATGACACCAAGTAAAAAAGTATATCAGATATTGCCATAAAGACATACCCTCATGCTTTCTTGCCCTTGTTAACCAATTTCCAAAGAATCCATTACTTTTTGTAGCCCTCCTCGTCCCCTGCTTTGCTCTCGAGCCACTCCCTCTTCATCTTGTGGCTCTAGACCTACTTCTTGACCTAGAACCCCACCTGGTGCCATCCCTTTTTCGACGTTTTCGCCCTTTTTCTCTTCTTTCTCAATGAGGACTAACTTGATTCTTCAAGAAATGCTACAAGACTGCAGATGACCAATGACTAGGGGTTGATTCTCCTCCCTAAAAAAATAAAAAATACCTACTTGTTTATAAGTCATTACAAATAGGATATATAAACATCCCCCCCCCCCTTAAAAAAAATAAAATTTTACACCAGCTGTTTGGTTTCTAAATTCTGCGATACAACTTCCCGAATTTTGCAGTCCGAGGCCTCTTCCCAATTCAAATGGAAAAGCTAATGCTCGATAGAATGAAGAGATGACCCGTGAAGAAACAATCAAAATGCCAGGCATAATAGTGACTACGGTGTTCAATCGAATATATATTGCTAAATATCGATAGATAACGGTGATAGATACCATGTATGTTAACTCTAAGACACGGGGGTATTTAAAACGATAGATTCATAACGGGTGACGGTCGGTTCGGTAAATGACTAGTTCGGTAAAAAGGTAAACTAGAGTAAAAGGTCTGGCTGGTTCGGTAAAAACCTATACTAGTCTAAAAGTAATTGTACGTAGTGTATGAAATGTATTTCTTTTAGCACGTAATTTATGAAATTCCTCCTTTAAACAACTAGTTTGATTGTTTTAATACTTAGGTTGAGAAATTCATACTTTAATTGATTAATTTGAGTGTTTGCATTATGAAACGAACTGCACAGATTTTACTTTAATCAAATTTGAGACATAGATAACACCCATATGTGTAAAAATGAAATGCCTAAAATAATTGTTGTAAGTCTGTAAATTACAATGTGTATTAAAATAGAAATAAACTATTTTGCAAGTATGAAAATAATAGTAAGTATTGAATAACCAACACTTAATTAATATGGGATTAAACTGTTTTTCACACCCATTTAAACTGTTGTTCTGTCTAGTATAGGTTTTTACCGAACCAGCCAGACCCTTTACTATAGTTTACCTTTTTACCGAACTAGTCATTTACCGAACCGACCTGTAATCTTCATAACACTAACAGTCCCTTATTCCTGTAGATTTTGGAACGATTCGCTGCACACTTTCACGGCGCAGTACGTGATACTTTCTCATATCAAATCTCTTTCTTTTCATTTCACCAACCATGATGTTAATATCACTGATAAAACATACTCACCGATGTCCTTTCTGATTCCTTCGTGCTTGCGTACATTGTAAATTGTTGACGAACGATTTGTTTTGAAAATGGAATTTCAACTTCCGGTTATTTGCTTCCGGCATAAATTATGCAAATTAGATTGTACGAGCGTTCTAAACGGAACTGCCCGAATCGCGACGAAGTCAGTTTGAAACCGAAACTAGGTCAATTTTTAATTGTCGATTTCTCTATTTCTGAACCATTTTCTCTCATTTTTTTGTGTCTTTATGGCAGTTTTAACTGTACTGTGACCGATCAAAGCGAATTATAGACTTGTAGTGAAAAACACGTAAATTTCCGAAAGATGAGCATCACACAACTTTAAGCTAACCAAGGTTCTACTGTTCTATTCATCGTCATTGTGAAGGCTCAGAGTAGGAGCTTTTAAGGGAGTTTGATCTGGTACCCACATTACTCTGTTTAAACCTAACATTTTAAAATTGTGTCTCTTATTTTCTCTCTTCCAGCAGTGAAAAATGATGAAATAAAATTCAATCCTCTATTCAAAATGATAAGAATAAATAGTAAGAGTTTACTTGGGGAGTAATTGACTGATATTTAACAACCGTTAAGCAATGGAAAGCTCTTTTTATGATTTCAGGGTATGTTTGGCACTTAATCCAGATTTGAAACATTTTAATGGTTTTTGTTCTTGGGACAGATATAAATGCTATCAATTCCAATATTTCTCTCAGTAAACAGTCAAAATAGAGCGTGTTTTATGCAAATTATACTATTTTTGGACATACCATGATATTGGCAATGGCACGGTACCAGTGAGGGGTACTATTTTTCATCCACCATTAAAAAACATCAAAATGATTAAAGCTTGTGATTTTTTCATTACAGATGTAATCTAGCTGAATCAAATCTAGTACATGTAGTTTAGTGTAACAGAATCCAACCTTTACAAAATGTTTACCTTTCTTGCTTTCTCCACAGCAGCTTCTGTCTCCCAACCGTAAGCATGTGTTCTAGAATGAGGGTTACCGTAGTAACCTACTAGGTATGGCATCATAACATCCAGTACTCTGGGATCCTTTAAATACAGTAAACAATAACCCTTCTTTAATAACTTGTTAATGTTATAAACCACTTCAAACAACTGTACTCTATGACAAAAGTAGAAATTGTTCATGACAGAAAATCTTTTATCCTTATGATTTCCATTCAATAGAACAAGCATATGGCAGACAGCATGTTTCCTCAAAGTCCAAATATACAGTCAAGATATTACACAACATCAGGTTCTGATTGGTTAATAACTGCCTTGTTATAAAAACTTAATTATCTTGTTACAATTATAGTTCCAACCAAACCTTTTATGACACTGCTGTGTCCACAAGCAGACCACCATTTTAAAGACTGAAATATTGCATAAATTCTCGAAGATATTTGGTAGGTAATATTATAGTATTTATTACATTTGTGACAGCGGCAAATATTGCTTATCATAATTAAGATTTTTTATTTATGATAGAGGTTTCTTCAATTTTCTGGTGGAAGTGCATCAAAAAGAGTATAAAGTGTAGGATTAGAAAATCTGAATTTAATTTACTTATCCGTTATTGCCGAGTATTTTTCTAGTTGTTTCTACAATGATTGTATGGTGAACTTCAGTAAAAGTTCACTTATATATTTTCCCTTTACCAAATGCCAAACTTTCGACTACCCCAATTGAAAGAGTTTGAAGACGACATTTCAAAATGTGATGTAATTGAAAACTGATCTACTGATAGGGCAGAAAATGCAGAAAACATTGTGGAAAAAGGAGAAATTGCTCATTGAGATCAATTCCTCCTTTTTCCCACAATGTTTTCCAGAATATCTGCAACAGACTGCAGGGTTTTTTCCTTAAGGATTAGTGAAGAAGGCCAGATGAACTATTTAGGAGGCAAGAGTGTCTGGGACCGGCGAGTCAAAAATGAATTTTACCCTTTCGGGTACCAACTTTTTCTTTTTTTTTTATACAATTTGGCAAATTTGAGATGGCCAGAAAAGGATTTGATACAGTCAAATCTTAGCAGCCTCTTAAGGGAAACCCTGGGACTGGTCAAATGTCGTTATTGTTTGGTAAAAGGTAAATGCTATTGGACAAGCTTTGCTTATGTTGAATCCTGGTAACAGTTCTTAAGTATCTTACCAGTGGTGTGGTGGCTTGAGCATCCAGATAGAGCGGACGTAGCTCCTTGTTGGGTAAGTCTTTTCTAACCCCCGAAAAATCAACATTCTTTCTTGGGACTGCAATGTTAATTAAAACAAATACATAAAACTCTCTAAATAAATATATAAAAGAAAATAACTTGCCTGCATGCACCTCATTTCAACTTTAAATCTGATTCTGTATTTGGTTTCCATTTTTGGCTTACAAAAAGAAGTGTAATGCTCAAACTTAATCATTAGATAGAACTTCACAGGTATGTGGAGTGAGTGATTCTTTCTCCATGTCACAAGTGTGAGAAAAGATGAAATACCAATTGAAAATTTATACAGTTAATTGCCATTTTTAGTAAGATTAAGACTTTAATTTTCATATAAAGAATTTGCAATTGATGTACCTATCAACATGAGAAAGACAATTCAAGAGTTTTATCTTAAAAGATCATTTATTAACATACAGCCAACCGTGATTTTTGTTGCTCATCATACAATGATTTAAGGAGTTGTGTATTTCCCCAGAGTTAATCTAAATATAGTAATCGTGGAGTTGCTTCCCGAAAGTATTTATTTAGCAATATTATTTAGCAATTAAATTTACAAAGAGTTTCATTTGTAAAATTAACAACTTATGACATTAATTGAAAATCAAGTGGTTTTTATTTCTTGATTTGAAGTATCTTGATATACTACATCTCTGCGATAAATAGGCGTCATCATTCATCAATGGGTTATACATTTGTTTGTGTTGTGATGTTTGTTCTAATCATGTTTAATATTAAATTGGTATGTACTTTGTTAAACATAGCACTCATTTCCTCATCAGTAGACTACTTTGTGAACTATATTCATATAACCAGGGATCAGAAAAATGCCCGTTTTGTCGGTTTTGGACCGATTTTGGTTGTACTGGACCGGTCACAAGTTGAGGTTTGATGAAAAAATTAGTCCGGATAATAGACGGATGTGACACTCTACACACCTAACAATACCTCCAGAATCACATTATCAATGCCCGAGGCGCTTATCAGTGGGGGTTTAATTTGTAAACAGACAGGCACGCTTGATTGAGAAGTACACATGACACAACAGTTTTTAAACATAGAATAACTTTATAGAACATCAGGGGAATCACAAAAGGGACTCTTGAAGAGTTTAAAGTAAATGGACCTCAGATCATGTTTACCTTTCATTTCGAATGGACAATTTAAATATGATTATTGGAACTAAGAATACATAAACATTAAATTTATACTTAATGTTAACCCACTTAAATAAAAGAAGTTTGTTTAAATCTTTGACATTAAGCATTAACTATGGTTAGATGCATGAAAGAAATTAATAACTAATATCTTTCTGGGGGGGGGGGATGAAGGTGTGAGAAGGGCTTCGGCCGATTCTCGGACAGATCATTTTATAGACTAGAGGAGGGATGTTTCCCCAAAGTAAGTATAGTAATATATTATATTTCTATAGTAATTTTATATATCTCATATATAGTACATTTAGACATAGTAATTAGATCTAAAAATGCCGACTGATCAAATAAGCATCCTGATTATTAATATGACATTTAGCCTAACAAACATGAAACACATCTTTCAGTACCACTTATGTGCCTTAATGATGTCTGATTAAGCAGTTTATATAATACGGGCGAAAGACCGTGCCAAAGGCACGGTTTGGAGACGGCCTATATGTTACGAAACCAACGAATATACCTACAAAACAAAGGTTATTCCAAATTACTTCAAACCCCATAAGACTTTTTTCGGCCATGTCTGTTTTGCATTTTTTTCAATTTCATGTAGCCTCAAACATTTTTTTATTGGGCTTTTTGGGAAGCAATGGTGTGGAAAATCAAAGTTTAAAAAAAAAAATTAATAGAAGAAATTTCATCCAAATATTTTCTAAAATATCTAAATCAAAAAATAATTTTGTAAAATTTAGTCTGCATTGCGTTCCTTTCCGTTTCTTTGGTGAAGTTAGCATCTCTCATCCTAAAACCAGTCAATTCTACACATGTTAACATGATGCATACACTAAGAACTGTGACGTGTTACACCATATTCATTTGTTGTTGTTGTTGCTTTTGTATATCACGTGACAAGTCAGGATTTACAAAAATATCAGGTCACTGCTTCAAATCTTAAATCGAATAAACTGGTCACCCTGTTGAATGAATACCAACTTCGATGATATCAGGTTAGAAAAACGTTTTGTACACTTTCATTTTCATATAACTTAGGCATAATTTATTGGGCCCTTTTCCCATAAAAAGTGACATAAAGAAATCAAAGCTCTGGCAATGTCCGGACAGCCATTCTACCCTAGTCTAATGTAAACACTATGAGCCGTACGATCACTGTCTTACACCAAATATGGATTTTATGTAACCGCATCTATGTGTCGAGATTGTGAACTCCCACTATCAATCTTAAAGCATTAAACGAATGGATTTGATATCGAAAATGTGACGCTCGAATTCGAAGAACAAGTTGGAGAACAAGTTTTTTATTTATGATTACGCCCATTCAAGAGTCACATTTTCAATAGCTATCGAATCCAATAGTCTAGTTTTGCATGTTATTTCACAGACTTAAAACAATGAATGACCTCCGTCAACAATAAATCAAACACCGAGAGATATGTTAATGTTAAACCAGTGTTATTATGTCAACAAGGTAAAGGATAGCCTAGTTCAGCTGCCTCATAGCATACATGAAAGTGATGGAATAAGTCATTTCTTGTTGATTTTGATTGTGTTTGGCTTTAGATTCTTTCCAATATGAAATGACCATACAATGATACAGGATGTAAATTTCTACATGCACGAATTTGAGACTGTTTTATGTTCAGTGTAAACATGTGTTTATTTTTAAAATGTTTGCAGATATCACCATGGTTTGCTTTGAAATACCACAAAACCCAATGATGAACACAGGAATTTCTCAGCTGGCGGGTATTTTTAAATACAGTTCTATTCTTGATTTCAAACAAAAATTATGAATCTGTTACATTTGCATGTTGTTTAATATGCAAATTAAATGACTGCATTGTAAAAAAGGAAGAGACTTGCACTATTCATATTCACAAACCATTAGGGAATGGAACAGTGATTTCCTTTTTTAAGAGGTCTCTGCTTTGTTATTCTTGTTGAAGAGGTGTTATGTTTAACAGGTCTCCTCCTGTCATAGCCATTTCGTAACAATGTTTCACATATAGGCAGCATAGACATTGCTATGAATCAGCCATGTAACAGGTCCAAGTTAAATTTTCATCTTTTTAAAATAGAGATTGTTGTTACTAGACTGGAATTTGCTCATCAGGACATTTCTTACAGGTCTTTTTCCCCCTTGAATTTGGAAGAGGCCCAAGCCTGTTGAATTTGGAAAATTTTATAGCTGAAATTACTGAATTGAGAAGCCAAAAAGCTGGTATGACTTTGAAATTTTGGGAAAACTGCATGATTTTACAGAAATTTCCAATTGGGAAGGTGTCTTTTATGGGCCCTATTGTCATTTTCTCATAGTGGTTTCTATATTGATTTATGAAGCAGATTTGATAAAAGAGGTAGTACTGATATATCTTAATTAATGCCTGGGTTTACATCTTGCCAAATTGTTACCATTGGATATTGTGTAGGAAGTGTTTTAGTATGGACATTTTCCTTTTCTTTGTTGCTAATTGGTTTCAAATATATTTAAGTATGACACTGGTTTTGAAAAAGTAGTATTATTTTATCCAATTTAGGTACTTGTGATTGGTCCAATATTGAAACAACAGCAAATGACTGTTACCAATGCCTATTAGATACAATTATGACTACCCATAAATACATTTGTATAAATACTATTAGTTATTTGTTTTGTGTTGTAAGAGGAAAGGATGGCTGTCAGTGTATGCACTTAATCCTACTAATGTGGAAATTGAATAAGGCATATTGAATTTGTTAAAAATTATACAATGCCAGAATTAAGTCTGATAGCTCAACTGGTTAGAGCATCTTAGTTTATCTGAGGAGGTTCTGGGTTCGAATCCCAGTTGGACTCTCTGGCTTGTATATACTTCAGATACTTTAGCTATTGGATGCAAGATATATTTAAAACTTTAAATAATAAGAATGGTTGAATAAGTAATAATAGACAATGGTAATAATGTAAACTGATTATTGATATGATTAAATAAAGTCAATTGTTTATCTATAGAATTGACATTTGTTTATTTCATCTTTTTATTGAAGGACTTTTGGGATGTGTCATAGCTTAAAAACTTGTCCAAGGCGGTATTTATTTTAAGACAATTGTACCTTTATACATTTCCACAATTTAACTCATCTCGTCAATGTACCAAACTTACCAGCATCTGTTGTGATATGTGCACAAACATGTTATAGTTAATAAAAAAAGAGCATAAAAAGTAACAAAAACATACTCTTTAAAAGATCGAAGCTACTTTATGATATAAGTTCTCTATATGTATTAACTTCGGGGAACGACCTTCTGTTACTATATAAAATGATTGCAGGGAAACTACTCCTCGATTACTATGTAAATCAACTTCGGGGAAATGGCCGTTCGGGGGAAATGGCCGTTCGGGGAAACGAAAATCTTTTTCGTAGGAATGACAAGTTTACTTAAAAAAGAGTCTGCTAGCTGGTGAATACCGACAATCGATTAAGCCTACACTGCAAAATCCATGCTGATATTGGTTGGTTGCAAAAATTGATTGCATACTTCTAAAATTATTGCCATGTTGATCCAGCATGCATATCAGGTTGCATAATGAGTACCCCACCCACACTGTGTCAGTTGAAGAATCTAAGACAGACTTGTACCTTCAACTTGAGGGGTTTGTAGTGCTGTCTGACTGCTGGTCAAGTTCCTTGCAAATAAAATTGAACATCTAGGCCAGAAAATCCGACTGCCATGTCGACACGTCGAAACAATCATCGTTCTAATGAGTTTGATCTTCAGAATATCGTCGTAAATGGCCAAAATGTTCGACGACGTAGTAGTGGATCGCCTGAATATACAAAGTGGATTGAGTTTTAACACAACCGTAAAGTGGCCTGGTGACGTAAATGGGCTTAGGGTTAGGGTTAGGGTTAGGGTTAGGGATTATGTTTTTATAAATAATATCTTTTTTTTTCATTTATATCTTTCATTGTTTCACATAAGATTTCTTATGATGCAAAGTATTCAATTTCATTCTGAGGAAGATTTAGATCTATATAATACAATGTCGCAAACGTTGTCGCAAATATGCGTCAAAACTCTATCCACTTCGTCGTCATAATTTCGATCCACTACTAGCTCAACCCAAAATGTTATGCAAGTTTATTATGGTATTGTTTTCGAATTTTCGACTTTAAAATTAATACCACTTTTTTACAAATATTATTTCATAATTTGATGATAACGCAAAAAAAGGTATTCATAGTTGTGTTTTGACATAGATAATCCAAAATATCTGAAATACGAACATTCGCTAAAACTTCACCTAAATAGGATCTAATCACCCCAGGATACAGGTTTATGGTTAAAAGGCATTTGAAACCGGAATGCATAAGAAAACGACAGAATATATTTTATGGATGTCACAAAATTCAATGAAATACATATCTGTTCAAGCAATGAGAGTCTTTGAGCCACAAACCACATTAAATGTGGTGTAACGGCTCCTCCCAAGCCGTTGAATAATGCAAAGCCCTTTTTTTTAGTATAAAGGGTGTGGATGTCGGGATGTGTCATAGCTTAAAAACTTGTCCAAGGCGGTATTTATTTTAAGACAATTGTACCTTTAATCAGGTTATCACTTTCACAAGGAAACAACTTTCTGGTTCAATTAAAAAAACTATGAGGGTTATAATTCTCGAAATCTGCTGTCGCACGGTTAACCAAAGCCGTGTTATCAAAATTTGTGGTCAAAGGGAAGTAACTCAATAATTTTATCGTAGCTATATTTTACGAGTTATTTCCCTTATACCGTTAGTTGATTGAACAAATTTTTTTAGCTCATTTTATGTTAGATCTACCATTATTTTGTCGTTTTGAAGTTGATTTGAGGAAGAAATATTTTTCATTCGATTGTTTTTATTTTGGTTTTTGTTCCTTTTTTTCATTCAACATCTAACCAAGGAATTATATACTTTAATAGTCCCGTTTCATTCAGTTACACTGGACTGGGGTATTTCGTAAATTATTCATGCGGTGCTGTGTGTTCATCACAGTCATTATTTTCACCGTTCTGGGATGCAGGCTCGAAAGTCAAAGGAATTGAAAACATTTCGATCGGCCTGCAACATGTAAGACCAGATAGACGATGTCACGGCCGATATTGTCCTCGGTGTGCGGCATGATGCCACTGCGGTTTGCCGGGTCACGGTATTCCCGATCGACGAATACGAAAATGAGAAACCTTTTACGACCACCATCATCGAATCGTCAGAACTGGCGAAGCTATATCAGCTCGTTCAACTATCCGAAATTATCAAAGCAACAGGTGACATACTATCTGGAGCAGAATCAGTACACAAGTGAACAATTCAATGAAAGTGCAGTAAAGTATTTTGTCACGAACAGTCTTCCCTCCAATAATCCCAGTGAAGACCGTGCAGCTGAGGTGAAGTTGGCACTGTCCGGTATGAATCAGCTCCTCTTCGGGATGTTTGATGGACATGCAGGTTGTGCCTGTGCACAGGTTGTCAGTGAGCGCATATTTGGGTATATCGCTGTTATGCTTGCTTCCCATGATATGTTGCAACAGATCAAGAAAGGAGACGTAGATCCCTGTAATGATCTTCTACAGAGGTTCTTCCACACAGACAGATATCTTAGTAATGAGTTTGAGGAGACATACAGGAAAAATCTGCAAAAATTGGCCATGGAGTTGTTGACTGCACCCAATGATGATTGCTTGATAAGTGATATTTTGGTCGCAGCTTTCTTGAGATTAGATCATGACATTTTAGCCGAGGCTGAGCCAACTGGTCCTGATACATTGAATTTGGAGACAATTTCACAGGCTTTGTCTGGGGCATGTGCAAATGTGGCGTTTGTCAATGGGTCAGACTTATATGTAGCCAATACTGGAGACTGTAAAGCAGTCCTTGGACAACTAACCCACGGGGAATCCTGCAGAGCTATACCATTGTCTACAGACCATTCTGCTGAGAACCAAAGCGAGGTGGATAGGATTTTGAATAAACATCCTCTGGAGAGGAACAAAGTACTGCGAAATGGGCGTCTTCTTGGAGATCTTGCCCCGCTGAGAGCATTTGGAGATGCACGCTACAAGTGGCCAAGCTCTGTGCTGAAGCATATACTCAATATTTCTAACCCAGACATGATCAGTATATATGGAGAAAATCTCATACCAAACTCCTACCACACTCCACCATACCTTACAGCAGAACCAGAGATTATGCATCACTCCCTGACACCAAGAGATAAATTTTTAGTCCTAGCCTCTGATGGTCTTTGGGAGCATCTTGATGAGCAGGTCGTCGTTGATCTTGTGGCTGCCCATCTTGACGAGAAACAAGTGTTAACAGAGTTTGAAGGGCCCACTGCCAATATGACACTGGGACAAGTTAATGAAATCCTCAAAGTTAGAAAGAAGAAGTTAGCAAATAAGCCCCAGGATGCCAACGCTGCCACTCATTTACTGCGGATGGCACTCGGTCCGAAACACGCCACCCTGTCCCAGTACCTCACACTGCCAGAAGCTGTCAAGAGACAATACAGGGACGATATTACCATATCTATTATTGTTTTTGATACTGACTTTTTGCAAAAAGGTTCTATGTGAATCTTCTTTGGTCAGTTACAATTGTATTTGTCATGCTAGAAATGTTTTAATGCTTTCTTACTGATGAAATGGGTCTTGATACATCAGCCTATGCGGATTTTATCAAAGATCTAAATAGGTTGGAATATTGAGGTCATTGTTATGTAGTCATAGAAATAGAAACTTTTATATATGTATACCTTTTTTGTAAGTGCTAATCATAATCAAGTCAAAGGAATGATTCTCATGAATATCAACACTAGTTGATGGATAAGAAATAAAGAAAAGTAAAGGAAATACTTATATAAACCTGAAGTACTTATATAGTCTGGACCTGGTTGTTCTTTATTAGTTTGAAAATGAAATACTACAGAAATTCTCTTTTTTGGAGGGGTTGGGGGGTGTCAGGTAATCATGGTAATGAACAAATTCTTTTATTGGGAAAAATGGTCAGTTTGATTTGTAAAGGGTCTGTTTTACGGTACCAAACATATAAAGGAAAAAAATCACTACTAAAGTACTTTTGTCAAAAACTTGTTTTACACTTAATCAGTTGAGTATTTTATTATCAATCAAAAAGAAAAGATTGTGACAAAAAGGCAGGCTATTGTTCAATGCATTCTGCAGAAGTTTTGATAATGTTACAACTTCATTTAAAGTCCAATTATGTTTTTTATGCTTGTCACTTATTGTTGCATTTATTGCTATCTTAAATATGTAGTCTTTTATCAGAGTCATTGAATAATGATTTGAATATAAAATATTTGGCATAGATTTACAATGGGTTATTGCTTATACTGCTGAGTGGAAAACTGCTTTATAATGTTCATGTAAGTTATAACAGCATATATCACATATATTAAACATTTTAGAAAGATCCCTTGACATTTAAGTAAAGAAAATCCCTGTTTGGAACAATTAATCTCATTCATTTACTACACCTGGTGCTACCTAGTTATGAATTATGTCACAGCCAGAGCCAACTCTGTCTGCATTGATACAACAATTAACAGTTTCCACACATCAGTTGCTCCAATTTGAATCAATCAAACAATGCCATTATTTGATGGATAGAAGATTGAGCTAATAACTTATCCCAGTTTTATTTCTTCCTTCAGCAGAGGACTGATAGTCATTTTTTTAGATTGAGGGCACAATGCAATATTATAGTAAGTGCTTCATGTTTGTGAAGCACTTACCATAGTCTTGCATTGTACCCTTAAAATGGACATGCACATATTAGAGCCTCAGATAAAGTGAATATTCATGTCACTTTACTTTTTCTTTTTTTAAATCTTTGGCAAAACTATGTCATTGGTTCCGATTAGACATGCCTGGACTAGAAGGTTCTCTTGGATACCAACAACAGAGGATTAGGCAACTGTAGTGCAATACTGGTTTGAAATAATGTTGATACTCCCCCTTTTGTCTGACATCCAGATAAATACAAACATGTTTAAAGTATCTCAATTACAGGTATTAACATCTTGGTTTGTTATTTCTTGTTTGAGGTTGTATTATGCACGGAGTGTGACAAGCATTTACACTTTTGTATCTAACATAGTTCCATACTCAATAGAAATTTCCCTTTTATTCACAATGGTCTTTAGTATATAACACTTTGGATGGATAAGCTAACTTTAACAAAAACAACTATTTTTGAATTGTTTAAATCTTGTCCTCTTCTATTGTAATAAATCTCCTGCAAAAGATTGGAAAAATAACCCACACTAAAAGGCTAAATTGCTCATAGCAAGCAAATTTCCTTCTTTCACAATGACTTTCTTTAACATTGTTTTTTTCTTGAGAAATAGTACATTGTTTAACTTCGTGAAATAACCTTGTCAGATATTTGTCAAATATAATCATGAAAATGTTTATGGTGATAATAACCTCGTTATATATTTATAATTACTTGGAAAATATTCATAGCAGCCGTTTGTATGTACTGGTTTATAAGTTGTATGTACTGGTTTACAAAATCGATACCTTCTGAGATTACGACAAATTCATTTAATCAAGAAATGCACTTACCAAGGTGCGTTACTTTCCTATTCTCACTTAGAAATTGTCTTAGTTAGGTTTTGTTTCATTTAAGATAAGGTTTTTGCTCACATATTGGATGCAAATTTCACTTTATGTCAAGATATTTTTTCTTTATAATTGTATCACTATGGTTTAATTGGTGCACAATTTATTTAAGCTGTATTGAAAGTTAATTCTTTATGTTTATCGTAATTTGTAGCTATGATTTGCAACACTGCCATTGATTTATACCCATTTCTTGAGTTATTTGCAACATATGACATGAACATTGTTACACAATCGACAGAAATAGTTCAAGAATATCTCTAGAATTGTCCAACTTTTTTTACTTTTGTCACATTGATTTTTATTGTTGTCTGCCACACACATGTTCAAAGTTATCTATTTTTCGGGAAAACTTTCACATGTTGTGTATATCAGTATTGTTTGAGAGTGATTTCCACTTCCTGTAGTTTCTTGATACAACTATTTCTTCGAGGGTGCAATACAAGACTATAGTAAGGGCTTCATTTATATGAAGCACTTACTATAGTATTGCGCTGAACCGTCTACATGGTCTTTCTTAATTAGTATGAGCGCTGATTGTTCTGTGCATGGGTAATTCATGGTATTGTTATCTTAGATATTTATTCTTTAAATATGGGGACCCTCCATGGCCTAGTGGTAAGTGTACAGAGCATTGAATCACATCGGCCCTTCTCTGCATGGGTTCAAATCCCATGATATTTACTTCCAACCTTTTACCTAATGCAGGCGATTTTGCTGTATTTAGCGTCCTAGATGATAAGTTGGGAAGGATTTCTGGGAAATATGAGATATATGGACAGAAAAAAGACATAATCAAGTGGGCATTCAATACTTAGGTTAGTCCTTCAGTTTAATGAGCTTGTGTATCTTTACTAACAACATTATATTGTTTAACAGATTTCTAGATACGGGCATTTATTGGATACATGAATTATATTATTTGAAATAGGCAAACTTAGTAATGGTATATGTATATGCTTATTCACTTCAAGTCATCCCAGTTAAGCTGTTAAAACTGTGTGAACAGTTCTTGTTTTGTCACAAAGTTTTCTTGCATCCTTCAAGGTAGATATGATGAAATCCTTAACCATACAACATATTATTGATCACCCCCAAATTAACAGAGTTTTGTTCTAGATAAGTGGTATCTGATGGTTCAATGAAAGAATTTAGAAAAAAATCCCAAAAGTAATGGACTTCATAGAGACTTGCATTAAACTCTACATGTTATTGATAAATGTCTGATAGAATACAGTCTAACTTGTGTTAAGCAGCCAACCTTTTAAGCAGCCAACCTGCCTTAAACAACCACTGCAGAAAGTCCCATTGTTAGATTTATAGTGTACATCAACTTGTGTTAAGCAGCCAACCTGTCTTAAACAGCCAATTTACTCTGTCCAATAGGCTGGCCTAACACAAGTTTGACTTTAGATACTATTATAAGAATTTACCTCTATAAAGGAGAAATAAAACAATATGAGGTTTCAATGTAAAACTATAGATAGTTCTTTACAAATATGAAGCACACAAAAAATGCTATCATTAAGACTCCTGAATTAGATTTTTTTGGTAATGCAATTGTTTGATTTAATTGGCTCAGGGTTAGCTTGTATTTTTTCTTACAAATCTCGTGGAAAAGCAGCCTGTTTCATACTTTATATTGAGTGCTTTCTGCAAAAGTGTAACTACTAGCAACTCCTCAAAAGAGAACTTGCATCAAACCATCGCTGTGCTATAAAGAATGTTGTCTTAACCCTTTACCAAAAGCCAAATTTTAGACTGTCCAAAATTAAGGAGTTTGCAGACGAGATTTCAAAATGTGATGAAATTGAAAAACAGTGTTCTGATAGGAAACATTGTGAGAAAAGGAGAAATTGCTCATTAAGAGCAATTTCTCCTTTTCTCACAATGTTTTCCTGAGTCGTCTGTGACAAAGTGGTCATATGTTGTAATTGTTTGGTAATGGGTTAATTGAAAGCAGCAGCAGTTTAATCCTTTTTGTCAACATTGATAAACAGTAAATCTGATCTGTATGAGCTTTTGGCATACAGAATGGAAAAAGAATATTTTCTTTGAAAATTGGGGGAAAAAAAAGTAGCAATTAACATCAAAGAATAAGAAATTACTTGTGAAAGGTAAAAGGTAAAACCATTTGAAAATGGTGTTGATAGTTTGATTTAGGTTACATATTAGAAATAGTTCTTAGCTGAAGTGTTCAGTAACTCCTTTTTATTTTTAGTTAATTTTACTCTTGATGTTTAATAAAAACTTGAATCAAGTTTTGAATTGTCTTACTTTTCATGACTAAGCAGTAGAATATAAAACCCATTTCCCCTTTATAATTTACTATACTTTACATGGTTTTAGTTGTGGAAACAACAGACATTTATTTCTAAGACAAAAGATGAAAGAAAAAAAATGATTTTGTTTATGCTTTTGTGTAGAACTTAATGTGACATTGATAAATTGCCCATAAGGAGCAACCCTTTTTTTTATGTATTGGTTTCGGAATTGTTCAACATTAGATGTTTCAAAATGAGGTTTATGGAATAAATGGGAAAGGAATTTGAATCACCTGTGATTCCTTTCAAAACTAAAGTTTTGATACATTTCTATAAAACACGTTATTGATCCTTACATCATCCATGCTGTGTTTTTCCAGAGACAAAAATCTTGACATACAGGGCAGTGGCATTGTAACTAAACATCATGGTCACCAATTTTTCTTTTTTAACGATGTTTTCAGCACAGACCTGATGGTCTATTATGCAGATTTGTTTTCTTACAGCCCTTGTCTTGGTTTCATCGAAATACTTTTACAAAATGGACAAAAGTCTAACCTGAAGCAACAGTGTTTACATCCAAAAAGTACCGCCCCAGATCATAAAAAGTCACATGGTGCAGCCACCTTGCTTATGCTTGTGCACAGTACAAGTATTAGTGAATTATTGATGGAAAAGGCAATTTAGTCTTTTCCAGTTGTACTTTCATCCTTCAAGGGGGTAAACGGGTTAATAAAAAAGTTATACACATAGTTTGATTAAGCTGAACTTTTCTCCTCAAGGGCTGGAAGACATTAACAAGTTAAACATCGGTCTATTTGAAAAGGTAATAAAAGAAAAATTTCACGATTTTGTATCATTGGTTTCTCCTAAATACCAGAAAGAACAACAAACATTGTATTCTTTTACACTTAATGTCTGCTGCAATGTTTGATTTGGATGATAGACAAAATAATGTGCAGTAATGGAGGGAATTGTCTGGATTATGAATAGGTGTACAGGCTGCAATGGCATATACCCAACATACCGGTAATAGTTAAAACTGGGTTAACCCTTAGAATGATGGGACATTTTCCAAAAAAGATGTTTGTGTTGTTCGCTTTCCAAAAGCTTAAACATCTGCTTAATTTTGATGAAAAAAGACACTCAAAGTAGCAAATAGGTTAGATCACAGGCCAGTCGCCCATTTACTTGGCGGCTGGCCTGGATCTAACCTGTTTGCATAAGCATGAAGTCTGTTCCAACAACATAAGGGTTATAAGACTAAACACTTAACCAAAGCCCAAATTTTCAACTGTCCGAAATTGAAAGAGTTTGCAGACGGCATTTCAAAATGTGTTGGAATTGGAAAGTTATCTTTTGATAGGGTAGAAAACACTGTGGGAAAAGGAAAAATTGCTCGTCTGCAACAAAGTGGTTAAAAGTTGGTATTATTTGGTAATGGGTTAAGATGGAATTCAATTTGTACTAGACACAAATGCTCAGATAAAGGGAACCTTTGCAACAAGTCATGCTCAATGCAACCAACCATTACCATAATCTAGGGTGTGGCCATGCTCAAGGCAACCAACCATTACCATAATTTAGGGTGTGGCCATGCTCAAGGCAACCAACCATTACCATAATTTAGGGTGTGGCCATGCTCAAGGCAACCAACCATTACCATAATTTCGGGTGTGGCCATGCTCAAGGCAACCAACCATTACCATAATTTCGGGTGTGGCCATGCTCAAGGCAACCAACCATTACCATAATTTAGGGTGTGGCCATGCTCAAGGCAACCAACCATTACCATAATTTAGGGTGTGGCCATGCTCAGGCAACCAACCATTACCATAATTTAGGGTGTGGCCATGCTCAAGGCAACCAACCATTACCATAATTTAGGGTGTGGCCATGCTCAAGGCAACCAACCATTACCATAATCTAAAGTGTAAATTCGAGGGTTCAGTGCAATACTATAGTAGGTGCTTCATATATATGAAGCACTTACTATAGTCTTGCATTGAACCCTCATTATGTAAGACTATAGAAAACCTTTCAGTTTTGTAAAGGATGTGCCATAGTCTTGCATTCAGCCTTTGATATGCGTTCATATGTATGCATGAATGGTAATGATTCGGAAAATATAGGTAACAAACTGGTCGTTTTTCATCTCAAGATAAAAATATCAATTTTTCAATTTCACACCAATATGATGTCAATTGACACATGAAAAATATTGGTGAAAGCTAAGGAATTCACCCTCAAGACTCCATAGAAATCAGAGCTGATAGCTAACTGCTTATGAACAAATGCTTTGCAGTACTACTATTCAATTTGGTAAGACTGATTGTTTATGTCAGGGTCCTGCATGGCTCAGTGATTAACCCATTACTAAACAAAAACAACAATTGACCAGTTTGTTGCAGACGACTTTTGAAAACGGGCATAGGAGTAATTTCTCCTTTTCCAACAATGTTTTCTACTCCATCAGATTATTTTGTTTTCCATCACATTTTTTATGTCTGCAAACTCCTTATTTGAGACATTTGAAAATTGGGTGTTTGGTAAAGGGTTAAAGCGGTGGACTTAAAATTATAAAAACTCAGGAGCCAGTGGTTTTATGGGACTGAGCTTTTAAGTTACACTAGTGCCCTAGCATATTACTGTGGATCCAGGAAAGCTGTAGGTGTCACTGGTCTTTATCCTGTGCTAAACCATAAACAGTGACCGTTTTTGGGTTTTTTTTCAAAATGGAAAAACTCAATGTTATTGTTACCAAGGAACCTAGTTTAAGCATTACCAAATGTTCAAGGGGCTATAGGTCCAATGGCCAAGTTAAAAAAAATGTAAACAGGTGAAATGGCTAAATGGTCAGAACCACCCCTTATATCAAGTATTGCATAGGTGCGATGCAGTATATGGTGGAGTTCAAAACATGTTAATAGGCAATAAAGGCTAGGTACAACTGTAGGTAACTCTAATCAGAACCCCTCATCCCAGGTGTGCTATCGCTCAATTTTCTCAACTAAATTAAGCAGATATTTAAGGTTTTGGAAAGCAGACAACAAAAATCCAGCATTCTGAGGGTGTTAAGAATTAGAATTATGTAGATCTAAATAAATATCATATAACAATGGTGTACTTTTTTCCCCAACTTTATTAACTGTGTAAACAGAATTTATCAAGGTTGCAAACAACATTTATTTCTATTACAGTACAAACAAACTCATAGTACACACAGTTGTTTCTGTTAAGCCATTAACTCATAATAAATCATGTATTCTAATCAAAGCAATTCCTGCAGGAAAAATCAATGTAATAAAAGGAGAATTTGCTCTTTTTATCACAGTGGTTTTAATACAGTACCACAAAGCAATTGAAACTGCATCTTTCAAACATGTTGAAACTTGTTTCAAGATTGTAGATGTTAACTTTTAATTTCTATTTGGAACAAACCCAGAGACAATGTCTAATGTGTTAAGATATTTTGAAGATGTCTCTCAAAGTAAAAGATATGAAAGATCATTGAACTCAAACCAATTTAACCTCTCCATCAATTACAGACAATAATTTTGCATAATGAAGCAGAGAGCAATCTTTATGTATTTGTGCCAATTCTATATTTCTCTCATCCTGTCTAAAATTATTGTCACTTTCTACCACTATTTACATTTCAAACATCATATTTACATTTTAAAAAGCTGTTGTCATCAATATCTACTCCAAAATGCAAAGATTTTTCTTTTAACTGATGAAGATGAGGCTATTCCCTTTGACAGTATTTTTACCATCCCTTCACACTATCACTTTGAGTGGTTATAGGTGTGCATTCTGGGATAACCACAATAGGAGATGCAAGTCATACTAAACAGATATTCTGTTAACCCTTCGAATGCTGGGTAATTTTCATAATATGATTTTTGTATCATCTGCTTTTCAAAACCTTAAATGTCTGTTAATTTTGTTGAGGAAAGAAACTAAGAGTAGCAAACAGGTTAGATGTCAGGTCAGCCGCCTAAAGCATGAAGTCGGTTCAAGCACTATAAGAAATTAAGCAAGTTATGTATTGGATGAACTACTAGCATCTCCATAATTCATGTCTGCTTCATGATTAAACATGTCACATGTTTGAAAGTAATTCAGCTTCAATCAAGATACAAACATGTCTAACCCTTATAGTGCTGGAACCAACTTCATGCTTATACAAACAGGTAAGATCACAGGTCAGCCGCCAAGTAATTGGCAGCTGTCAGGTAAACTTACCTGTTTGCTACTCTGAGTATATTTTTTCATCACAGTTGAGCAGATATTTAAGGTTTTTGAAAGTAGATGACACAAAGTATATATTGAGAAAATTACCCAGCATTCTAATGGCCAAACAACGCCAATAGGGTGACTTTTGTCAACTTGGCTAAAAAGGTAGACACTATCACATTTCAACCCATTACATATAGCAAACTACTACACAATCTGCTCACTGTATTTCCTCTCCTTTTTAAACCATAAGCCTTTACCAAACAATAAAGACATTTGACCACTTTGTTGCAGACTTTATAAAACATTGTGAGAAAAGAACAAATTGCTTGTGACAAGCAAGTTTTCCTTTTCTAACAATGTTTCGAGAAGATTATTTTCCAATTTCACAACATTTTGAAAGTCGTCTGCAAACATTTTCAAATTGGGAAATTTGTTGTTTGGGAAAGGGTTGTGGTAAATACAATGTGTATTTGCAGTTTTGACAGCAACACTGATATTAATTTCCCCAATATAATGATATAAAAGTATACATTAAGGATAGCATACATGCTTTATGAAATAAACAAACTAATTTTAAAGATTGAATAAAGTATGATGTTCATTTAATCTTGAATTGAGAACTTATAAAAACAAATATATGCATAAACACTAAAAGAAAGATTACATGAGAATTAAATGAGTAGTATTTCTGTAAAAAGTATGCACACCTTTCAATTAATAAGCAACAACTTTACATGGTAATATTTCTTTACAAACTTTTGATACATCAAATAGTTGGAACTTAAATTGTTGGAACTTATAATAGAAAAAGTCAATTTTCATAGTTCAGCATATTGCTTAAAATCCATTTCATCTTCCATTGAACTTACAGTGAAAGTAATACTAAGATAACTCATGAAATTATATATTCAAAATTATCTCCATGAAAACAATTTGAGAATTTTCTTACAATGAAAAAACAACAACTTTTCTTCACATTTTTTTCAAATGCCTGCATAAAAGATGGTTCATGTTATTTGCATGGGAAAGCAAGGTCTATACAAATTGTCTTAACCATTTTATTCAGATAACTTTAAAATTAATGCAGTATTTAGTCCAATGCTATCTGACTACAGCTTGATAAGTCATTCAGAACTCTCCTACTGGAGCTTTATGAATGACTTTGGGCCGTATTAAACAATTAATTGTCTTATAAACCACCATTCTGTTTCCTTTTGCTATGGTCACTTAAAAAACAAAATATACTGTACTCCCTTTCCTTAGCAATACACAAAAGTTTGAAAAGTATATCCTTGCTAATTGACTCCAGCACAATCATTACTGCTGTTTTGTTTTTTGTAGTGTTATATCATCGATGGTTTTACCATGGTCAAAACATCTTGTATGGGATATACGTTCTTGTCAAGTTTTCTATGCATTTTCTTCATTATAGAACTTACCAGTCCACATAATGTGAATTTGCACTTATTGCGACTCCCTTTGCTTAACCTGTTTTCACACATTGGTCAATGTCAAATTAAGGTTGACAAAACTTAATGATGTGGCAAATTAAGTGATCTTCTAAAATTGGACACCTCAATGATCATAGGTTTTCATTTTCTAATGATTCATTCTTGCCTTAAGTTATATAGGAACAGACCACATAAAATAATTCTACTAATCAAATTCATTCTGGCCACATAAAAAGCTGCTAAAATTAAGCATTACAAAAAAGTCGTTACATTTACAGGTTTCTAATTGAAAGCAATACAGAAACTAGTCATCTTAAGGTTAATATATAGTTCTCTCTTAATATCGTCAAAAGAAATAATAGTTAAACCCATTCCTCCATTAAAACAATTTAGCATCAGGGCATTGATTAACTTATCAATCATATATGCCAAGAAGTTGTGCAAATCATATATGCCAAGAAGTTGTGCAAGTTCAGAACAACAATCCCTCTTATTTGAATATTGAGATAGCTCTGTTGCAAATTTAGGTGTCATAGGAACCAACTCTCTGAAAAGCCTCCAATGACGTGTCACATGACAATATTGTGCTTGCGTTTAAAATAAATCCATGCAAAACTGGTTTGTTTTACATAAACAATTTCCTCAAGTTGTTCATTAAAATGCTACTCATGGTGCTTTTTGTTGATAAAAAGTAATAGCATGAGAGAATAAACAAGTGTTTCATATGGATGATTCCTTGATAATAACAATACAAGTTGTTGCTTGCAAACTTGCTAAAAGTTATAAAGTGTCTTTTTTCAATACAAGATAAAAAGTTGGTTTTATGATTATATAATACAAACATTTCTAGTTCCATTATCTTTTTTGACAATTCAAGCTCAAAATACATTTCATTTAAATTCCTTGTTTTTTTGTAAAGAACCTTGAGGTCAAAGCTCAGATATTAGTCAATTTATCTGCTTTCAAGTTCACAAAGAGTAACCAAGATTCTAGATGTAAAATTTCCATTCAGAAGCAACCATTGTCATGTGGCCCATAAATAGAAATTGCTGGCCCTACAGTTGCAGTGTATAGCTCAATTTCAAACTTAACATGTAGTTTACAAAATATATAGTTGTTCTTTACTTTTACTATCAAACAGACTCAGTAAATGTTTCTGATTACATAAATAGAGTTTCTAAATAACATAGTTGCATTTAGGGAAGTGGTTTCAGCAGAAAACATGGTTGTACTCTATGACAAAATATTCACAAGAGTACATGGTTGCACTTTTGAAATCACAATGAAGTTTAAATCAAATTTGAACCAAAATATATAAGCACTTGAATTTCATAATGTAGTTTGGGGATCATACAACAGAGCTTACAATATTTACATAACACTCATTTGTAAAGTACATTGATAAAATTTGCAGGAGAACATATCCTGGTCTGTCAAAACCATTTTTAAGACCCTCTTTGTGTAGTTTTTTCCAAAACAGTACAGCACTATTTTGCTTTAAATTTATTAACACCTTTTGACTATCAAGAGACCACAATGACAAAATGAAGAATTGCTTATCAAAAGCAGTTTAACTTTTGTCCATTGTTGCTCCTACCATCTACAACAAATTAAAGACCTTTGGAAAGATGTGAATTTTCATAAATATTTCTTTGTTGCTTTTAATTTGGCCTAGATTATATTCTCATAGTCATGGATCAGTCTAAACATATATGAGGGCTTTCCATCATAGTTGACTCATCAATATATAAAAAAGAAATCTGCTACTGACACTCATTATCTACATTAGTATTAATATACAACTTTGTACAATTTTTATACATCTTTGTTGAAGAAAGATAAAAAATCATTTAATATGATATAAATAACATTTTGCTACAATATTATACAGGTGTAGCAAACTTTTTATACAAACTCAAGTCCACATTTACCACCTTGTTCACTTGAGGACTCACAATTCCTGTTTTCATCCCATTCTTTAACAACTGTATATGAAAATGCTCATATTGAAGACTTCCAATTATCAATTGATAATAAATAAATTGGTAAAACAAAATGTATCTTTTCAATATTTCCTCCCTCCTTATCATACAGCTAAAGGAAATGAGAGATTTCATTACTTTTACTACCTAATACCTTTTGATATATGTAGATATTGCTTCTTTTAACAAAAAAGATTAATAAAGCTCTTCACTTTATCATTTGAAGAATGGAAGACAGAAACTGTTTACCAAACAACCCAGGATAATATGTGTCTCTTGACTAAACTATTTTGGAGAAGAAATTGCTTGCAAGTTTAATTTATTTTCAAATCTTAAAACAGTACATTTTACCTTTAATTAAGCTTGCATGTGAAAAGTTCTTATTCTATCAATTATTTCCTATGAAGACTCTAAATTTGGAACCTTAAAAATTAAGTTGTTTGGTAATGAATTAAAGTAGTCCCTAACTCATTGAGTTATTAATTAGAAATATGTGTATGATACATGTAAAAATTTGAACATAAACTTTACAAAATGGAAATTTATCAGCTTCGATTACTTGCAAAGTAAATCATATAGTCACCACTCTGAAGAGCAAGAAAACAACTGTTACAATATTTGCCCATGACATCTTTTACAAAATACTACCATTTCATCACTAAAAAATCATCTACTGCTAAAGTTAAATGCTTGCGGTATGGTAGCCTCTTTATCTTTTTTTATAAATCCATAAGTTACCTACATAGCAAACAGCATTTGAAAACATTATGCCAAAACAATGAATTTCTCATAGGAAAGTAATCCTTTGGCACAGTGAGTAAAATGTCTATACCCGGTAACCATTCAACTTTTGGTCACTTTTGTCCGACTTTTTTGTCCCTATGACATATGTTTTGGTAATTGTATGTTTCCAACTTCTCTGTTTTGCAAAATTTTCACATAGAAGAAAAGTTTGTCCATGGTTAAACAGTCTTAGTTTTTCATAAAGATTTGATTATATTTTAAGAATATGGAAGCAAAGCTCAAAAAGCGATTTAATTGTTGTCTCCTATTTAGGAATTGAGAATTACTTTATTATCGAAGGAGGATGCCAAAACAATTCATTCTTAATTCTCATATGCCCAAAATGAAGACCAATATATAATTTTTGGAACTGATGATAGACCCATATCTTTTAAGAAATAAAAACAATGTGTTTGAAATTTCCAAAAACTTGCCATATATCATGTTTCAAAACAAGATGGTTAGTTATAACTAGTTCCCAAATAATTATCACAAGCTCTGTAATGTACAATAATGTACAATGTCATAAAATTATTTCTAAGAATTTTCCCTACATTTTCTTTCAATTAAATTTGCTTTAATAATTTGAATTTAAAAGCAACAAGGAAGGATTAATCAAAACTGATAAGAGTTTCAAATCTAAAAAATAAATCATAGATAATTAGGGAACAGATTCCATTTATGATAACAACATAGAAACAACTTGTAAAAGTAGCAAATGTGCTTCATTTATTCTACCGAAATAAGAAATCTGGAACATATCACTGTGGTTGGAAAGTTTCAAGTTCTCACATTTTCAATTTTTATAGTTTGTTTTAATGAATTTGTCCAAAGAACTGTTTTAACGTCCGGTCTGTACTACTTGTTGAAGAGAGGATTGGTTTGTTGACTGTGCGACCGCAGCTGCCTTTTGTTTCAGCATTGTCCAATCAAAAGTGTAGTCATACTGGTAGTTCAGAGTGCGAAAGAGGATTCTGAACAGTTGGCGTAGATACATGTAGTCAGGTGCTTCTTCAAAGCGAAGACCCCTACAATAGTTGAGATACATTGCAAACTCAGCTGGAAAACCTTTACAGAGCACCTCAACTGGAGTTGACATTTTCTTCTCGCTGATTTTTTCATATTTTTGTTTTTTAGTATTTGCTTTCAATCCTTGCCATGGCAAGCAACCCCTATTAAAGTACATTAGAACATAACCCAATGACTCCATATCATCACGTCGGCTTTGCTCAATACCCAGATGCGCATTTATACTGGCATATCTTGCTGTACCAGTAAGGTTTTTATCTTCTCTATAAGGTATGTGGGTTCTTGTGCGGCTGTCTCGGTACTTTTTGGCCAGTCCAAAGTCTATGAGAAACACCTTATTACAGTGCCTTCCAATACCCATGAGGAAGTTATCGGGTTTCACATCTCGGTGTATGAAATTCTTGTTGTGGACATACTCAATACGGCCAATCATCTGATCTGCCAACATAAGAACCGTCTTCATGGTGAATCGACGGGAGCAGAAGTTGAATAAATCTTCAAGACTTGGGCCCAAAAGATCCATTACAAGAATGTTGTAATCTTTCTCCACTCCGTAATATCTGATGTGTGGAATACCGACACCTCCTTGGAGTATTTTATACAGCTTGCTTTCATACAAAAGCTGGGGGTGTCTTGCCTTTGTTGATTCGAGTTTAACTGCGACCTCTTCCCCATTTGTTATGTTGATTCCGAGATAGATATCGCCAAACGACCCACTGCCGATTTTTCGAACTAGTCTGTACTTCGAGCCAACGACAAACTCGTTCCCTTTTGTGGTAGCACTATCCGCCATAGTTGATGATCAGGAATTTAGATTTTGTGGACGATTAGTGGGTAAATTTTTCACAAAGAACCTGTTGAGAACTGGATTTTAACTGGTTGCCATCTTGGGTGGTTGCATCGCAATATATTACCCAGAAGGCCAAGTTTTTCAATGCGCATGACCGAAAACCGGTTCCTGTGCCATTTATGGATCTGACTCGAGAGAGTGTTTACGTTTCATTGAAACGCAATCTGGCTGAACGAAAATGAAACGAACGATTCCGAGACAACAATCTTTAATTGTTCCTGAAATACAAAATCCATTTGTCCATACACTTCATCTAAACAAATGGGACAAGTTACAGGTAATGTTCTAGTTGCGTTCTCTTTCTCCGTATTCTCACCACTCGTCTAGTATCCGGATGAGGTTTATGTCGGACACATACATCGTATTTGGGATTTATTTAAATGTAAATGGTGCAATTGTGGTTTAAGCAAACGGTCACTTAATCATTGCTGATTTCATCTGTTCAAGGCAGACAAAGCTTATTTGCAACGAGTTATGGTCTTGTTGTAATGTTAGACATATAAAAAGTATTTCAGTTTTGTGGAGAGACAGAGCATCTTGTAGTCAAAACTTAATTTGACGCTATCAGGAAATATTGAGAAAATTTTGCACCAGGCAATACCTCCGGTAAAGTCAAACTTTTGAAGGATTCATTTAATGAAGGATATTGTGACAAATGTTTTGTCACATCGTTTGAAGGCCAATAATTTCGTAATTACAGTAAAATACAAATGACATTACTCACAGTTATAGTTTAATCCCTTTTTGATCAATCCACACATGTAAGTTGTTGGTATTCCTCATATTTACCTTGTCAGAATGATTTAATTGACACAAGCAAGGTGACGATTTTTCTGCTCCCGATAAACTTCCATTGAGCATGTGCATTGGAGTGTGAAAAACCAAAAGTAGTGTTTTTTAATTGTTTAAGAGCAATTTATGCCATGATTTGGTGGTATGTAAGTTTATTTTACAATTCTTATCTTATTGATTGACTTTGAATGGCCATTTTGTGCTTTAAGTCCCAAAATCAGAATTTTAAAATTCTGACACTATTTGGATCATTCGAAATTTCGACGTTAGACCTCATCAGAAATTAAAAAGCATTCTTTGTGTCAAATTACTAGCCTTTTGAACGGGTTACTGGTCAACTCGTACCCTTGTCAACTCGTACCCTTGTTAACTCGTACCCTTTTTGGTTAACTCGTATTTTCTAGGGCAACTCGTACCTACCTTATATTTAGATATGTGATTCAATAGACAGTACACAAGTACAAACGAAGGAAGTATTATAGATACATTATAATTTCCTCAAATGGTATGTAAATGCAAAGACCTAATAAACACAGATAAGCAACTCCCCATAGGTAAAGACCGAACTCCCTTATCATCTCGTGGAGGATGAGATTTCGGGAGACTATGCGAGACTTCCTAACCTCGTCTGCACTGAAGTGTGTGTGCCAGCTAGACGGTGTAAACGAAGGTTGAATAAAGTGTGAAAACTAACGTTTATTTTATCAATTTTTCGATAGTTTTAACATTCCTTTATTAGTGTTTTTATTAATAATTGCATATGAGACAATTGATTTCCTTTTACCACTGGTGAAACACGTGTTTTAACATGTGTATCATCAATAGAACCGAAAGTGCTATATGTCTGGAATTGAATGGGATGGTAGAGTATTTGTATAACTCCTCAGAAACAAAAACAAAATATGGGTTGATTTAGACAAACTTCGATTCATTACACATAGTTTTATCGACTAATTGAAGATCAAGGACTTTTATACATTTTTGTGATGTTGAGAGGCATTTAAATTCTCTTATCTGGTCTTGGTTTTTTGAAATCATATGGTTGCGTGTTTTAGAAGTAGAGCAATAGTTTTTGTCTAACTCCTCGGAAACAAAAACAAAATATGGGTTGATTTAGACAAACTTTGATTCATTACACATATTTTTATCGACCAATTGAAGATCAAGGACTTTTATACATTTTTATGATATTGAGAGGCATTTAGATTCTCCTATCTGGTCTTGGTTTTTTGAAATCATATGGTTGAGTGTTTTAGTTGTAGAGCAATAGTTTTTGCCTAACTCCTCGAAAACAAAAACAAAATATGGGTTGATTTAGACAAACTTTGATTCATTACACATATTTTTATCGACCAATTGAAGATCAAGGACTTTTATACATTTTTGTGATGTTGAGAGGCATTTTAATTCTCTTATCTGGTCTTGGTTTTTTGAAATTATATGGTTGCATGTTTTAGTAGTAGAGCAATAGTTTTTGTCTAACTCCTCGGAAACAAAAACAAAATATGGGTTGATTTAGACAAACTTTGATTCATTACACATATTTTTATCGAACAAGGGAAGATCAAGAACTTTTTTTCATATTTTTGTGATGTTAAGAGGCATTTAAATTCTCTTAACTGGTCTTGTTTGGTTTTTTTTAATTTGAATTTATTCTTAGTACTCTCTTATTGTATATAAACTGTATACGTGGAAGATGTAATGATATGTTCTGTTTGGTTCAGCTGGAAATAATTGCCATGCAAAGAAAGTGTAAAATTTGCCGCTAATGACAGCATGTTTGTGTGTGCTGGAAGTGTATGACATTAATATGCTGCGAATCAAGAGATAAAAAGCAGACTCGGGTGCATATTTGTGAGCAGAAGTATATGGCTCTAGCTGAAAAGACACTCTAAAAAGATCTAATACAAAATGTAATTCTAAAGTTAGCCTAGTCTTTGGAATGTCTGTTATCTTACCCCCCACGGGGATAACTCAAATTCTTAGTTGACAATAAAGTACAATAGTATGATGCAAGCTTCCTGTATATCACTTGATAAACAGTGGGCACGTTAACCCTTCTTTTTCAAATGATCTAGACTTTTGATAAGGGGAAAAAATGAAGTTTTCATTTATTGAAAACAATGGTTTATATGCTAAATATTTTCTTTCTACAAATTCGTACATTAATTCCATTTATATCACATGTAAGGTTGCTTTTTGAGGTTAGGAAGCCAAGTCTGTATCTCTTTAAAAAAAAGTCAGGCATACGTTCTTTCTTGTGCCAAGTTGTTTTAGAAATCTGACGACCGTTCACTGGAATGAGAATGTTTCACATAACCATGATCTACTTACAGAAAATTTCTTATTGAAACAGAAATGATGAACTTTCTTCCTGAACGTTTATCTTTATTTGAAAATTTATCCGAACGATCATTTTTCATTTATAAATAGAAATACACACGCATTTATTTTTTTATATCTAGATTTTATTAGAATGGATAAAACCTTAAGCTAGTTGTTGTTTGATAATATAATTCTAACATTGTTGATGATGATGATGATGATGCAGATGGTGATGATGATGGAATTGAGTACATTTTTCAAAGAAAATAGAATGTTCCCCATTACGAATTATTAATTCATAGAATATTGTACATGATATGCCGCAAAAAAAGATAATTCCCATTTAGAGACCCATTCCACAAAAGTATAGATTTAAGCTAATATTTTAACAGTAAATTTTGCTGCTGAAATTTTCCTCCGTCATAAAATTTAGCTAAACATTTGAGTTTGACACAGTGCAATATTAAAATAAGTTATAATCCCCGGTAATTATCACAGCAGGGTACCACAGCTGGTGGCCATCTGTTAATAGGTTTTTGGGGTCGGGAGAGTCAATAAAAGGGCTACCTTAGCTGATCAGCGACGGCAGACGCTTTGATTAACAAAATAAAGCGTCTGTATTTACAGGAAGACAAAATCTCGCGAACGAGATGTCAACGCGAGAAAGAACGGTATTTTGCAGAGTTGCTTATCTGTGTTTATTAGGTCTTTGGTAAATGGCATAGCATTAAACATTAATAGATTGCTTTGGTTTATTGTCGATTTTCAATCCAATTTGTCAACTGTTTTTGAGGAGATATAGAAATGATGTAAGCGTGAAAACTTCAATGAAAGAGATCGCCCTTTATTAGTATAATCTTCATATAGTCAAGGCACGTAATTAAAGAAAGTCGGCAATTAATGATATCACATTGATCAATGTCATTAAGGTAATACCATAATCTTAATGGTAGTTTTTTGTGTGCGATTAAATGATTACTAAACCGACTTTTATTAATTAAAACATCAAAAAGTAAATCAGGCTGTTTGGCAACCGGTCCAGGTATGTAACTATATGATATAACATATCTATTATAACAATTACCTAATGTTCACTTTTACATCAAAAATTTTTTCTTGGCATTTGATGAGCTGATCACAGCTAATGTGATTAACGTATCTCGAGTACACCTTTCCGCATCAGTTCTTTGTTTTATTTGGTTCCATATAATCGGACAACTTACTAAACATATATTTAGTAATAGATTTAGTAAAAATTGGTGAAAAAAATTGATAGAAATATGATACATTATATATGAGGTACGAGTTGACAACAGTACGAGTTGACCATGGGTACGAGTTGTCAAGGGTACGAGTTGACTAGAAACCCTTGAACCGATGGTTTTGGGTTCAAACCAGGTAAGGGGTGGTAAAAATTGCATGGACTAACTCACAAGTAGATGCGAAGAGTACTGGTTTAGTAGCTAGGAAGCAGTCAATAAAGTTGAATTTAACAAGCTTCTATTTTTTTGTACAATCAATGTAAAGATAATTGTTTTTCATCAGGTGTCTCTTTAATGTTTTTAGTAGGAGGTTGATTAGCAAAAGTAGGCGGGGTTTTGGGGGACCTTATAATTTTTTTTTTCACAAAACAGAGCAGAGTAGTTATTATTTCTGGTCAAAGAAGGGGGAAGGCTCCCGCTCTTATAGTCAAATTAATTTGACCCGATCTGGAAATATTGAGAAATCTTTACATTGGGCAATATCTCCCATCAAGTTAAACTTTTGAACCATTTTGTCGCAACTTTGAACACCCATGATTCCATTATTAGATTAAAATATCAAATGATCATTATAAGTTGTAAATTTTTTTTTTAACCAATTCATATACATAACATTTTGGTTTTCTGCATGTTTACTTTGTAAGAACAGTTTGATTAACTATAGGTGATGATTTTGTACTTGCCTCACTTTCCGAAAAAACGCACAATGGAATGTGAAAAACATCAACTTAGAAATTTTTATTTGTTTTAACGGCAATTGATGCCATTGTAATGTAACTTTATTTTATCTTGTCTCATCAATTGACTTTGAATGAACATTTTTTTTTATAGGTTTGTGATTTTTTTTCAAAAACATATGATTAGTGCTATGTTGCTATTTTCCGAAACTTCTTGAAAAAAGTCTTTAAGCAAAGATGGCCAATGTGATTTTGATTTAGGTGACTGTGAATGCCAAATCTTTTTCTGCACATATCTGTATATTATTGGTCATAATGTGAATTTCATTAAAAACTCACTGGTCCATTAAGGCTTCTGAACAAGCTGGGCAATAATTGATTATGACACCCCTGTGAACCCAACAAAAATCATACATAGGTATACGGGTAAATATCACTTTTACAATACCTTATAAGACATATGTTAATTCTATTTCAGATAGCTGTTATGTCTGTTACTGTAGCACCACTAAGGCTGGTTTTGATTGGTACCTGTCTATTGCTTGCATGGCCATTGGCAGCCATTGCAGTCGCTTTTAGGTCGGCGGAGAATAAACTACTGCCTCTTTCTGGCTGGAGAAAGTAAGATTGATCATAGTTTTTTAATTTCTAAATCATTTGAAAAGGGTTTTTACTCATATGTCAATGCTTTTCCTAAGCCAATCCATTAAAATGTTGACCTATTCTTGCTGCAATATGTATTTCTCAAGTTTAATGACTTGTAAATAGTTCCTCTAAATAACAGAAATCTGAATGTTCTTTGATATTTGAAAGAAAGAAGGAAAAATCATTGTCATGAGCAATTTATTTTTGTAAAAATATTATTTACCATGTTGGTGTCTGAAGCTACTTTATATTAGTTGAAAGGACTACCTCACAATTTTTCTAGGATAAAGTGTGTCTTATGAATAAATGTTATAGCAGATCTATCAAGTCACAGAAAACAAGATAACTGATACACCTTTCATCTCCCTTTATAACCCTGGAATGAAGATATATCATATTGATGTTGCAGATTTACCAAAACCATTTAAATGGATTAATTTGTAAATAATGACATTTCACTTCCTTCCTGCAAAATAATTGAAATAGTTATGAGGGGCTAGTCCCACATTGTGAAATGGGTTGATATTCTAATCATGTGACGCTAGCAAGTGGCATCCAAGAACAACCAAATACTACTTTATAAACCAAGTTTTAATCAAAGTACTGAAAGCCCTAACGCTTGTTACATTCATTCAATTAAAACACAGGCTTTCAGCATCTTACACAGGTTTCACCATCTTTAAATTGTAGATATCAAAAATGGTTTACAATTTAGGGGGAGGATTGTTTAAGTAATCTTTTGAATATTTGTTACTCATACAACTCATTCTGCAAAATAGTCCCTGATAATATGAATTTCTGATTTGTATCATTTTGACCATGGACACAATTAATTTGATTTCAAGTCTATAGAATTTGTGACTTGACATGACTGAAAGCAACAAAAGATGTTGAGAAAAAGCTTTTGGAAATGATTATTTTTACCTATTTTTTAAAACCAGAATAGGGCACTTACAGTGAAATTGTTAAAGAATAATTGCAATTTAAAGAGGCTTACTCAGAGATTTGATTTGTGGGAGTAAAGATTTGATATTAATAATCATTGTCACTAAATCATTTCCAATAAACTCATTACACTTGTACCAAATTGCAAGTTTTTTCTCCGTAAAATGAAATTGCTATTTGCTAGGATTCTTTTTTAAGAGTAAAATTGTATTTCATTCTTTTGCTGCCAATTTTCTTGGAAAACAATTTTTTGAATGTTAATGAAATTCCTTGAAATCACAGAAAAAAGACTGTTTCTGTATCATAAAATCATTATCTCACTTAATAACAAATTGAAACTTTGAACAAATGTTGCACATAAACTGTTTTGTCTAATCAGATGACCTTGACTTTTGATGACATTGACCTTGAAGCTGTGTCACAAAATACAGTAACAAACAATGCAAAACCAAACTGTATGTACCAGTTGCCAATTAGCAATGTTGGTAGACCACAGCAAGTGGCTGATTAGTGAAATTGGCAGCGAAAGAATTGATAAAGATGTCTTAGATGTAAGGGATGATCATATAGTATATGTCTTGTTTTACCTAGATGTTTTACATCATTTTGCAATGTAATGGATGCAATTGAATCGACTATTTATATTTTGTGATTGAAATGAATAGAAAACGAACTCAACCTTGTTCTTTGTCAGGGGCCTACATGGCCTAGTGGTTAGAGATCATATCTTGAAATCACATGATCCCTATCTGCACAGGTTCTAATCCTGGCAAGGGATATAGATTTTAAAGTCTATAGACTGACTTTCAAAATAGACGATGGTTCTACCTGGCTTAAGTATTGTGTCTTCCTCTACATCAAGAATCAAGACGTAAATGAAAAATACTGATGTGATGTAAAACCCATATAAAAAACATATGATTGAAATTATCAATTGTCAAACACACATTGAATTTCCCTTTCACCTTTTATTGTTTTCAAATAAGACAAGCTTCTCCAAAACCTAGATGTAAGATTGTCGTTTAATTCACATTTGTACATTAACAAGTGGATTGGTTTGCATTTTCTTATTCTTTTATGATCATTTCACCCTTTCCTTTTGTTTTCCCATTAAGGCATCTTTTTACTAAGTTTCATATTTGACCTATTCATTTAACTTCTTGTTCTAAAAGGTTTATAATGGGATAAAATGAGAGGCATACAATTTTCCACACAAATTTCTCAAGGTCTGGCAAAAATATGCATTTGTCAAGGGTATAGTTCATTACTGCGAAAGCTCTCAATTGGACTTTTGAAACTTTTGTAGGGGACCCATTTACAATGTAAAGTAAAATGTTTAAGAAGTCTGGATAGCTCAGTTTGTATAGCATTCATACTGATTGTGGTGGTCCAGGGTTTGAGTCCTGCTGCTTGCTTTGTTACATTTACTCCCAACATTCATGACTCACGAGAGCTACAGTAATAGATAATCCAGATTCGTTCCATAAGCAAATGCTGTTCCCAGGAAGTTTAAGACAAATTATAGTGTGTAAGTAGTAGGGGTTTTGTTGTACAAGTAAGGTTAATTGTGTAAGTGAGCCAGATAGCATCCCTGTCTCACCTTGATTACATTTTTTTATCCCTATCTCTTATGCTAGCAAATTGAAGGCTTCAAGCATACTAATATGGAAACAGTCATTGGGAAAAATCTATTCAAAACTGCACAATTTACAAAAAGAAAAATGTGAAAGTAACTTGATGAAATGAGAATCCCCTTTGTGATTTGTTTCACTTCTTTGAAGGTCATATCTCTTGTATCGAACCACAGTTATTTTCCCTGTTTGTAGACAAGGGTTTAATCTCCAGATGACTTATTTCAAGCAACAATAAATTGCTTATAATAATCCTTTTATTTTCCAAAATGCTTTCACTAAGATTTGATTGTAGGGTTATTGATGTTATGGTTATGTTTTACCAAGGAACCAAATGTGGATAACACAGATGAACTGAGGCTTTTCTTAGTCCCATCCTTGTCTTTTATGGTCAATAAGTTCTGTTTGTCTTTTCTCTATTGGCAAGACTCACAATGCTATTTTTTCTTTGAAGGGATATATTTAATTTTGAGTCCACATCTTAAATGACTTGATTTGGTAACATTTGATTGTCACTGTTTGTATTGAATTCTTGAAGTCAACAATGTAATGAAAATAGAAATATCTCATACTGAGTAATTTTTATTTTGATTACAATGCAAGTATTGAAATGGTTGTCATGAGAGAAAAATTGTATCAATAAGCATCGTGTAAGAAAGTATTTCTGCATCAGGTTAGTTTGGAAATGATTGTAAAAATTTCTCATGATTAATCGGTGTTCCAATCATATTTTGAGTAGAAAACGAGAATACTCAGTTGCATTGTGGTTGATATTGAAGATTTAACTCTTATAGTGCTGAAACCAACTTCTTGCATATACAAACAAGTTAGATCTGTGATCTTATCCGTTTGCTAATCTGAGTACCTTTCTTCAACAATATTATGCAGATATTTAAGGTTTTGGAAAGCAGACGACACAGGAATAAATTTTAAGAAAGTTACAGAGCATTCTAAGGGTTAAAACTGGACAACGTTGGTAAATATTGATAAACGTTGATGCAGACAATTATTTCACTGTGGACACACAGGTACCCCTTGAAGATTATACAGTATATATAGTTTAGATTATTGTGACAAGATGTGTTAGTTTAGTAAGGTAAAGTATTGAATCATGAAAAAGAACAGTTTTTTTTTAAAGTTTATTGCAAGTTCAAAGATCGTCTACAAACCTCTTCCAATCCAAGATGAGGATTTATTGTTATCTTGGTAAACTGACAGATGGCAATTTTTTTTATTATATACACAAGCATGTATTACCTGTCCTTTGAACCATATGACTTTTTTAATTAATTTTTTGGTACTTGTTAAAGAGCATCCAATGTCTTCATAAACCATTGATATTAAGAGTTATGAAAGAAAAATTGCTGCAGATGATGTCATTCTTTTATCGATTCGTTTTTGTTTAGGGTTTAACGACATATCAACACATCTTATAGTATAAATAAGGCTTTCGTTGGAATCACCAGTTCTCGAGCATGATTTGTTTTGCCAATGGAGTAAAACAAGGTGGGAAGGTGGGGCTTGAACCTTGGACTCCCAGGCTACATACTAATCATCAAAATAACTGAGCTTGACAATTGTTTCAATGTTGATTGTGTTAATGTTGATTATGAAGCATGTAACAAAAGAAATAAGGATATTTCAAAAAAACCTACAAATCTTGTTTCTGCAGAGTACCTCACCTTTTACTTACACTATTTACATACATGTGCATGTTTTGCCTACTTAAAGCAGAGGAGAAGAAAAACCACTGTGACAAGATGTTTCCTTCTGTCACTGTTGTGATTTTCTTCTTAAAGCACTAAGACATAAAATCTTTAAATCATGAGAATTTCTAGCTGCAATTGCCTTCAATTTGAAGCAGTCACAACTTAAAAATTTAGGAAAATGCTTGATAAACCTATTTGTATTTGAGGTCTGTTTATTTTCTCATCTCAGTTCTAAATTTGTTTTCTCATGATTCACACTTTATTATGCAGGTGCTCTTGATATCTTGACTGGGTTACCTATTGTACCAACCAAATCTTTCTTCTTTCTAGCTATTTTCTACGTCCAGTCATTGTGTTCCTGAGCCGATGTGTGTTTTTTGTGGGTGGTTTTCATTGGATCTCTGTTAAAGGCAAGCAAGCTCCCACACAGGAAGCTTCTATTGTTGCCATGGCTCCCCACTCCTCGTATTTCGATGCTCTTCCAGTGGTCTTCTTGAATTTGTCATCTTGCGTGGCCAAAGTTGAAAATGGATCCATACCTGTGTTTGGAAGTATGATTTTCTTTTCCTCATCATTCTGTCAATGACTTCAGTAGATAAAAATTATCTAAAGAATGAATGATTATAGATTAAATAATGCCATGCCTTGGTGCACTGTGATCTTTCTTACTACTTTACTCTATATACCTCATTTTATTTCACTGTATTTGCTAAGAAGACTTCAGAAACTGACTGTTACAAAAGGAGAAATTGCTTTTAACAAACCATTTCTCCTTTTGTTACAATGGCTTTGTCCCAAAACCATTAAGGAAAGATTTTCTTGTAATACTTTATTATTGATATCTGTATCCACAAGTTCCAACATCAAAGTATAGGACAAAGTGTTCTTTATTTCAAGGTCAGTTTAATAGGTTTACTTACATGAGCTCATATGTCATACCTATATTGAGTCATCTTTTGAAGGTTGAAAAAGGATAACTGCCTTTTACACTGGGATGAATATGAAAGACACATATTCATTGCATCGTATTTCCCTATAGATCCTATTTTCTATAGATTTTAAACTAGAAACCAGAACAAATGTTTGCAAATACTTAATAGTGATGAAATATGCATGTATGCCTTTTCCTGCCAACTTGACTTTGTCAACAGAATTGTGTGCTTGAACTATTATCATTAGACTTTGCTTATGGCATGATAATTTCAACTCATTTATACAAACAACAATTATAATGTTCTGTAACATTGATTGAAGTTGAGTTTGATTATGATCAGATGTTATCGTTGAAAATGACATGAACAGAAAAAAAGTTAGCTAAAAGTTGTTCATGTTTGATGAGTTCTAATTAGCAACCACTGGCATGGATTGTGTTTGAGATTTGCTTTTCATGTTGTTTACCTTTTGCCTCTTGTTTACTGCCAAATTGGTGTTGTGGATGGTTTGGCTTTTGTTTTCATTTTTGTTCCAGTTTTGGTCTTAACAGAAAGTTCTAGTCAGAGGTGAACGGGAGGTACTGCCATATCTGCTCACTTGTTGTCATAGCTTTGATTTATTTTTACTTTTGTAATATTTTCATGGTATATTTTATGTTTTAATGACAGTTTCATGGAAAAAATTACAAGTTATGTGAAAAATAAAATTTATTCATAATGAAAACATATTGTTTATGTGGGGAATGGTAAAGAAAAGCATTGACAGTTGAGTGAGTAAATCTGGCCCTGGTTTTGGAGTGGTTTCACTAGATAAGTAATAAGGAATGGTAAATAGTTGTCGGGTTTGATTCATTAATTACTGCTTTGAGCCTTCATCCTGTTATTACTTATTTAGAGACCCATAATGGAAGCATTAGCCATCGTTACTTTTTAACCCTTCACGAAACAATAACAACATTTGATCACTTGTTGCAGAAGACTTTAGAAATATTGGGAAAAGGAGGTATTGCTCGTGACGAGCATTTTTTCCTTTTTCCACAATGCTTTATGCCCTATTCGAATATTATTTTACATTTTTATCACATTTTGAAATGTTGTCTGCAAACTCTTTCAATTTGGGACAGTAAAAAATTTGACATTTGGTAAAGGGTTAACAAAGAAATGAGGCTTTCATAATTGTTAAATTTTGTGGAGAAGTTTTGTCAAATGTAGATGATGCTTTTGTCACATTGATGCCTTGAGTTCAACTTGAAAGATTTACTGTTCTTACACTTTGGAAGATTCAACTGATCAAATTGAAAGCAAACAGAAAGCAAAACAAACATTTGTTGTCTTTTTTTGTGATTTTTGGAATAAATCATTGTGATAAGATGGGGATTTTTCTTTGAAACAATTTGTCCTTTTGTCACAGTGGATTATAAAGATTTTTGCTGCGGATGCATCAAAGTGAGTTACTAAGCAATAACGGCATAAAGCTGTATCAATGTATGTTAAGGACATATGTTTTTGCAATTGATGATGTAATAAATATTGAGACTGGAACCATATATTGGTTTTTCCATGTCTGAGATTTTGTTCTTTTATCAGTTATACAGTATTCAAATTTCATATTTATCTATTATCTATTTAATATCACTTTGAGTGGCTTTTCTACAAGTTTTATTCTTTCAGTTTATGTCTGCTATTTCTTTTAATTTGGACACTTTTCTTAGATTGAATATAGTGTTATTCATTACTTTGTTGTTTTTATAAATCTGACAAGATGGGTAATTTGTTGTGGAATTCTAAGAGGAACATGTGATTTTACTTTGAAAATGATTATTATACAGGACAAAATATGGATGTGTTACATTAGCATAAATTTGATTTCCAGAGCAGCCACTATGGTGGGTTTATCAATCAATATCTTAATCATATTCAGTAAACCTATATTTTTGGTACAAATTAGATTAATTTAATTTGTATCCACAGCATAGGAGTGACTGAATGAGGATGTTGCTTTAACCCATTACCAAATAGTAACGACATTTAACCAGTTTGTTGCAGACAACTTTTGGAAACATTATGGGGGACATGGAGATTGCTCTAAAAGAGCAATTTCTCCTTTTTCCACAATGTTTTCTGCCCTATCAGAAGATTATTTTTCAATTTCATCACATTTTGAAATGCCGACTGCAAGCTCTTTCAATTTAGGACAGTCAAAAATCTATCGTTTGTTACAGGGTTAAAATAATGCCCTACCTTGGCTGTGTTGGTAGTTTTGTCCGAGTTCCAGATAAGGGGAATTTTTCACCTCAGTGGTTCAATACAAAGCTATAGCAAATCCTTCATAAATGTTAAGCACTAAATTTAGTATTCCATTGAACTTTTGGCTTGCTTTGCTTCTGTATTTTGTATGTAACCCCTAAACAGTTTACTATGGGTTTGTCTTTTTGGAATCTTCTTAATTTAACATTTACAATGCATAAAAACAAAATTGAATATACTGAGTTGTTTAAACTGCTGTTTCCTTAACCCTCATAGTGCTGGAACCGACTTCACGCTTATGCATATAGGTTGGATCTAGGGTAGCCGCCAAATAAATTGGCAGCTCGCCTGTGATCTAACCTGTTTGCTACTCTGGGTACCTTTCCTCATCGAAATTAAGCAGATTATTTGAAAACAGATGACACACAAATCCATTTAAACAAAATTACCCAGCATTCTAAGGGTAGGGGCAATTCGAGTAAACTCGGACAGTAGGGTAATCTCGGACAGTCAGCTGTTTTCTTTCAATTAAATGGTATTCTTAGCCAAGTATCTTTTTGTTTCTTTCTTTTATATAGAGACAATGTCCTAGTGTTCCATTTGTATAAGAATAGATATACTGTGAAGAATAGTGTGACGTAAACTTTCATCCACAAATGTTTTGAAGTTTGATCTTTTCAACTTCCGATACCTAAAGGAGGTTGAATACTCAAATCAATATGCATCAATAAAATCAATTGAAAACAAAAATAATTGCTTTTTAAAACACATGTTATTTAGTGCAATATTAAGGTTAATAATTATATGTTCTATTAATATACATTTTGTTTGTTTTTTATATATATATGAACATGCATGAAAATGAAAAAAATATAGGGTGTCCGAGTTTCCCCGCTTCGTGTCGGAGTTTACTAGGCCTTGACAATTTTACAATTTCGTTACATAATTAATCGTAAATTAGTTTTTACCGTCACTGAACCCATAAAATAAACAAAGCAGTTGGGATACTCTAGGCTTTCCCACAAGAAATGGCTGCCTTAAATGTCTATGACAGTGCGTATGATACAAAGTTTGAAGGTGTTCCTCAAAACTGTTCGAGTTATACCGAACTTCCCCTAAAGACTAATTGATCCCCTAATCTGGTTCTCTGACTGTATATTAAGATATGTTTTTCCCCTTTGTAGGTGTTTTGAATGGCCTTTGGTGATGCTAGGAAGAGCTATGACCTTTTTCTTGGGTATTCAAAACATCAAGATAGTTGGTACAGCTAAAAATGGAAAAGAGGCACCTTTAATCTGTGTGGCTCCACACTCGACGTTTTTTGACGTTATTACTGTATTTTACTGCAATGGGCTGCCTTGCACGATTTCCAGAGCTGAAAATCGGAAGTTTCCCGTCATTGGAGGTACTTGTTTGTGAAAGGTTGTACTTGCAAGTGTTTTTAACCCTTTCCCAAACAATAACAACATTTGACTATTTGTTGCAGACGACTTAAAAAAACATTTTGGGAAAAGGAGAAATTGCTCGTAACAAGCAATTTTTCCTTTTCCCACAAGGTTTTCTGCTCTATCCGAGGAATATTTTTCAATTACATCACATTTTGAAATGTTGTCTGCTAACTCTTTCAATTTGGGACAGTCCAAAATTTGTTTTGGAAAGGGTTAATTGTTTGAAAGTTTGAGAGGATGGTTCTGTTAATGTCTATTTTGTGTAGAAATTAACTTGATGCACGCTAGTTTGAAGTTCAAAGTACAATTCTTAAGTTAAACAGTTCTGCATCCATCATTTAGCTTTATATAGAAAATCCTTTTTTGTTTTCAAGGACTTAAGTTCTTTAACAAAATATATACATGTATCAGCATGATGGTGTGCACTCAATTGTTTGGGTCAATATACTGGTTTATGCCTCTTCAGCAATATAACAATTTTATCTTCTATGGGATAGACTTTATACATTAAATCTTGCAAAATATTCATTGCTAACCTGCTATCCTGAATAAGAAATATTAGCAGGTGATGTGAAACAAATAGAGCCTTCAAGGTCTTCCCCAGAATTTTTTTCATGCGCTGGGGTGTTTAAGGGGAAAATGAGTGTGACATAGGTGGGGTACCCCCTTCCCCTGTTGAATTTGCATCCTTAAATGGTAATTCTAGAATAAGTTGAAATTCACTTAAATCTATTTGCATATCCATTTAACATTGCCATTGCTTTGTATTTAAATTTGGGGACATTCTTCCGGGGTAGGATGAATAAGTTGTTTAGAAAGAAGAATGTTTGATATCGAAATGGATCCTCTTTGTTCAAGAGATTATTTGGTTATTGGTCTACTATTAACATCCTCCCCATCCTTTCCCTCACACACATATACCCAGGAATTTATTATTATGTGTTATGGTTTCAGTTTTAATCTTAGTGTCCCTTACTAATTATAATATGTGCATAGTATATTTCTTTCTTACATTTACATAATCATTAATCCAGTACCAAACCACAACCGCATTTGACCAGTTTGTTGCAGAAGACACTGGAAAACTCTGTGGGAAAAGGAGGAATTGCTCTTAACAAGCAATTTCTCCTTTTCCCACAATGTTTTCTGCCCTATCAGAAGATTCTTTTTCCAATTTCGTTACATTAAGCCATGTCGTCTGCAAACTCTTTCAATTTGTCGACCTTCGAAAATTTGGCATTCAGTAAAGGGTTAACTTCATAACATATACTATAATGGATGAGGTTGAATTTATAGAATGACCCATTCATCAAATGAAAGTTTTGGTCCAAATTGGGAGGCTCAAATTGGAAGCAACAAACACTGTTTAGTGTTTTGTCTCATTATCTGCATCAGGAAGATAAGTTAATAATTTATAAGGTTTATCCTTGTACTGGTGATACCAGAAAAGCAGTAATATAAATGTAAGATTGTTGACATGGTGTTAAACCCATTATAAATGAATTGATAAGGGTCAGATAAAGTTTCAGGAAATAGGCTAAGGATACAACTTCTGAATCTTTACATGTTTAACCCTTTACCAAACGCCAAATTGTCGGCTGTCCCAAATTCAGTTTGCAAACAACATTTCAAAATGTGATGAAGTTGAAAAATAATCTTCTGATAAGGCAGAAACATTGTGAGAAAAGAAGAAATTGTTCGCTGAGAGCACTTCCTCCTTTTCCCACAATGTTTTTAAGAGTCATCTGCAACAAACTTGTCAAATGTGGTTATTGTTTGTTAATAGGTTAAGATATTCATTACTTTATTTTCTCACTTATATGTTATTTCTTGTCCTGAACTGTTTCCTTTTTACTTTCACAGCAGATTTACTTTTAAAAGGGCCTTCGTTTGCAACAAAGTTCTCATCTTGTACAGAAATACCATCTTTCAATTTAGCTATTATTCTATACTTTATTTAATCTTAAACTAATATTGGCTATTTATCTGAACCCTTTTTTGATCAGACAATATTGATAGCATCCTAATACATAATCTATTATTTTAGATGAAACATACTTACAAAAATATTGACCTATGGATCCTTTTATTTTTATCTCTGTGCAACTTAAAACAATCTGTTGTGGGTTTGATTTTCCATCTTCAATGCATTATGGATGGCTCATATTGATGACTGTCATATGAGACTGATTCTGTAGAACAAATAATATTGTTGAGATATTGAGTAGATATCTCTGTGACAAAATGTTAAAGTGCTTAACAGCAGCTTCTCTCTTTTACACAATGTTTTCTTTAATCATTTGCTGTATTGGTTTAAATCAGGACAGGGATGAAAACAAAAACAGTTGCGATTGAGCCCTTTTTTCAGCAAACGAAAATTGTTAAAAGGATCATATCCGCCTTTGAAAGGATCATATCCTTCCCCCAGGCCAAGTTTTAAATCTTGATACTCTATCAATGGATATTATATAGTAATTTATCAGTACATACACCACCATGCATTTACATACCAATTTATTCAGAATTAGTAAAACAGCTAGGTGGTTGAACAGAAGATATGTTTTTTTGCTTCCATTTTCAACCACAAAATTAATATGATTTTGCCCAGTAGCAATTGTTTGACCAATTTTCAACAAACAAATCCATCTTAACCCTTACAATGCTGGAACAGACTTTATGCTTATGCATACAGGTTAGATCTAGGCCAGATGTCAAGTTAATTGGTGGCCAGACTGTTATCAAACCTGTTTGCTACTCTGGGTTTCTTTTCTTATTAAAATTAAGCAGATATTTAGGTTTTGGAAAGCAGACAACACGAAAATCTATTTTTAGAAAATTACCCATCATTCTAAGGGTTAAGCCATTTCTGGATTCTGGATTCCCCCATATAGTAGTAAGTGACAGGTTTATGTGGATAGCAACAGCAGACGACTAAAAGAAGACATGAAATATATATTTTCTCTATGATGCTGAAGAGAGACAATTGTGACAAAAGAGTAATTTGCCCATAAAGCGCAATATATCTCCAGGGAAATAATTTTCTATCATGATCAATACTTTTTTCATGACTTTTCAAGTTGTTCCTTGCATGGATGTTTTAAAGGCTTTTGACTAGAAGTCCTCTCAGTTCTCTTTTTTTGTCATACATTCTTCAAGAGCTTTTTTGGTCTGTTGTCGTAAATCTATAATTGTGTGTTGAATAGTTGATGTTGTTGTTACACCTCCCCCTTGTCTGTTTTGTTGTTATGTTTTGTTGGTGTGGAAATGAGTTTTCAATGTGCATGGCATTGATTTTGTATGATTTTTTACTCTTTATTTATGCAATAGAATAGTTGTGCATGCATGTGAAAACTTGTTCATATTTTTTTTGTTTTTTGGGCTAATAATCAACTTTTGGATAGAGCTGTGTCTCAATAAACTATAATTACATTTTCCAGCCAATTATCTCAGAATTTGTCTTAAAATGGGCAAAAAAAAACAAGTCTTATTCAAACATGGTATATTTGTTAGCACATTAAAGAGAATCAAGAGAATACTTTGTAACACTGTCTATCTGCAAATTGACTTTACTTTTTTACATGTTCTCAAAGAATGAGAATCTCTCCTTACTAATAGGGTACTGGTACATTGTGAATTCATGTTTTATTTATTGGAAACCCTCTTCGAGATTATTACCTTTTTTCCAAAGATTTGAATAGCAAAGTTTCTTCTTTGTTAGATAAGAATGCATTTACCTTAAACACTTTCCCTTAAAATGGATTTTTATAAGATAATATTTTGAAGTCACCATCACATATATATACATTTTTTTTTTTCCAATACTTAAATATTTTTTTTGGTGTGATGACATTATTTTAACCCTTTTAACTGTATTCATGCTTATGCAAACAAGTTGGATTTAGGCTGGCCTTTTATCTAACCTGTTTGCTACTCGCAGATATTTAAGGTTTTGGAAAGCAGACTACACAAGAATCTATGTTTGCTGCAAGTAAGAACTGTTCTAACCCACCAATGTTTCCCACTCTAGCTTTATTGGAGTTCACACAGCCAGTATTGGTGAACAGACTGGATCCCGATTCCAGACAGACGACAGCCAAACTGATCAGAGAACGGGCTCAAGCTGGTGGCATCTGGCCCCAGCTCATTATCTTCCCAGAGGGAACCTGTACAAACAGGTCATGTCTTATTTCATATAAACTAGGTAAGTAATGTAGCCCCTTCCAACATATGCTTTACAACAAATATTCAGCAAGGGGACTCAAGGAACAATTATGACAAAAGAAGCAATTATTTGATACAAGAAATTTTGTTATTGTCACTTTAATTTTGACGGTATATCATATAATGCAAACCTTATAAATATGTCTGATGTTGCTTACAATTTTGAGCATACGCTGCCCCTTACTCTGAATAGAACTTTATACAAGATTGTGGTTTCCATTTGTCTTATTTTCAATTCAGGTCTTTTCAAAAATGGGAGTGCTTGCAATTGTCGGGAAAATACAAATATATTGCAGAGGAAAACAATACAAGTAATAGAATAAGAAAATATTCAAAATCATAAGCCTCATATTGACTATATTTGTATCATTATTATCGGCTGATGTTTTCTGGCTGTTATGAATAATTGATGAAATCATGTTACAGTATAATTTACCTCAAATGTGTTTCCTTTAAAGATTAAAACAAGAGCAGTGTATGAGCATAGTGTTTGAGCTATGTTTGGATTGATCTGTAGACAATTCCCAGTTGATTTAATGAGAGGCTTTGTGACAAAAGTAAAAAATAGTTCCATATCAATATGTTAGTTTGCCTTATTGTCTTCAGAAGATTCTCTTCAACACAAGCTGTTGTAATATCTTGCTTCCCATAACCAGTGGAAGTATTTAAAGAATTTTTTGAGAGTGCTGCATGGAAAATATAAAGCCTTTTATATGGGGTACCGCTTATATGACCTAACCCATTACCAAACAATAATATTATTTGACCAATTTGTTGCAAACAACTCTTGAAAACATTGTGGGAAAGGGAGAAGTTGCTCCTAACGAGCAATTTCTTTTTTTTTTAGATATATACACTGTTTTCTGCCCTATCAGAAAATTACTTTCTAATTTCATGACATTTTGAAATGTCGTCTGCAACTTTCAATTTGGGACAGTTGAAAAATTGGCGTTTAGTAAAGGTTTAATAAGCTTTGTTATTAATGTGAAATCTTTGTGACAAAAGTGAAGAACTTTGTGAATAGAAAACATAAGTTTGAAAGTTCCTCAAAAGCGTATTGGTTTAATGGAAGTCATTCTGTCAAATTGCAACATCTCTTTTTGCCATTATCTTTATTACACATTGGTGACTCATGGAAATGTCTTTTAATCCATTTCTCCATATGGAAATTTGAGACTTCTCCTAATTACAGCAGATGACAAAAAGATCATACCGTAATGATTCTGTGTAGGAACAATTTTGAAATGTGGATACATGGCTCATTATGAGCAGTTAATCCTTTTCTGGAGTGTTTTGTGAAGTATACTGCAGCATATGTTGTATATTGTAGTGAGTAGTTCATGATTTAATTTGGCCTGATTACATTCTATTTTAGCTTTCAATCACCCTATAAAACATTATGTGTATTGTAGCAGACGGAGAATGCCAGTGTTGTGATTGCCTTATAGTGACATTTATCATTCACAAACACTTTCCATACTCTCTATACTGCATTTGGCAATTCATGATTTGACTTAAGCAAATGTGGCAATAGAGGGTGATTTTAATCGATAAGCAAGAAAAACATGTTTTCATTACTTGTTGTTGTGGCCAATGTCTTTCACATATGAAGTGTTGCATATCGAGGGTTCAATGCAAGACTATAGTAAGTGCTTCATAAACATGAAGCACTTACTATAGTAATGTACTGAACCCATGGTATGACAAGGAATGTCTCTTTGCCTCAACATATCTTATTGGGTTGTCTGCTATTAGAACAGAAGAGAAAGTAATACTTAATCTATGATATAAGTGATAATTCAATATTCAAATGTTTGTTGCAGTCAAATCAACATGATGAGTTTTTAACTTCCTTGTGTCACAGTTCTTAACCTTTACTTTATACATACTTGGTTTAGTAGTTCCTGGAAAGGAATAAGGAAGTTGAGTTCATGAGAAGAGAGGCACTCAATTTCATCTTGAACTAAAACATTTTTCAGAAAATGTCAGAAATGTTGAAACCATTGTGACAAAAAAAGAAATTTGTCATCATGAGCAAGTTCTCTTTTTTTCACAGTATTTAAAGTCCTAATCTGCACATTGTACATAACAAAAAGGGGGAATGGGTTATGAGATCACAGATGAATTTTTTATGTGGATTTCTGTCATATCTCTAAAATTGATTTACAATTAGTTTAACACCATTTCCAGGGAGGGGAAATTGGGGACTATAATTATACTGGTATTTGCCCATTTTTTGTCAGGGGCGTTGAATGTCAAACACTTAACACAACATTGTTTGACATTTTGCTGGTTCAGCGAAAAACTAGCTTAAAGGCCCATTAAAGGAGATTAAAGCTGTATCAAACTATATTATTTGGTAAATTTTTGGACAGATTCAAATAGTTATCACCAGAAAACACCATCAGCACAATTTAATGTGAAAGTAAACCAGAAATAACCCAGATTAGCAAGTTTTATAATTCATATTTCCTGATTCTTCGATCACCTCTGACCTTGACAGTTGATATACACATTTTTGAACCGACCAATCAGAATTCGTTATTTTGAATATGTAAACAAACAGGCTGTTGATAAACATGATAGATTTGGAGACAACTATATTTCAAGCAAAAAATGAATTATTTCAAATGAGTCTATTTAATAGGGTCTCAATGCATTCATAAACTAATTCTCATGACTTATATGAACATAAGAAAAGAACTCCAAATATTTTTTCAGTAATTTATTTGTACTCCTCTCCTTTGATGTGCCTTTAAGTCATTGTAAAAGCATTTCATGATATTGTAGACTGCTTAACTATCAAGAAAAAAATCACCTTGCAAATATGCGTCCAAGAAGCAATAGTATTACCAGGAAGATGTTTGATAAAAAGAGCGTCATGTTCATGCAAGCAATTTCTCCTTCTGTTAAGCCTGACAATGGGTTCGAGCGTTTTTTATAGAAGTTATCAGGAGATGCTTTTATTGTCCCTTAATCCACTATAATATTGTGTTGTTGCAGGTAACCAGGTAACCAGTTATTAACTCGAAGAGAAAACTGTGAAGTCCATCTTACATTCAGTGTAGTTAATTTGACAAAATTATAGGTCTTTGCTCTGATCAAGATAATGTTTGTGAGAAAGCTACATGAAAACATTGGGGGGCCTGTGTGGCCCAGTGGTGGGTCCTGTGTGGCCCAGTGGTTAAGATGACAGAATTATAACTCGGGGGCCTTGAGTTTGAGCCCCACCATCACCTCTGGTTTTGTAGGAGTGCCAGTGTCCTTTGGCATGACACCCCAGAGCCTTAGCCTAGTACTGGTGGATCCAGTAATGCCATACTATGACTGAAAAATTGTTAAAATGGCATTAAACACCGTACAAAACACATGAAAACATTAATAAGTGCAAGTATTGAAACACCACAATACTTTAAAAGATTGACTGACCATTGTTTTTATTGTTTTTAGAGGTGACATAAAGACTCAATACAATCAGACAACAAAATTTATACAATACATTTCATAAAGAAATATTTCCAGAATATCAAAATTTTGATTAAAGAGACTGCTATATTATTGTTTGATTTTATTCTTCAGGTGCCTTTTATCCAGGAGTGCCTGTCCAGCCAGTGGTCCTGCGATACAAGAACAGATTGGTATATTTAACTCTTTACAATCTGCAGACGACATTTTTTAAGCTGAAGCAGACAACTTAAGAAAAGCTTTGTAAATATGTGAAAAACCTTTTCAGTTCTGCTTTTGTGATATGTGAATAGTTTGTAAAAGCATTATGGATGAAGGAGAAATTGCTTGCAACAAGCAATTTCTCCTTTTACCCCAATGCTTTTTGAAACTCGCCTGCTGCAAGATGCAAAAATGGGGCGTTAGATGGTAATATGATATTTCTCTTCATTTCTACAATAAAATTAAGTCCTATTGCTGAAATTAGAGCATAGGTTACAAGCTGGGCTATTCATAAAGCTTCGCCATTCGCCATAGGCGAAAGTCAACTTGGTTTGGCGAAAAAAGAAATGTACCCTTTCGTCAATTTGGCGAAAGTAAAATTGACCCCATTTTGTATAGAGTCTGTAATGGCGAAAGTGGGAAGAATGGCTAAAGTCTTTTCGCCACTACGAGTGGTAATCATTAATTGAAATTGAATAGTTTGACGTTGAACAGCTTAAATATAAATAGAAGTGTTTGGTTCCTTAGCCGATTTTCTAGTGAAAGCGCTCTTTTAGAAAATCCGGAGACCAAACATTATGTATATTTCCAATAGCAACGTCTAATGAAAACGTTTAAACAGGCCGGTTCCCGGTTTCAGTTTATGTGTCACACTAAAGTCGGTACCAGAATAATAAGACGCACCAAAACGTTTTCGATACTTATTTCTTTAGCTCACTGCGTTAAAAAAAGATACTCATAAAGGTGATATGGGACTTATTGCAATAAAAAGCACGCGAATAAAAAACATTATTTGTGTGTAAACACATTCAATATATCAAGCGTTTTAAATGATTACATCGATGCAATATTAGAACGAAATTCCATGGTACGGAATTTACGGACAACGAAACAACAACAACAACAACATGAGGAAAAGGGACTCCCGGTGAAAAATGGTAATTAAAACAAACATTCAAGGAAATATAACCTTTTATGAGCATATCTTAATGCATTGGAACTCCCACATTTAGTAAAAAGAACGTCATTATTGTACAAGTACTGTCAACTTGCCAGTTCAATGACTCCCAGATCACGTAAACGCTGCAGCATACCCTGCAAACTTTAAGGTTAGATATTCTTTTTTAAAATGTTTAATTTATTTTGTTTTATTTACAATCAAAAGTTATTTTATATTCTTTTTTTAAATGTTTATTTTGTTTTATTTAAAAAATGAATCATGCCAGGTGCATGCATGCAAGTTTAGTTATTTTCTGTCGTCTTTCTAACCCTGTCCCAAAGTTCTGTAAACATTTATTGAGGTATAGGATGTAGTACTCTACTAAGAACAACCACACAATGAAGTGGCTGATACAAGAACTGTTATTTATTTGTTCAATTTACACATCATTTATTTTATTATGTGATAAATACCATTCTAGCCTATTTCAATAATTGGTCTGTAAATTGAACAAATGAACTGTAATTTATATTTAATATTTCTGCTAAAATGGCTAAAAAGACTTAGCCAAATTTGGCTTTGCAAAAATCCAAGTGGCTAAAGAAAATTTGGGTAGCTTAGCCAAAATGGCTCATAATATTTTGGTCCAATGAAGAGCCCAGACAAGCATAATATTATGTCTCTTTTTTCTTTTTCTTTTCTTTGTTTCCCCTAGTATTCATTGGATGTGTCATAGAATTAGGATTTTATTTTTCTTGATACTGAATACAAACTTACATGATATGCCCTTTTATCTCTACCTGTGGGGACTTTGGAAATATGTAAAATATAAGTTCATGAATACTTAGTTAAACTATTTTAGTTTAAAAGGAAGAAAGTTATATGTCATACTTTGAAATTATATTTTCCGATTCTCTATCAGTACTGCAAGCCTTATCAAAACAAAAGTTGGAAAACCCAAATTATTTGTCAAATTATTCAAAGGATCTCTCATATTTTGTCTTCAAACAGACTTGAGTTCTGTTGGCTTCCAAGCCACACTGGTATCATGTGTAATGAACATGCGGATAGATCCGCTAAATCAGCTCTTAACCTTCCTATTTCAGATTTTAAACCTTCTATTTTAACTTACATCACATCCATCTGGCAATCAAAATGGAATGATGATGTTTTTAATAAATTGCATTCAATTAAGCCTACCCTCAGAGAATGGTACCCTTCTTACAGGTCCGTACCAAGAGAGGAAGTTACAATTGTACGAATCCGAATTGGTCATTCAAACATTACACACTCCTGGCTCTTGGCTAAGGAAGATGCATCTGAATGCGTTCCATGCAATGCGTCCTTTACCATCAAACATATATTACCCGATTAGATTGACTTTCAAAGAAGTCATGCAAAATATTTCAATGTCAACACTATTTATGAGCTTTTTGAGACTGTCAGAATTGAATTAAGGACATGTTTTACGGTTTTATAAGAAAATAATCCTTTCATAGAATTTTCTAAACTTTTGATATGTTATTTAGAATTTTATTGTGAATTAAAAAATGAAAAGAAAAATGTAGGTCCACGAGTTAGTTTTTTTGTAGAATGATAGTTTCCATAGTAACCGTTTTGGGCAAAAATATCAAAATGACCATACCATCTTCAAAGGTAAAAAAACAATTTTCTGGAAGGTTAATCAACACAAAAAATATGAATTCATACATTCAATACTTTATATTTCAATTTTCTTTCAAATTATTACAATCTGAACAATTTTTGTTATCCAAATCAGTTTTTCAAATTTTTGTATGCGACAAAAAACAATGAAAATGGATATGTATATTACAATTAAAAGAAGATATCTAGAAATTACGTTCATAGAATTTTCTTAATTTTCAGTATGTGAAGTAAAATATAATCTTGAAATACAAAATGCAAAAAAAGTATATGTTGACGAGTTAGTTTTTCTGTAAAATGAAAGTTTCCATGGTAACCGTATTTGAAAAGCATTTATAAAAACGACTAAAATAACGTTTAACTTGAAAAATAGCGGCTGGGGGCTTAATATGCATGAGAAGTACATGTATGTTATATAGTTAATAATCTTTTATAGTTTTATTGGTTATATGATTATTCATTGAAATAAAATGCATACAGTAAATTTTATCTGAATAAAAGCGTTTATCCGACTACTATGCAAGTACCTCTTCGATAGCAGAATATTATCTCCCTTGGATGCGCATATGAAGTGCGCAGAAAAAACTACCGAGAACGTCCTTAATTCTTTCCTTTCTCAAAAAAAATGGAATTTACAATAAATTGTGATGCCTTACACATTTTAAATATACATTTAACAATATCGTTTTCTCATTACAAACTATTTATTTAATATCACACATTCATTACAAATGATTAATCTACAATCATTTTTTTTTTTACAAATTTCCTATCTACTATTATTCATTCATTACAAATTCTTATTTGTTTTCTTTAAACAAATACATTTTAACCTGTTAATATTTTTGATATACATTTATCCACATCATCATAATGCGCGATAAATGACCTTAGCTGTCGATGCGCCTTAAAACACCATTCATTCATTCATTCATACTTTGAAATTGCAAAATCTGTCACCAAAATCAAATGTGAGAGAATTGGTCAAAGATGTTATTGTTTCTGAATCTTACAAACCCCTTACTCCATAAGACCTCTTTGCTATAGATAACTTTACAAACTGTTGCATTTACTTTGAACCAGTCATGAATGTAAAAGATATGTTACTCCTAAATATGGACTCATAGAAGTATTAAATTTGTTTTAATTTGGAATGATACAAAAAAAATACTTAGATTTATGCAACAGACTGTGATGCATACAAGTAACATTGGGGTCCTGCAAACCTGGAACTGAAGGATCCCAGGTTCATTCTCCAACGACGCTTCTGGTTTTGTGGTAGTGGCTTTTGGCAGATCCAGGAAAGTCATTACATAACTGAAAAATTGTTGATACAGTGTTAAACACCATATAAACCGGTAGCATTATTCTCTCCTTTCAGGATACGTTAACATGGACATGGGAAGGCTTGTCTGCGTAAGTTTATTATCATGAGTTCTTATGAATCCAATCTTATCCACTGACTATGTCTTTGTCAACATTGTCTTATTAGTCTGCTTTGAATATAATAATTTTTGACAGATTATTTTAGATAAACAATATGTATTAGTCAAGCATTTTTTTTAACAAATGTCTAATATAGCTTTTTTGGGATTGAGGCTGTTAAAGTGTGTTTGTCACATGGTGGAGTTTGTTTTGCTCCATCGAAATGCTATTCTCTTTTGTAAGATCTTTGAATGGCACATAACAGAATGTCAATCAAAGCAAGCAATTTCTCCTATCTTCACATTTTGTTCTTATCAACATAATGAGTGCAATAATGTTATGACAATACATTTTGTTGATTTTCAGGTTGAAGCTTTTTTGGTTGACACTATGTCAGTTCAATACAAATATGGAAATTGAGGTAGGTAAAAGATATGATTTAATGTTTCTGTCATTTTTAAAAGTATGTCGGTTGTATGATGGTGATCATTTCCTATTCATGCTCATGGGTAGAATTTTCTAAATGTCTTATGCTAGAAGTAAACATAGGTTCAAAACAACTTTAGGTGTTATTTCAATAAAAAGAAAAAAAATAAAGGGCCCCAACGTCACCTATGGTCTTGTAGGAGTGACCTTTCAGAGCCCTAACTCTGGTTGATTCAAGAAAGGGGGTGTATAACTGAAAAATTGTTGATACTGTTTTAAAAAACATCATACAAACAATAAATCCTGGTGTTGATTTTTTATGGGGAAACTGGTAATGCGACAATGTTTTCTCATGAAATAACAAGTGTTTGTTAACAGAAATTATTATAAATGTCTGTATTATGGATGTTTGGGGACTGTATTTCTCATGAAATAGCTCAAAACATTCATTAATTATTTACTGAGTTCATGTCATTATTATATATCATTTTTAAACTGTTTTTTTACTTGGATTTATTATTTTCAGTTTTTACCGGTTTATAAACCATCTGAAGAGGAAAGGAGGAATCCAAAGTTATTTGCTTCAAATGTCCGTCAAGTAATGGCAGAGTGAGTACCCATTTTGAAAACTGATTCATACATGCAAACCATTGTCATTTCAAAGTTGTTCATTGGTTTGTCTATAGTTTTTAACTTCTTCTTTCTACTCAACCATAGCATCGTTCGGTAATTGTTTTTTTCAAAATTAGTCTTTTTTAAATAAATGCACAAGTGTGATTCTCTTCTCTTCTTTAACTGCCAGTTTTAACTGGTTTTGAAAAAATATTTCTAAAAATAATTCAATTCCTTTCATTTGTGCTCAAATTGCCTATCAAATTAAACCCCTGCAGACAATTTTGAATTAACCATTTGTTGTTCATGTTTGTTATTTGCTTAAAACCTCTGGTTATGTGGGAGTGTCCATTGGAAAGGCACTTGAGAGCCCTAGCCTCAATCTGAACACATCGGGTTTATCCAATAGAAAACACCTCTGAAATAATAGGGATGACGCCATATTGAATGACGTCACTTTCTTTCGTTTCTAAAAATAGATCTTGAATGTAAAATCCAAAAAGTCGTTAAATTTGATTGAGGAAACAAGTATACATGTCAAAACAACAAGTTCGCCATTCGGTATGAGTTACTGATCAAAAGTGATTAAAAAGGATGTCCAACACTTCCATACACATTGAACTACTTAACATGCATGCTTAGAAAAGGTGTTAATCGGCGGATGCCGATTTACCTGAAAAATTGTAACCCTACACTTATATCCGAGGTGTATTTCACAGCTGACGGAAATACCCGAGTAGTTCCGATTGCCCTAGCCTAGCACTGGTGAATCCAGGAGAGCCTTCAGATAACTGAAAAATAGTTGACACAGCGTGAAATTCCATATAATGCAAGGGAATTATAAAGATCAGGCATTTTTTCGTTTATCTGATTATTGCTTGGTTATTTCAATAACTGATTATGCCATCAGTGCCCTAGAAACAAGATTAAGGTAGATTACTAATAATCCACCATTTTGAATTTATTTCCTTTGTCGGATTAATTTGGTTGTTCTCTGTAAACATTGGTCTGAACTTGAACTATTCAGTTAACACTAAATAGTTCGGGCCCCCATCGATGTATACTTAGAACAAACTAAGCAATCCGACAAAAGAATAAGTTTCAAAATGCTGAATTGTGGGTATTCTACCTTAAATAGATTAAAAAGTGATGATCTTTTCTCCTTAAATTGTTTGATGTTTGCTTTCAGTGCTTTAAAGGTTCCAGTCACAGATCACACCTATGAGGATTGCCGCTTAATGGAGAGAGCCCATAAGCTCCGATTACCCAAGTCCACTGGTCTTGTAGAGTTTCAGAAACTTCATAAAAAATTAGGGTGAGTAGCCAAAGGAGGAGTGAATTTTCTGGGATTTGTTTGGGTCAATCTACAGGGACTAACATCAGTGCATAACTCACAAATCCATGTATTTAATATTATACCATATCAGTATTTTATATAGTAAATATACATGGGTTTGCAAGTTATGCATTGATTCAAGCCCCTGTGGGTCAATCAGTGTCATTAACCTATTTCCAGACAATAACAACATTTGACCAGTTTTTTTTGCAGACGACTCTGGAAAACAATGTGGGAAAAGGATTTCTCCTTTTCCTACAATGTTTTTGGCCCTATCAAAGGATTGTTTTTTAATTCCATCACATTTTGAAATGTCATCTGCAAACTTTTTGATTTGGGACAGTTGAAAAATTAATGTTTTGTAAAGGGTTAAGCTGAATATTCTGTTGTGAGTACTTAAACAGTTTACTAGTATACCTGCAAGATAAATGAGCTATAATTTTGCCAAAAATATTTGAATGGGCTTGAGAATTTATCAATATTTCACTTATGGGTAACTATATTCATCTGTGTTGCTGTTTAATCCATAGAGGACCTTTTATTTCAATAGGAATAAAAACCACTTTCTGTGAGATTGTACTTTTTTAAAAATGAATGTTTTTTTTATCTGCAGTATAAATCTAGATCAGGTACAAGAGATGTTACAGAAATTAAGTGATATTGACCTTGAAGAAAAAGGTCAAATTACCCCAGAATACCTTTTACAATTAATGTTTTATCTATCCCCAGTATAAATCTAGATCAGGTACAAGAGATGTTACAGAAATTTAGTGATATTGACCGTTAAGGTAAAGGTCAAATTACCCCAGAATACCTTTTACAATTAATGTTTTATCTATCCCCAGTATAAATCTAGATCAGGTACAAGAGATGTTACAGAAATTTAGCGATATTGACCTTGAAGGAAAAGGTCAAATTATCCCAGAATACCTTTTACAATGAATGTTTTATCTATCCCCAGTATAAATCTAGATCAGGTACAAGAGATGTTACAGAAATTTAGTGATATTGACCTTGAAGGTAAAGGTCAAATTACCCTAGAGCAGTTCTCTAGATACCTACAGCTGCCAGTATCACCTTTGCTCAAAGGAGTTTTTGAATTATACGATAGGGTAAGTCAACCTCATTAACTCTCCTCATATTTTTGTAAAAGCAATGCAATATGTTACTTACAGTGGTAATACGCTGATCTTACTGTGGAATATCATTAGCAGACATAATTTTGCTTTGGTTGGTTGCTGTACAATTAAAACATTTATTTACACACTAATGATGTTAACGATATTCATGTATGGTAAGTAAGGGATTGATACAAAACCCAATAACATTTTGAGGTGACCTGGACCAGAACTAACTGTTATGTTCATTGAGCATTCCTCTAAACTAGAAATGCTAGATGGATTCTTGGTAAGTGACTTAATCTAATTTGGAACATTGATGTAGTATTGTTTTGATGGTCTTCATTTTAGACATACAATAAACACTTTTCATTAACAAAGTTATATGTACTTATGTGTTAAATTCCTCTTGGTAAATTATTTTCTTTTTGTTATGTTTCACCATTTGTATGTTTCACCAAATTGTATTGTCATGAAAAGGTAATGTGAAATACAAATATTATGTAAAACCCCCCCCCTCCATTTTCGAACAAATTTAAACCAAAGATGGTAAAACTAAAGGCTACACTTTGAGTGACAAAATCAAAATGAATCTTTTATCTCAGATAACATTAAATCATAATGAAGACTATACATTTCTGAATTCTCAGTTTTGTTAATTATTTTAGAAATGTTCGACAGATAAATGAAAAGTAAACATAATTTTGGGTCTATTTGTTTTTACTCTTGTCAAGACCCCGGTCTGATGATTCAAATGCTTAATAATGGAGGATCAAAATATGAATAGTACCATCGCATCAGCGAAGGAAGCAAACTGTCAATATCAAGATACTTTACAAATTAACCCTCTTTTAATTCTCGCATTCTACCATGCATCATAACACACTGGACGCAATGCGGTATATATTAATCGGTTTTCCTGGAACAACCGCATCGAGTTTACCAATCAAGTGTGTCGAGTTGTTTACATATAATAAAGACTCGATAACACGCCTCAGGCATTGTTTGACACAGGGATAACAATTAGCGGATTAATTTGGGGTTTTCGGAGATACTGTTAAGTGTGTCAAAAAATGTAACTGTCTGTAATATCTGGACAGGCGGAAATAAGGTAAAGATAAATGAAAAAAACATGCGCCAAGCAAATTCGCCAAATCGGGAAATCTTTTGCCAGAATGAAATAATATTCGCATTTGGCGACCGACAGCGTGAGCCCTGTATATATGTATGTATCCTTATGTATTGAAATTTAAAAAATAGACCAATTTTACTTGCAGGATGGGTCTGGTAAAATAGACTTTAGGGAGTATGTGATAGGATTATCATTGATCTCAGCTCCTGCTAACACAGACAGCACAATCTCACTAGCATTCCAGGTAATTAGAACATTGAATGTAAAGCGGGTTTTTCTTTTTAATTTGCCAACATGGTCTGCTTTGTAAACACCCAACTGTCTGCCATCAGATGTGCTGCAATATCAATTTTGGAGCTTAAAACTTATCGGAAAATGTTTTGTAGATCAATTTACTTTAAGTTAACATGGATGCTGGAAGTTTTAAATCTATGCTTTAAGTAAGGAATATATCCCAGAAGTTTTAAATGTATGCTGAATATTAAGAATGTATGCCAGCTTGTTCTATCTTTATTTTTATAATGCTTGATACCTACTATGTATCAAAATCTGTTATCTATCTAGTATGTATTTCTTTGTTAATCCATTGAAATGTAGATTCATTTTATTGTTGTTTACATTCTGCTTTGACACTAATACATGTATCTTTTTCTTTTCCAGTTGTTTGACTCCAGTCAGCAAGGATTTATTTGTAGGGAAGACCTGCAGTTGATATTACACAACGCTTTTGGTATGACAGAAATTGATGTAGACGATTTGTTTAACTTGGTTGATGCTGATAGAGATGATAAAATCTCATTTGGTAGGTTTTCTATTTCAATTTCTTTGTCAAAGTTCTATCATATTACAATACAACCTTTGAAACATGAACAATTATTGAAAATATATATTTTAAGAATGTTTCATAAAAGTTATTTTCTGTGAAGACTTACAGGATGCTGATACTTTAACCTGTCAATACTAGCTCATATGGGCAGTTTTCCTTTATAGTCTTGGAAACAGACTTCATACTTATGCAAACAGGTTAGATCCGGGTCAGCCACCAATTTATTTGGCGGCTTGCCTGTGATCTAACCTCTGAATATTATTCCTCATCAAAATTAAGCAGATTTTTAAGGTTTAAGAAAGGCAGCAACACTAAAATGCTTCTTACAAGATTACCCAGCATTCTTAGGATTAAGCTTGGAGTTTTCTTTAATCAATAATGAACAGGGTTGACGATATAAGTGAAATAATGTTGACACTAGATAAGACCTTAATAAGTCAATAATCACATTTGAGGGGGATAATTTGATGATTTTTATTGTACTCTTACAGATGAGTTCAAAACATTTGCTGAGGAGAAGCCAGAGTATGCTCCATTGTTCCTTGCCTACCAGCAGGGTAGAGATCAGAACACAAATGGTAACGCCATTATTGAGGAGGAACCTGAACACATCAAAGCGGAATAGATCAACAATACCTAGCACTCCTTCTTAACTTGTGTCCCCACATTGCAGTTTTAGACTGATTCAAATGGAAAGCAAAAGCAGACAACAATTATAAAGTATGCAGAATAAAAAGAAACAAATTGTGATACTTGGTAGATACCATTGTTAAGAAACAAAATAAATCTTTCAATTTACTTTTTTATTTTCATTAAAATTGAGAAGGATTGGCAGACATTGACTAGTCGGTATACCATACAACATTTTCTTTGTGATATTTTGGGTAGAAACCAATATGATGAAAGATTGAACTGCTCTTTCTGGAGATCTTTTTTTCTGTTATCACAATTGTTCCTTTTTTGGTCTGCTATTACATTAAATTGAGGATGGGAGAAAGGGTTGATTCATGAATCCTTATGACCATTGTTTTCATGAACTGTGTGTGTATTTAAAGTTCACAGAAACGTTTTCAAGGCTTCTGTTACAAGTTTTTGTTTTTTGAGCCTAATAGAAAATTTTGTCTTTACTTCATCTGGATCAATAAAATGTTGACCAAAGTTGAAACCATTTGTATCCACCTTATATTTTCTAAAATTTTTCTAATGAAGGTCATTTAATGCTGCTTATACCGAATCTGTATATTTTTTATAATGTAGTATGTTCAATGTACTTGTTTCATGTATAAATGACGTGAATATGTGAAGTCCTGTTCATGGATCCTATTCTAGACTCTTGAATACTGAATTGTTTAAATTAACTCTTTCCAGCCTATTGGGGAACTTTTTTTATACTGATCTAAATTGGAAACCATCATCTGCCCTAGTCTATCATTTCTTCTGGTCACAAAATCCCACATGGGGTATAGGTTCAACAAGTCCTTAACATATGATACTGGTTCATAATATTTTAAATCTAGTGTATTTAGAAAAGTCAAACTTTGAGAAACACATTTGAATCTATAGAGCAGTTAAATCTGGACTTGGAGTTAAGAGTTTCTTAAATGGTCTATGCAGATGCTTGCTTATCCTTTCCCCAAAGTTCTTTTTAAGGTGGTGGTATTTGTTGCAAATTATTGTGGAAAAAAGCTTTTTTCATAACATCTCACACCCATTCAATAATGGAGAGTTCCATTCCAACGCTAAAAAAAGTTGCACATTTATAACTAAAGAGAATAATGCTAATAAAACATATTTGTTCTTTGTCTCAAATTTTTTACATAAATATATTCCCATTATTGTTCACAATTGCAGCTTTTTCATTTCCATAAATCTTACCAAGCATCATTATTTACACATTGACATCAAAATGTTTAAATCTGTTTGTGCTATGGAAACATTTGCATCATTTGATGATATTGTGACAAAAGTATATTTTTGAAAATATTCTTATTCAAGGCTTGAATACTTGTTTAAAAGTACATGTAACTCCACGCTTTCGTAAGGTATTGTAGTATAATAAAAAAGACCACCAAGTCAGAGTTTTGACTTGTGATTGATTTGTACTAACTTCTGCATGATGAAATTTTGAATTAAATCCTAGATGGTATATGACATGTAGAGATAAGGATGTGTATTCAAAATATTCCAAAGATTTAAAATGATTTTTTTGGTGCTTATTGGAATTGGTTTGGCAAGAATTTGTTGAAGAAATGTAGAAAATAACAAAATGAATTGCACCTATTATCATAAACCTCTGCATACCAATACTGTAAGTTTTGGTTCGTAACTTCCATCAGTATTGTTCATTTATCATCATTTGTAAGTGACCTACCTGATTTTATTAAAGAGTAGGTGCTTTTTTTAATGGTGATTAACACAGGCATGAAACAAAACATTTTATTTTTTTATAAGCATTTTTGGAAAGTATTTCAAAGAAATTTTCTTATTATGAATAGTTTTGCTAACAATTCTTTCAAACCTTGTCTTGGGAAAGATTTAACTCTCTGGAAAGAATTCATAGAGCATGATAGGAATACAATTTTATGTTAGTAAAATGTTTCTTTGGTATGGTAGAAAGTTTGAAATACTATATTTCACCATTTTATCCCATGATAGCCGAAACTTTCTCCAGTAGATTGGTAAAGGGTTATTAAATTTTTGTAATATATCTAGTCTTATCACCAACTCTATTTTTATTAATGCACTGTGTTTGTGAACATTTGTTTTTTATGCCATTGTATAACCTGTTAACCCGTTTCAATTTTACAAAGAACACATTATAAAAAACATACCATTACAACATTTGAAGTAACATTGTCATGTGATCAAAAGTAAATGCTATAGGAGGCAAAATATTGCTTGAAAGGCTTAATACTACTTTCCTACCCCATATATGTGATTTTGAGCTTGGTCCAAATTAAAAAAAAAGAAGCTGACAACAATAGGTATAAGAATAAACTTAGAGTTGTGGTATGTGATAGAAACCATAACCATGTCCGAACATTATCACATTTATGTCGGTGCTTTTTTATTGCAGTAGGTGGTGCTTTATATAAATGTCCTTTGCCATTGCTTTCTATTAGTACTAACATCAAACTTTATTTAATAGTTACAACATTATCAGAGAAAACATCCCTTTTATAGCTTTACCTGTGTATGTATAGTTGTTAAAGGTAATCTTCATTGCTTGAACAAATGTTTTCTTATTCAGTATTTAATTCCATAAAAAGATAGCGAAAAGTTAAATCCATTTTTACTGAATACTTATATAATACAGAATAAGTGCAATACATAAGTTTTATGCAGTTATTTAGTTACTGTTTTATATGTGTGTCCTGTTCATGATATTGACAAGTTTAGGGTGCTAGCTTGTCCTCCAGAGAAGGTTTATGAAGCCATGGTTTGTAAAATGGTGCCTTAACCCTTTCCCAAACAATAACGACATTTGACCACTTTGTTGCAGACGACTTTAGAAAACATTGAGGGAAAAGGAGAACTTGCTCGTAACAAGCAATTTGTCCTTTTCCCTCAATGTTTTCAGTCCTTTCAGAAGATTATTTTTCAATTTCATCACATTTTGAAATGTCATCTGCAAGCCCTTTTAATTTGGGACAGTCGAAGAGTTGTTGTTTGAGAAAGGGTTAATCAAACACATTTGTTCTGCTTTTATGGTACATATAATTTGAAAGTCATCTCAAGCTTTTATGATATGGGCTCTGTGTTGGGGATATCTTAGGACAGGCTGTGCTGACCGATATAAAAAGATATACCAACTGGCCCTCTTATATGTTAAAGCATCATTCATCAAACCTGGACTCAGCTATTTGTAAGATATAGGCCAGTAGAAAATATGGGAAGGTTAACTTACATACATGTATGTAAAATTATGACATCGGAAAGTATTCAATTGATTTTATATAAAGCATATGCTATAAGTCTTCAAACTTATTATGTATGAAAAATTGAAAGGAAGCTCAACTTGCTAACATGGCATTTGAACAATTAGCAAGACAATATAAAAAAAGCTTCTTTACTTATAGCAATTTGATGCTCTTTCTTTCAATTGTTTGAAGATAAATACAGGCATATACTTAAAGGTTTAGTAGATTAGACATTGGGTATTTGTATTGTTCAGTAGTTGGTTATGGGACATTAGTTATGTAACTGATGATTATTTAAGGTTGATGAGTGTACTTAACATCCATTTCACAATTCTCTTTAACTGCGATATAAAGAAAACTATGGGTTAGCTCATATAGCCACATCAAAAAATAATGGGAATATAACCATACTTTTTTCATAGTCTGTCAGTGTCTTGGTAGACTTAAAAGATCAAATACATTGAAATTGTTTTTGGCAGTTTTTGAAAAAACAAATACTCTTTAGCTATGATACATATTTGATAGATGAAAAAGCATAAAATATGTCATACCTCTTATCACAGTCAATTATCTTAATTATAAATAACACTTGGTATTTTTTTTATACTTTTGTTTTAAAAAAAAAACTGTCATAGGTTTCATAAATGACATTGTGTAAAAAATGCACTATTACATCTTCATAATATTGAAAGCTATCATCTCATAAGCAAGGTGTTCCTGTGATTAACTTGTATGTAATCTTGTTGCATCCAGTGAAATGGTAATACTTAATCATAATACAACTGAATAGTGATCTTTATAAACTTATTGATATTTATTTAAACTTTGTCACAATTTCTTGACCATACTTCTTTTCTTTTTAGCTTTTATTGTTGTTGATAATTTAAAAATGTTTTTATGTACATGTGATAAAGCATTGTGTATTCTTTGAATAAATCTCATTATTTTAATTATGGTTTCTCACTCTTTTGTTTTCCTCCCAACACCAAAAAACAAACTTAACCCCTATAGTGCTGGAACTGACTTCATGCTTATGCAAATAGGTTAGCTCCAGGCCAGCCACCAAGTTAATTCGCTTCCCTCTTTGACTTCATAACCCCTATTGATTTTACAATAAAATCAACTACCAGAGTGTGGCGGATATTCCTCCTGAATATTAGGCATTTGTGAAACAGAAGTGAGATTAAGGGCTTTTTAATTGTATAGCTTAGTATCTGGTTTTTGCCCTAATGTCGGTCCAAGACTGTTTTTGCTGTTACAGACCATTTGAAACGTTTTTATATAGAAATTGGTCATTTTATTTCACATGGGTTTTTGGTATCACCTGAATCACATTATTGAACCATTATTATCACAATGTCTAATTATGCTTGAAGAAATCTGACTTGCATCATACAATGTGTGCAAACAACACATTGGTGTGTTTTACTAGTATAAAAAGGCTTCATGAACCATAATCTTAATCAATAATTATGTCTACATTGTTATACATACTAAAGTCTATTTGTTTTAACTTTCAAATGTACCATATGCCTTTGGCATAAGAAGCAGACTGTTAATTAATGGCATTACTAGTAGTCTGACACTTGTTTCAAAAACTTCCTGTTTGGGAACAATTATTTATATATGGGGTTGAATGCTGTGTCAAGCGTATTTCAATGGCGTTATATGGCTTTTCTGGATTTCATCAGTACTAGCAATGGCTCTGCAGTGTCCTGCCTAAGAACATTGCCATGAAAAAACTCAGTGCCACTGGTGAGAATATAACCTGAAAACCCTGTGTACTATTTAATTGATTGGCCAAATCTCAATGTAAATAAACTGATTTCTATAAGGGGCAGTCTTCTGCTAGACTAGGGAATGTTGAGTATTTTTAACCATTACAGTGCTGGAACCAACTTCATGTTTATGCAAACAAGTTAGATCACATTTATATCCTTGTCCACATTTCTACATAACTAGGCAAATTCGTTACTATTGAGAAAATAAGCATGACCCATGCTTCTCACATTAAAATTAATGTCGAAGTTCTTTTTCAAAAGTAATAATCAGAATGCCAATAAATCAGTATTCAGGAAGGAAGGACTTAAGTAACATATGCAAAGTCTAAGGTATGTTAAAGACTTGTTTAATTTTTTGTACAAATACATAAATACAAAACACCATATGTGAAGCAAAGTATGAATACAATGTACAATACTTATATACAGACTGCAAATCATATTATTGTTACAAATAAGACCAATATTATCATACAAAGGACAAGTAATGTTTAAACTTAAAAACAGGACCAGTATCCATGGTTTGTTACCATTTCCTTTTTACCACTAAAGACTTTAATTAGAGGTGATCAAATAAACAATTGATGGTGTTCAAATAAACGTTAACCAACCGATTCTCAGGTTTTTCCTTTCAAAACTATTCTTTGAATCAGAGAAATTGACAAGCAATTTCATAGATGAAAACAGACATACTTGAAAGTTTTACAGTGTTTATAAACATTGAAGTCAATTATTTCATTTTTGTTACAAACATCATCACACCTTGATCATAAAAATCATCTTTTCTGTGGCTAGGAAAATTCTATCATTCATTGCAACTAGTCCAACGATCCTGTCAATAATTTCCAAGGAAACCACTTGTTGCTTAGCAACATTATTGACTTGCTGTCCTGATTTTCGGTTTCTAAGCGAGTTTTCCACCGGAACACATTGTCTGTAGACGTACAAATGTTTGCTGCCCTCACAAATCACAGCATAAGAGCAGTCCGGTGGACAAGCAGTAAACTTCCTTTGTGACTTTGATGCTTGCACATAGCCAAAGGCATTGAACGTTGTTTGATGTGACCAAGCCCCATCCTCCTTTCTCCTCCATAACACACCGTCCACATCATGACGTAAACAAATTGAGGATTGCTCACTTTTATCCAATTTTGCATTGAACAACCACTGATGGCCACCAAGGTTATACTGAAAGAAAAACAATTTACTTATAAAAGTATTTACTTATAAAGACAAGAAATAATAAAGAAGAGGGAAAAGAAATAATGAAATCATCAATTATATCACAAATCACCGTTTTTAATGCGTGACCATGTGATCAACATTCTACTAATTTTTTTCTGTTTCCCTTTCTCATGCTATAAATAATTCTTTATGTTTTTAACAAATAGCCTTAAGTTTGAGAAGAGAGAGTGTGGGAAACGCTACAGAAAGGTAGCATTTTAAAGGTGAAGTCTTTTACGACTTGTCTACCATGGTAGATGTTTTTTCTAACAAGACATTTTGTTTTCATAAATCAAGAAAAATGAGGAATTTACTATGAAGTACATTTTAGTGAAAGTAAGCATTTTATAATACATTATTATGTGAATGTGAGAAATTGATATAAATAGGATAATACATTTGAAACCACAAATTATAAATCTAAGCAATCGTTTTGGCCTAAGAAGGTGTAAACAGTATATAAGCATTCTTAAAATGCCAATTGTATTAAAAAGGTAATAAGGATAAAGAAAAATGTTATGACTAAACCATTGGAATAACATCAAAAAGAGCCTTTTATGCTGCCAATAGACATCATGTCTAGGCTACAGTGAACTTACCACCTCACCATCACAAACCCTGATGTGCAAAAAAGACAAGAATTTTTACAAAGAAACCTATAGTCATTTTTGCAATGTCCTACTTGTAAACAGGAGAAATATATCAAAGGTATTTTACAAGTCAGATTTGAAAATACCCATCATAAAAACCAATATATACAGGTACGGATTACTCTCCAACATTATATCTCGCATCATACAAGTGAACTGAAAGCTTTATTTTCTATCTAGGACTATAGGTTTTAGATATAACCTGAAGAGAATCTGTTTCAATTATAAAAATCTGATGTTTTCAATTAGAAACTTCAAAAACTCTGTGATCAATGTACAACACTTGTATTACCAAATAAACTTAACTTAATCAATCTCGATGACTACTTTCTGGATACTAAACCAATACTCCTGCCGATTTGTGGGTAAGGCCCAGCAATTTTCACCGCACCTTACAGAGAATGAGCCCAGGACCCTTGGTACAGAAGGCCGACGCTCTACCATTGCACCAATGTCTCTTACAAGATTAGTGTATGATCATTAATAAGATGCACCCCAGATCTACAAACCTGGTTGAGAAGTTTATGAGTATCCCCATCGAGCGTTATCAACATAAAGTTCTCATCTGGATACATATCGCACTCCTCCAGTTGTTGTACATTATATGGCTTCTCCTGCTTCTCTGGGTCCGCATTCTAAACACAGAAATATAATGTTTGGAAGACTTTAACATACAAATATACATACATGTATTAGACTTTGATATCCCTGTTCCTTGCAACCATGTTTGAATATTTGAGTACTTAACCAAACAACAACGGCATTTGACCAGTTTGTTGCAGACGACACTGGAAAACTCTGTGGGAAAAGGAGGAATTGCTTTTAACAATCAATTTCTCCTTTTCCCACAAAGTTTTTAGCTCTTTCAGAAGATTATTTTTCAATTTCATCACATTTTGAAATGTTGTCTGCAAACTCTTTCAATTGGGAAAGTCGAAAGTTTGGCGTTTGGTAAAGGGTTAAAATTTTCTCCTCATTTGGGCCTTTCTCATGAATCTATTTTTAATGTTTTTAAGCACCAGCAGGTGCCAGCAGTTGTTTCGAGAAATCTGACAAGAGGTTAATTGAAACCATTGTGATAAAAGGAGGAAAGAGCAATTTGTAATACTGTCACAATTGTTTTGAATCCATTATCCTACAGGTGCCTTGAAAAGAGTTCATTCCTGTGTTATCTCCAACCATGCTAATAAAATGGCTGGCATTGCAGATAAGGGACGACAGGGTTCGATTTCGGATAACGACTTATTTTTTTGTTAGTTAAGTTTAGTTTAAAATTATTTATCTAACATCAATTGTGAAACAAGTTCGTCCAACTTAGAAAAATCACTCTTGATTAAGCTTCCTTGATAAATAACCAGTACTCGCATCAAATGTGGATTAATCAAAGGTTGCAAGGCAGATCCCGCTTCTAGCAGAATTCAAACCCTCAACCCTAGTGTCATGAGGCTGACGCTCTAGCCCACCACCACTGTCCTCTTTTCATTGTGAACTGTCCTAAAGGCACGATGGTTCTCCCAAGCCTAGTACTGGGGGTTACCCAGAATGCACAGATAAGTGAACAAGTCCTTGCTTATAATTGAACAACCAATAAAAACAAATTAAGACCCTTGTTTATAGAAAAATAAAAAAAGAAACTTACCTGATGTTCTGTGGTAAGATGTGCCAACCGTTCATGTATGGCCGCAACCTCTGATGGGTCCATTACCATTTCACCCCGGGTATCCCCAACAACTACAACTGGCCACATGGTCGAGTTTGCCTTGCTTAGAGTAATCTCCACTCTGAAATTAAATGATTTGTTTACCACTATGCCATCATGAGGTTAACCAGGGATTAACAGTATTCAACTAGGAGTTGGAAGTGTCTTGCCAATTGACACACCCACAAAGCAAGTGCTGCAGGTAGGGATTGAACACAGGACCTAGGATTCACAAGTCTACCACCATAGCCCTTGAGTCACACAGGACCCCCTCCTTCCTAAAGAATTAATCTTTAATTTGAAGTCATGCAATAAGCATATTGTTGAAAACATAAAACATCAGTCCAAGGAAGGCAGATTTAATGTAATAATAGTCAACTTATAAAAATTAACATGGTTCAGTACGAGAATTGTAAACACATTGTACCTTTACTTTAAATGGGAAAATGGCAAACCCTTGTGAGTAAAGTCTCTTTTTAATTGTATGCTATAAATTAGGAGTCTGCAAATATAATCCCTAGTGGCAAAAAGTATGAACATGTCAATTTTTAAATTCAATTCATATTTCCACCACACAAATATTCCCATTTAAATAGCACAAATTATACGAGGTGTTCTCTCTTTTCCATAAATAATATTCTCATGAATAACAATGCATAATTTATATCCAAATATAGATAATTCAAAGCCAATCATCAAAGCACAAATAATATTAAAAAAACTAAACAAAAAAGAAATAATGTAACATTCCTACAACAATCATTTGAAATCAATGTGATTATTTAAAATTTGCTCAGTTTAACAAATACTCATTTTAACACAATGATTTCAAATATTGTCTGCTTCAAAATATATATTAAGTTGCTTGTGAAAATAAATCTGTGCATTGTGAATAAAAGGGTGAATAATTCATCCACAATAACAATACAAGTGTTTGCTAATGACCTTTGATCTTCCAAAGTAAACACACTTGCATCAGCCTCCACTTTTTCGTGTAATTGCCCCTTTAAAAGTTCCTTCTCGTTTTTCAGCCCAAAGTCAATGTGTGTTGGTTTAACAGTGAGGTAGATGTCTGTCTTGCCGACACCAACAGGCACTGTAAACTGTACGGAAATATCCTCGTCTGTTTGACTCCAGGTGTAGTCAGGGGGTCGGATTTCTGAAATGAGTCATTATTAAGCCTTAGAATGCTGGGTAAATTTCTAAGAAAAGATTTTTGTGTCGTCTGCTTTCCGAAACCTTAAATATCTGCTTAATTTTGATGAGGAAAGATACTCAGAGTAGCAAACAGGTAAGATCACAGGCCAGCTGCAAATTTGCTTGGTGGCTGGCCTTTATCTAACCTGTTTGCATAAGCATGAAGACGGTTCCAGCACTATATGGGTTATTTACAAGCCTATAGATCATATGTAGGTAGGCTTAAGGCAACTCAAACATTTGTTTTCAGTTACATCACATCATTCTATCTATAATCAAATAAAACATTTAGCCACTGTTCATTTGAGTTGCACTGTTGGATATAGAGAAGTTTATATACAGGGTTCACGCTGGCCTTCGCAATTGGCGCCATTGGCAACAAAATCAAGAAATTGGCGCAAGAAAAACAAATTTGGCGAAAGTGCCTGGCGCCGACTATTTTCCGCGATAATTTAATGTTTGTTTACCGCATGGTTGCCGATCTCGAGTCAATATCGATTTGTTTTTACTGTAGAGCCGAGAACCATGTATCGATGGTTCCCGTAATCACAGTACTTTGATTTAGAACTCGGGAACCAGCTTGTTTATCAAATGCGATTTCCGATACGGGATAATACTGTTTTCACACTTGTTCAGTCCATTATCTGTTGATTGTCAAGTTTGTTGAAGGTGACACTTTCTTGTGTACACCATTTAGTCATTCGCCAGCCTTTACAACGTCAATTATATGGAAATTATGACTTTGATTACTTTAATTGCTTTTCAATCAAAATGTTTGCACTCGCGCTCCTTTTAAAGAAGTTGACATCAAATATCGACGAAGCCAGTTGTGTTGATTGACAAAAAATGAAACTCTTTTATGCACCGAAGTTTTGGTATATAAAATCCGCGATTTTAAGTGACACTTAATTCTGATCCAAGACAAGAGTGACTATAAATCGATCTTCTCAGTCGTTGAATAAGCCTCCCACTAAAAATCAAATAAACATCTGACTAGGAGGCCTGGAGGACAGGAAATAGTTAGTTATAATAAGACGCCAAGGTGAAAGTCATGTTTCTGCTATGTCCTGTTTCAAATGTTGAGTGTGAGAGAGGATTTAATCCATAGAACCTAATGAAAACAGCACATACAAATAGATAGAACAAACGAACACTTGAGAACCTCTTTAGAACCGTAGGTGACCTTAATGAAGGATTTCCCCTTCTACAAAAGTCTATTTTGGCTCCAACTTATTGATTTTGGCTCCAATTTTTTTAATTTGGCTCCAACTTTTTCAATTTGGCGCAAGTGTTGGCGCAAAGAAAATTTTAGCCAGAGAGAACTCTGTTATATACAAAGAAAAATCTCATTGGATTTATTGTGTCCAATTGTAGGAATTATGAGTGAAATCCTTCCTTATTTGGGACAAATCAAACAAGACGACAATGAACAAATTAAAGAGATTACAAAAAGTACAAGCTGAAAAATAAATACAAATGTTTAACGGTGACATCACTCTGTTAATAGGATAATTTTTCTTTAGCTGCCCATATTCTTCCTTAGTCACAATAACTCAAAATTGATTTCTATGTTGTCCATCATGGAAAGGTTACACATTCATGATCTATATCTGAAACATTTCTGCACAGTTTCTTTCCTCACCACTAAGCTTTTCATTTTGGACACTAAAGGTTCAAGGAATAAAGGTATTTGTTCACAGTAGAGACAATTTGAAAGTCAAAATAAAAATGTTGAAACAATACAGTTTTTGTATCATTTGTTTGATATACAATTAAAAGTAGCTATTGAAATTTATCTCAGTATGTAGAGTTTATGTGTGGTAGATTTCAAATCAGTCTCACACTGTTGGATTAAAATACTTATTTCAATGTTTACACACTAAAATAAATATAAAACCAACTAATTTTGCTTCCAATGACTATTCTTCAGTGTGTATTATACAACACTGAACAGTACAGCTGTTTTAAACTAAGAGATAAATGGTCACCTGCAGGATCCTCCTTCTCTTCATCACTGACCACAGGTATTGCTGAATCCTGCGTGAAAACAAACACTGCATCACCCGCTATTGATAACGTTTTCCCATCACTCTCTACTGCTGCATAATGAAAAGGCCTGCGACTCACCAACTGTCTTGTTCTCTCAACAGACCATGCATGTCTGTCAACTAAAATCAAGTAGATATAGGGGTTTCTTAACCCATTAATAAACATTAACAGCATTTGAAGACTTTATTGTAGATGACTCTGGAAAACAAAGAGGGGAAAGGAGAAATTTTCCCTTTTTCCACAATGTTTTCTGCCCTACCAGAAGCTTATTTTCCAAGTTCATCAAGTTTTGAAATGTCGTCTGCAAACTCTTTCAATTTTGGACAGTAAAAAATTTGGCGTTTTGTAAAGGGTTTAATAAGAAACATTGTACTGGCATGTTGATAAGTTTTAACATTTCTAGTCTACATGAATTGATTGTTTATTTTGTGATTATATCTTGTGTCAACAATTTTTCAGTTATTCTGCAATGCACAACTCATCATTTATCTAGCCTTAATTTAACTGCAGAGAAACTTTCTAGGTAGAACCATCAGCAACGAGACAACCTCTTCAGAAAATACACGAAAAGTCTGAATACTGAATCCAAGCTGCAGATCAGGAAACATTTCTCTGGCTATCTTTATCACTTTTCTTTAAAGCCTATATTGTTGGTTCTTTTCAGAACCTTCTTTTGGTTCTACTGACTACTTGTTGAAATGTTGCATGCAGAGGCATATCATGGTTGCATTTCTTTTGCAGATATCAATAACAGAGGAGGAATTACTTTGTCAACCATTTGATTTTTTCTTACCCTGTTAAAATGATCTCTTCAAACCAAACTATGAAGTCAAGTTTGAACAGAGTAATGCCAAAGTAGTTGATCATCAAAGATGGACAAAATAAAGATAAAAGGTTTGTTAGTATTTGACTTTGGTCACAATTTATATGAAGTTAAAAACATTGTGGGAAAAGGACAAATTGCTCATAACGTCTCCATAAAGAAAAAGATAAATACAGCATTATTCTTACCAGAGAAGAAAGAGATCCATTCTAGTATGGTCAAATATTGCGATCTATATTTGTCCTTCTGTTCTGGGGTTGACTCAGTTACATGAACAACCAGACACTCTATTTTATGTCCGTCTGCAGTCTTTACCTCCACACAGTCAGACAACAAACATGGCTGGTTCTCGTCAAATACAGATTTAGAGACAAGTGTCTGAATAAAAAGGGAACATGTCCCATTATACAAGAGTTAATTTGAACCTAATGAGTAATTCCAAGTACAGTAGGGCAAGTTTTTTTTAAAATTTATTAATCTTAAGAGAAATGCTAATAATAATAATAGAAAACATATAGCTACTTTTTTTTCAGTTGATAAAGACAACTTCAATAAACAAGGAAAGGCTAATTTTCCATACTTAATAATTTGCTGTCCGATGTTGTTTCCAAATTTGAACAAGACATTTGATTCAATATGAGGGAATTGGATTGATTTGTATGACAAATATTTGCAAATAACTCCATCATTTCATGGAAACTCATACATATTTGTGAAAACTATTTGTTCTTTGGAAGAATTGGGCTAGCAAATTTTGTAAAATATGACAGGATAAGAAGGCATAAGCATTATTAGCTGTGTTTAACAGCTTATTATATAATTCAATACCCAGTTGTTACAAATTTAAAAAAGTCTTTTTTACTTATAAAATGCCACCTGAGGTCAAGAATTCTTAATGAATGTTATGTGTGTAAATACCTTTACCCACTTAACCCATTACCAAACAATAACAACATTTGACCAGTTTGTTGCAGATCCTACAATGTTTTCTGCCCTATCAGAAGATTATTTTTCAATTTACACAGTCACATTTTGAAATGTCGTCTGCAAACTCTTTTTATTTGGGACAGTACAAAATTTGGCGTTTGATAAAGGATTAACTGAAAATCATGTAACTTTTGTTACCTTCCATTGGTCAGTGTCACCTGTCCGGTTCCCTGTATCTATGACATGCACTTTCCCAGCTCCATCAGATATCACTGCAAGATCGGAAGCCAGAAATTTCAGCATCACATTTAGCCTGCCAGAAACATGTTTTTGGTTTCCAGCTTCAGGAATGGTGTACACACTGGGCCCGCACGAAACACGAACATCCTGTGTAATGTATCAATAGCAAAGGAGCATTAATTTGTTCTTGAATTTGCATTCATATAAATGACTAAAACATTTCTTTTTTTGCAGATGTAATTTCTTGAACATCTAGGTAAAACAAGCACTAGCTTTTAATTGATCCAATCAAAAGTAGGGCTATTAAAAGTAAGATTCTTCTTAGGCTATTAAAGTAAGATTTTCTTATTGAAACCAAGCAATAAAGAAATTTATTGTAAAATTGATTTCAAGCCTCATAATGACTTTTGAATAAACATGACAAATAATAACAAAGTTGGATGTTTAAAATCTCCATATAATCTTTTTCATCTTGATGCATGTTACATTATGCGAAAAAATTGAGAGGATCATTAATTTTGTTCTTATTTTCATACATATACTGAATCCTTCCATTTCGAAAACAGCTAAAGGTTTCAGAAGTCCATGTAATAAAAATGAAAAATCTCATTTTCCATCTGTACATTTACAAAGTATCATGAAGAATTAGTTGTTCTTGTTACATCATAAATATTGTCTGCTGTTGCTTTCAGTGTGAACAGGTGAAATGAATTTATAAGGAAATTGTCTATTTAAAGTTCATACATGCAATATGTTGAAGTTAAACCCCTTACCAAACAATAACAACATTTCACCAATTTGTTTCAGACTACTCTGAAAAACATTGTGGGAAAAGGAGAAACTGCTCTTAACAAGCAATTTCTCCTTTTCCCATAATGTTTTCTGCCCTTTTAGAAGATTTTTTTTTTAATTTCATGTCATTTTGAAATGTCGTCTGCAAACTCTTTTAATTTGGGACAGTGGAGTTTGGCATATGGTAAAGGGTTAAATAAATAATTCATCAAACAATACACATACATGTCCTGAGACTTTTCGCACATTCCAGTCCTGATCGATATAATATACGGTATTAGTCTGCCATAAGTCTGTAAATAAATGATTATGGACCCCAAACAGCTTGGTATGGTGAAATGAGAACTGATCATCTCCTAGTTCTGTCACATCAAACCCTGTTCAAAATATAAAAATTATATTTCACAATGTTCTTTACCTGACTTCTTCATAGATCCATATTTCAATTGATAGAACTTTTTGTACTAAATCTCAAATTAGAAATTAATTTGCTATAGCTTTCATTCAATCTTCATGTAGCCATTTTATCAAATACAGTCAGCGTCATGCGTAAAAGGTCACTCGGACATAATTTTATCCAATATAACAAAATTGGTAGACACATTGAATCAGATATTGAGATAAAACACCTTAATATTATTACTAAGATGACATAGTCAATCCTCAGATAAGTAAGATTTGTCAGTATTGATCACTTCTTATTTAGACGGAAAAAAAAAAACATTTCAAGAAAATTACAATCAGTAATTGTGTTTGGAAGAGTAGAGCGTCTTCTATGTCCAAGTTACATGCCTTTTCTCAAGGTCTCAAGGCAAAATTATAATGTCAAATTTAGATCAAATATCTGCCATATTATCTTATTTTATGTTGATATGTTCAAAAGTTTGCCAACATATATACCATTGTTGCTAAATTGCATTTTGAAAGTTTTGACAGAATCAAAACAGGATCAAGAAATTTCTGCATTGACTTAAGAAGTATTGTGAGAATGAATCAATCACAATACAAATGCCACTCAATTCCATTTTCAATCTACCTTTATTGTAATATGAAGGATATCATATGAACAAGTTTATCAACTTGGGACTTATGTAACTATTCAGGTTTGAATCAACCACTACTGAAGGAACACTGGAGAGATAACATTACAACAAGGATATGCTGAATGACATCCAAAGAGACAATATGAACTGACTAACAGTTCCATTACAACATTGCAGAATGAATGAATAAGCTGAGGAAGACAGTCCACTTGATGAGACCAAACAATGATGGGTATGCATGACCAGACCTAAAGCCGTGAAATACCCTTTCACAATTGAAAATTTCCTTTAAGTCATGTAGTTATTCCACATATCTTAATTTACACTATGTTTTGGATCAAGTTCAGCAATTAAGCTATAAAACTTCAAAAACACAAAAGCAGAGAAATAGATAACAGAGATTGGCAACTCCCGAATTATCGCCAAACTCTCATGTGCCGCGAGGTTACTGCAGAGAAGGAAAGTGTGCACCTGTTTATCTGTTGACACGGGAGATGTCAAGCGTATTTGATACTTCTTTATCACAGTAAAGTAGCTATGTCTTGGTTATCTGAACCAACTTCTGGACATTTTGGTTAATTTCATTTTATTAATTTGATATAATGTTAGAAAAAACATCCAGTAGGCCTCCTTTTTAAATGACAGGCTTGATTACCATGTAATTGGACTTATAACGAGAATGTCTTTCAAGCAAAGGTTTGAATAGTATTTTGTAATAAACCATTCATCGAGTGACTCTATTTAGTTCCAGTTAATAACCAAAGCACGAATTTTCCACTAAGATATGACAGTTTTCGTCAATATAAAAAGATTGTTTTTCACTTCATTTCATTTATTCTGTGTCGTAAAACTGTTTACAGTGCTAATAAACAAAATTCTTATCACATGCATTTTAACATCATTAAATACTTTTAATTTTCTTATATTGAAGCATTTGGCTTGAAATAATGTCATGATGAAAAATGTGTTTTGACAAAATTAGCACTGTAAACAGTTTTACGACACAGAATAAATGAAATGAAGTGAGAAAGCAATCTTTTAAAATTGACGAAAACTATCATGTCTAAGTGGAAAGTTCATGCTTTGGTTATTAACTGCAACTAAATAGAGTCACTTGATTGATTTCAAAATATTATTCAAACCTTTGCTTAAAAGACCTTGTCGTTATAAGTGCAATTGCATGGTAATCAAGCCTGTCATTTAAAAAGAAGGCCTACTGGAATTTTTTGTTTTGTTTTAAACATAAAATCAATTTAATAAAATGAAAATAAAACAAAATGTCCAGAAGTTGTTTCAGATTACCAATCAGATAACAAAAACATAGCTATTTGACTGTTATAAAGAAGTATCAATTTCGCTTGACATCTCCCGTGAAACAGGTATGCACTTTCCTTATCTCGCAGAACCTTGTGGCACGTGAGAGTTTGGCGATAATTACGGAGTTGCCAATCTCTGTTATCTATGTCTCTGCTACAACTTTGGAAATTCTTGGTTGGAATTCAAGATGGCTGAACTCATTAAGGTAGTAAATGGGACGTATTTGGTATGCAATAACTTCTAAATGACAAAGAATACAGTAAAATCTGTGTACAACAGCCAGTGAAGGGACCAAAGTGGCCGCTGTGCACAGACTGGCTGTTGTTCACAATATTAGCCCTCCTTTTTATATTTCTCATACAGAGCAGTTGTACCTTAAAAATGTACATGTAAAAATAAGCATTGTTTAAACCATTTATCCTTTGCAAATAAATCCACACTTTATCCTAAAAAAAACAAAAAACAATGATGTTAGATAAGTTTATAAACACAAATCAAGAAAGGGTTACTGATTCAGTTTGAGTTTCCTATCATTGCCGATCATGTAACAAATTTACTCTTCAATTTTAGACATCATTTTAACATCCAACCATAAAACCATTGAAAGTCATATTCACCATAATCAATCGCAAATTTTAAATGTTTTTCTACCAGAAGAGGTCAGGACAAATTAATCTGCATAAAAAAACATCTAAAAACCAGTTGTAACAACGTTCCACTATCTTTTCACAAGGATAGCCACATCCAAATTCGTCCATAACGTTCTGTTTGCCTATGGCTACCCTTTCCATAGGGATGCATCCATTACCAAACTCGTGACCAATAACACGCGAAGAATATCCTGATTCTAACAAAAAAAAAAATCGAACTAATTCCTCTTTTGAGATAATTTTGCCTTTTGTGCAGACATGATGGCGAAGAATGGGAGAAAAAAGAACATCTGTATTGTTTCTGAGGCATTAATATGCTTTGTATGTGAAACACATGTTTAACCCTCCAACTAGCTTATAAAACTTAATTCAGTTGAGCTACTTAAAAAGAAAACACCGCCGTACTAGGAAAACAATTTCTGCAAATATCTAGAGCCAACTAAGCATTAAAAAAAATCCCCCTAAACTAGCGTGTACAAACTATGACATATTATGTAATCTATTGACAAAGTGTACACATAGGTTTAAATCATCCCTCGGGTCACAGTTTGTGTACTAGTTCGCCCACGTGTTATCGACTTTCTTTGTTTGCACGTCCTCACTTTTGTTAGAGGTGTGAAATTTTCGCGCTGCATGTAAAGTGGCCGTTGTGCAGGTGTGATATACAGTACAAATAAACCAATTAGTGTGGCTGTTGGCTGCATTGCACAGACTCCCGTTAGGTGCAGTGTATTTAAAGAAGGTTAATGCAATGGTGGGCCTGAGCTGGCCGTTGTTGACAAATCGGCCGTTGTTCAGGTATGACCATTCCCTCAGATTTGACTGTATCAAACTGAAAATTTCGAAATCAACAAAATCATATCATCCCATTAAAATTGACATAAAACAAAAATGTTTGAATAAACCTCCATTAAAACATTTTACTTTGTACAAGTATGAAATATTTTGGTTGAAAATTAATGGCCAAAGTCATGATCATGCTTGTGTGGTTAAGTAAACATGGTATAACTTCGTTATGGAAGCGAAGATTACTATAAAAATGCAGGCAACCATAAAACAAAATGGTAACACTTCCGGAAAATGTCAAGTATGATATGTTCCAGTGCATGGTTTTTTAGTTTTACTTTGCACAACTTTGTTAATTTTTGGTTGGAAATCAAGATGGCTTAACTCATTAAGGTAGTAAATGGGACATATTTAGTATGCAATAACTTCTAAATGACAAAGAATATCAAACTGAAAATTTCGAAATCAACAGTCATATTATCCCATTAAAATGAAAATAAATTAGAAATGTCTGAATAAACCTCCATTAAAACATTTTACTTTTTACGAGTATGAAATATTTTGGTTGAAAATAAAATGGCCAAAGTCATGATTATGCTTGTGTGGTTCAGTAAACCTGGTATTACTTCGTTATTAAAGTGAAAATTACTATAAAAATGCGGGCAACCATAAAACAAAAATAACACTTCAGGAAAATTTCAAGTAAGATATGATCCAGTGCATGGTTTTTTAGTTTTACTTACTACAACTTTGTTAATTTTTGGTTTGAAATAATGATGGTTGAACTCATTAGGGTCGTAAATTGGACATAAAAGGAAGCAAAATCCCCCTTTCCGTCTCATGTATCAAATATCCTTGAATGAAACCACTAATTGTTTCAAGATGTTAAGTCAGTTATGTAACATCAAAAGACTACAGGACAAAATTGTGCCCTTTGATGTTTGTTTTGAAGCAACTCTTGTCCCAAGTTTGGGAAATAACACATTTCCCTTGAAGATGTATATATATGCTAGTTTGGTGGTGGTGATTTATTACTGCATGGGCTACTTAGGTAATAATGGACTGCTAGGTTTTTTTTTAATTGAAGCTGACCAAAATTGAATTTTTTTTTCAACCTGTTTTTTTTTTCATCAAAATATTTCAATCATTTTGGGAATTTTTCATTGGAAATTGGGATAATTGGCCACTTAATTTGATTGTGAATTGGTTAGTTTTACAGTACCAAACATATAAAGAAAAAAATCTCTGTATGGTCTATATACATGTCCAATGTTGAAAGGTGAATTCCTAGGGTCACCAAAATTTTGATAGGATGATTTTTGCGATAAGCAGCCACCTCTGTTAAGCAGCCAATTTCACCCTGTCCCTTGGGTGGCTGCTTAACGCAAGTTTGACTGTATTTAGAAAGGCAATAACTTCTAAATGACAAAGAATATCAAACTGAAAATTTGGAGATGTAGAAAAACAAACCCTATCTTTAAAATGGACTTAAATTGAAAATGTTTAAACAACCCTCCTTTAGAACATTTTGAATTTAAAACTACTGAATTATCACATTTATCACACCCAACCACGAAATTGCGAACAATTCAATCAAGTTTGTTGCAATTAGTCATGTTTATTTCTTTGATAATCACTTCATGAACTTTCCAACAATAACAATACAGATAATTCGGTAAAAAAATAATTCAATCATAACTTAAAACACGCTTATACATGTGTTGCCTACTTCGCATTAAGTTGAAAATGGCTTCGATAGACAGATCTCAAAAGATCTCGCTTAATAACGTGTCATGTGAGAGTTTGCAAAACCCGGCTAAAGGTTAAGAAGGAGTTGCCAATCTCTTTTATCTATGTCTCTGTGATGAGGAATACTGACATGTTACGCGTATGGATTGATTAAAAAAGGAATTATTTACAACTGGGAGTAATTATCATTTGATATATTACCGTGATAATGGAAATATGGGTGTTTAAGATTTCGTCTGAATGTCCAACATTAAAATAATGGTTTGGTGTGTCGGGAGATTTGGTCGATGCAAAATTTTCACAATATTTCCCGATCACGTCGAAACAATTTGACTACTGCACAGGTTTATTTGAAGTGTCTCATGAAAGTTCATTTCAGTAAATGGAAAAAGTTATTTCAAGCGACAGCTCTCTCAAACTTGTTGGTGGTTTTTCAGTTTTCATAAGAAACTTTGGGATAAAGAGACATAAACCTGTCATGGACACGTGTAACTTTTGATGTCAGAATCCTCGAAAACCAATGTCGTATCGCCATAACCCGCCAGTCAGGTCTTTAAACGTTTATCAACATTAGCATTCGTGTAGCATAAACTTACCATTATCAACATTTGTTCTGTACATGGAAAGCTTGTCCAAAGACAGCTTGTAACTTTCAAACATAGAGTTTATCAACTCCCTGTTGATTTTCAGTTCTCCGGATGCCGCCATGTTTATTTACAAATTACAGCGATAAATAACTAGAATCTGATGTTCCCAAATAAAAATTAAGATTAAAATAATCTATATATTTGTCATATACCATATCAAGATAGAAACAAACCATTGTTCGCTATGTTTCTGTTTTGGTTGGTATTTTTTTTAAAACAAAATGCAAGCTGAAGGAATACTTCCTTATGTCAAAAACTCAAGTTCGTTAAATACAATTTTTTATATTCTAGGGTTTTAGGGAATTTCCGAGATGCTAAAAATAACACTAAATGGAATTTCCATGAGGTTACTTGAAATAGGATTGAAATAGACCAGTTGTCATAATTTTGATAGCGTTGAAAAAAAATAATTTCATCTGTGCTGGTCATCTTGTACAGGTAAAAGCATTCTTTTCAGGATAATCTTATTACCTAAGGCGTTCATTTCAAAGGAAATCGTTACCATTTATTTCAAAATGTCATGTATCATTATACTGGGTATTACCAAATACCGTTGGCCTTAGTTCAGATAACTGGTCTCGAAGGCTATTGCTATTTTGACTGACGCCTTCGAAGCACGATAAATGTCCAAATGACGAAAAAAGCTTCGTTCACGGATCATTATTGAGACTACCGTTGGCCTAAGAAGTAAATTTCGAATATATTAATTCCAACCCTATATATTCAAACATTTAAGGTTAATATGAATACGCATTTATATTTTTGTTAATCACTATCATAATTAAGGAAAATAAACTGGTTATTACCATACAAATTCCCTATTTTAATTTTGCAATTTTGAGACTAAAAAAAGGCACAAGAACTCCCAATTACCGATGATTGTATAAATTCACCTTGTTTATCCATCTGGAAAAATGGTAAGAGGTCAATTCCTAAACAAGAGCAATCTGCGATGTCATTTGGAACGTTTTTTTTTCAAATTTGTTTATTTCGTTTCTACACATAAATCAAAATTATAATGAGGTAAAGAAATCTACCTTGAAACTTAACATTTCCTTGCCTTTATCATAAGTTTTTTGTAAAACTGTTATTATTCGTTAAAAAGACATTGTGCAATGGTCAGTGAAAACAACAAACTAATCACAGCGGAAGATATCTGATTGGTGGGTGCATGCGCCAGAAATCTGGAAATTTCTGGAATCGTCGGTAATACATATACGACGGTAATAGGTATACACACCAATATGTCCTTAAGGACTATGTCATGGCCAAAATAGATTATCAACACTCCCAAATATGAACACGCAAAAAAGCATAAAGACAAGCCGTGGCAACTTAGAAATGTTATTATTGATGAAAAAAGCATTGTCAAATGTCAATAAACCTCCTCAGGTGTTTTTGTCATGTAGTAAGAGTGCAGCAGACGAAAAGTCTATCCAATTTAGATGACAAACTCAACATAATGATAAAGAGCCAACCTCGATGTAGAGCAGCCGAGCGTTAAATTTCCAAATAAATGAGATATAAGTTGGTGTGTAAAGAAGCATGAACACACCATGCTCAAAATTTGCATCCTCCATCTTGCCTTGTACTTGATGTTAGAAAAACTGTGTTCAAAAGGTAATCGCTTCGTATCATGCTTTTCAGTAGCACAATTATGAAAGAATACTTATTTGCCTTCAAAAGCGAACCTATTGATTGTGTTTATCTTGCTTCGATTATGTTTATTCGGGCTGTTTGGTCAGTGTGTAAAGTCAAAATTAGATGTAAACAAATCAAAATGGAAATGAAGTGCGAGTTACACGATTTGTACAAATGCGCCAAACGGCATAGTTGTTGGAAGATGGGCTATTTTCGCAAAATTATGAATGATGAACTTGTTTTCGGACATATTCAAAGCTTTTGATAGCTTTTAGTATATTTGTAAGCAGAAAATTATTAGACCTTCAACTACCGAGCGAATTTGATGACAGACTTTTTTGAGCCGTTTCAGCCAATTTGTTGACATCGCAAAGTACCATTTCCGGCGAAAAACTGTTTGGAGGGGGGATAGAGTTGAACGCACACTGATTTTACTAAACTGTTTATTTTAATGGATCAATCGATGGCCTTTTTTCAGTAAATAACAGTACTCGCGATTTTCTTTTAAGTCATGTAGGTTTCCCTTCAAAATGAGGGGTTTTCTTTCCATTTTTCGCAAAGCCCACTTGCCCCCCTTCAATATACCAATTCTACTTAAAAAGGTATCAATTTGTTCACTCAAATGAAAAAAAGCCCTGCAATCGATTGTTTATGTTTTTGAATGTAAAATAGTACATATAGCATCAAGTTCCATGACCGACCAACTTATTCATAAATTACAAATGCACATAAGAGGGCCTTATTGACACTACATACATTACCATAGTATGTATTAGAAATTTGAATAGTTATTTTTCTTACTCCATGTAACCCATTTTCAAAATTGATCATGATTTCATTGAACTAAACATGTTCACCAATTTTGACATAAATCAGCCTTCATGCATTCGTTAGTGAACAAAAAGTTACTTTATAATTTGATATAGTAATCTAGTTCTTGGACCAAGAAGGAAAATGAAAAATGTTCCAAGCATGTACAGATCCATGGCTATGTTAAATGAAGATTGGTAAATAAACGTAGCACAACATAAAAACAGTGTTGACCAACTGACCTAGTTATTGACATCTCTTTACATGTTTCAAAAAAAGTGTATTGTTAATCTTTTAAATGAATAAGATTAAATTGTATGTTATGAAGGCTAATTGAAATAGGTGTATGTTGACAAATACATTTTTTCTCAATATGAAACCATTCAACGTAACACAATATCATTACAAACATCATATAGATACCAACAACTTAAGTTTTAGTTTCAGTCACAATTTCTTTAAAATTATTATTTGTGTAAACTTTAATGTATTTTAGCGATTAGTGGCCACCATACTTATTTATTGGTACTACCCTTTTGTGTAAAGTGAGCCTTTGGAAAATGAAAATTATTGTGTACATATCAGTACTTTGCATAAAAAATAAAGGAATAAAGTTAAAATCAAAAAGTAAACTCTCGGTGTATCTAAATGGAACTCTTAGCATGGTCATGCATGTAATTATATACATATTGGTGCAATCTTTAAAAACTTGTCCCAAAAAAGGATGAATTAAAACATGAATTATTCTTTCTTTTTTATGTATCAAGTTAATTTTTCTATTCTAACATCTTTAAGAAAGCATTTTTAACATCATCTCCGTAAATGATAAATGTGCTACATTTATCCAATTACATCAATATAAGAAATTCGTACCCCACCCACCCATTATCAAATTTCAGCCATGACATAGTCCTTAAACAGAAAGTACCAGTAGTGATAAAACTTGGGAATCGTATGCAAATTTGTGTCAGAATCATTCAATGTTTAAAGGCGAAATATAGTACTTAGTATTTTGTTTTTGTCAACTGTTTGAAATGATTTGTGAGTCTCGATTTTGTCTTGGTCATATATGATCAGAGTGATTGACTTCCCAGTAAACAAGATAGTACTTAATTTGATTTTCTTAATCATTAATGGTCTTAAGTTGTGATCAATCTAAATTCTTATTTCACAATATTTCTCGGTATATTTCCTAACTTATTTTTGTCATCAGAGAAAATCTGATACCTTGAAAGCCTTTACCTCATGTTAATATGTTTCTGAATGGTCCGAAATGAAAATAGAAGACTTGGGTTACAGGAATAGTAACTGGCTCATTGTAAGATTTGGTAAGGAACATTGTAGCAAAATGGGGTTTTGCTTGTAATGAGTGGGTTCTCATTTTAGAAAAATCATTCTAAACATTATTTCTGTTATCATCAGGCAGTTAGACACCTGAACAGGGCTGTTTTATTCTTCTCATATGACCAAAATTATTTGATGGCAACAGTCATTTAAATCAAGTAGTGATAACTTCATTGAAAGGTGGAAAGTACATTTTCCAAGCCAGCCAAATTAATATATAAGATAAAGGAGGTGAAAATAAATTGAAGAGATTGACAACTTGTTACCTTTGGAACCAAAGGATTGCATCATTTAAGACAAAATTTGTTTTCAAGTGTTAATCATAGACTTTAAAGAAAACCAACTTAAGTTCTTTATATTGACTGATTCTTTTGATGGACTAATGGTAGTCTTGTACTGAACCCTTCATATGATATACCATTCCAGATTTTACATTAAAGGAGCTATTTGTCACACACTGACGTGCTGAATCCAAAGAAACAAACATGTTTATGGATCCAAGTGACACAGATATCCAGATCCTAAGGAAGGATATCGAAATTGACAAGCATGACGTTCTTGGACGAGGAGGATTTGGTCATGTGTTTGCCGGTTATTTGGTGGATCACAGTAAGGTGGCTGTCAAACTACTAATCGACCAAGGATCCTTGCCAAATAGGTAAAATAAAGTATTCAATACGATGCAGCTGCATCAAAGAAGTTTATGGGAAGTTAAATGCTATTCCAAAATGAAACCATATTTCAGAGTTTTATAGAATAGTAACCATGTCAATAATAATGATAGCTAATAATAATATAGAAATAAGAGGCTACATGGGTTCAAGTCATAGAAACGTCTAAATATTCAATCTTCAAAAGTTTGGCCTATTCAAAATGAATTCATGAATGGAATATGGTAGACATATTCATGAATATAGGTTTTGTGTGGGGAAAAAAACGAAACTTTTCTCTACCTGTGAGAGTTCTTATCCTTCTACTTGTTACATAGATTATTAGTCTTGACAAAACCTTTTTGATGAGTGCCCACAGAGTAATATCTCATTATCTGTCAAATGAATGTCAAAATACTGCCACTGTAGTTAAGTTTCAAATGAGATTACCATCAATTGGTGCCAACACATTTCTTCTCATCCTTGTTTTAATATATATGCAAGTATTGCAAGAAATTGCATGTGAACAAAGAATATTTTACTTGTGACTAGCAATTGCAATTTCTCTCATTTAAGACAATGGTTCATAACAAGTATCTTCACAATGTTTATTGTCATAATTCATAACTGCTGTTTGCTATTGCTTCGAATTTGGGCATGCAATAAAGTCTCACATAAGGGAATGGATTAAATAATTAGAGTAAAGTCTTTACCACCTACAGACGACATTTTTTTGCTTGAAGCAGACAACTTTAGAAGAGGTTTGTATACAGGTGAGAAACCTTTCAGTTCTGCTGTTTTGATATGTGCTTGGATTGAAAAAGCATTGTGGCAAAAGGAGAAATTGCTTGTAACAATGCATTTTGAAATTCGTCTTGCTCTAAGACCTTCATGTCACCATTAAGGAGAGAAAGCTTTTAGAAGCTTTTAGCTTCCGTTCCAATCTGTTTCACTAAATTGTTTGTAATGTATATACTGGTGTTTATTTATTAAATAAAATATGTTTAAACTAAGACGCAAACATGTGGCGTTAGGTGGTAATGTGTTAATGTCTTTCTGGCTCATGTTGGAGGTCCTAGTTAGTTAATTTCAGGTGTCAGAAGACATGTTAACTAATCTCCGATATATTCATTATACTACAGAAATGTGAGAGAGTTAAGGAGAGAAGCAAAGCGACTGAAGGAACTGAGCCACCATGGTAGTATTATAGACCTATGTGGAGTATTGTTGGAGCCTGACAGTTACGGGCTTGTCCTGGAATACATGCTCTTTGGGAGCTCTGCAGAGTTTGTCAAATCATTTAAAGGTCAGTTTTAAGAGAGGGATTTAGCAATGTGTTTGGTAAATCATTTAAAGATCAGTTTTAAGAGAGGGATATAGTAATGTGTTTGGCAAATCATTTAAAGGTCAGTTTCAAGAGAGGTATTACGTTACCACCTCACTCTCTACAGCATAGCAACAATCAATAAGGACAAGATGTAATGTCTACACCACTGAGCTGACGCTTTAGCTCAGTGGTAATGGTCTTGGACTCTCACCCCATCGAACAGGGATCAAATCCCAGGAGGGAACTATAAATCCAAAGTGGATTTTTCTAGCTATGCTTTGTTGTGGACATTGTTCTTAAGAGAGGGATATAGTAATGTGTTTGTCAAAACATTTAAAGGTCAGTGTCAAGAGAAGGATACAGTAATGTGTTTGTCAAAACATTTAAAAGTCAGTTTCAAGAGAGGGATATAGTAGTGTGTTTGTTAAAACATTTAAAGGTCAGTTTCAAGAGAGGGATATAGTAGTGTGTTTGTTAAAACATTTAAAGGTCAGTTTCATGAGAGGGATACAGTAATGTGTTTGTCAAAACATTTAAAGGTCATTTTCAAGAGAGGGATAAAGTACACTGTAATGTGTTTGTCAAAACATTTATAGTTCAGTTTCAAGAGAGGGATAAAGTAATGTGTAAACAGTGGTCTGTGTGACCCATATCCCTTCCCTTAACCCTTTTCCAAACAACAAATTTTAAACTGTCCCAAATCGAAAGAGTTTGCAGAGGACCTTTCAAAATGTGATGAAATTGGAAATTTATCTTCTGCATAGGACAGAAAACATTTTGGGAAAAGGAGAAATTCCTCTCATCGAGCAATTTCTCCTTTTCCCACAATGTTTTCTAAAGTCGTCTGCAAAAAAGTGGTCAAATGTCGTTACTGTTTGGGAAAGGGTTAACCCTTTACCAAACACCAAATTTTCGAGTGTCCCAAATTGAAAGAGTTTGCAGATGACATTTCAAAATGTAATGAAATTGAAAAATAATCTTCTGATAGGGCAGAAAACATTGATGGAAAGGGGGAAATTGCTCGTTAAAAGCAATTTCTCCTTTTCCACAATGTTTTCCAGAGTTGTCTTCAACAAACAGGTCAAATGTGGTTATTGTTTGGTAATAGGTTAATTAAATTTCCGACTATCAAAACTTGTTTTACACATTGATTTCAGTGGACTTGCCACTTCTGATAAGGATGACATGTCAAGTTGCCTCCGCAATGATGTACCTTCACAGCTATGAACCTCCCATCCTTCATCTAGATCTGAAGGCAGATAATATTCTCATTGATCAATGGTTCAATGCAAAGGTAAAGACTTGTGGTAGTCATTTCTATTACGCAAATATGTTTAACCCTGACATCTTGCGTCCAGATCTTAAGTTGGATAATATCTTTATTGATTAATGCATTTTAGTTAAGACTTTAAATTTGATCAAGACGTTAACTTTCAATTACACAGATATGATCCATCCATAGTACAACTTGCTTTTGTTTTATATACTAATATACTAATATATACTAATTCATAAAATCGAAAATGAACGACAAACCTCTATGCAATAATCTTGAAATAATTATCTTCGTCGTGGGTTTTACATCACAGGTATTGAAACCTCATTGGAAAAATCATGAATTGAGAAAAGATGGTTGGTGTTGTGAATCTGAAATGTTAATGGGAAAGCTTAGAAATATTCTAATATAATTCGAATCAGGGCCCTTTAACCTTTCCTATTTAAAGACACCAACCATCTATTCTATTTATCCTGTTACCTATATAGAGTCTAATAAACAAACATAGAAAGAAAATAAAACACAATTTTATTTAAACAAAATATCCGGAAAATAAAAAATGACAGGTGCGCGAAACAATCACATGATCTTGTGTCAGATATAAAAAAAGATAGCACCCTGTTATCGGTCCATAAATTGTCTTGGTGACAGGATAAAAATGAACATGTTCTTGTTTACACTCTCCTTAATATATGTCTATTTCAGCATTTATATCAGACACCTCTGATAGAATTGTTACAAATGAAGAAATTTCTTTTTAATTAACAATGCTTGTTTTGTCACAATGCTTTTTAACCTTTGTTAAAAATGGTTATTTCTCATACTTGATGAATTGCCCAAAGTTGCCAGAGTGGCAATCTCGCTCAATTTTATGTTGAACCCATATAGACTAAGAATCAACAATAAAACTTTATGTTACTCACAATTTCTAGGTTGCCAATTGAACAAAGAAGGGCTACGCTTCGACTAAATGGATTCTCTATTGCTTCAATTTTCATTACCCAAAAAATGTCTTATGATGTGAAAGGAAAACTTTTACATAAACAGGTCAGTGATTTTGGGCTGTCTGAATGGAAAACGGTAACCAAGATGGTTACCAAGGGAGGTTCCCCGGCACCGAGAAGATGTACGCTAACGCACATTGCACCAGAGATATTCAAAGATGTGAATCAGAAGTCAACAGAACAGCTTGACATCTATGCATTTGGAATAACTGTTTGGGAGTTCTTTTCTGCACAGAGGCCATATGAAAGTAAGTGATGCTTAATTCTAATCTAAGGGATTTTCTTTTAAAGTTATTAACCCTTTACCAAAGGCCAATTTTTTTGACTTCCCAAATTGAAAGAGTTTGCAGACTACATTTCAAAATGTGATGGAATTGAAAAAAAATCCTCTGATAAGGCAGAAAACACTGGAAAAAGGAGGAATTGCTCGTTTCCCGACATGTTTTCCAGAGTCGTCTGGTCCAACAAACTGGTCCAATGTCGTTATTTTGTGGAAATGGGTTAAAGTCCTTCAACCTTATTAAAAAAAGAAACAACTACAACAATTAATTCCTACCACAATTTTATAAATTCATTCTACAAATCGGCATGAGTTCTAGTTACTAAAATTGGAGAGTGAATTTGTTACATGTTTGACAATGAATAGAAAATGAAAATAAATCACCTAACTTTAGTTTTTGTTGGATGACGTCAGTCATCTAACAAGGCTATAATTCCGAAACCGTTCGGTGACCTTATTACAAAATGAACCGCCGTGGGATGACCTGACATCTGAACTTGTCCTATATTCGTCAATATTTTAAAAAGCTGATCATAATATACTGTATGCTATGTATTTTTTATTCAAACTTTATAATTGAAAGATGATGGGTGGTCAATAATAAAGTTTTAGAGACACCACAATCGTATTTAATAGGAAATGGTATGCACTATTTTTTTCATTTTTTCCCTTGACCGAATATTGCTATTTTTAGGCCCATTAACAAGCCAAATAAGGAGGTCATGTGACATGAGTCGTCCGATCACATGGAAGAAAGCCCCGCCTCATTTCCATCTTACCGCTAGACAAGTGGGGAAAACCCCATGACGTTACTATCTAGGGGATCTAGAAACTAAAACGTTCAGGGGATCTAGAAACTAAAACGCAATCAGTCGGCTACTTAATTTCGTGATAAAACATGATAAATCATGTATCATTTTGATTGAAATTTCCCATCTCGGTCCCCGATGTTGTAATCACTATCTTACTAAAGTGAGGTGCAATTGACATCGGTCCTTCTATCAGTTTTGAAAGAATTAGCTCCGAGTTATCCAGGTTTCCTGTTCGAAAATATAGCGATATTGACCTACATATTTCTCTCAGAGTAAATCGTGTTGGACGTCCGATCGTGTTTTCTTCGCATTGTCTTGGAAGGAGCATTGTTCCATATAAACGGTAAGTAAAATGATATTTCATTGAATTGCATGGATACTGTGGTTTTCATCATCGAAATCATTGTTAACTTTCTGTTTAAATGCAGTACGAAAAATATGTGTTACGAAAATGACCGGAAGTTGTCGATAACCTGTCAATCATCAGCAATGTTTGCTGCTATCTTTGTTTACCTCATACACGTTTCCAAATTAATCTAGGCTTCGGCATTCAAGACAAGATACTTGAAATGAATTCAGTCTTCGATACAATAAAGCATACCGTAATTCATTGTGTCACTCCGGTGAGAAGGTATGAAGCTTGTACTAAATGTTTGTCTTGAATAATTTCGTTTAGGTCTAACGATTTCTTTTAGAAAAAAGCCATTGAACATTAAGAGGATAATCTTAGTCATTTCAATAAGTAAGAATATCTTTTACTGGGTCCCCTCTTTCACTGCTTGTAAACATTATGCATTCTTGTAATAAGTAATGAGTCTACGATAAAGTACTCAATGTACTCATTGCTGCAAACATAAATCAAATATAACACTCAAGACTGAGTCATGTACATTAATGGAAAAACAAACAAACATAACAAAAACCAGGGGCCTATAGAATCCTAAGGATTAGATGTACACAATGTTCACATCCGGCTCAAAAAACTATATGAACTTTATGATATTGTCATAGCATTTGTAATGAGTACCTGTATAGCTCTTACTCAAAGGGAAGTGACCATTGAATCACTCACCACAGAAAAAAAACAGTTACAGACAGTGACCAAGTATCTTTCCTTTAAATGGTTTATTTTGTAAACAATGATCTTAAATATAGGTTAGAGGCTAGATAGTGAAATTTAAACGATATAGAAACCCCAAGGAAGGAGCGATAGCGACTGACGGGGTTTCTATGTCGTTTAAATTTCACTATATAGCCTCTAAACAATTTAGTGTTTAACCTACATTTCCATAGAGCGCTCTATTTGACGCTGGCAAACCACGCCTCTACGGGTATGATCTGCGAATGGCATAAAACTGCTGCTCAGTATTTTGAAATTCGACATAAACCACGCCTTCCGCGGCTGTCAATTGCATGCCAAGAATCTGCCATACCATATTTGGAAGAAGAAAACTGCACTACCCAGTGATGTAGATTGCAATGTAGTTTTGAGTTTAACCCGTTACTCCATAATTTATTCCTCACCTACAGCAGAAAACTTGAGAAGCCCTTGTGACAAAAGAAGAAATTGTCTTCTTTTGTCTGTTGATGCTTTCAATTTGTACCCGTCACATTATTCCTAATGGGGTAAAAGGTTAATATAGTTCAGTTTCTTTTTTTCTCAACGATGTTAGGATACACAGTTAATTGTAATTCCTTTTTATTTATTTCTGTGTTTATTTCTCCCCCGCGACGTCACAGCGATCTTTCAATCGCTACCGTAGGCTAGGCTTACACGTGTCATTGATTTGGAGGTGGAGCCTAAAACTACACATTTATGCGCATGCGTGATACCAGAGTAATAGTCTCATAGAGCCCAGATAAAACACTCGAATAGTAGTTTATGGAAAATAAACCAACACAAAAATTCAAATTGACGCATTCTCATTGGATGAAAATGTAGGTTAAACATTAATTTGAATTATTCATTGGTGGGTGTGGTTTTTAAGGATTACCTCAAAGTGCCATGATAGTAATACATGGTAGTTATTTGATATTAACAATTGTTGTCACCAAATCAAAGATAATTTTAAATTTCTTAACTTGCTGAAATCTGGTAATTTTGTTAATCCCAAAGATGATCAGACAAACGTGACAGCTCACTTCACGTTATTTAACGAAAGCATGCTCACTTCACGTTATTTAACGAAAGCACAGGGTTTATTAGCATCTGATAAGTAAAGATATGGTAAATAGTCTTTGGTTTAGTGACAAGGATTGTCAATACCAATTTTTTGACGTTTGTAACTCCAAATAGACACATCGCTGAGAGAGTATCTTTAACAGCTTAGTAAGTGGTTGCAGTGGAAACTTTGTTACTTGAGTTCAATCCACACTGTTGCAGCTGGGTTTGGGGGAGGTTAAAACATTTAAAAGACTGCCGAAAAATAAGATGGGCTCTGCCTTTTATGTCTTAATTGCTTGAAGGTTTATCAATCAAATATAAATGTTCTCAGTAGTATTTTATGCTTTTTATGCAAATCACTATGAAAAATTAATTTCTCTGTTTTAAATTGCTCATACCTGATTTTACTGATAAAAGTTTGTCTATTTTATAGGGTGCTATGTTTGAAACTTAGTGCATTTTCCCAATGTAACAAATGTTTAGTCCTTATAGCAGATTTTTTTTACATCACAGATAAAAAGCATTGTGTTCTGGAAGATGAAGGGGTCATTCAATACCAGAGTGTATAGTGAAACTAACAGAAACCATGACTTACAGTGAGCAAACAGTGAAGGCAGTATGATGCACCACTAATCCACTTCTATTTACAGTTGGATTGGAGAAACAGATGCAGAGGTATATTGAAATCCATTTAATATTTTGATTGCATGACCTGCAAATATTTGTCCTGTCTGTTATCAAATAATGTAAGTTACTTCAGCTTCAAAGCGTGAAAAAAAGCAAAACTCAAAGAGGCAATATAAACAATTCTTAAAGAAACTGATTACTCATTCTCACAAAGTGGTGACCAATGCTGTCATAATGCATTCATGAAATATAAGGGAGATATACATTCACATATATGTAAAAAAAAAATGTTATGGTGGCGTTTGAAAGTTGCATGGAAAAATGCCTGTCCTGGTATAATATGTCCTGATTTAGGTATGTATGGACAAAAATAAACCATTTTCTGGCAACAAAATAATGTGTTAATATGAAGACAGGTATCCATTGAATATTTCTCAATTTCTTTTAAACAAAGTAAAATTTTAGATTAACCATCATGACTTATTCATGTTTTCAATCTGCCAATCATTTACAAATCCTACACCAAACAGCCACCTAGGTACAGCCGAAGTATGATTTATTTATTTCTATATTCATATGGTTAGTTACCCAACTAGTTCCCTAGCTGTAGTATAACTTATATTTCTTTTCTTAACATTTTCAGATGTTAAGCTAACCTAACTGGTTCTCTACCTAGTTGTAGTATAACTTATGTTCCATTACTGTAGTATAACTTATCTTTATCTTTCCTACATTTTCAGATGGTAAGCTTACCCAATTGGTTCCCTACATAGCTTTAGTATAACTTATCTTTATCTTTCTAACATTTCAGATGGTAGCTTACCCAACTGGTTCCCCAAGCCACTTAGCAAGGCCTCTGGTATGGAGGTAGCTAGACTATCATTCCTGGGACCCATGTTTGCCTGGAGTGTATTTGCTGAGGACAATGTGAGTTTCAATTTTATTTTTTCTTGATGAAATATGAAAATTAAGTTTAATTGGATTTTCCCCTCCTTATACACTGTGATATGACTGAGACATTGTTGAGAAAGCGTTGAGCCCATATGAACATATAAAGGGTTCAATGCGAGACTATAGAAATTGCTTCATGTTTATTAAGCACTTTCTATAGTAATGCATTGAACCATTGATGTTCTGCATTGTTATGTAACATCAGAATCACGTCCATAACCCTTCGCTCTATGATACCTTACTTTGTGGTATCTGTTGCAAAACACCTTTGAAACCATTGAGTCAAAAGTATAAGCTGATTCTAACGATTGCTCTCAAATCATTAAGAATATGTTTGTTTCTTGCCTTTTTCGGCTTATGTGATCATTTTAGCATGTTAAGAAAATTAAAAGATTTACTTAAATCAAGAACCATTATTTTTAAAAAGACTGCAAGTCATGCTTAGATATTCAACAGACACTTTCTATGTGCCTTGCATCACAAGCTGGAATATAGCATGCTGGAATTATATTCCGTGTTTATTTGATATTTAATGTGGTTGATGAATTATAGATTATCCATAGTAAAGGGAAAAGGATAAATTTGATAACATAAATAGTTCCATAGAAGTGGTGGTGACTTACAAGTTGTGCTCCAAAATTGAGCTCTGATGTCATTAACAATCAATGATGTTAAACACCTATGCTTTTGGTATTTATATCAGATAATTTCTGTTTCAGACAAAGGTTGTAGAGAAGCATTTTGCATGCCTGTCCCACCAATTAACCCCAGCCGATGTCAGTCTGGTGTACCAGTCGCTACAGCATAGAATGCAGTACCACAGGGTAAGCATGTTTTACCCTCAGATCTATATCAGACTTAGCATATAGTGTAATGCAAAATGGTTGATACAATGTATGTCCTATCACAACGACTAAGATATGACTTAGGATATGTTGGTTTTTTTTTAACAATTCTCTCATATGGATTTAAATTTAGATGCAAATGAAGTATAGAGCCATAACAATGAAAATGAGTGAAAAAAATCTTTAAAATATAAACTATTGTGAAAAAAGGAGAAATTTGACTTATGAGGAATTTATCCTTTTGATGTTAATTATCACGATTGTGAGTAAATGTGGGATGTTTTGAATCAAGCTGTTATCACCTAATACAAAGAAATATTATTACCTAATTCAAAATAATGATCGTTTCTTGTGTGACATGCACTGTCGATCATAAACTCTATTATAAAGAAAACCATAAGCGTAATGTAGAATGAATCATTTACGAGTCATCTAGTTTTCAACTGACACAAGTGACCATAATTTCCATGCTGGACACATTATGCTAATGTCATTAAGTAGTATCTAATTCAGAAAAAAAATGGTTGAAAGAATAACACCCAAGACTATCCATAGCAAGAAAAAGAATTCAAGTATTCATTATTTACAAGCCAGTATTTCGAGACAGCTCTTGAATAAATGATAAATGAAAAAAACAAAAAAACAGCTCATAACTATAACTTGAAAAAAAAAACAGATTTTTCTCACCTTTTTTCTCCCCTTAGTGAGAATGTGTGTGAAGCTAACAAAATTTTTTAATTAATTCTTATAAAAAAATTATGTTTGTTTATATATATCTATATGCTTTCAGTTAGACTCAATAATAGTTGATGGTCTTTGATGTCATGTCTGTTGCACTTCACCATCTAAATTTGAAAAACAAATTCATAGTACATGTAGATAAAACTCTGTATTCTCTACATATACATGGTATAAAGTTGTGATGAAGCATTGTAGTGACCTTTGTGGTCTAATGGTAAAGGTGGTTGACTTTGTACCAAGGGATCCTATGCTTAAGCCCCTCTGGTTGCTTAGGAGTGTTCTTTGTCAAGACACTTCAGACCACTTTAGAAAAAAGGTATTCATATCTAAATATTATTTTCATCTATACTCTTTTATAGGTGTCCAAAAAACCATCAACAGTAGGAGGACCTTGGCAGTTGAGTGAAATTCAGGGATGATGAAGAAAATACACACGAGTAGGATTGGAGAACCTTAAGAACTGCCATCTTAAAGTGTTTGGCTTGAAAAGAAAAATAGTTTTATATTAAAGCCATCTGGTTTCTTTATCAGTTTTCCATTTGATAGTTTTGTGTTATGTTAAGGACAGCATGGAACAAGAGAATCGCGTTTTTTCCTGGTATCATAGGGTACATATTTTATGAATTGGCAACAAGCTCTTTGTTTGTTGTTCATAGAAACTGAATGTATAGCTCACAAGGAATATTTATTAAAAGGAAAGTACAAGAAGTAAAAACATTTAAGCTAGCGTTGTTTGAGAGGTGTTGTTTTGGGTCGTTGATTTAGGTTTTGAGTCTGATTTGTAGTCCAAAACAATGTTTATAAATATCCTAAAAATAATTACTTATTTTGTGAAGTAGGATTTTTTTCAGAATCAATCTATCATCTTTTAAACGTTTTAAAATATGTAACGCTAAGAGAAAGCAAAGGGAATTTTTGAAATCTTGTACATGTTAGCCATATGTCAGATATAACTCTGAAACTACTGCAGAAGGTAAACAAATAATTCACAATGAATACATAGTATTTGCATTGGTGTCTCCTAATATTGAGAAAAAACAATCTTTTGAAAACATGACTGGACAATTTGGATAAGAAAGAATCAAGGGAAAAGAAGTTATTAAATTTCATACAAGGCAGTTCACACAAAAAAACTTGTCGATACTCAAAAGGATGAAGTCAAATCGATGAAACGCCAACCAGAGTCAATTAAACAACCAGACGTCACAATTAAATAGAGAGACTGCCTTGAGTTTCCCTAGTTTTAATCAATTTTGATTTGAAATTTTTAGATATTAATTTTGGCATGTTACCAAATCATAATATGTAAAAGTAAAAAAACTAAATTTTGGTCCATAAGACTGATTTCTGCAGTCACTAACATGCATATGTATAAATATGCATAATAAAAACATGCATTTTGTAAAACTTATTATTTTCCAGTCACAAAACACCTTCACACATGTTGGTCTCTGACTAATAAAAAGAGAAAGCTATTGAAAAATAAATACATTTAAATACTAATAAAACTATCTTTGTTGTATTTGTTTTCCTATTCATACTCAAACGATTTTCTTGTAATAATTATTCTAGCAACCAATATGGGTGCATTTGGCAACTGTAGTATATTTTGTAGGGTTCTATGTGGCCTAATGTAAAATTCATAACCTTGATGTCCAAAGTCTGATCCTAACTAGCGTTTTGTTCTTGGGATGTCCGTGAGATATTTGAAAGTTTTTAGTCTGTTGCTGATGAAAGCAAGCAGTAAAGCAAATGAAATACTGTTGACATTGCTTTTAACCCTTGCAGGATTATCATCCATTTGAATCATGTCATCCAACTTCAGTGCCTTCAGCACTTTGATTGTTTATGTTTTTAAACTTATCTTACAACTTTTTTTTTATTAAAAAAAGTTTGGATTTGTATGCAAAGAGTAAATGATTTAAACAATGTTTATTTGTGCATGTTCATGTTTTGTAAACCTTCTCTTTAAGAGTTACATGAAATTGAGAGCCACTATTCAAGGGTTCAACACAAGACTACAATAAGTGCTTCACAAAAAAGAATTTACTGTAGTCTTGCAGTCAACCTTCGTATTGTGAATAATAGCCAGTCTGTGATCAGCAGCCACTTTGAATACTTCACTGGCTGTTGAACACAAATTATACTGTACATAGTTGTCGTCTGATGATGCTTGAAGTTTCTGCTTGTCACAAAATTTCCTAAGGAATGGGTTTAGAAAAGGTAGTTTCACATTTTCTTCATGGAATTAAAGCTTTTTAATTGATTTCTTCTTTATTTTCAGATAAGAGTGAAGATGTGATCAGACATGCAGTTTGTGATAATCAAAGACCAGATCTCACCACTCTCGAATGTCCAATTATTATCCGTTTGATGATCATTAAATGTTGGCATAATGATCCAAATGAAAGACCACCATTTAAAAGTAAATTGAGTGTCTTCTTGTCATGCCCCTTTCCATGTATTTACTCATTTGTAGCAGACAAAAGCATAATCATATATTATAGTGACAAAGGATATCCAGTTTGCAGATGACATTTCAAAATGTGATGTAATTGAATAATAATTTTCTGATAGGGCAAAAAACATTGTTGAAAAAGAAAAAATTGCTCGTTAAGAGCAATTTCCCCTTTTCCAACAAAGTTCTCCAGAGTCAACTGCAACAAACTGGTCAAATACCGTTATTGTTTGGTAATTGGTTAATTGGGGAATATTGGCTCTGCCTTTTACCTTAGGCTTTGAGGTCTGAGATGCTTCAGGCTGCATGAGGCACATCAGTATCATCACCTTCTGTGCTTATCTGTATTTAATATCTGTTTTGGGTCCACAATGCATAACACTCCTTATACTGCAGGGTAGAGATTTACTAGACATCTTATGGTAAAGATTTGCATAAGATCTAAACATTTCCAGCTTATTTCAATACTTAGGTAAGCTATATTGCAAAGGATCACATCATTGGGATCAAATCTCGGAGACACTTCCTATGATGTGTCACATGACAATACTGTACTTTAGTAAGATACAATTTATATATATAAGTTTTTAATTAAACATATATTTCCCTAAGATGTTAAATAAAAGGCCATCCAGGGGTATAGCAATTTAACATTCAATGGTTTCAACAGATGTTTCCAATTTGATAACCAATTTGATTTTTGCTTGGAACTACATGGAACAAATAGATAGTTTAAGGAAAGCAGAACAATACCACAAACCTTTTTTTTGGTTGATAGGCATATTGTGGGAATATATACATACTTGAAAGGTATCATATATGCAAAACATAAAGATATCATCTCTTGTCGATTGATTTCAACATTGTAAAAATTCAGGTTGTATGTTTTGTTGCAGCTATCTTTGCACAAATGGAGAAAGCCTATGAAGACCACAAATACAGGATTAAAGACTCTCTGAAGTCCATCAGAAGGCAGATCTGTCAAAAATGTGTAAGAAAACTTGTCATTGTTTTTTTCCGAACATTCGGAAGCACCTCTATGATTGTTTATGACAATTTGAATATATCATAACACTGTCATTAAATGGAGTTAAACTCAATTGATTACAATATTGGCCAAAAATTTAAATCGGGGTGCAATTAATAGGTTTTGTTTTAATAGTTTATTCCTTTTTTTCAATAAGACAGTGTAATTGTTAATGCTTCACATTTGTTGTCTGCTGTTGTTTTCAGTTAGCACCAGACATACATTTCAATGGTGACCTATAGTTTGTACAATTACATTTTCAACAATGTTGTCTTTCTTACAAAGGAATGATTATTCAGAACTGTAATACATTTATTTCTAACTTCATATTTTTGCAATTTTGGAGGATAAAGCATTTTGTTTAAGACAATGATATTACCAGTATACTCAATTTCAGTTTTTCAATTCTTTATTTGGCAAATATCAGCATAAATGCTTTTGGCCAATACAATATATACGAATATGGTACAGACAAATAACACATAATATACTCAAGCATGTTAAATATACAAACTTGACAAAGATGAAGAATTCTACAGACATATACATCACAATTTAGTCAATTTAACATACCTCAATACAGTAAAGTTGATGAATCAAAAGATTACTAAGTCTTCCATTTGACAAGTTAAAAACGTTAGATATTTTCATTTCATCATTTAAAGCCTTTTTTCCAAGTATAGAGCTATTTTAAACAGAACATGTTGCCATTTTTTAAGGTGAAATTTTTACAAAGTTATAAGTATTTGCCATTGTAAATTTCCAAAATATGTTTTATGAATGTTTGCATTCAACAGTACAATATAGAAGTGGTATTCTGATTCAATTTGATTGAAATGTTCCTATGTTGTTAAATGCAATTCTGTTAATGGACCACAGGCATAACATTTAAGAAATTATCGTTATAAAAGGAGAATTAATTTTCTCCTTTTTATCACAATGTTTTCTAGCCACTGTCATAAGGATGACCTCATCTTCCTCCATGAACCATCAGCTTATGCTTTCAATTTGAACTGGTCAAAAGATCTCGTAGTATTAATGAGTTAATGTGAGTTTGACTACTGGTAAATTAACCCTTATAGTGCTGGAACCAACTTCATGCTTATGCAAACATGTTGGATCCAGGCCAGCCGCCAATTAAATTGGGGAATGGCCTGTGATCTACCCTTTTTGCTACTCTGAGAATCTCTCCTCATCAAAATTAAGCAGATATTTAAGGTTATGGAAAGCAGACAACACAAAAATCTATTTTTAGAAAATTATCCAGCATTCTAAGGGTTAATATACATAACTTATAAGTCTATATCATTACAGGCTGTGAACGACCCTGAATATCAGGGTACAGAATATATAGATGAAATGGATGTGACAGAAATTGAGTCTGTTCCTATGGAAACGGGAGCCATAGATCTAGGGGATCTAAAGGAGGGAGACAAGCTTGTGGAAAACATGGAAGATGACAAAGGTCCAACTGTACTAAAGGTTTCCCCTCCATTGGAATACAGTCCGGCACCTCGTCATTTAACCAATGATGATATGCAGCTACGGAGAGTTTTGCAAAATCCTTTAGCTCTTGAAATGGTTAGAAGTGGCTTGGACAATACTGTACCTCTCTCACAGAAGATGTGTGAGGTTGTACGGGATAACGGTAGATTGCGCGAGTACATCAATAATGATCCTTCTCTACGCACAGAGCTTCTCAGGTCTGGTTCCCCACTATTATCCAAACTTAACACACCACGCGTTCGTGAGGGTTCAATTCAAGGAAGGAATGAGCAGTATCTGAGCCAGATACCTGGATCTCTTGATTCATCCAACCATCCACATTACCCTACAACGCTGGCTAACTTGTCACCGGAGGAGAAAACACGCCAGTTACGGATCAAGGAAATGCGTGACTCTTCTTATGCTTCAAAACTGTATACAAATGGCGTTGGTGAAAAGTTGCTGAAAGTTCTGCGGGAGCCTTACAAGTTGAGGACAGCTATTGAGAATGACCAATCAAACTGCAATGGTGTGCCTCAGAAGTTTGAAACTCTTGACAGACCAATTATGAATGCAGCCCAGGATCCATTTTTGTTGCAGATTTTGCTGTCTCAAGATCAAGCCATGTTGAATAGTCTTATGATGTAAGTTATTACATACACCATTCATGCTAAGTCTAAGGACGCTACCCTAAAAATGAAAAAGATCTTTTTTTGTATCTGAATGTTCACAAGATATATGCTACTCAAGTGGATATTGAACCATAATTATTTTGTCTTTCCTCAATACCCTTTAATGGGATTTTCAATTTGTCCAAATCAAAAGAAACATTAGTTTTGATGTTCAACCCTTTGCCAAATGTCAATCTTTTGTCCCGAATACAAAGAGTTTGCAGACAACACTTCAAAATGTGATGAATTTGGAGAGTAATCTTCTGATAGAGTAGAAAACAATGTGGGAAAAGTAGAAATTACTCACTCCGAGCAATTTCTCCTTTTCCAACAGTGTTTTCCAGAGTTGTTTGCAAATGTCCTTATTGTTTGGTAATGTGTTAATGGTCAAAAGTCTCTTGGTGATAATGGCTAGAAACATTGCTATGTAAGGAGAAGATTCTTATTACTTGTGATTTCTTATTTTGTCCCAATGGTTTCTTAACTCTTCTGATAAAGTTCTGATCAAATTAATATCTATTTAGTAATGCATTAACATTAACAATTTACTCGTTATTTACCTTTGTGAATCATCTTTTGTCTATTATTATCAGTTCTGTCTTAATTAATCTTAATTAATGCATTCATGTGTGAATTTATGAATAGTCCAAATTGAAAGAAACAGCAAATGACAAAAATAACACAATGCATTAACATTTGGGCTAATTAATATTCTTAAACACTTTATCATGTAATGTTTAATTCATTACTAATCAACTTTTCATTTCATACATTGACTGCAGTCTGTTTTATATCTCATGGAAAAAGACAAGAAATCTATCAAAGCAATTACTTGGTTTCTATCAATTCAAAATCAATGTTTATCAGTTTCCCATGGATAGTTTAAAAAGCTTTGGTGATTTGTTGTAATGTAACTTGCTGCAAAATACTTGAAACCATTTAACCACTTTGTTGTAGACAATTCTGGAAAACATCGTGAGAAAAAGAGAAATACGAGCAATTTCTCCTTTTTCTCACAATGTTTTCTGTTCTACCATTGGATTATTTTCCAATTTCATCACATTTTGAAATGTCTGCAAACTCTTTCAATATGGGATAGTCGTAAATTTGTTGTTTGGTAAAGGGTTAAACAGGGAAAGCGTTTTTAGTTGATTGCTATGGTCTAATTTCAGGAACCATTCAGACATGATGATGAAACTGATAAGTGCTAACAAGAACAACTACAAAACACCCTCGTCTACATATTCTACTAGATCAACTGCTACAGTCAGGTATGGCTTTATTAGGCATAAAAAATGTCCTTACAAAATGCAATAGCATCAAATGAAACTAGAAACATATTTGAATACAGTAGGATATTGTTCATGCTAAGCAAATTCAGTTTTTTTTTTGTTTCAATTATTTCAAATGAATATTAAGCAATAATGCCTTCTGAGGGACCTTTTTCATTGATTTAATAGTTGGTAATAATAGCAAAGTAATAGCAAAAAAAGAAAATGAGATGCTCGTATTGGAAATGTTTTAAATAGAGACTTTGTGTAACTTGTAGTGGACCTCAACGTCACAGACAAGGTAATCCTCAACAGAGAAAGAAAGATACGCCTGTAAACAAGTCTAAAGGTCATCCTCATCAGCATAAAAAACATGTCGTGCAGGACTTTGACCTGGGACCATTCCAGCGCATGAGGATGGATAACATCAGAGGCAATGATGCAGGAACGAGCAATGGACGTACACGGTCACGTGAGGACCAGGATGGGGCCTCCCCGATGGAGACTAATCCCCTTCCCATCCACCCAGGACACGGGGAAGGTGGAATTGATGGTAAGTCTGAAGGAATTAAGGACTTTTAACCATTTACCAAATGTCAAATTTTTGACTGTCCCGAATTGATAGATTATGCAAACGACAATTCAAAAAGTGATGAAATTGGAAAATATTCTTCTGATAGCATAGAAAACATTGTGGGACAAGATGAAATTACCCGTCATGAGCAATGTCTTTCTTTCCCACAATGTTTTCCAGTGTGGACTGCAACAAACTTGTGAAATGTCATTATTGTTAGGTAATGGGTTAGCTAAGCAACTTAAATGAGAAATTACTCCTTTACCAATACTAGTTTCACAATTAGTTTACAACAGAAACATACAATTTGGAGATGGTTTAGTAAAGGAATGGCATCATAGGTATGAAATGTTTCTGGTAAAATTTTTACAACCTTCTGTTTAGTTGAGTTTGCATCAGATAACATCTATGAAAAGTTGAATAATTAACCATCAATCTTTGCAATTCATTTTTATAACTCACTTAATGCCTTTTTTATTTTGTTCAGTTCTTATAATGAGTCATTGATTGTAGAAAGTCTAGTGATTGACTGATGATTCTTCCACCATCTTACTGATAATTTAGAGAAAATAGGGAAGATTTCCATTTTGTTTTAACAACAAGTGATTGAAACACATGTTATGATCATTATCTTTCTTGAAACATAAAAAGAGACTGTAAAAGTTAATACGATTATCTATATTTTATTTTTCTAGACAATATAAAAGAAAACAAAAAGGTATGTGTATTTTTTTTTATTGTACAAAGTTTTTTCGTCATTTGTGTTCCTTTTTTTTTTTAACTTGGAATATAATGGTTAAAGAGACTGACTCAGAGATTGTTTTTTTGCAAATAAAAAACTGTAAAAATTTGATAACAGTTATTGTTACTTAAACAAGACCATTTTCAATTTCTGTTCTACTAAGATGCTGAAATTCCATGTTTAGGTCAGATAGTGTGAAGTGAGCCTTCATGCTGATCAGCCCTTCTATAGGAAACCCAGTTTATGAATAAACGCAGGAATTCTTTCTCACACACTTGACTAGCGCCACATGATGAGAGTGGTTAAATTTTTCCGACAACCCAAATGACAATGGTATCTAAAAATACCATCCTTATTCAAAGTTTAGATTGTTGTTTTCAAATAAACCCATTTAATTGGTTTTCTATATCTGTATTGTAAATGTTCTATATCTTTTCTGTAAGGTTATGAACGGGGTAGGAAAGCTGTCAATAATCTAATCTTATGTTACTTTAGAAATCGATGTTGTCATTGTATCGGTAGAAAACAGGTTTTTTTAGATACTCCTTTTAAGATCTGATTTATAGATTTACAAAATATGAATTATTGTGAGGAAAGCATTTTGCTTATAATGATTCTTTCTTTTTTTATTCTTGTGATTTTCTTTTCTTAAATAGTATCTATTCTTAAGCTATTGAATCATTTCCTTTATATGAATTTTCAGTAACACATCTGCAGCAAAATACTGATTAAAAAGGCTATACAAGAACTGAGAAATTGGTTGTAATGAGCAATATATTTTTGTCAATCTTTTTCCAATTAAGAATAAAGTTTTATGGAGCAGCGGTGTTCAATATTAAAATGATTGTCTGCAAATGCTTTTAGATAGAATCCATCATAAAGATGAAATATGGGTTCATTTTTAAGTTATCAAAGTTCAGTGTAGAAGTGATACCCTTTAATGTACATGTTTGATAGAATCTCATTTATGAGCATTGTACATATTTCATGACAGCCAGAAGTAGATAAAGAAGACAAGAGGGAAGACAACTCTGATAAAGCTGCTGAGAACCAAAGAAAGATCCTTGAATTAATCCATGCCCAGAGAAGAATAAATGCAGAAAAGGAAAAGAATAAACAGAGAAAAAAAGAAGAAAGGGAGAGAGTAGAACAATTGGAGAGAGATCACAAAGACAAACAACAAGAAACGGGGAAAGATGTTAAGATGGAAGGAGTTACACAGGGGGCCCATGGTGGCATGTTGGATTCATTGTTTGGGTGGTTCAAAGGCTCACATGACAGATCTTTATTTGAAACACCTCCTAACAGGTACTTAGAAAATATTATTTGACAGTTTCCTGTATTTATGTAACAGCTGCTACAAATGAAAAGTGGAAGAGGATGGAAAAGAATACGATTTAAGGTATTCCACCTCTAATGGAGAAGTATCAGAATAACAAAGTCAAAGATTAAACTGAAAAAAAGCCGTTATGAAAACAAGTTATATCATAAGATTTTTTTATGGATTGAAATCTTTGCTTGCCACCTTTCATTTATGGAATTTATATTTAATGTAAAAATTGATAATTAAGAGGAGTTAGATACTTTGGATTTAATAACATAATTCATCGATATTCATTTTGCAGATATAGATTCAAAATCAGACAAATTTGGAAGATTGGTTCGGTGAATGTCTTTGAAATATTTTTTTTCTTTTTGTGATTTATATTAATTTATTCATTAAGCAAAGCAAATACAAGTTTCTATCAGGGCTGGAGATAAAAAAGAAAACATTGGTCATTGCTAGCATTTAAATTTTTTAATCATTATAATTGGATAACTCAGTCTTCTGCTGCAGGTGTAACTATTGTTGACCACCATTCCCAGTTTGTTGACTTGCCTGATGAGCATGAATTACATGCTATACTGAGTAATTAAAAACATCCTCGGAGCCGTCCGTTATGATTGACTACGTGGTTCGTCCTCGTGCATTATCTTATAAATGTTACAAAGCTTAACTGTTGATATATAATGCATATAGCTTTATTGGAAATAGACTGTGTTCGAAAGACTGACGATAATACAATACACCGCGTCATAATTATTCATGCATAGAGGGCAATAGACGGCAAATGTTGGTCAACAATACATGAGTATTAATCAACCACTTTCTCTCTCATTACCTTAAAGGGTATAGGTTATCAGTTTTATAAAGAATTACAATTATTTGTGAATAATAAGTGAAGTAGAAAATGCAAAAACTGGTTGAATGGAGGATGTATGCCTTTGTCGTTTGTTTGTTTAATTTGTTTTACGTCGATTGTGAAGGAGGCTTTATAGCCCATCGAGTCACTCTCGATGACTGCTTCCTGGAGAATACACCAGTAATCGCACCAGTTTGAGGGCTAGCCCCAGCAATTCTCACCCCGCCTCACGGGGATTCGAACCCGGGACCCTCGGTACAGTAGTCTGATGCTCTTTTAACCCTTGGAATGTTGGGCAATTTTTGTGATGTCTGCTTTTCAAAACCTTAAGTGTCTGCTTAATTTTGTCGAGGAAAGATATGCAGAGTAGCAAACAGCTTGGATCACAGGCCAGTCGCCAATTTACTTGGCAGCTGGTCTGAATCTAGCCTGTTTGTATAAGCATGAAGTTTGTTCCAGCACTGTAAGGGTTAAAAGACCCTCTGTCTATCACAAACAGGGTCAATATGGGTAGAACCTTTACATTTTTTCTGTCAACCAAGATTCTTCCCTTCCAGAAATTCCAAGTATTTCTCTGTTGGGATTTGAACCCTTCCATTTTTGATAAGATTTCAGGTAAACCCCTTTGCTGCAATTGGGGGAAGCAACAAAATGCCTGAAAATGAATATTCATAATGGTTCCTACAATGAATTTATGAAAAAACCTCAGTTGAATAAATTCACCTGTTCATTGCTTTAAGTAGCTTTTTTTGCGAAAATTAATACCCTTGATTCAACGTTGGGTTGGATTTTTGTTTTCTTGTCAGATGCTTTAAAATCAAGATTTTCTTCTTCTGCCACAATTGCTTCTCATATCGCATAGTACAAGTACATGAAAACATGTATAGATGACTCAAGACATGTAAAATCAATAGAAAGTGTTATATTTGAAATAGGTCAACATGTTTGACATTTATTTTACAGAATTTCTATGGCAGAACAGCCTCCCTCCATGGTGTCTGTAGACCAATTTAGCTTGGAAAATGATGAGCTAACGGGACCAGGTAATCTATTCCTTTACATTGCGACAGGTCCAAATTGAAAGCAATTGCAGATGATTATAATAAAGAATGAACAAAAATTATTTTTCTCTGTGTTAAAAGAAGCTTTGTGACAAAAAATTGTTCTTTGTGAGCAACTTCTTCTTCTGTTAGAATTGGGTTTTTTCCTTTGTCTGCTACAGGTTTGTTGAATAATGTGTTTATCCCATTACCTAACAAAAACAACATTTGACTAGTTTGTTGCAGACTACTATTGAAAACATGGGAAAAGGAGTAATTGCTCTCAAAAACAAATGTGTCCTTTTCCCACAATTTTTCCTGTCCTATCAGAAGATTGTTTTTCAATTTCATTGCATTTTGAAATGTTTGTCTGCAAACTCTTTAAATTTTGGATAGTCGAAAATTTGGCCAATTGTCGTAATAGTTTGGTAGTCGGTTAAAATTGTTGTTACTAAACCCTTAGCAAACAATTCGAAAACGTTTCTTGCTTACCAATTTTTTCATGCGGGATTTTGTGAATGATTGTAAGCAACAGTCATTAACAATTATAAAATCTTAACTATGATTTTCAGAAGAAACTATTGCTCACAATGACCGACTTATTATTTCATTCTATGGTTTCTTAACTCTTCTGTGAATGTGCTTAGATGAGTCTGCAGTCAAACTCGTGTTAAGAGGCCAGGCTATGGAACTGAGAAAATTGGCTGTTTAAGACAGGTTTGTCTGCTTAACACAAATTGATGTACACTATAAATCCAACAATGGGACTTTCTGTAGTGGTTGTTTAAGGCAGGCTGACTGCCTCAAAGGATGGTTGCTTAACACAAGTTTGACTGTATATGAATGTAAAGGATTAACCTACGCATCAATCGAATATTAAATGTGATTTCCAGGGCTGGGTATGGGACCCCCTGTAAGATCCCACGCTAATCCTCTAGCACCTAGACCAGAACCGACACCCACATCACAGGAACTACCAAGGCCACCATCTGGGGCCACCAAGACTGAACCCTCAGTAAGTCACACTGTAAAGCTTAAAACAAAATATTGCCAAAGGATATAATGCTTTTAACCAGTTATTTCTCTTGTTGTCACAATAGTTTCTGTTTAATAACTTACAGAGACTGTTATTTTTCGTCCCATAGTTTTGATGTCAGATGCTTGATTTAGTCCCAATCCTATATAAAAGAATATCTGTGTTTATTCTGTTTTAACCTTTAGAATGCTTGGTAATTTTTTAAAAATAGATTTTTGTGTCATCTTTCTATCAAAATCGTTTTGATGAGGAAAGATACTCAGAGTAGCAAACAGATTAGATCACAGGCTGGAGGCTGGCCTGGATCTAACATGTTTGCATAAGCATGAAGTCGGTTCCAGCACTGTAAGGCTTAATGGTGCAAGTATAACTCTTCAGCAGAGATTATTGAAGCAGTTTTTATTGAAAACTTAAATGCTGTCATCTGGTCCTTCTGTAAGCATTTTCCTAATAGAACAGTCATAAAAGACTGGCAAGAAATTTGCAAAGTAGATCTTAGTCATGATGACCATTTTCTCCTTTTTTTATAATTCTGTATGTAAGCTTTGCAGTTTTCATGTATTGCTATCATTAAAACCAAGCAGAATTTTTTAAGAGTATATAAAAGTATTCTTAACCCTTTACCAGGTGCCAAATTTTCAACTGTCCAAAATTAAAAAAGATTGCAGACAACATTTCAAAATGTTATGAAATTGAAAAATAACCTACTGATAGGGCAAACAAACTTTGTGGGAAAAGGAGAAATGGCTCGTTAAGAGCAATTTCTCCTTTCCCCACGTTTTTCAGTCATCTGCAACAAACTAGTCAAAAGTCTTAAATGTTTGGTTATGGGCTAAACAGCAAAATACTATGTAGTGCTATCCCAAAGAAAAAACCCACAGATGCATTTATCTAGGTCTGCCAATGTTCAGGCCTGGTCCTGGTTTCAGACTTTATGAGACCTTAAATTTTCCTTCTTTGTTCATCTTGAAAATGATGAATATTCAGCATTCAAGTAGTTTTCAGGCTGAACATTCCTTAATAATAGCAGGTCTGTATATCATAAAAGTAAACATGACTTTAACCAACAAATTTCCAAATATCTTAAGCTATTTTGCGGCTTTTAATATTATTTCACACTTGCTATTTGACTGTGATTCTGCTCAGTTCATATTTCTCAGGACAGGAAAGGCATTTTCGTATGATTGTTTGATTGTTTTTCTTCTTTTCTGGTTTGTGCTTAATTCAAATATATCAAACCACTCATATCTTTTGAACAATCAATTTTTTCCTTTGTGTTAGGTCAAAAAAGAGCCAACACCTCAACCAAACGATACCCCGTCATATCAAGTTTCTGGTGCGATGTCTTTACCCCGCCAGGGGCCATGTGCCAGTGAGATGGGCGGAGCCAGTGGTGGTGCGGGCGGAGCAAGTGGTGGTGGGGGCAGAGACAAAGGAGGGGGAGGAGCCACAGGCGGGGAAAAATCCAAAAACATCATAATTTCACACAAACATGGTATGCCAATAGATGATTTTATAGATGAATTTTTTTATTCATCTTAGCCATATTGCTTTTAACAGAAGCATGAAGTTTTATGAAACTTTTATCTTCCTTTCATAAAGTTGCACATTAATCATTGACCATATTTCAACAGACCTAAAGTGAATATTCATTAGGGTTAAACCAATGAAGTAATGTCTAATCTTTGATTTACAAATGGACGGTTTTTTTTGGATAGTTTCTCTGCAAATTTATGGTGAAAGACTATACTTAGTCCTTTACAAGAGTAGACTGGCTGGGATTTTTCGTTGGGCAAGAAATGCAGAGCCTTGCCTAGTACTGACGAAATCCAGAAAAGCAGTAAAATAGGTGAAATACTGTTGACACTGTGAAAAATCACATACAATGTATAAGCAAATAATTAACACTATAGTCTGCATAAAACCCTTTTGCTGTGAATAAATCTTTGAAAAACATTGATTTTTTTTATTCTTTGGTCAATACGGATAACATCTGAAATATAACTGAAAAAGTATAACAATATTGGCATTGTACCAAAAAGAAATAAAACTGAGAGCAGCAGCAGTAGCAACAGAAAATGTATTGGTCACTTAACGCTTTACCAAACACCAACTTTTTTACTGTCCCAAATTGAAAGAGCATGCAGACGACATTTCAAAATTGAAAAATAATCTTCTGGTAGGGCAAAAAACATGGTGGGAAAAGGAGAAATTGCTTGTTAAAAGCAATTTATCTTTTTCCCACCATGTTTTCATGAGTTGTCTGCAACAAGCTGGTCAAATGTTGTTATTATTTTGGAATGGGTTGATGTATTTCCACAGCTGGTGGTGGCTTTTCCCACATCACCATTAACCAAGACTTGCAGAACGTGCCCAATATTCAGGTGGGGAACCGGAACATGATGGTGGTAGGACACAACTCGGACTCCTCTGATGAGCCGGAAACCAGGACGAAAACTTCCAAACACAAGAAAAAGAAAACAAGACACAGGGAGATCAAGCTGCCTGGTTGGTGTCCACTAATGTTGTCTAAGGCTAATTTTCCATTTCACATTACTTTTAATTTGGATATTATACCTACACTGGAGTCCCCTTATAACGCTGCCCTACGGGGATAGGAAATAAATCAGCACTTTAAGCAGACTGCCATTTTTCCCATTCTGGTGGTATATGACAACCAATTCTTTATAATGGCGTTACGTCTAAAACTCGGCAGAGATATCACATTAAGACGGACTGTATTCCGTCATAAAGCATGGGTTATCATATACCACTAGAATTGGGTAGTTGACGGTCAACTCATGTATGGTACACAATGCAGGTATCATTGGCAAAAGTAGGTGAAAAAAGCAAAAATACTTGTGGCGCAGCCATCTTGTTCAGATACAAGATCTTAAACATTGGTCACAAAACTCCTCCCACCTGCAATCCTTACAAGCAACTTGCCCTTTCGTCACCAATGGCTTACATTCAAAATCGGATTTTTTTGTACCTTATACTGTATATATTTTCAGTTTTACATAGGTACAATTGCCCATATATGTAGTCTGTAGTTTAACATGAAAATACTTCGTCATTTTGTTAATCAGTTAAAATATTGTTCTTGAAAACCATTAGGAATTGAGGAAGTGTAAAAACTGATTTATATAAACCCATCACTTAATATTTACCTGCGATAACTCACCTGTAGCAGATGACATGATGAGCAGTTTCATCTGTTGTCAAAACATTTCCTTTCCAAGGTTACAAAAAAACTTAGAACAGTCACAAAATTTGAGATTTAACAATATGAGTAAAATACCAACTTGATATAATCCATGATATGTACATCAGGCAATGTGTATTCTCCTCTTTTATTTTCAGACCAGCCATTGGATATGGATAGGATAGACACTGTCTGTACAGAAATCGGCAAAGATTGGAAAAAGTTGTCCCGTGCCCTAGGTCTAGATGATGCCCAAATTGAGCAGATTCATCAAGACTATCATATCAATGGAATCTATGAGGTAAAGTATCATCCCTCTTTCTTCATACGGACTCACTTGCAGTAGTAGATTGAACCCTTTACCAAGCGCCAAAGTTTCGACTGTCTCAAATTTAAAGAGTTTGCAGACGACATTTCTATTTAAAATGTGATGAAATTGAAAAATGATCTTCTGATAAAGCAGAAAACATTGTTCCAACAATCTTTTCCAGAGTCCTCTGCAACAAACTGGTCAAATGTCGTTATTGTTTGGTAATGAGATAACAAACCACTGTAATAAAATCATTTTTCTCCCCTTTTGTCACTTACATTTCTATCCCATATCTAAAAGGAAAATTTAGCTTTTCATTCCTTAAAATTATCATATCAAGGGTTCAATGCAAGACTGTAGTCAGTCCTTCACATACACGAAACACTTACAATAGAAAGGTTCCAAGCGCCAGGCAGAGAAAAAGCAGTCAAAGACCGACTGTTTTGGACATGCACGTCAGTAGACTGCAATTTCTCTACCAAGTGTAAGATGAAACGCTGTCATAAAGCATGGGTTATAGAGCGGTCATTTATTCAGTCATCATATACCACCAGAACCAGAAAGTTGATGGTCAACTCGTGCAGTGTACACCATGAGGCTATCATTGGCAAAAGAAGGGGAATAAAGCAAAAAACACCTGTGTTTAGCCATCCTGTTTGGACATAAGCTTGTAAACATTGGTCTCAAAATACCAGGGGCACTTCCTTATGCCTTGTTTGTATTGATGGATTTTTACATGATGTCAATAGTATTTAAGTTAATTAGGATATACCATCAATGAAGGAAGACTCAATCTAATTTTGTCATATGGTACTGGATCAAGCTGCCGGGGAGAACCATCATAATTTAGTTAATCCACCAGAAACCTTCACTCATAAAACCCCAAATATGCTGATACCATGTTCTGAAGATATTGGAAATTTGTGATTTCAATTCAAGTACGCAAATTATTATGCCATGAAGACCCCCTGAACCCTTAAAATGCTGGGTAATTTTCTTAAAATAGATATTTATGTTGTCTGCTTTCCAAAATCTTAAATATCTGCTTAATTTTGATGGGGGAAGATATTCAGAGAAGCAAACAGGTTAAATCACAGGCCAGCCACCAATTTACTTTGCAGCTGGCCTGGATCTAACCTGTTTGCATATGCAAGTTGTCGGTTCCAGCACTATAAGGGTTCTATAAATTTGTCTCATTTTGTTTCTGACAGGTGATGTATCAAGCTCTCCATAAGTGGTTGCAGAAGAATGGCAAGGCAGGGACTGCCAGAGCCCTAGGCCAGCATCTATCCAACATGGGGCGATATGACCTCATTAAAAAACTCAACAAGGATCCCTAAATGGTCTACCTGTTTACCCTTTTCCAAAATGCAGAGGGTTTTAAACGTTTATACTTGCGAAAGATGAATTTCTAAAAATAGTACATTTTTTTGTCACAATGATGTCACAATGGCTTAACTTTATTTAAAATAATTGATTCAATTTGCCATGTTTATAATCTGACACTTTGATATACATGAATAGTTGTTGCAAAGAGATCTATTGCAATATGCCTTGAAGAGGAAAAGGATTAAGTCTTAGCAGATAGAACTGGACTTTGAGCTATAGGAATGAATGCAAGTTAAGAAAAGTGCTAAGCATTAAGAAAAGTGCTAGGACAAAGGTTTTGCAGGCAAAACAGCATCTTACAAGCAAGTATTTGTGTTAACCCACTCCTTATAAGAATACGTGACTGATCCAAATTGAAAACAACAGTAGACTACAGAAAAATTGCCAGTTTGCATAAAGCATATATCAACCTACGGAAGGTTTCATCGAATGTCTTTAGTGCACTTAGCTGAGAGCTATTAACGTCAAACTTACAATCATTGATGAAATCAGCCCCAGTTCAATATTTCCTGAATCTTTCCACACATTATACAAATATTCTGTATGTAACAATGTTTACCATTTTTATATGAACAGTAGTTGTCTCCTTTGGCAGACACAATTCACTTTTCTATCATTTTTAACAGTGCTCTGATTATTCATTGATGTACTTTTTTAATCGAGGCATCTCCTTGCTAACACTTCAGAATATTCTTTTCAGTTTTTATTGGGGTTGTTGCCTCGTCCAAAACGAAAGCACCTGCAGATAACATTTAACCCTTAGAAAGCTTTCCAAAACCTTATATATCTGTGTAATTTCGATGAGGAATGATATTCAGTATAGCAAACAGGATAGATCACAGGCAAGCCGCCAATTTACTTGGCACTGGCCTGTGATCTAAAATGTTTGGATAAGCATTAACCAGTAGGTCCAAGCACTTTAACATGGATAAAAGTTTTCCGTCAGGGCCGTTTTTCCAAATCGCATAATAAATTCGAGGAGAAAATTGGGGGTAATTCTGCGTAAAACACAATGATAATTGCCGAATCAATCATATTAATTTTGACAACCAATGGGATTACGTTATTTATTTACTCCGATTAGAAAAAGTAATGGCCGACTCCAAATGTCAAACAGTGAATATTTATTGTTAATATCGCAAATGTGAAGAATGGACATATCTTTCGAAGGTATGTGGCTTTTGGATATTTTCGGGGAGGAATTAGTGAAAATTTGCTAAAAACTACCGGTTTCGTGCATCCGTCCGTGGACGTCAGGAATGTCATGGTGAAATTTTACGCAGAATTTTGTGAAACTCTTTGCTGTTTCTGATTGCATTGACGGTTTTTGATAAAACAAAAAGTGTTTTTGAAAAGAAAAATCATTCCTAGACACGATTCAGTAGAGATTTTTGAGATCCTGTCAATTTTAAGTGACTTTTGGGTGATTAGTAACTTTCTCATCTTACAGTTACTGATTGTGAAAATAAATTGACATTGTGTAGATCAACTTTCTGCTTTTCTAACTTTTGAACCTTTGATTTGTAGTGTTGTCATCTATTTCACCTTCAAAATGTAGAGAATAATATCAGTGTTTAAGTATATTTAAAGGCCTCAGATCGCACTCCGATATGCTAAAATCCAGGAGCTTCCGGGGCCCTGCGGCCCCCAGCTTAAAATTTCAGTATTTTCACTTTCCTGAACTTTTACCCATGCTTTAAGGGTTAATACAGTATGAAATATTAGTCTTTTCTCTGTGCTTTCGGGTACAAGCCTTTAGGATAAAAAGTAGAATTGATTGTAAGGAGCAGTTGTTAAATTTGTCAATTTCCTTTATCTAGTTTCACACCAGGTTGATATTTATGATGAAGAGTATAGCAAAAACAGTGTTGATATTGTCATAAATACTGTAGGTTATCGTATCAATAAAGGGAACTAAGAATCAGTAAATAAATTGTATGATAAAAAAAGTCAAGGTAATGACTGCTTTCCCATAAACACTGTTTGCCCATTGATGAAATCAATGTTTATAATGTTATGAAATCTGTATATAATTTTTTTTATAAAAACTTATGCAATGATGGACTTTATAAAAAAGAATTACAGGTACAAGAAATACTTTGAAGACAAACATTTTAATTACAAAGAACATGTTATTTTCTATCCATATTTATGATATACTGTTTGTTTCTGTTGTTCTTGAAATATATCAAACACTTGATAAACATGAAGTCTTGTTTTCAATACAAAAACCTGTCATAAAGCAAAATGCAGTAAATTTTTAATCTATTCATTTAAAATGTTATAAACATTTCACCAATATTAAGTGTAACATACATTACACACAAAATCAGAGGGTATTGGTTAGACCCTGAGTTAAGTTGCTTGAAAAAAAAGGAACTACCATTTATTGCTAAAAATATTGTTTTTATTAGTCTCATTGCTATTACCATTAGCCAGGGTGGTAGGGTAGTGCCTATCCTTAACCCTTAAAGTGCTAGAACAAACTTCATGCTTTTGCAAACAGGTTAGATCCAGGCCAGCCGCCAAGTAAATTGGTGGCTGGCCTGTGATCTAACCTGTTTGCTTCTCTGAGTATCATTCCTCATCAAAATTAAGCAGATATTTAAGGTTTTGGAAAGCAGATGAGACAAAATATATTTTTAACAATTGCCAAGCATTTTTAGAGTTGAGATTTTGTAATGCATTAAGAAAATCCCGCACACTCACACTCGCACACTCACCCCCCCTCTCTAAAAGACCCCCTCCCCCAAAGATATCATATTAGAGCACTAAGAAATGGATTTGAACCTAGACATTGTTTAAATCAAAGCTCTTGAATTGTATATAAAAGGAAAGATTAAATATGATTTTGTTAACAAATATCACTGATGATCTATGCCTCCAGGATTGTGACTATCAACACTTCATTGTACACCATAACTCCTAGAATAAGTAATCAGTCTCCTGTAATAATCAGTCCCCCTGGTTTAAACAGCCGGTGTCATGACTGGTTCTTATCTGGAGCATCCATCATTCGACCATCCTGAGGTACCAAGTTTGGGATCCCATTTACTATAGGAAAAGCAACATTGATTGAGTCACTTATTAGTTCATTAGTTTCTTTGTTGTATCTGAAATTAACGAATACAAATGTACAATAATAAAAACCAGTTTTGAAGAATTAAAAATGTTGAGAAACTGAAAAAATGTTAAATAATGAAACATTTTTAGATAGAACATACCTAATGGTTCAATAGTTCTTCAGAAACATCATGAATGATAAAGCTTGCAGAAGTGTCAGGCGTTTGGACACTACTGTAAACATTGTGAGTAATTATATCATCCAAAAAAGCTACAAATCCTTTACACATGGGCTACCCAAGTCTGAGTCAAGAAATAAAAGAGTTTACCTAAGTGATTTCTTTGTTAGGGGACAAACCAAAATGTCCAACATCTTTTCATCAAACACAGCTGTACTGTTTCCTGTACTCTTGGATGTCATGCTTCGTTGTTGTATGCCCAGCAACAGACGAAAACCATTCTGTCGCATACATGGTCGGATATAACCTGAAATATGACAAAGACCCATTGGCCAAGGTTTAATTCCAAAAACTTGCACATGACTCAAGTCCCAAAATAATCTGCCTCTGCCCTAGGTAGATGTAAATTGGTATTATCCATTCAATCATCAAGAATTTTATGACTTTTCCAGAATTAACCTTAAGCAAGTGACAACTGGAAATTATGAATAAAAGCATATACAAAATGCTATGAGCTAAAAATCAATATGTCAAAATGTAGAACTGCTCCTCTGTCTCTGTAGAAACAAGGTCACGATCATCTCACAGGGATATATATCGTAATACCTTTATTAACACTATATATAGTGTTAATAAAGGTACATAGGCGTAGGAGCCGGGGGGGCCAGGGGGGGCCCGGCCCCCCCAATATCAAGACTGGGGGGGCCAGAGTATACTTTGGCCCCCCCAATATTCACAATGGAAGATGAAGATTTTTTGAAAGAAAAAATGAAAGAAATGGAATTTAACAGTAAAATCAATATAAAAGTGTAATTGTGCTTTATTTAATACCAATTCGCCTTTTGTTACGAACAATAACCAAAACATTTTGACGTCATCATCGCAAATGGCAATTTGAATACATCGGGTTATCCAATGAAATCTCAGCTCACGGAAAGTAGTTTCGACTAACGAAAACTGTGATGCAAAACATACTCTAAGCACTCAGACTCTATATTGTATTTAAATATAGTCATTTTTTGTTCGGTATTGTAGTTGAAGTCGTGGCTGTGGCAGCATGGTGGCTGTCACTTTTAGTTCGTATCAGTACAATATGCTTTTCGCGTGAGATCGAGTCTTGGCCTTTCCTATTTTCTTTTTCTTTTTGTTATTTTGTCTTAACTAAGATACACAATTTCATACGCTTTCTTTTAATTCATTCAATGATATTGAATTTGTAGATGCATGATTAGTCATGAGAAAGTTTAGGAACATTTATTTTAGACCGGTCCTCGTTTGAAGTTGGCCCCCCCAATGTTGAAAACGCTCCTACGCCTATGAGGTATTGTGATATATATCCCTGTGGATCATCTCTAATAATGGCAATGCATTTGTAAAAAGGGGGAATGGATAACATATTTCTGTTAAAAAACCAAGATCTATGCAAAGTGAATAGCCACTTTGAATAATTGGCAAATTATTAAACTAGTATCCGAATATTAGTACATCCGGACTTAAGTATACTTTGAATGACACATTGAGTAACCACAAAACTACCCGAGTTAGCCTTGTTAACAGAGATCAAAGTCAAAATCCCTCCTTAGTCAACGAGGAAAAGTATATGAATGTATGTGTCTAGTATCGTTAAGCGACAAAAGCATCTCAATCTGGTAAAAAGTAATTTGATACCACTAATAGCAGAGGATACAATCATTGTTGTTGTTGGATTGATGTTGAAGTTGTTGTTGTAGTAGTTGCTAATGATCTAACCTCCTTTCAGCAACAAACTCGCTTGTTGATTGATTGATTGATTGATTGATTGATTGATTGATTGATTGATTGATTGATTGATTGATTGATTGATTGATTGATTGATTGATTGATTGATTGATTGATTGATTGATTGATTGATTGATTGATTGATTGATTGATTGATTGATTGATTGATAATTCATAGAAGTCATATATTTTTTATCGATCTAATTATCTGTCGGTCATCAAACAAACATATTACTCCAAACACATTTTCGCTAAGAAGTCGTAAAGGTGATTTAAACTATGAGGCGGTATTGTTCTAAAATTCTTATGAATGGCATGATTAATGGAATCCCTGGATCGATTCCCAAAAGAAGTTTATTACCCGATCACTTGTATCCAATGGCAATACATCATTTCATAACTGTAGATTATCAAGGGGACATGCTATAAAATTCCCAACAAAGAGAACTGTATATTTTCGATAGAAAAGCGCCAAATCACGAGTATGCTTTTTGTCGGCAGCGTTCAGAAACCGGATAGCTTCACGCTTCAAGCCAAATATCTTGGTCTAACGCTTCGACCTTCGCTTTTTGTGTCTTTTCTATTATTGCGAAGTTAATCATGGCCTGCATTATAAATCATACAATTTGGTGTCTTTTCTCATTCCTTCTGACATTGGTTTGTGAATATGTAGATACATTGATGCAAAATACTCGAGACCAAATAACAAAAACCCATTCTACTACTATGAACCATTTAATGGAATAGTAGATAGGCAATGTTAAATAATATGTTTACTTTGATATAAATTGCTTGTAGTAAATGATGGATTTATTCGTGAAAGTTTTTTCTTCATGTGTCGCTCTGTCTTTCGAACAATCGGCCTAACGATTAAGAAAGTCTTTTTGATGTGATGTTCTTTTTCTGTTGAAATTGGTTGTTGCGTTTCCTGCCTCACGTGTTTCAGTTCAAAACTGGGAATTCCCCTATCCACGATGAGACGGACATCGCAATATAATTTTGAAGCGATGTGAAAACCTAACACAACGCTAAAAAATACAATACAATACAATACAATACAATAAGTTTATTCAGTCAAAGGCCTCTGGCCCATAATACAATTTACATGTTAAAATATACAAATGTGTAAGAGTTGTTTATAATACAAAAGACTAAACATCTTTGTGTTTCATACTTTCTAAGTTTTTGAGATTAAACAATTGTTCCTGGATTCTTAACCAGTTTGCGCATTTAAGATTGTTTCATTATCATAAAAACATATAAAGCTATTTTTCGTATTTGGACTTCATTTCCTGTTCTGAGGAGGCTATAAAAATTTTCTTCACCATCATTTCCGTGATACCAATTGTAAAGATATGAATTTCGTTGTTGAGCATATTTTTCGCAATGAAAGAAGGCATGGTATTCGTTATCTATTATTCTAGTGTTAGATTCATTGAAACAAAAAGTACAGATTCTCTCTTCTCTTGGAATGTTTTGGTGTCTCCCAGTTTCTATCGTAAATTTATGGTTCGAACATCTAAATCTTGACAATGCCTTTTTAAATTGATAAGAGAGTCCAATAGATAAATATTTTTCAGGTTCTAATAATGATTTAAAATGTTTGTAGGTATCACATCGAGATGACTCATTCACACTAGCAGACCAGTCCTGTGTTTTGCAGTCATTAAGTCTCATTTTGAAATATTTTAAAAACATGTCAAGGTCAACTATGTCCTGGCTTATCCACACATACCCAAAACCATATTGATAAAGAAGATTTTTTACACTTGTCACCCAATTAATTCTTCCAATATTATCATGTTTCTTTAACATTAAATAACAATTTCTTGGATATCTATATTCGGGCATTCTTAAGAGTTTACACCAATACTTAATAACTTTAAAGTAATAATCACAGCATAATGGAAGTCTGCCACATTCACCAAGAGCCATACAATCATTTATTGATTGGTTTGTCCCAAGAAATTCTTTACAGTATTGTATTTGTACTTGTTCTATGCTACTTGAAAATTCATTTCCCCAAATTTCTCCCCCGTATAAAAGAATAGGTTTCACCATAGAATCCATGAGATGTATTCAAAACACGTCTACACTCAAGGGACACAACTCTTTTTCTCTCTTGAACTTTTGTTATCACGCGTATTACTTGTAATTTTACACCACCATGCGAGGGATCGTATGCTATAAATGCATTGGGTCTATAGTATGATCTGGTCTTGTCTTGGCTGTTATCCGCATCGTTTACGGTACGAGAAAAAAGCTTTACCTCTGTACTGTGTCTATGATATAGTGCTGATCTTAAGGTTGTATCCTTAAAAGCATACTGTCGCTCAGAAAAAAGGCAATTTTATCCTTAAAAGCATACTGTCGCTCAGAAAAAAGGCAAAACTGGGAAATATGAGTTATAAATTATGATAGAATATATTGAAACATTGCGAAAAACCACAGGATCATGCATTATGCCGTTCAGAACTGAAAAATGTAGGAACGGGCCTGACGAAGAGGACCCACGTGGGACCTGTGTTAGGTAATTACTCTAAGCTCTAAGCTCTAATATAACGCCTGTACTACTAGTATTTAAAATTTGTTTTTCAAATTGCTTTTTTCACAAATTGCATGCCCACCAGTTTAACTTCATTGTTTACTTTTGTATAACATTTTGAATAGCAAGGAGCGCTCCGATTAATGAGTGGCGATCACCTGGTTAGAAAAATCACGTGAAACACAAAAAAAATACTGTCATTTATCCAATATTAACAACTCGAATATTCAAAATTGAGAACCTCTTGGGTTTGATAGGTTCCCAGCATTTCTCGGCTGACCTTGTTTTATCGCTAACATCATGGTAATAATTCTTTTAAAAGTATCATGTGAACGTGTTACAGTCTTAATTCCTTCGTAAAAGGGAATTTAAAGTAATTTTGAGTTCATTTTCAATTATTCTAGAACTTTCATAATTTAAGTGTAAATGATACGGCTTTAGACGGAGATTGTCTTTAAGTTAGTTTCCAAATTATTATTATTAACATTATTATCATTGTTATCACTTATATATAGTTTATATTTATCTATTCGTTCGTTGGTTCGTTGGTTCGTTCGATCGTTCGTTCGTTCGTTCGTTCGTTCGTTCGTTCGTTCGTTCGTTCGTTCGTTCGTTCGTCCGCCCAGGTGTGATAAAATTTGAGTCGCCATTCTGGGAGTAAACCATTTCATTCTAATCTAACAGAGTTTCAGCTTGGATCACCCGAGTTACACTTGACCACAATTTCGAATTCTTACAATCTGAGTCTTTCGTTATGTTAAGAATTAAAGGTGTAAAAGTATAACCCCATTCCAATTATATTCACTCTCAGTTACCACAATTCTAAATCAATATTTGAGGTTCCGTTATTTAAACACCGTGTTCTTCCCAAATTAGTAAACCGTACTAAATTGTGACCATACCTGTATATGTTGGCAGAGAATCGTTGGTGTTGAGTGCAGCTTGTGTCGGCTCTGAACCCTGGCTAGTACAAAACCACTATTAAGAATTTTGGCATTTGTTAAAATTCTAAAACACCTGCAGATGACAAAGGTAAAACATTATTCTACTGAATGGTGTTCATCAATTATGTGTACACTTTGTTCAAGGAAGATGTCTTTGGATATTCCCATTAATCTTTTAGATCCCTGACGGAAACACAGACTATCATGATGCTGGCAAAATCTTCGTGCTTGCTAAATATATTAATAAGTTTTTGGGCAAAATGTCCAAATTTTCATAATTTTGAAGTGTTTGAATAATTCCTTTATCTTACCAAGCTCTGAATTTGCAGCTCAGAGCAATGGTAGAAAAAGATACAAATCAAGTACATTGCCTATAAAAAGAGAACTGTACGGTAATGTTTATACATGTATGTGTTTCTGTATCAGCAAAGAGGCTTTTCCACATGGTACCTTTATGTCTTTTGTCCAAAGACCTAATGAACATATATAAAGTCTTTGCTTTTGACAATCCTTATACGGATCATCACAAACAAAATTATTTTAGCATCATGCTTGTAAACAACTTACGGACGACAAACTTGAACTGCGTGAAAACACACTTTTAAATGAAATATCATTACTTAGGAAAGAAAAGTTATTTTCGACCATTTTGTTCTTTGCCATGTTTTTCTTTAAGTCTTTTGTGGCAAATGTATTCATATTGTTGTAAAGTGTTATTTTGTCCCGCCACGAATTTCGGGTGTATGCTAAATGGATTAAGACCCCATTTACTCTGACGCCCCTAGACTACTTAAAGCGGTAACGCACGATTTTCATTTGGAAAGCGAGCGCTGTCATAAGAACATACACACACCATATGTACCACAAGATGGTGTACGTAAAGTATGTTGGATTTACATTGCTCATGTTAGCAACATGGTACCATGGCCAAACATCGGGGCAATACGTACCTTTCGATGGATCGGTCAGGGGTTCAAGTTACTCATTTCAATCTGTTCGAAACCTATCGTCGTTTCTTGGGCAGTTCGATAGTGGTTTCATCAACCTAGGTTTATCAAACTTACCGTTTGTGAACAGATCTGGGATAACAAACGGTCTTCGTGAGATCCTTGATTCCCCGGGACTGAAGCTTGGTGTCCGCGTCCTACAACTGTACCAGAACGAGGCAGAACCGGTTGACGTTCTACTCGATGTTCTACCGTCGCCTGAAATGCAGGAACTTATAAGCCTCTGGCTTTCAAGAGCTGATATTCCTGCCGATCAGATCAAGGCGGTTCAGGATATAGTCCTATCGTCAGAGATAGTTGTCTTGATTCGGACCGTTGCCAGTGGAAACGCGTTTACAACAACGGGTGTCTTATGCGCTGTTCAAAGCTTCACCAAGGTTCCCGAGGTACGTCAGCTGCTAGACTACGCATTAAATGTATCAACAACAATCCAGCTACCAGATATTCCACAACTAAACGACTTGAGTGATTCCCTGAACGAACTCTCTAAACTGATGAACTTGGACGCATCTAGAATATCGGATTTCCTGTTTTCTCCCGTGATCCAGGCGTTTTTAGAAGTGTTCTGTGGGCTGGCTGGACGTGGGGATGTCCCGAACTCTGCAGGTCTTTCGGATTTGAACTTCCCACCTTTGAATCTACTAAACCGAGGCTCCGGAACTACCGATTTTCCCAAATCAGAAGCCCAAGCTCTTGCGTCTGTTGCTAATTTGACGAGCGCTTCTCCAAACGAACTATTGGCACAGCTTCAAGGGATTCTCACATCTCCAGAACTTGCTGAGGTCATCAGCAACCTTAACCTCAACAGTTCTCTCAACATCAACGACCTCATTTCTCAATTCGGGACAGCTCTCTCAACGGGCAATATAACGGCCCTACAACAACTCGTAGTTCTGTTCCAGAATGGTTCCCAAGGAAACGAGACGGCAGCTATCACAGAGCTAGTGACTCAGCTGACGCAACAAGTGAATGGCACCCTGGCCGTGGTTTTACCGTTCGTTCGACAGTACGTCGAGAATGTATGGCGGTCCGCCCTTTCCGACAGTGGTGTGACGGAGGCGTGTCAGGACAACACCGTGGCGTATGTAGAGGCGCTAATGAGAATGGAAACGTGGGCACTGGAATGTAAGACATTTTAATTTCTTTCGTTCTTCTTTTTTTGTCATATCTGTAATTGAAACTGTATAAACCCATTAACAAACATTTGACCAGTTTGTTGCAGACGACTCCGGAAAATATTGTGGGAAATGCAATGTGCGACATCTTGATACCTTTCTTTTATTTCTCTTATGTTGGATATAGTGTCGTTTTCTCTCATATTGAATGTAGTGAAGAGAACAGGTACAGAACATTCTGTTCTATTATGTTCTAGGAACGAAATGTTATCTTATACGACTACGTTTTCGATTTCGGGGGTTTTATATTCATGCTTTGAGCGGTGCCCGTAGAAAAGCCCCTTCCACCGTTTTTGCCAGATCGGGAAAAAGCCCATTCGTCGATTTGCCAGAGCGTAAAAAAGCCCCTTCGTCGATTTGCCTGAGCGGAAAAAAGCCCCTTCGTCGATTTGCCAGTTACGCTCAAAAGCCCATCGACGAATGGGCTTTTTTACGCTCTAGCAAAAACGGTGGAAGGGGCTTTTTTCCGAGGGGCTTTTTTCCGGGCACCGTATTTCATATGGACAGGGACAATGTGTATCTCACGAACCTTTAATAGAGACCGGTATATACTATGTTTCAGTTCTTGACTCCTATGGAAAGGTGCCTGCTGGGCTGTTAACCCTCCCACTGCGATGGTTGGGAAGTTTCGACCAATGCACCAGTATCCGAAGCACGGGCGGTGAAGATATCAGCGGGAAATACTGCCGTAGTGTGTTTGACATTGAGGGTTTACCAGTAAGTATGTGGGTCTCTGAGAAATTCTTTAGGTGATACAGCAAGTACTCACATGTATACCTGAATAATTAGAATTCTGGGTAATTTTCTAAAAAAAGTTGTTTCTGTCGTCTACTTTCAACAACCTTAAATATCTGCTTACTTTTGTTGAGGATAGATACTCAGAGTAGCAAAAAGGTTAGATCACAGGTCAGCCGCCAATCTACTTGGCTGCTAGTCTGTGATCTAACCTGTTTGCATAAGACTTACGTCGGTTCCATCACTATAAGGGTTCATGCTCTGTCAAGGCTTCCATAAAGCATAAAGTGACTCTCATACAAACATCTTTTTTTTTAAGGAAATACTATTCGTATGTTTTATTCATAAAGAAAGCTATTAGATTTCTATATATGATAAGAAAAGATCGCATATCTGACAATCTTAAATACAAAAAAAATAGTGTGGTTTCAATCTAACAGAGTTAAGATATCAAGGTCCGTTTTTGCTAATTTTAACTTATTTCTTTTTAAAACAGTCATCCGGATTAACGATAGGAACGTGCGTTCCTGATTCCTGTAACGCTGCGGACGCGCTCGGAATACTTCTGACAGGTATGGGAAACTTGTAAAGCTTGATCATAGAATCATTAGACCAGCCAACCTGTGTACAGTGTTGCAAATCGTTGAAATCAAAGGCCATTTTTAGACCTTACATTAACCCTAACAGTGCTGGAACCATTTTCATGCTTATGCAAACATATTAGATCCAGGCCAGCCGCCAAGTAAATTGGTGACTGACCTGTAATCTAACCTGTTTGCTACTCTGAATATCTTTCCTCATCAAAATATAGAAAATATTTAAGGTTTTGGAAAGCAGATGACTGACACAAAAATCTATTTTACGAGAATTACCAAACATTCTAATGGTCAAACTGTAATATGTACTACATATTGACATTTCTAACCTTGAAAAAAGGGTGTTTGTTCTTTTAAATCCATATATGCTATAACGAGGAATTTTTCTATAGAAGTGGCTTTATATTTCTTTATTGAAACAGTGATTCGCCGTGACAGTTAAAATTGGCAACGATTTATATCTTTACAAAAAAAATCAACGTGGCGAATTTGCTCTAATGTGGTCCATGTAAATCAATAAGTCGTCGATTTGCAAAAAAACAACAACCGAAAAATACCTTTTTTGCTATATCAAATGCCTAATAAACATGTTTATTATGTCATTGGTTTTATGAACAAATATTTGTGAGATTATTTCCTCAAACTGATTTAAATACTAGTCTACAGAAGGCCCGTATTATACCCGTTTTGTTTGATTATGTGTTCCTCAAACATTTAACTTTCTCTCGATAAAGGCATTCATTTACATAATGTGAGGAAACATGTACTTGATCTTCGACAAAGTTCACAATTTCTTTTTGGAACATCAAGCTTGTTTACCCTTATCAACTGAAGCCCCCTTTTCTGTTCTTTGGAATGTATCAAGCAATGACATTTTTGAAAAAAGGTATTTTTCTCTTTTTGAACAGTAATTTTTGTAAGAATTATTGTTTTACCCTTTCCTCATTATGATTCCATCTGTGATTTACATAAATACATGACAGCATTGCTTATTTGACCCTTTTTAAACACAATCAATAATTTTAATACTTTTCTGAAGCAGGTCACTATTTGTTACTCATAAAGTCATTAATGTGAATATATATATAGGGTTAAGTGCGAGTTACAAACGGGATTCACTTGCTACAGCGTCGCAAACCCTCATTTGAACTTGACAACTTCAATGATCTATTTTCTAAGAAAGGTTTTCATGAATCCAATAACTTCACATGTTATAATAACAGCTTACTTCAATATAAGACAACATGACTCATTACCATTACAAAATACATGTGTGTCAAATTGTGGTAATAGGTTTGATGTTCCAAATTCTAGACGTCATATTCTATTTTGAAATGCTACAAGGGTCAATATATAGTGCAGTGGCGGTTACGGCATTACTTACAAATGTCTACAAAGGAGTTTACTTCAATTGGGATTCAAACACTTTGCTTTAATTATAACCTTTTAGACGTATAAAAACACCTTTTGGCCAAATAGTTGGTCCGATATGCGAAACATTTGGCAAAAGGTGACAAAGTTATAGATAATATATAGTCTTTACAGTTTTAGCACATTCGTATTCATTTATTTATATTAAGATAAGATGTGCTACTGTTAGTATAGCAACATATTTGGTTTTATTGTAAGTGAATGCGGTACACGTTTGAGGCACAGGGGTTCGAAGTTAAGGTACTCTTACGGCTATCTATAAATACATAGCCGTAAGAGTACATCAACTTCGAACTCCTGTGGTTTGAGGCCTTCACAAAATAGAGAACCAAGTTTTTTATGCATTTTCATCGACATGTTTAGATAAGAATCACATTGGACTGTACAATTCGTGCATTGAATCCTTGAATGCTATACAACACCAATCTCAGTTGTGGGAGCGTAGAGGACATTATTAGATATGCTAGAGATTGATAAAACACTTGAGGTGTTTTACCCCTTTGAAGTCTAGGGGTGGGGTCCCCTGTAATGAAGGTACTTCACTTTAGTGAAGGTTAATCCCAGTGGTGGTAGTACCTGATACCATTCTGAAAGGGTCAATGATGGGTTCATCTAATGATAGTCAACTGAAACTTGTATATCATGATTTCTTAATAAATAACATGTATCCGTTTATGCCTTTTCTTGGCTAAAGTTGGGCATTTAAGCTTGAATAAGTAGGCGATGGATGTGAGGGCGAGGAAAGTGACAGGTGCTCTAGCATAAGTTCTTCTGCAAGCTCCTTGGCTTCTCAGACAACACATAAACTTGCTGAATAAGTAGCACTGAGCCTGTGATAAAATGCGTTTCTTTGCTTTAAATCCAAATGATTTATTCACAATATATGAGGCCTCCGGCCCATAATACAAACATATTTTTTACAATATTTCCCAAGAGGTCTGTAGCAGGCATATCGAACACTTGTATACAAATATATGAGACAACCCTATGAAAAAACGGTGTGAAAATAATGAGAGAAAAGTAGAATTCGCCTACAGCGAGCTAATACTCCCTTTGTCACAATGCCCTCAATGGTTGATATATTTGTTAAGTCAGTAGTAGACGAATTGAATACATATAGACAAACAGACAGAATACAGAATAAAGCTGTGTTCATGCTTAATGAAAGTTGGAAATATTGTGGAAAAGGAAGGATCCACTCATGGAGAGCGAATTCCCCACTTGCCTCAATTCTCCCAAAGATTGTCTGTCAAAATGTCCGCAGCAGACAACATTGAACACATCTAGGTAAAAGATCAAACTACTAACTGAAACATTGCTTTATCCCTTTTTACAATAGAACTATCTTATCAAAGGTTGTCTGTAACGAAGGATGCAGCAGGTGTTTCTGAACACAGCTGGGTAGATGAACAATATTCATATAAAGCTGAGTGAATTCTTAATACAAGAAAGATAACATTGTGACGAAAGTATTCGCACACAATGAGCGATTTCTACTTCTATCACAATGCCATCATTGCTTATATTTTGCGGAGTCTGCAGGAGATAATTTTAAACACATCTAGTTAACAATGCAAAATGTATAGTAAAATATTTTACAGCCTTATAAAAAGTGAAAACTCTGCGACCAAGGGATACGCTCATGATCAGCAAGTTCTCCCCTTATCGCAATATTCTCAAAGGCTGTCCTTTTAAATTCAGTTTTAGGTTATTTTAACCCATTACTAAACGGCAATTTTTGGACTGTCTCAATTTGAAAAAGCATGCAGACGACAATTCAAAATGTGATAAAATTGAAAAACAGAGTTCCGATAGGGTAGAAAACATTAAGGGAAAAGGATAAATCGAGCATGAAGAGCAATTTCATCCTTTCTCGCAATGTTTTCTTAAGTCGTCTGCTTCAGACAAGTACTCACTAGAGTTCGTTCGGCATAGGGTTAAACACATCTAGGCAGATGTACTCATCATTGAATGAAACACTGTGTTATTGTGTAATATATAAAAATAATAGTTGAAATCATTGTGACAAAAGAAGAATCCGCTCACGATGTGTGAATTGTCGTTTTGCCACAGTGCTCTCAACGGATGCCTGTTTATGGAGACGTTACGGCTTGTCTCTGACAGATAAATGGTTATAAATATAGAGAGACAATGTTGTCGCTTCGTACTTGCATTATTTTATGAATAAATTTGCAGATGTTCAATAGTCGTAATTCATTTGAGCAAGACATGTATGCGTTAAAGGCTTCTTGGGTTTTATTTAATTGTTTCCCAATATATATTTCCCTATATTTTTCGTACCGTTTACAGTAGAAAAATACATGGATTTCGTCTTCGACTGTTTCGATGTCGGATTCCCCAAGACAGAAAGTACATAAACGGTCTTCTCTTAGGACATTATGGTGTCTTCCAACTTCTACATTGAGCCTATGGTTTGAGCACCGAAATTTCGCAAATGCCTTTCTCAAAAAAAGAAGGAAGATCAAACAGTAGATAATGTTCAACGTTTAAGAGAGACTTAAATTGTGTGTAAAAACATCCTTTAGACGTATTAGATAGAGCGTTATGCCAATTCTGCTGTAGTATATCTTTGAGTCTTAATTTAAATTCTGTTATGAAAGCTTTAGTATTGCCAATATCCTGCGAGATCCAGACAAATCCAAATCCGTGGGTGAATAATAAATTTCTAACTTCTGTTGCATATGCATGTCTTCCACAATCGTCTAACTTTTTTAGCATTATATAACATTGTTTTGGATATGGGTACGGGCCATATGGATCAGTTTACACCAGTACTTTAAGAATTTAACATAATAATCTAAACATAGGGGATAACGACCACATTCACCTAAAGCCATTTGGTTGCTGGTGTTTTTACCTACTCCAAGAAATTGTTTGCATGCAGATATTTGGGTATTTTCAACTGTATTTCTGTAGCTATAACCCCATAGCTCTGAACCATAGCATAGGATGGGTTTTACCATTGAATCAAAAGCTTTAAAGTAATCACAGTGGGTTAAGGGACCATACATGTATCTATACGAATTTATGCTGTTCAATGACTTTTTGGCTTGTGCTGTAAGGGCTGTGAAAGCTTTTGACCATTTGAGTTTGGGTGTAAATAACAAGCCCATATACTTATAGAAGGAAGATACAGTTATTGGAGTGTTGTTCAGAAACCATTTCTCAGTCTTTCTGAGAGGTCCACCATTTCTGAAAACAACAATTTGTGTTTTAGTAAGATTGATCTTCATACCACTTTTGTTTGAGAATTCCTCAATAGCATTAATTTGCCTCTGTAAGCTTATAACTGAGTCTGCTGGACCAGCAACGTCGTCTGCAAACATTAAAGTAATGATTTTTGGAATACTATTTGAAACATAAATTCCTGAATCGCATTTGCTTTTAACATGGTTGCATATATCATTAATAAAGAGATTAAAAATTTGAGGACTACACATATCTCCTTGTCTCATGCCCTTTAAACAGGGAAAGCAGCTCGTACAAGAGTTATCCGTTCTAACCATCGAGTTGTTTCCCTTATACTGTATATACTTAACAAATTTTCAGAAAATTTCCACAAACCCCCTTTTGTGTGACACTTTCAAATAATTTACTATGGGAAATATTGTCGAATGCCTTTTCAAAATCTACAAATAGAACATAGAAGCGACGATTCTTTTTAGATAGATACTTTTGAGCTAAAGCATGGATTGTAAACATATGATCTGCTGCAGAGTAACCTTTCCGAAATCCAGCTTGCGATTCATCAATTAACATATTAGCAGTAGACCACTTGCACAAGCGGGTATTTAGGATTGATGCAAATATTTTATAAACTACATTAATGAGAGAGATACCTCTATAGTTATTTGGGTCGTTTTTTATCCTGATTTGTGAACTGGACATATAACGCTTTCCGACCATTGGTCAGGGAGACGTCCTGTATTTAAAATTTGATTAAACAATCTGGTAAGAGTAGGTGTTACGAGACTTTTTGTGTTAACTATGAAGTGGCCCAATAAACCATCAGGACCCGGGGCTTTATTCGGATTGATGTTCCCGATAGCTTCCATGGTTTCAGATTCGGTGATAATGCTGTTAAGAATATCACTGGATAGCGAATTGTTAGGTTTAAGACAGTCAGTACTGTATTTGTAAGAATTATCTCCCTTTAAAAGATATGCAAAGTGATTAAACCATTCAACTTCTGAGATGTTTGACGTCTTTTTATTCGAGTTAGTGTTCCTAAACAATTTCCAAAATTTGTGGGGATCATTTCTAGCATTTATCAGTTCTATCTTACGTGAGTGATTATAAATATTTCTCTTCTTTTTACATGTTGCTTTAAAGATTCTTCTGTTTTCTTTGAATATACATGTACATGTATTAAGATCTAGATTACTGTTGCTTTTTCGAAATGTTTTTAGCGAGGTGTATTTAGAATGTTTCAGCTGTTCTAGCTCTGTATCCCACCAGAGTGGCTGCTGACTTTTATAAGGTTTTGAATGCGTTGACCTGGTGCTGCTTTTCATTCCAAGTTCAGCATCACTTGACGTATATAATTCGTTTAGCAGTGATACAGATTTATTTATGTCAGTGTTTAAAAGGCGTGCCAAGTTATCGTAACTAAGATTAAACTTAACAGTTGACTTTGCCTTTCCTTTGTATTAGTTATTTTGTCATCTTAATTGTTTTGCTCCCAGGCATAACGCTTTGTGACAATACATGTTTACATAATGCATGTTTTTCGGACAATGAATTAAAAAACAACAACAATTTTTTACTTGCGAGTGTGGATACGTGCAGGGCTAAAAGTATGTTTGTGTGTGTGTGTTGCTATATAAAGTATTCAATAAAAGTGCATATCGAACAAAGTTTACCTGTTTAATTATGCCGGAATAACGACACATCTTGGTAAAGAATTGTATCAATTTTCTCACAGCAGAAATATCCGCTTCGTCACACTTACGTTAATGTAGTGAAATGTGACATAGACCAGTGAATTAGGAGTGGTATTAAGTTTAAACTTATTTATTTTACATCGATAGTGAAATAAGTTCTTAAAACTAAAATAAACCACTCTTGATTCTGCTTCCTGGATACATAACCAGTACTCGCGCCGAATGTGGATTAATGAAATAGCGCAAGGCGGATCCCGTTACTCACGGGATTTGAAACCAACGACCCTCATATCGCGAGGCCGACGCTTTACCCCTGGGCCACTGTCCTCGGAGTGGTATCGTTTACATAGTTCTCTCCCCTGTTTCAGTTCAGAGACTACTGTTGAACGGAACAACACCTGTCGTCCCTACAATAACCTGCGTTGAAGAGAAGGAATTTGAGACAGACGCCATCATAGTAACGTGAGTATCAGTTGAATTTACAATAATTTGTCAGAAATATATCGCCGCGACATTACATCTTTTAATGCTTCCTGAGTTTTCAACTGGTACTGCGATAGGAAAGAGAGTCGTTCACGACGACTGGTTGGTAATCAGGGTTCTAATTATGGGAATCGAATCGAGTTTTCCGGATGTAAGTCAAACGTAATCAAATACATCTTAGCATTTCAGTAACGAAGGTGTTTGATGACGCAATACAAAGTCAGGAATCATGAAAAAGATGTGCTGGTTACGTAGCCTTACGGAAGTATAATCTTCCGTAAAGTCTGTACCGGACATCTCTATGGTCCAAGGCAATATCTCTTTAAAAACGACAGACGATATTTTTACTTGAAGCAGACGACATTAAAAAATAATTGTTAACGTGTTAAAACCCATTTAGGACTGCGGTTGTGAGATGTGTATAGATTGAAAAAGTGTGGCGTTAGGTGGTAATGTGATACTCAAGTAAATCCTTCACAAACACGAAGCACATACTATAGTCTTGCATTGAACTCTTGACCCTTCAACAATGATGAACGTGTGTAGGCCTCCGTTCCAAATACTGCGTTACCATAGCAAACGTTCTAGCTTAACACGATCTAGCTTAACAAGTTCGTAATCTTTTATTTCAGATGTGTTCTTGTTATCTTTGGGTTTATTGTACTCTGCGGGACACTTTACGATGCCGTTTCCGTCCAAATGAAGTCCGAGCATGTCGCTGAGAAGCAGTCTGCTTCCGACTTAAGAGAGAGCATTGTGTCAACGACATCATCGTCGTCATCTGCATCTACTTCCGGTTCAAATATTCCCGCCAGTCTGTATAAACCAATTAAAACGCGGCTGGAGACGTCTCCCGGGTTTGTTAATAACGCGTATACATCCGGCGAAGAGCTCACCAAAAATGCCGACGATTTTGCCGACATCCGTAACCAAACCGCTTCTCGTGATGACATTGAGAAAAAAGATGTCATGGTCAACATACCAAATTCTAAAGAGGAACTGGTAAAGCCATCGGCTGTCCCTAACAAAGGTAAATCTGCTTTATGACCTCTTTGTCAATTCATACTTTAAGGTCTTTTCAAATTCAAAGAATCTAACGAAGACAGTTGAAATTGAAAATAAAAGTAGGAAAGAGATTCTTTTGAATCAGGGAGAAGTTGCTCATATCAGTAAAATATTCTTCGTCTATGCCGATTCCTGTCAGTGCAGATCCCCATACTCCAAAGTTAGATTTGTAGATAATACAGCGGTAATCTCGTTTAATGCATTCAACATTAACAATTTAATACCCATCCTAACGAAACCGCCGTATGGTGATTTTATTTCAATTTCAGTAGTAACTCAATGCAATATTATAGATAGTGCATCGTTCTTATATAGTCTGTCAAGCACCAAATAACAGAATTGTAATATTCTAACATAGAAGTGTTTCTAATAGTATACTAACCTTAACTTGTTTGACTTATATGACTGATTAATGCTAGAGTAATATAATCAGTAAACGTTAGACTAACCTTTTTAGCAATAAGTCAGATGAATCTAATTCTGATCTAATACATTTCCTTAATACTTTTGTTATTTGTGAATATTTTTATTGGCAACTTCTTATTTGTTGTTATACATTTCTGCCTCTGAGTGTCTTCTATGTGTATACAATTCTTTTAACACTACGTTCGTAAACATGTTTGTTCTTATTAACAATACTATCGGTACGATGATAGTTGTTGTGATCTTTATTATGATAATAAAACACTGTAAATAACTAATAATCATGACTAATATATGTATTAATGATATCACTGTTGTAACATTATCACTATTAACACTATTATCATAAGTAAGGAATGTCATATTAAAGTGAGCTGACTCTTCACCCGCGGGTATACCATGCGCGTTCGGAGACACCCAGACCTTGAAATGTTATGACAACCCACGTGCACGTATCGTAACGCTAAATATCCCTATTTGTAGGTGTTATGGAAAATGTCATGCTGTCCTTTTCGGCCTACACGAACGGTGTAAAGATCCTGAGTACACACCAAGCCAGCGGTTCTCTTGGGTCCATCCATGGTATTCGATTCCTTAGTATGGCCTGGGTCATCATAGGTCACACATATGCCTTTGGACCAGAATATGACGGTATTTGACCATTTCGCGCCTTAAGAACATGCTTTAAAATGTTACTTTTATTTATACATAGGGGCTCTCGAAAATGTCATGCTGTCGTTTTCTGCCTACACGAACGGTGTAAAGATCCTGAGTACACACCAAGCCAGCGGCTCCCTTGGCTCCATCCATGGTATCAGATTCCTTAGTATGGCCTGGGTTATCCTGGGGCATACGGTCTACTTCGTACAGAATTACGAGGGTATTTAATCATTTATTTATATACATGGTGATGGGTAAGGCTACAGGCTGTGTTAGATGTACCAACGACTAGTCTCATCAAGAGTTGTTCGAAAAGCATGCATGTTTACGCCCTGAATTGATGTTTCGGGGACCATTGCTTAACTGTTTTAAGTTTTCATGTTTGTGAAAGTCCAGCCGACGACATTTCTTATAAATCAGTTTATTCAGTTTAAACTTATTTATCTTACATCGATTGTGAAACAAGATCTTACAACTGAGACTAATCATTCTCGATATTGCTTCCTGCTATATTGCTACACAACTCTCGCAAAATGTGCACATGTATAGATAAATAAGGTTTGATCTGTATGGTTGTTTTTAATGTTTGTTCTTTATAAGAGGGTCCGCAATAAGCTGCTACGATCAGGCGGAATGTGGAAAGGACTAATATGAATTTCAAAGCATTGAAAACAGGATTTTTTGGGAAACTGTTTTTGTAAAAGATGTGGCAAAAGTATCTTTATCCATACCTTAACTGTTCTTTCTATTCAATACACAATAACGATTTGACAATAGTATTGTTTGACCAAGCTATTTTTGTCGTTTATTGTTGCTTTGAATTTCAATCAGTTTGAAATTTCAATTCGGGAATATGTTACACATTATAACAATTAAACCCATGATTGCAGAGAATGGAGATTGGGGCCGTCTGAATTAAGGAGTGCCTTTAAATCATGGTCTATATTCGAGGGGGTGGTAGTATAGTCTATCAATCTGATAACATCGGGCTTATCCAATGAAATCACCTTTGAAATAATAGGGATGACGCCATATTGTTTCCTGTGGAATGACGTCACATCACTTCCGTTTTCAAAAATAGATCTTAAATGTGAAATTTAAAAAGTCGTTTAATTTGATTAAGGAAACAACTATGTATGTCACAACTTATAAGTTCGCCATTTTGTGTGATTTACCAATTAAAGAAATGATTTAAAAGGATGTCCAACACTTCCATACACATTGAACTACATAACGTGCACGCTTAGAATAGGTGTTATACGTCGGGGCCGATTTACCCGAACAATTGTAACCCTACACTTATATCCGACGTGTATTTCTCAGCTCATGGAAACACCCGAGTAGTTCCGATTGATAGTCTATGAGAAGCTGGTATGATTCAGGCGTAAGTCTGAATATAGATTTAAAGTTTCAATAACGGTTAGTGATTTGTTCGAAATTTCAGACAACCTCCTAACCTATTATGTAGAGAAGTTAAACCAGTGGACTTTTGCCAGCATCACATATGCTACTGTATCTGTGGACTCTTTCTTCACAATCAGGTGATAATCACATTTTTACCATGAGATAGTAATTAAACATACTGAATTGATTATGCCCAAAGGAGACATTGGTATCTTATATTGCAATATTAAGTTTCTAACTGAATTAGAGAATGAACTTTACATTTCTAATTATTGTAACTTTAATTGACTTTCGTTCCAATCTCTTAACCGAAGCATCATTGATTCAAATGGAAAAGTCCAAATCAAAAGCAGCTTCGTACGTCATAAGTTAACAAGAAGGTTTTCATAGAAAACGTTTCGAAATAAATAAGGACCTGTCACAGATCAACAAATAAATAGACGAGTACAATGATATCTGGCGAACGCATGATCTGACGTTTTATTGTTGCGATGTTTCAGTGGTATTCTGGTTGGGTACCTGACGTTACGACATCTGAAGAAAGTGGGAGGAGCACTCAAAATGAACTGGTTCATGTTCTACTTTCATCGGTTTTGGAGGTATGTATGGATATGACTGTAGTACCAACTAACAGTCACCTGTTGATATACAGACTATACTTATCCTGGTACAGAGTACTGATCAGTGGTCCCAAGATAGCTATAAAGTGATGTCTCGTTAATCCGAGCATGTCCGTTCCCAACAAAATGTCCGGTTTACCGAATAATCCGGACTAATGAAGCAGAGCATGTTCTTATACATATAAAGACATTAACGGTCTATATGCACGTGTATACTTATAACCCTTTAGCAAACGCCAAATTGTCGACCGTCCCAAATTGAAAGAGTTTGCAGACAACATATAAAAACGTGATGAAATTCAAAGATAATCTTCTGATATGGCAGAAAACATTGTGGGAAAAGGAGAAATTGCTCGTCACGAGCAATTTCTCCTTTACCCACAATGCTTTTAAAAGTCGTCTGCAATAAACTGGTCAAATAATTCCGTTCCCTTACAATTTCGTTCGGATTGCGAGACACCCGGGTAAACGAGGCTTCACTGTATACCCCTGTGTGCCCTATATCGTCATGATAGTACTTTACTGAACATCTCATGTTAAGGACTTTCGTAAGATCAAAGCAACGTTCTCTCTTATTTCAAAATTGAGAAAATGATGATGCTAAAACACGCCAATGGAATAGTCTCTCCGACGGCTTCCAATGATCTGCAATTACAATATCGTGCGTTTGGTTAAGAAGAGGTCGTTGCATATTGATTTTTAAAAACGCTAACAATAAGGACCAAATGGTTAAAGGCAATCTCTTAACAGACTTGCAAACCCTTTCAATATTGCAATGGTGGTTTAACGTCTTATTCAATGGGATGCTCCCTTTAATAGCTAGAACTATGAATTCCAAATGGATGAACCAAATAACACACCCTTTGTATCACAAAACGGAGATTTAAAGGATAGAGGACATTCCAAGACCATCAATGTGTATTGTCGGTATTGGTTTTTAACTTAGTGTTCATGGAACTGTGCCATTTATCTTTTCAATATAAATAGAACGTTGAATTCTTGTCAGTCGAGAGTAAATCGTCGTATATTACGTGAATAATATTTTCTCAATACAGACAACTTCTTACATTAACTCTTTACCACCGGCAGACGACACTTTTTTACTTGAAGTAGTCGAATTTAGACAAGCTTCGAAAACATGTGAAAAACATTTCAGTTCTACTCTTGTGATTTGTGAATAGATCGAAAAGCATTGTGGCAAAAGGAGAAATTGCTTGTGACAAGCGATTTCTTCTTTTGCTACAATGCTCTTTGAAAATCGTCTGCTGCATGACGCAAAAATGTGGCATTAGGTGGTAATGTGTTAACAACCAACAACATCTAGTCATAGTTATAGATATATAAACGTATAATCGTACGTTTTCTCATTGTGTCACTTCAAACATACTCCTCAGGTCTACACTAGGCAACACATAAGAATAGTTAATGTAAAACATTTTCTTAATGTAAATTGTAGAAATTCCTTTGGTTTATACTTGCAATCTGACCAATTTGTGGTTTTTTTTTTAAAATGCTTAAGGTGTTAAATTTTATTAAGTTACTTAATACTTAAAAAAGAAAAGCATTACAGTTTTCATTTTGATACAAATATGACTTCGCGGTCTGTCAGTAGGACAATACTGTTCATACGCATATTCCCCCTCCAGGTTAACCCCTCCCTATATGCTGATTATGATGGTTGCCACGGTGATATTGCCCTACGTAGCGACGGGACCGATGTGGAACGAGCAGGATTTCCCGGGGACCAGTGGATGTCGGAAGTATTGGTGGACCAACCTTCTTTACGTCAACAACTACGTCAACGTAAAGTCGGAAATGGTAACGTTAAAACATGATATTAACTTATCTAAACTCATTTCGGAAAACGTGTCCGGATTGGACGAGTTAGGAATCCACTTGACCACACGAAGAAATCGCTCAGGATTAGCTTTTTATATCTTTTTCGATTAAGTTATACGTAAATTACAAACATATTTCATGCATCAGCTTTTCAAAGATATGAGAATATAAAAAGTGCGTTTTTATTTAAAAGCATAAACAATGCAAAGAAACATAATTTCTTTCTATAAGCGGTTTTGGTCAAACTTTTTAGAACGGTTTTATTTTTGTTTTGTGTGGATGAACACTTGACAAGACCACGCCACGAGGCCATTAGAAAGACAGGTAGCCTACACGTGTAGTTTATAGATACATGTATTCTATTTAGTTACTTTAACTCAAAAGTTTTAATGACGTTCCGAAATATCACGATTGCATTCACTAGCATACTTGATGTTAAGGTTACTAACGTTTTATGGCAGATGTAATTCTGTTTTTTTCAGTGTATGGGATGGACCTGGTATTTGGCGAATGACATGCAGTTCTACATCCTTAGTCCCTTGATTCTCCTCCCCTTGTTCTAGTAAGGATTCAACTTTTTAACAGTTCCTTTTTGTTAAATTAGGCTCCGTAATGAGATTCCATGAATGCTGCAAAAATATACTTGATGTTTATTGAACGAGGAAGCTATAGAACGTTAAAACATAATGGGCTTTAGATATGTAAAAATAAACAAAAGTCACATACCAATTTGTCCTGATGGTTAAGTCAAGTCAAGTTTCATTTGTCTATGAAAAGCTACAAACACTTGCCTCATTTGCCCGATGCAGTGTTGCTATAGCCCTGACCCCATGGATTTTACTTTTATGCCGTTTTTAAGTATACGTGTGTTTATGTAGTTGGGTGCATAACTTTAGAATTGTTCTGTCTGGTACACATGAAACAAACAATAGATAATTAATTTGATTGACAGCCACCACTTTTGCTAACCCTACAAAACATGTCATTTCGATTTTCATCTTCAAAGTCCTTTTAAGTTTGGATAAACACATATTTTCCGTTAAGAAAATAGAATTCTACTCATATTAAAAGTGCTTAATAGCCAGTTGATTTCCTTTTCAGTAACGTGATAGCCGGGGTCGTGTCCTGTGTTCTTTTCCTTGCAGCTACCCTTATCACTACCGGAGTACTCGTTCATAAATACGAGTACAGCGCTCAGGAGGCGAACTTAGTCTACGCACCAGCACCGTACGGTTCAAATAGTCTGAAGCTATTTGTTAGTCCTTCTTTTTCTAATCTTATTTTAGCTTAAACTGATTTATTGTACATCGATTGTGAAACAAGTTCTTACAACTTAGATTAATCACTTTCGATTCTGATTCCTGGATACATAACCAGTATTTGCGCCGAATGTGGATTAATGAAAGTTCGCAAGGCAGATCCCGCTTTTCACAAGATTCGAACCCACGACCCTCGTGTTCAAAAGCCGACGCGCTACCCCTGGACCACTGTTATATCCGTTATTAACAAAGCAATTTGCTAACAAAGTGTTCAACTGTAAATGAATATATGTTTTTAAATAAACAAATTAAGAATGACAATAGACAAATCCAATTATGCTTTTACTAGTATTAAGTTCAAACTGAGGTCGCGGACGACAATTAAAACGTAAAAACTGATTCAATAGGAAGCAAAATTGGTTCTTTTTTCAGTTTTCAAAGCCTTTATAAAGTGAACGAATATGTTTTTACATCCAAAAGAGTTGCAACGGTTTTGGGATTTACTGTTAAAGATAAACTGAGATGTATTGATGCTTCCGGAATATACTCTCAATGGTTAATTTTTTATTGTATATCATACAACAATACAAACACTGATTTGTTTAAATGGCATTCTATTTTAATTTTCTAATTTTCTTTCTGTGACCTGGTAACTTTTAAACATAGTTCCAGGCACATGTATACGTCGAGTGTTCAATGCAAGACTATAGTAAGTGCTTTATGTTTGTGAAGCACTAACTATAGTCTTGCATTGAACCCTCGGCGTGTACTTATTCGTATTTATTACAGAGAGGATGAGTATTACTTCCAGCGTATCTACATCCCGGCGTATTCGAGAATGGGCCCTTACATTATTGGATTGTTTACTGGTTACCTTCTCTACCGTCTCGACTGTAAATGTCGAATTCCCAAGGTACTACACCGGAATAGGGAGTTGTGCATGTGTCCGACTACATATTTAAACACTTTCTCGATTAGTTTCAATGAAACAGATCACCAGTACCAACATTTATAATTATCTTTTTCGGGCTTTAACCCATTACCAAACAATAACGACATTTGACCAGTTTGTTGCAAACGACTCTTCTTTTCCCACAATGCTTTCTGCCATATCATGATATCAGAAGATCATTTTTCAATTTCATTACATTTTAAATTGTCGTCTGCAAACTGTCAATTTGTGACGGTCGAAAATTTGGCGTTTGGTACAGGGTTAAACGTGCTTTATTGAGTGATATTCCAAGTTGCTGCATCGGTGCGTTTCGATTGTATCATTATAGATAAAATACATGTATTTATAACTATCTTATTCAGGCTTTAAACTTGCTTTGTTGGCTGATATGCCATCCGATTGATGCCTTTCGGTTGTGTCTTATAAATAACATACATGTATTGCTATTACCAACAATTTCGATTATCTTATTCAGGCTTTAAACTTTAAACTTGCTCGGTTGGCTGATTTGCGTGGGGATTGATGCCTTTCTATTGTATCATTATAATAAAATACATTTATATTTCTAGAACCAATATTTATAATTATCTGATTCAGGCTTTAAACTTGCTCGGTTGGCTGATATGCCTGGCGATTTGCTGTTGTGACGTGTACGGATTGTACTCGTACAAAGATGACCACATTCTAACACGATTACAATCCGACATGTTCCTGACCCTACACCGTACGGGCTGGGGTGTGGCCGTATCCTGGATTGTGTTTGCTTGTGCTACAGGCTATGGTGGTAAGCTAATGATTTTCTCAATTGAAAGATTCAAACAAGATCTCTACAGTGAGTTCCATTCCTTGCCATGTTTATGAAGCACTTACTATAGTATTGCATTGAACCATCGATACATGTGGATTGACCAGGAACGAAACTCGTGGTAGACTATATGTCTTCCGAACGCTGTATAGTGCTTATGGTTTGCATGTGACAAAACAAATCGAAAACGCTTCAGGGTGTATATGTAACTTTGGTAGGAATAAGTTATATGTTGGGAAACGACGCAATTGCTTACATCCGTATTGTCGTTCTATCCCCGACGCGTGGCTACATGTACATAGAGTATGCACCTGCGTACGCATTGTTTCTATGAAAATCAAAGGTCTTCATCGAGCGTTGAATAAGGTTCAACGTTAAGTTTTACGCACCTTTTTTCGAAACATGCATAGTTTGTACCAGATGGAACATGGAACTTTTTATACTAGAGTATGCCCCCACACTCCTAGCTATGTGTAAATTTCCTTAATGGCATAGCTATGCCCCTGAATCCCAGCACTAGTATAGTATGGCATCTGTAATTGGCTTCAGATGACAAGAAACGTGTTATACTCCATGTATATAGAGTGTATTACTTACGAGTACCAACTTCTATCTAATCAACCGAAACATATAACAAGCCAGTAGAAACCACCCTCCTCTGTAAAAGTAGACTATAAATAGAGGATAGTCAGGACGCATAGAGGCACAGACTGCTCGAACACAACAATAGAAACATTGTATCACCTTTATGGCGCTGTTGATAATACAATCAGAAGACTTGTGGTCTCTTGGGAAGGGCCGAATCTAAGTTGTAGAATTTAAGGTCCATTCTTTACTCATTAGAAAGCTGAATGAAAATATGTTTAAACTAACAAGTGGCAGTGTTTGTTGCACAAATGTAACATGAACAGCATACATATTGATCTGAAATAAATCCTGGACAAATGGCCGACAACCCCTTACAAAACCAGGGTACCGTTTTACTAAACATTTTATGCTTAAAATGTGTGTAAGTTAAAAACAACACTACCTCTTATTTCAACATTGAGCTAAGCTAACAAAGTAACACATCATTGGAACTGTCTTTCCGAGACGCTTCCAATGACGTGTCACATAACAATAGTGTACTCTCATTCAGGATACTATCCTGTTAATCAGTTTCGCAAATATTCTTCCTTAACCCATTACCAAACATTAGCGACATTTGACCAGTTTGTTGCAGACGACTCTGGAAAACATGGTGGGAAAAGGAGAAATTGCTCTTAACGACCAATTTCCTCATTTCCCACAATGTATTATGCCCTATCAGAAGATTATTTTCAATTTCATAACATTTTGAGTTGTCGTCTGCCAACTCTTTCAATTTGGGACAGTCGAACATTTTGGTGTTTGGTAAAGGGTTAAGTTGCTAAGTAAAACGGTACCCTGACCTATCTATTTCAGGTTGGATTAACCAGGTGTTGTCATGGAAGCCGTTTATACCACTAGGCCGGTTGACGTACGGAGCTTACCTCATACATCCGCTGGTGATATTCCTCTTCACCACCAGTCGCCGCAACCCGACATTCTTCTCCGACTTCGAAGCGGTTAGTATTTATGTCAATTCTCCTTTAGGCCAATTTGTGATTCGTCCAAATTCAAAGCGACAGCAGACAACAATGTAAAGTATTTCAAATAGCACTTTCTTTGTGATTTTTGTTTGCAGTCATTGTAACACAAAGAGAAATTTCTTGTCAATGCAATTTCTACTTTTCTCACATTTTTTTATTCAAATCTGTCGAAGCGGAAATCAGTTAGTATGGCTAAGTGATTTATCTATTGTAAATATGTTTGTTATATTTCAGTAATATTTACGTCGATATCCCCTTCTAATGCCCTCTCGGTATACTTTCACTTTTGCTTTCATTAGGATGTTGAACGAATGCATAATACTCATACTCAATAAAATATATATTCCCTACAAAATATGGCAGTCATCAGGATATTTCAAAAGCTATTATATATACGCATACCTAATGGCCTATTGGCATACAGGTGTACCGACTGCTTTGGAAATGTCAAGATATGTCAATGAGAAAATAAAAACGTATTTATGTCAGCATGGAACAAGAGTTTCCATTTCATATACGTGTACTCTTAGACGGATTCGACTTGCGTGTGTCATCCAATCAAATCTTTTAACACTGATCAAAATCCAAACAATGAGCTTATAAAAAAAAATTATATTGCTATTTCCATTATGAAACATTTCGATTGACACATGTATGACATATGTACTTCCAGGCATATCTTTTCATCGGCCACATCACGCTGTCGTATGGAGCTGCCTTCATTGTCAGTTTGTTCTTCGAATCGCCCATGATGGGTCTGGAAAAGGTCTTCTTCAATCAACAGAAGAAGAAATAAGCTTGTAAAGTGACGTTTGATACTGCTGCGTCAATAACGAGACTTTGATACATCGACCCCGAAGTCTGATGTTTTTATGATGACGGATTTTTATAGCATTTTTCTAAAAAAAAAAAATAAAAGAACGAAAAGTATTTTCCAGAATGCCTTTTAACAAAAAAGCACAGTGCTGTTTTATCTTTTCACTTATCATTGAATTGGCTTGCTTGATGACGACCATGACGATAGCGTAAATTTTAAGTTTAAGTGTTTTGAACATTTAGAGAGATTTGGATTAACCAAACATACAATCAGAGCAGACTTCTTTGTATACTATTTTAGTTAATCTAATAGTTCACGTAATATTTCAGTTTTTGTTATCGAATCGAAATAAACATACTATTTTCAAACTTGTGCGTTGTATTTGAAATTTCAATACATTTACCATTTCCCCATTGAATTCATTCTTTTATTCAACCGTTTGTCGGTCTCATTTATAAACATTGTGTCAACAAAATGAGAATTTTCTTTTCGTGGGCAACATGTCACTTTGTTACAACATCGTCAAAGTATATATGCTTGAAGATGTGTGAATGTCGCTTTTGTTAAGTTGTCTGAATATGCACTTTCCTTGTGATGTAGAATCGACACAAATGTGATAAAATGGAAAACCACTCTGTCGGAGCAATTCATCCTTTTGTCACGGTGATTTCTAAAGTATTCCGAAAAAGAAAATATGTCAGAGTGTGAGGTTTCATGGGAGTTAACAATGGGTTTATTGGATAATAACTTTAGTGAATCATTCATTCAGAACTATATAGGCTACTTAATTTTATCACTCTAAGGACCTGCATATTGCAGTTAAAGTAATCACCGTCTCGATCACTAAGCGGTGCAACACATATACATGTACTTCACAGGAGCGGTTATCCAATGTTTCACTTGAAAGACTGATTATATCCTTTAGAATTGATTGAAAGCAGGCATTTTGTACTTTGGAACAGTATAACGCCACCGATGGTACTTTCTTCATTTTCTTCATTTTAGCAAAACAACAACACTACAATACCCAGGTTGCAGGAAAATGTGATTTCAATAAACTTTAAACAATTCCCCTAAATGGAGTTTCGTTACTCCTACAAACTGAAAGTAACGAAAGACCACAAAAAGTGCATGGTCATAAACTCATAAATACATTTGCTGTACGATATTGGTTGGAAAACATTGGATATATTGTTGATAAAGAGAGTTCGTCCATCACTGTGGTTTCTATAAACTATAGCAAAAGGTACGTCAAAATAATGAATAATTACAGCAAGGGTTTAGATAAGCTTTACAATAAGGCGATCGCTATTGAAATGGTTGAGCCAATTATAGATATAGAAAGGGTACATTCGCCATCTTTACAGTCAGATTGAATATCATTTATACAAAATATGACATCAGGTGAATTTCAGAGCAGAAAACTAATTTGTAACAGTCGATACACTGTAGTAATGATAATAATAGACAATAACGTAATCCTTGTTGGCATTCTGGTTAAAGCAAAGCGCACATAGACGACAACTCAATAGCAATGACCGAGTTGGGCTGGGCGCATTCAAAGGAAACAATTGGGCGACAATGGTGCAGCGGTGGAGCGTCGCCTTCCTGTACCGATTGGCCTGGGTTCGATCCCCGTTAGACGAGGTGAAAAACTGCCGTGACTTATTCACATATCGGCGCAAGTACTGCTTAAGTATCCAGGAAGCAGCCAGTGAGAATGAATCTAATAAGCTTCAAGCTTCCGTCACAATCGATGTAAAGAAATAAGTTTAAATTAAAGGAAACAATTCATCTGATGCAGGCGAATATTTGTGAAAACGTTGAAATGATAAATGACTTTAAAAACAATAGTATATGATGGGTGTTGCTTAATTCATACTTATTTCCACCAGCAATCCTCATTTTGTATGGTTACACTTATCGTTTTCTGTAAGTGTTCTAAATTTGAAAAATGCGTTTTCACTGATCAAATGTTGGTTAACCTTTAGATTGCTGGGCAATATTCTAAAACCAGATTTTTGTGTCGTCTGCTTTTCGAAACCTTCAATATCTGCTTAATTTTGATGAGGAAATATACTCTGTGTAGTGTGAAGCAAACGGGTTAGATCAAAGGCCAGCCACCAATTCACTTGGCGGCTGGCCTTGATCCAACCTGTTTGCATAAGCATGAAGTCGGTTCCAGCACTATAAGGGTTAAGTTGCCTTTTCGTACAAACTTTGTTCTGCTATTCGTATGATAGTTTCAACCCTCATCTGCAGCACATATCGAAGGTTCAATACAAGACTATAGTAAGTGCTTCGCGGTTGTGAAGAACTAACTATAGTCTTGCAATGAACACTTGATATATTTATTGTCAAACTAATTTGTCACGATGGGGAAATATTGAGATAGTTTTGCATTTGGCGATATCTCCAGTCATCCCGAGACTGACACTTTACCCTTTACCAAACTCCAAATTTTCGACTGTCGAAAAAATTGAAAGAGCTTGCAGACGATATTTCAAAATGTAGTGAAATGGAAAAAATAATCTTCTGGTAGAGCACAAAACATTGTGGGAAGAGGGAAAATTGCTCTTTAAAAGCAATTTCTCATTTTCCCACAATGTTTTCCAGAGTCGTCTGGAACAAACCGGTCAAATGTCGTTTTTGTTTGGTAATAGGTTAAGAAAATAAAAGCAATCTTCACATCGAATTATTTTTACGAATTTATTGAATTGATTATCCCTTCAAAAGCCGTTTGTATACTGGTATGCTTCATAAACACCTTTTTTGTTCAAAGGGGGTGGTCTGTACTGACGTAGTAATGGTAAACTAGAACATTAGATGCGGTTAACCCAAACTCCCTTTGTGGACTTGGTAATTTCTCAATATAAAAAGCAACAGCAGACGACAAAAAAAGCTGAAGAAAATTCCATCGTTGTAATACTAAAAACAGTTATGGATCGGGAGGGATAGTGCTTGTAGCAACATGGAAAGCATTGCTTCCCTTTTCCTGTTTCTTAAATCGTCTGCATCTTATTTGTCAATGTGGGGTACATGTATAATGGAGTAAGGGGTTAACCCTTTACCATTTAACCACTTTGTTGCAGACGACTCCGGAAAACATTGTTGGAAAAGGAGAAATTGCTAGTGACGAGCAATTTTTCATTTTCCCACAATATTTTCTGTCTTATCAGAGGATTATTTTCCAATTTCATCACAATTATAAGTATTTCAATTGTTCTCTTCTTTACATAAGCATATTTAAAATTAGGCTGTGGGAAGTAAGAGGTTTACCTTTTCCTCCATTTATTAAACATCATTACCAAGCATATGCAGCAACTGCGACAAAATGATATATTGGCCGAATTGAGAAGTTCTTCCTTTTTGGGACAATGGTTTCAAGTTCATGCCACAAAAAATGTTTTGTCGTTTGCTATTGTTTTTAATTTGGACAAATCACAAAGTCCCATATGGAGGAAGAAGTTAACCCATTACCAAACAATAACGACATTTCACCATTTTGATAGAGACGATTCTTGAAAACACTGTGGGAAAAGGAGAACTTACTCAAGATGAGCAATTTCTCATTTTCCCACAACGTTTTCTAGTCTATCAGAAGATTACTTATTAAGTTCATCACATTTTGAAATGTCGTCTGCAAACTCTTTCAATTTGGGACAGTCGAAAATGATGCGTTTGGTAAAGGGTTAAGGTAGATGACACGGGTTATATCGGATCTCGTGACAAAGCGTGAGATCTGTTCATCACGTGAGCACCCTTTTAAACCATGAGCGCCTCGATTTAAAATTTTACAATCAGACGTGTATATACATAAAATCAACATTCCTATAGATCTGCTAAACCCTAAAATGGATCAGTTCAGTTCATATAAAGCGTGTGTCAAAAGTGGAGCCTGAGATGAGCTTTAATAAATCTATGGCGCGCTTAATCGGTTTAAACTTTTGATTCTTTATTTTGTTGTTCCAGCAACAGCTTGATAGTAAGTTATAGTTAATCGAGGTTTTTGACACATGTCCCATATTAGTCCTCTTCAGTACTAGGCTAGGTATTTCCAGAGACATAGATGTTATCTATGTCTTAGGTATTTCCCACAAATAAATTGCTGACTTTTAAAAATGCTGCCTGATCAGCAATGATCAGCAATTTGCTTCTGGGGCAGTTTCTAGATGTTGCTTAGTCAGCTATTTTGTGGTGGAGCATTGTCTATTAAAATGCTGATCGGGCAGCAAATTCATTCTCCAGTCAGCATTTTAATCCGACTGTGGCAGATTTTCGAATGTTGATCCCTGTGGTCATAGACATAGATGTCTCTGCTGTGGCGCACCGTTGAAGTATGTCGTAGTCTTGAAAACCATTATTAAAACTTTAAGTAAGCGTTGCATATTTCCTTCCGTAACATCTGTATTTCCGCTCAGAATCCTATACGGATGTAGTGAAGATGATTTGTTCGCAAACATAATACTCACACAGTTACTTACTAATGAAGATAAAATCGAAAAGGGGTTGTCGGTGCCTTCAATCCTTTGAATTTGGAATATACCTGAGTTACTTCCCTTTAAAGTTAGTCATGTGATGCTGGGAGCGTAAACAAAAAGTCACATGATCACAATATGAGAGAAACGTGATTTACAGATTAGGAAGGAGGAAGTTGAGGTTGAGCGTTCACCGTCTTACAAAGGCTACTGTTTCAGGGAACAAATTATCTTTTGTAAGTAAGTGGTTTCATAGATTGAACTGGTTTTCATGAAATTGTAGGCTTTGGTTGTTAACATTAGACAGACAAACAAACAATGATTTTTCTTACACAAGTTAGATTATTCAATTTTCGTGTATGAATTCCGATTTTGCTAAGGGGTCGGATTGAGAAGAAGGGTTGAAACCAAAGGAATCAAGGATATGCTACAGGGATAATGGGTAATAAGGGATCATTTTGAAGAGCATTAATCTTGTCTGTGGTTAAAGTCAGGCTAAGCAGAGCAGTTTAACTACATATCTTATTTATATATTCCAAATTTGTTCTCTCCCCCTTTCTTTTATCTTATCACAAAGGGATTTAACATCACAATGTTGGAGAGAATTTCAAAAGGAGAATCATTGTTTTACATTGATTGTGAAGAAAGCTTGAAGCTTGTTCAACAGCACTCTCAATGACTGTTTCCTGGATGATAAACCCGGTGCCGATTTGTAGGTAAGCTACAACAATTTTCACATCGCCTAATGGGGATTCAAACCTGGGACCCTCTGTGCAAGAGACTGACACTCTGCCTCGGCCCCACTTTTGCCCATGATTAAAAACAGTTTGCTTGTATGAAATTTTCTTTTTATTTTCTCAGTCACTATGAAGTTGTTGTTGCTGTGTATGTTTTGTGTAACTGTAAGTTACGGAGCACCTGCGGGAGATGAAGTGAAATCATTACCAGGACTGGTACGCCAGCCTTCATGGAAACATTACTCTGGGTATCTACAGGCTTCACAGTACAAGCATCTGCATTACTGGTAGGTATTTATCACTCTTTTTATATTTCCAGGCGTCACAGCACTTACTTTAAATTTGCACTGAACCCTTGACTTACTCTCCTATAAATTGATATTTCTTTCGCTTGTAAAATAAATGTTTAACTTGTTACTCTTTGACTGTGTATATTTGATTAGGTCTAGAACTAATTGTGACGTTTGTCAATGTATTTACAAAATTTCCTTGGCATCAAGGAGCCAAAATTTAAATAAATTCTAAAATCTTGAACATGTCTTCGTTTTTCTGATGTTCTTTTGTCATTTGAAAGTTTGTATGGTTGAATTATTTTAGGTTTGTGGAATCTGCCAACAAGCCACAATCTGACCCTCTTGTGTTATGGATGAATGGGGGACCAGGATGCAGTTCTGATCTGGGGTTGTTAACAGAGCATGGACCATTTAGAGTAATTCTGTTTGATTAACCCAATTTACTTTAAACTTAAACTTTATCCTGAATTTATTTCTCATCTGCTGCGGGAGTCCCAGTCACTCGGGTGGGTAGCAGGCGGCTAGATTTTCTTATACCCAATCTCCAATTTGTTCTGTCCATTGGGCTGACACTGACAAGGTTGCATTCCTTCCTGTCCTGAGGTCTTTCTTGGTCTGCCTTGTCTCTTTGCACCAGGAATGGCCATGTTGAAAATTCTATTAATGGAAGTAGTGTTACCAAACAATAACCACATTTAACCAGTTTGTTTCAGACGACTCTGGAAAACAATTTAGGAAAAGCGGAAATTGCTTTTAACAAGCAATTTCTCCTTTTCCCACAATGTTTTTGGTCCTATCAGAAGATTATTTTTCAATTTCATCACATTTTGAAATGTTGTCTGCAAACTCTTTCAATTTGGGACAGTCGAAAAATGGTGTTTGGTTAAGGGTTGATCTTGAAGGAAAGTTGTGGAAACTTGAGAAAGGTTCCTAGCAGTCTGTAGAGATGGATGTGTTGTAAATGAAACGATATAACGATCAAACTAAAGTCACATTATTTATGATATATTGTAACTACATTATAAACTTTGGAGGCATTGCCAAAAGTGGTGGTTTTACTCTTGATAGAGAAATGTTCCTTTGTCAAATGTCTTTAAAGTTATCCATACTATGCAAATTGATTGAAATATTCTTTTTAAAAAGTAATCAAAGCTTAGCTTTCTATGCTGTTTTGCAAATTAGCTTTCTTTCACTTAAAGTTGTACTAAACCAAAACGATTTATACATGGCTGTATGAACTCTAACACTTTTGTAATAATTCTATTTCAGATTGCCAAAAATGGATCTGGGGTCTATTACAATAAATACAGCTGGAACAATGTAAGTCTGTTTTATTGATCACTTTTCTGCTTCAGACATTTGAAAGGTACAAAAATTACAATTAGTATAATACTGTTGACATTTAGTTATTGATATACTATTGATATTTCTTTATTTTATGAACTGTCATAACATCCTTAAAGGGAATTAGCTAAGATTGAATGCTGAGAACCACTGCCTTCATGCTACAATAGTTTTGAAATGATGTATGCTGTAAGCTATTGAATCTATTTATTCCGTGAGAACAGGAAAGCTCTTTAAATATGAAGATTAAGGATGCTACTGCTCATCCATCAATTAGATAACAACCAAAATTTCTTTTGTTGCCAATTCCTAATCAATATATGACAATGAATTATATTTTTCACTCTTTATTGCCGTCTGGTGTTGCTTTAAATTTCATAACTGTCACAAAATGGTGAGTAAATAGGCCAATAAAGTTTTGTTAACCATTCTACATTTGTATTTGAATGCAAAGACAGAAAAGATGGGTGTATAAGGAAATGTTTTTCTTGTGACAGTTGAACTAAATGATAAACACATTTCCAAATAATAATGGCATTTGACCAGTTTGTTGCAGACAACTCTGGAAAATATTGAGGGAAAAGGAGAAATTGCTCTTATCAAGCAATTTCTCCTTTTCCCACAATGCTTTCTGCACTATCAGAAGATACTTTTTCAATTTCATCACATTTTGAAGTGTCGTCTGCAAACTCTTTCAATTTGGGACTGTCAAAAATTTGGTGTCTGATAAAGGTTCTTGTGATAGTTGAACTAGAGTGTATAGTCATAACAAGATTCTTTCTCCTTTCATTGACAGGTTGCCAACATGCTGTATTTAGAAGCACCTGCAGGAGTAGGATTTTCGTATGATGATAAAAAAGACTACGCTACTAATGATGACCAGGTACTACTATCTGATTAAGCCTTAAAGTGCTAGAACCAACTTCATGCTTATGCAAACAGGTTAGATCCAGGCCAGCTGCCAAGTTAATTGGCGGTTGGCCTGTGATCTAACCTGTTTGCTACTCTGAGTACTTTTCCTCATCAAAATTAAGCAGATATTACGGTTTTGGAAAGCAGGCGACCCAAAAATCTATTTTTAGAAAATTACGCAGCATTCTAAGGGTTAGTAAATAGATTTGTTGTTTTATTTAATTGTCTATTCTTGGTTAGAATTATTATCAGTAATCAATGCTGATCATTAAGATATTACAGGTGTCTTTATTTGTTAACCCTTTCCCAAACAATAACGACATTTAATCTTTTTTTGCAGACGACTTTAGAAAACATTGTGGGAAAAGGAGAAATTACTCTTCACGAGTAATTTCCTTTTCCCACAAGGTTTTCTGCTCTATCTGAAGAATGTTTTTCAATTTCATCACATTTGAAATGTCATCTGCAAACTCTTTCAATTTGGGACAGTAGAAAATTTGTTGTTTGGGAAAGGATTAAACTGTTCCGGGACTTTATATAGTTACAGGTGACAATCTAAGTGGATATTCAGGAAAAAATGAAGAACAGCTTTTCAATGTTTTTATCTCTTCATTTACTTTTTCTGTATTTTTCATGAAGAATATATTCCAATCATATTGTACTTTTGATTTCCATCTGCCAACACTCTTAAATTTGTATGATGAAAATTTCATGACTTGGTACAGAGTGAATCGATTTTTAGCCTTTGGAAACAATGAAATGGAAATTTTGTTTTTCACCTTTGGTTTCATGTTCGTAGCGTCAAGTCCTTTCCTTCTTAGCTTAAACAGGTTGATTTTTTCCATGAGAAACAACTTTTAATGCCTTTGTAACAGACAACTTTAAACAATCTGAAAGATAAAACATTTGCTTCTGTCGAGCAACTTTTCCTTTCAATCAATTATCAAAGTATATTTTCTTCATTAACAATGTCTTTTTGTAACAATGGTTGATTTTTTGTTTCCAGGTTGCACAAAATAACTACCTTGCATTGAAAGACTTTTTCAAGAAGTTTCCTGAGTATCAGTCAAATGATTTCTACGTTACTGGTGAAAGCTATGGAGGAATCTATGTGCCAACTTTATCATCAAAGGTGCTTGATGACCAATCCATCAACTTTAAGGGCATGGCAATAGGAAATGGGATCACTAACTTTGACACTAACAGTGACTCCTTGCTCTATTTTGGATATTATCATGGAATTATTGGTGAAAGGTAAAGGATTCTAGTCTTATTTTTTTGCTTCATTGATAGATTGCAATTCAATACATATGCTCTAAAAGAGAAGGGGGATGTTAAAAAACGTACACTGTGGATACCAGTCAAAATGATATGTCAGTCGGTCTTAATCTGAACTCCTGGGCTTTATCCAATGAAAACAACTCTGAAGCAATATAGAAGCCACGATATTGTTTCTCTTGAAACTTCTTTCATTGTTCTTTCATTTTCAAATATAGATCTTAAATGTAAAATCGAAATAGTCATGTAATTTGATTATGGAAACAGTTTTGTGAATCACAACTTATGATTTCACTATTATGTACGAGTTACTGATAAAAAATAATGGTTTAACCCTTTACCAAACAGCAAATTTCCGTCTGTCCCAAATTGAAAGAGTTTGCTGACGACTTTTCAAAATGTGATGAAATTGAAAAATAATCCTCTGGTAGGGCAGAAAACATTGTGGGAAAATGAAAAATTGCTCATAAGAGCAATTTCTCCTTTTTCCATTGTGTTTTCCAAAGTCGTCTGCAACAAACATGTCAAATGTCGTTATTGTTTGGGAAAGGGTTAAGATGATGTTTAACACTTCCATATACATTGAACTACATAACATGGATGCTAATAGGATATGTGTTATAAGTAGGAGACCATTCACCAGAAATATTGTAAATTTACACTTACATGCAAGGTGTATTTCTCAGCTCACAGAAAACCCTAGTAGTTACGATTGAGACAGACTTTGAATTCTTTATTGGGGTATTATATGAACCACAGATTTTTGCTAGCAGTTGAAGAAAACTTAACTTGTAATAACGATTTGATAAGGAGATTTCTTTACCTTGATCTAATACATTCTCTCTTACTAAAGAAAGCCTAAGGGTAGTTTTCAATATTTTTCAATTAAGGGTAGTTGAATTGTTTTCCTTTGAAAGGATATGTTTTTGGTTCTGTAGATATCATTGCTATTATATCATGGCAGTAAAAGCACCTTACCATACTTCTGTTTTCTCCTGTGGAAAACGTTTTAAAGTAGTTTTCTGCAGGTAAAAGAGATTTATATGAAGTCATGTAGGTATCAAACCTTTCATCAAAAGAATAGTTTCAAAGAATGATTTGATAAAACTTCCTTTTACAAAAAAAACTCATCTTTTTGCCTTTTATTTTTGTTTTTATACAGTTGACATTTGAATCTATTAACAATTTATGTTGGATAATGTATTAAGAATGGCGTCATCACAAAATGATAAATGGATTAAATGTATAAGTTAGTTGAAAGAACTATGGGTTTTTGTTTCAGTGAATGGTACAAGATGCTGAATGCCTGCTGTCCAGGATTGAAAAGTGAAGAAATGTGCCAGTTTGTGAAATCTTACTCACATGATGCTACCTGCTCCCAATTGGTTAGCGTCTAAGTTATATCTCAATCTAATCTCACCCCTTTCTCCTTTAGCAGACTTTCAACTGAAGATTTAACCCTTTACCAAACACCAAATTTTTCGACTGTCCCAAATTGAAAAAGTTTGCAGACAACATTTCAACATGCGATGAAATTGAAAAATAAGCTTCTGATAGAGCAGAAAACATTGTGGGAAAAGGAGAAATTGCTTGTTAATTTCTCCTTTTCCCACAATGTTTTCCAGGGTCGTCTACAACAAACTTGTCAAATGTTGTTATTATTTGGATGTGGGTTAAGGAATCACTGTGTCAAGATCCCATGAGAAGTGGGACCAACTTTACATCTCTTCATTAATTAACATTCTGTTGGAGTACTGATTATGTGTCATAGAAGCAGAGTCAAGAATGACTGATATTTATCTTAAGGCATGTTTCACACTGGATTTAAAATAGATAAGTTTCATCTAAACTTAGTGGTCACAATTGATTACTGAGGGTTTGTTACCATGGTCAGGTGTTGCTTTAAAATTGGACAGTCATTAAATCCCAAATAAGGAATGGGTTTTTCGTTACTGTAATTATATATCATGCAATTATTGTAACCAAGGTGAGAAAAACATGCAGCCAGACTGGGGCTCAAACCTGGAACCTGGGACCTCTGCAAACCGTGCTAATGCTCTACCAGGCCCTACCTTTATTGAGACCCCTACAACATTATGATGGTTCCTAATACTTACTACCAAATGGTGATGATTTTAGGAAGGTTAAGTTCTATTCAATTCATTTGAAGAACAAAACAAAAGAAGCATATTCGTAGAAGTACCTTTTCATATTGACATAATTTTATATACATTAATCTTTGCCATTTACTGTTTAGATGTCTGTTTTAACTTTGTCTTTTTTCTTTAGGTTGGTGAAGCAATGAAGCTGTTCTATAATGGTGGTCTAAATGAGTACAACCTGTATGGTCCATGTGAAGTACCGAAATATGGTGGCTACATCTACAACAACAAAACTTTTGTCTATGATCTCCCAAGCTTTGCACACAGAAAACACCCTCATATGGTAGAGAAACTAAATGTAAGTATGGACATATACATGTACAACCTTTCTGACAAACATTATAAATTATGATACCATTATACATAATCGTAACACATAACTAAAATTACTAATTACTTACATAAAATCTATAACTTATATAAAACTGAAAAATCAACTCTTTTACCAAGATGTACATCCTTGGATTCTCCGACATTCAACGAAGGAAAATACCAGATGAAAAATCTTGTTTTTATTTTAAAGATAAGTTAAACTTTTTTTGATATGTACATGTACTTAAGAAGCAATTTTTTTTCAGAAACTAAAACTGAAAGCGCAGTTTGAGAAGTCTGTGAGATTGACTCCCCCTTGTTTGGACTACAGCCATGTTGTCAGTTACATGAACACAGCCGAGGTCAAGTTGGCCCTGCACATTTCTGTGTTTGCCCCAGATTGGGATATATGCAGGTAGGTCAAAATGAAGATACATAGGTATTCAAAATAATTTGATGTGAAGATTGCCATTAATTTTCTGCTGGAGCAATCTAACATTGAAATTCCGAGGGATCAAATTAGTGGTGGATTTCTTCATATTCACATATTAGGATTTAAACAAGATAAAACAAAAAATGTAAAATAAAGTTGCATACAACCAAATAATGACATCAAAAGCCATTAAACAATTACAAACCGAATAATAGTGTCAAATGTTTTCGCACGTCAACCAATGTTGTTGTTATTGTTTTATCATGAAATGGTCAATTATTGTTAATTATACTTTTCTTTCAAAGTAATTATGCGATATCAGACATGTTGTGTGCATGGATTGATTTAAACTGTTAAGTTTACAACTGTGAGTTATGATCATTTGATATTTTACTGTAATAATTGAAATATGGTTGTTCAAAGTTGTGACCAAAAAAAATTGTCGCATCTGTCCACCATTAAATGAAGTGTTCAAAAGTTTGACATAACAGGAGATATTGCCAGATGCGAATTTTTTTCAATATTTCTCAATCACATCAAATTAGTTTGACTAATACATACGTATCTGCACTCTACAAATATACAGAAGGATTAACTATATTTCCATCTTGGTAATAGTTAGATGTCATTGTCACAAAGGAAGTTGAGGGTTAGCAGCTATTTCTTCTTTAGTCCCAGTGATCTCTTGAGCTGGCTACTGACGAGAAGTTGATTCAAGAATATTGGAAAGATTGGGTGAAAGCTTTGTTTATCTTCTTAACCTTTTACCAAATAATAACGACATTTATCCACTTTGTTGCAGACCACTCTGGAAAACATTGTTGGAAAGGAAGAAATTGGTCTCATATTGATATTTTCTGCCCTATCAGAAGATTGTTTTTCCAATTTCATCCCATTTTGAAATGTTGTCTGCAAAGTCCTTCAATTTGGGACAGTAAAAATGTGGCTTTTGGTTAAGGGTTAAGAGACCAACTAGTTCATCTAGAAGCTGGGAATATTTAAAACAAATACCATGAATTAATTCTTCTTCACATAATAAATGTTCAGAACACTGTCATTACATCATTGACGATTAAACTGATAATTGGTTTTTAATGGTTTTTTTTTTATTTCGTACAGTGGTGAAGTTGGTATGTTGTACAAAACAATCTATCAAGATACAACAAAGTTCTACCAGAAAGTGGTACAAGCTGGGGTAAGTTTACATGTCCTGCCTTTTCTATCAGTCTTGATTGTCAGACCAAAACAATCTATCAAGATACAACAAAGTCCTACCAGAAAGTGGTACAAGCCGGGGTTAGTTTAAATGTCTTGCCTTTTCTATCAGTCTTGATTGTCAGACCAAAACAATCTATCAAGATACAACAAAGTTCTACCAGAAAGTGGTACCAGCTGGGGTAAGTTTACGTGTCTTGCCTTTTCTATCAGTCTTGATTGTCAGACCAAAACAATCTATCAAGATACAACAAAGTTCTACCAGAAAGTGGTACAAGCTGGGGCAAGTTTGCATGTCTTGCCTTTTCTATCAGTCTTGATTGTCTGATCTATTGGTAGCGTACTACAAATAAAAGAGAGATAAAATATATGCCTGATTGTATGTCTTTAGACCTTAGTTTTTAGGACATTCACCTCTCATATTGCTTTCAGCTCCAGAATAGTGAAAAATTGAAAAACCTTTAATTGTCTGATAATGAGCAATTATTCTTTTTATCATAGTGTTTACTTAATGTGTGATGCTTAATGTGTATTGGAAGAAATAAGGAGAAAATGTTACAGACTTTCTGCCGATTAAATTTTCTACATACATGGTTTTGATTTTGGTGCATTTTGCTAATTGAAAGTATTTGAAGTCACCAACTGCAAACTTTCAACGATTACTTCAATAACTATTCTCTTCATAAATTATTGTGACAAAAAGAAAAGTACATTATATGCAACATCCATATTCGTCACAGGGTTTTATTTGAAAAAAGGCTACATCTGCAGATTTTTGTTGGAAAAAAATTGAATTATATAGAAACAGAAATTGAATTATAACAGAAAACCTCTTCTCAACCCTTAGAATACTGGGTAATTTTCTAACAAAAGGTTTTGTTTCTTATGTTTTCCAAAACCTGAAATATCTGCTTAATTTTGTTTAGAAAAGGTACTCAGAGAAGCAAACAGGTTAGATCACAGGCCAGCTGCCAATTTACCTGGTGTCGGTCCTGGATCTAACCTGTTAGCATAAGCATGAAATCGGTTCCAGCACTATAAGTGTTGAAATTTAGATAAAATCTGAGTAGTTATTAAAGATTTCAAAAAATGTTTTCCCCTTATACAAACAGTTTTTGACATTTGCTTCCATCTGTTAATAAATTGACTCCTGATTTATTCAATATTTCAGAAAAAGATCCTTGTGTACAATGGTGATGTTGATATGGCCTGTAACTTCCTCGGAGATGAGTGGTTTGTGGAAGCTTTAAATCTACCGGTAGGTTCTTTAATGTTTCCCTAATGAACGCAAATTTCTGCACCTTTGTAGCAGATCATGTTTCCCTAATGAATGCAAATTTCTGCACCTTTGTAGCAGAAGACATGTTAAAACATTGTGACAAACAAAGAACTTGTTCACCTTGAATGAATTTTCAATTTGTTGCAAACATCACTGTATTTTAACATACCATCACAACCTGGTCAATGCAGACCAAAACTATCTTGGGACGACCTTGTGAAGCAAGACAGAGCATCTCCCAGGCTGGATAGTACCAATCCACACAAGATCACCAGACCTGGAGAAGAAGGGTGCGCTCTCGACTAGACAAGCAGGCCTAATCCTTGCCTAGAATTGATAAATGGCCTGTCAAATCTAGAATGATGATGATGATGATGAATATGATGATGGTGATGATGATGATGGTGATGATGATGATGATGGTGATGGTGATGGTGATTTATCTTATTACCCATGCATTTTGCTGATTTATTCACTCTGATGAAAAAGTATCTTTAAATTTATAGGTTAGCTCAGAGACCTCATCCCACAAGTTAATGACCAAAACCCTTTTGTAAACAATATGGTTTATAGGGTCCTGCGTGCCCAGTGGTTATGATGGCAAACTTAGAACTCAGGGGGTCCGATGTTTAAGCCCCACCAACACCTAAAAATTGCTAAATTTCTGGAAAAGGAAAGTTTGCTCAATCTCTCCTTTTCCTACGATAATTTCTAGGAAACTAGGAAGATATGAACAAAGTATACAAGATTTACAAATGTCGTCTGCATGTGCTTCCAATTTAGGAAGATGAACATTGTATTTTGTGGTGACGAGTCATTGTATGGTTCCAGGTTGTACAGAAGAGAAGGGCGTGGTACTACAAGGATGAGACTGGTGCCCAGCAGGTGGCCGGCTTTACCGAGAAGTTCAAAGGTCTTACACTCACCACCGTCAGGGTATGTTCTTCTAGTGTATTCTGGAATACAGGAAGGGTTATTGTTTTACATAGACAAAATTGAGGGTAAAATGAAAATATATCATATGTCCTTTGAATTGTGTAAAGGACTTGCTTTAGTTTTGCTTTGAAATCGAAATACATTTTGAATTAACTGTTCTAGTGCTGGAACCGTCTTCATGCTTGGGCAAACAGGTTAGATCCAGGGCAGCAGCCAATTTACTTGGAGGCTGGCCTGTGATCTAACCTGTTTGCTACTGTGAGTATCTTCCCTCAACAAAATTAAGCAGATATTTGAGTTTTTGGAAAGCAGACAACGCCCAAACCTATTTTTAGAAAATAACCCAGCATTCTAAGGGTTTAGAATGTACATGGACGCTAGACAAATGAAACTGCTTGTAAATTTTAAATTTTCCTGTTGACTTAATGTTTTTTTCATTTCAGACATAAATAAACACTAAGGTGCATTAGAAATTTTCTCTAATCAACATAGGGTTTGCCATGGTAACAACATGTTGCTTTGACTCTTTTCAATAGATCTTTGTCATGTACCATTGGGCTGATGTTATACTATGCAAACAGGTTAGATCCAGGCCAGCAGCCTAGTAAATTGGCGTCTGGCCTGTGATGTAACATGTTTGCTACTCTTAGTATCTTTCCTTAACAAAATTAAGCAGCTATTTAAGGTTTTGGAAAGCAGGCGACCCAAAAATCTAATTTTAGAAAACTACCAAGCATTATCAAGGTTAAAGGCTGCAAACACCATGCTTAAATCCCCTATGCCATAACACAATACTTCCATCACAATTTCTTTCCAATATTATTGAAAAAATTGTACCATTTGCTTTACGCTACTTTCAATATCTGATGATGCTTTCAGTTGGGACAAGGAACAACATTTTACATTTTGAGAATTGGTATGCTTAAATGAATTGATAGATTTGGTATTGACTTAGAACTTCATTACATGTATATAAATGGTTGATTGTTGAAGATATGAGTCTCAGCTAAGGTAGAATTTCTTATGTTTAATCTTGGAGTTGACTACATGCATAAGATTATTTGGAAAGAATGATTCTGTGCTTTCTACTGTGTTTTATTTAAATAGCTTGAGCCCAAAAAGGCAAACAAATAAAGCTATTACCAAACAATGATGATATTTGACAAGTTTGTTGCAGACGACTCTGGAAATCACTGTGGGAAAAGGAGAGATTGCTTCCGTTCAGCAATTTCTCCTTTTCAGTCGTTGTTTTCTGCCCTATCAGAAGATTACTCCCCAATTTCATCACATTTTGAAATGTTATATGAAAATGCTTTCAATCTGGGAGAGTCGAAAGTTTGGCCTTTGGTAAAGAGTTAAGAGTACATGCTATTGTGTACAGTTTTATTCTCATAAAATCCGGTTATATGTCTGCTTGTAAATATGATTGACATTTCGTCTATTTCAACAGGGAGCTGGTCACATGGTACCACAAGACAAGCCGGTTCCTGCACTAGAGATGTTCGATTCCTTTGTTAATGACAATTAAATACTGACCAAATTATCACTGGCATGTTGGAGACTGGTGCAGATAGTCCTCGAGTTATCATTCAAAAGTATTATCAATTGCAATAAATTACAATACAATACAATTTCAATATGGCTGAACTTGGCATACTGTGTTGTTACAAATGGTAATATTTTGTGGTTATTGTTTGGTTGATGGGGTTTTACATGATAAGTAATTCCTCCTTTTGTCACGCTAATTTCTTCTAAAAAGTCAGAATGTCACATGTGGTGATGTGGAATTGTCAACTGAATTTATTTTTCCTATTAAGTCAGAATGTCACATGCAGTGACGTTGAATTGTCAACTGAATTTATTTTTCCTATTAAGTCAGAATGTCACATGCAGTGACGTTGAATTGTCAACTGAATTTATTTTTCCTATTAAGTCAGAATGTCACATGCGGTCAGACGTTTTTGTCAACTGAATTTATTTTTCCTATTAAGTCAGAATGTCACATGCAATTGACGTTTATCCTATTAAGTCAGAATGTCACATGTGGTGATGTTGTATTGTCAACTGAATTTATTTTTCCTATTAAGTCAGAATGTCACATGCGGTGACGTTGTATTGTCAACTGAATTTATTTTTCCTATTAAGTCAGAATGTCACATGTGGTGATGTTGTATTGTCAACTGAATTTATTTTTCCTATTAAGTCAGAATGTCACATGCGGTGACGTTGTATTGTCAACTGAATTTATTTTTCCTATTAAGTCAGAATGTCACATGTGGTGATGTTGTATTGTCAACTGGATTTATTTTTCCTATTAAGTCAGAATGTCACATGTGGTGATGTTGAATTGTCAACTGAATTTATTTTTCCTATTAAGTCAGAATGTCACATGCAGTGACGTTGAATTGTCAACTGAATTTATTTTTCCTATTAAGTCAGAATGTCACATGTGGTGATGTTGAATTGTCTATTGAATATTCTAGTTGAATTGTCAACTGAATTTATTTTTCCTATTAAGTCAGAATGTCACATGTGGTGATGTTCAATTGTCAACTGAATTTATTTTTCCTATTAAGTCAGAATGTCACATGTGGTGATGTTGAATTGTCAACTGAATTTATTTTTCCTATAAAGTCAGAATGTCACATGTGGTGATGTTGAATTGTCAACTGAATTTATTTTTCCTATTAAGTCAGAATGTCGCATGTGGTGATGTGAAATTGTCAACTGAATTTATTTTTTCCTATTAAGTCAGAATGTCACATGCGAAGATGTAGAATTGTCATCTGAATTTACTTTCAAATAAGACAAATGGTTATCTTTTTTTATGAAGTAAAGATAAACTTATTCGGTTTGTTTTGGACCATTCAATGTCTATGATTTCAGTGCAACTCAGTGATGAAGTGAATTTTTTGTGTTTCTATATAACATTATTTATGTTCATTTATGCTTTAGCTTTTTGGAAACTATGTTTTATCACAAAGAGGTTACCATCACAAATAACACAATTTTTTTTTAATCAATGTAATCATTCTGCCTTACTTTCTTATTTTATATAATCCTTTTCTGTGGGTGCATTGTATTTTAGATATAAGGTATTTATTCTAGTTTTACAATGACAATGCTTATTCAATGTTTATGTTACTTTCAGGGCCAAGTTTACACCATGTAATCTAACATGAACTTTGTTTATTTAAAGTTCAGGGTTTATATCATTTATAATTTTGCCGAATAAAAGTACAATATTTACTCCATGCAATCTCACATGCACTTTGATGGAGTAAGGACCAATCCAAATGCAGGAACATTTTGGGGATAAAATTTGATGCAATTTAATATTTTCCCAATTCAAAGTACCTTGTAGTATGATGGATAATAAGATAACATGTCGCTACTATTACTTTGTTAGAGAATACATTTTGAATAATTATCTTTAATGTAAATGCATTGTGGAAAAAATTTGAATTTGCACATGATTTGTGAATTGATCATTTGTTACATTGCTTTTAAATGTGCTGCAAAAGTAATTAACCTTTATAGGGCTGGAACTGAGTTCATGCTTATACAAACATGTTAGATCCAGGTAAGCCACCAAGTAAATTTACAGCTGGCTGGCCTGTGATATAATCTGTTTGATTCTCCTGGTATCTTTCCGCGACAAAATTAAGCAGATATTTAAGGTTTTGGAAAGCAGATGACACAAAATTCAGTTTTGAAAAAAATTATCTAACATTTTAAGGGTTAAGATCCTCTGTTACAGGGCAAAGGCTAAAACATCGTTGTCGCTAATGACAGATGTTTTCAAGTGGATAAAGTGTAGAGTTTTTCTTTTGTAAAAACATGTATATGTGTTTATTACATTGCCTTGTTTTTTATATGAATGTAAGTACACATGTACTAAGCTTTTACTTGAAATCAGAATATTCCTTATGGTTATCCTTTTTATGTCTTGCATATTTTTTTCAATTGAAAATGAAAATATATATTTGTGCCAAAGAAATTTACATAAAAAGTCATAAAAAAATTTACAGGACGTCAATATGTTTATAAAACATCTTTTAGTAATCTTCGGGTGCAAGACTATGGTAAGTTTTGCATAGTATTGCATTGAGCCCTAAACTTGTTAGTTTTACGTTGATTGTGACGGAAGCTGAAAGCTTATTAAATTCTCCCTCGATGACTGCTTCCTGTCACCAATACTTACGCCAATACATTGCTAAGTCCTGTCATTTTCACCTTGCTGCTAATAGGGATTTAACATGGGATCCTTGGTACCAGAGGTGAACATCTCTGCCTACAGGTGTTAAAAATTATAGCACATCATATCACATCTGTATGCTATGGCAGTAGTTCTGAATAGTTTTCGAAACAATGCCTTTGAAATGATGACAGATAATGCTGATTTCCATTTTAATGATAAACAACTCTTACTTTATATATTCATCTTTTTAGCTTGTTTTTTTAATTTAAAGGTACATATTTTTACAAAGCAAGTATGTTTTAGTATTTTTTTTGTCTGAAAGGTATCTTAAGATTAAATACTTTTACTGAGGAGAAAATGAAAACAACTGACTATAAATCAAGCCTTAATGTTTGACAGAATACATTGCAAATAATTTGACCATGATATTAAGCTGTATAAGAATATATGGGCCGCGTCACGCAAAAAGGGGCACTCGAACATATAAAAAAAGCGTTGACTCAGCTCTATCTTAGCGCTATTATTCCAGCATCTGCCACGTCAGTGACGTGTTGCTGCTGGTCTGGGGCTACACTGTTTGCTATGTCCGAGTGCCCCTTTTCGCGTGATGTGGCCCATATTCTCACATTTTTGTGCCATACAATCTGACCAACTTATTTCACATATTATAATTAAGTCTTTATATAATTGATGCTTTTCTTTGTGTACCATAATCATAATAAACTATTTGTTTGAAAGTGCCTACTTCATTTTATGATGAACTGAATTTGAAATAATGCTGGAATGTTACAGGCTATGATAAGTATCATTTGACAATTCAAACTTGCTTTGAGAGAGGCAAATGACAATTAATTGAAGGATGTTTCATGCACAATAATTACTAGACACTTATTTTTGAATTTTTTTTGAAAAATGATTGCCAAAATGAAGAATGACAGCAAAATGCTCACTTTAAGAGAGAAATAATTAAAATATGGGGTCCAGAATTTTGACCTTGGAATAGCCTGTGTTTGATGTAGTAATTGTTATACTAGTCCTGTCTTTCTTTCCATTATACCATAGAGAGTTTAATAAAAATATTTCTTTTGTTGTAACAGACACTCTTGTATTGTTGATTTCAGTATGATTTGAATCCTTTGCCAAACCCAATTGAACTTAACAGGTTTGCTATTCCGCATTTCTATTGTTGCCTGGAAAAAAGAGAAAATGCGTATACAGTGTTCTCATTTAGAACAGGCCCCAGGCCAAAATGACCTCTTCAAATTGTGTTTTGACTGCTTCAAATTTGCTTAGATGTTAAGGACCCCTCCCCCTCCAAGTGGCCTGTTCAGATTTTGTTTTGGCCTGTCCATCCAATTCTTAGAACAGTGCTAAGAAAGTCCCTTTTTCTAAAGAGTTAAGGTATTAATACTAATAGAACACTTAAAACATTTGAAAAAATAAGACTTGTAATGACACCAATGATATGAAATCAATGACTGGTGTTTGTTATACACAACAGCAAACAGTTTCTATGATTATATGATCATTCTGACATTGGATAAAAACAAGTGTGGCAAATTGCAAAATTACTCATTCCAATACAATTGCATTTAAAGAAGTATATACACTTGTATGAATTCACAAATTAAAAGGAAAGTAGTCAAAGAAATAATAGGTTTTTTTCCTTCTCGTTTTAACTCTCAACTACCTGCAGAGGAGAATTTGTTTTACTTCAAGCAGACAACTTTAGAATAGCCTAGTTAATATTTTAAAAAAGTTCTGCGGTAGTGAATGTAATTGAAAGAGCGTTGGGGCAAAAGGTGAAATTGCTTGTGACAAGCTATTTCTTCTTTTGCCACAATGCTTTTTGAAAGTCGTCTGCTGTAAAACTAAATATTGTGGCATAAGGTGGTAAATTGTTAATCGACTTAATCAGCGGTTGGTGTGGAGCTTTGCTGTCATCTTATGTTTTTCTACCCTATTCGACTTTGATCATTTTTTTCTATCAAGTACCGCTGTTAAAAGTGAACATGTGAGAAAGTTTTGAAGTTAAACAATAAATTATTTAAAACTGCACAACAGCTGTACTGCTGTATGAAAACGCTCTGAAGACTAGTCATTCGAAGCAAAGCTAGAACGGTCTTCTGTCCCTTTTAAAGTGGGTATACAGTGAATAAACAATGATTCTATTACAAAAGCATGACATCGTTTTTCAGGTCTACCGCATATAAACTGTACATACATATAAACTGTACATACTCCAAGAGACATAGATAACATGTTATCTATGTCTCTATGTCCCTGATACTTCCATAATTAACGCTTCTTAGATTAACCAAGCACCTAATATTAGGCCTTTGGATTTACTATGCTTCCAATGGCTACATTTATTAAAATGTATTAACCAGTTTGTGAATCGGACTGTCTATGAAAGACTTATGAAAAAAAAATTGAAACAAAAATCTTTGTCTACTACCAAGTCCTATACATAAAGCTTCAACAGAAAATATGAATAAAAACATTGCCACTAGCAATTTTAATTTGTCAACTTTTGTGAAGCATAATTGAGTAATGGGGTGTCGAGCTTGCATTTACATTAAGGGATTAAATCACTTTTCTGAAAGTAAAAAAAAACAAACAGTTATGCTAATTGTCTTGTGACAAGATGAGATTTTTTTATCACGAACAAATTCTTTCTTTTGTCACTACAAGTTTTAAAGCCATCTGCCTTTTGTCACTATATTTTTTAAAGCCATCTGTAGATGGGAAAAACTGGTATATTACTAACTAATGGGTTACTCTGTGCACCAAATTCCACTGCTATCATGGTTTGATATTGGCGGGCAAGGTGTTGAATATCGTCTGCTGAAATGCACAAATCGTCCACGGGCCATAATCAGGACTACAGTTGAACTAGGTGTTCATTTTTTCTCGCTAATGACGGCATGCATGTTGGGTAAACACAAAGATACCTTTGTTGTCTAACAGACCGAATGACTTACTTTTGAGATATATATCTTCTCATTCCATTACCCCGAAGAAAACTTTTGAACTATTTATTGAACGTTTTTGTTGTTCCATTTGAAAATATGAAATCGTTTGCAGACGAGAATTGATATCGAAATATGGCAGGGAAAACCTTCATTGGAAAAAGAAAAACTGCTTGTTCTTATAAATAGATGCAACAACTCTCTGAATTTAGATTAATATATATGAGTAGCGTTGTCATGTGTAAGAATTTCACTCTTGATATTAGTCAAAAGGCCTAAAGAATGGTTAAAGCATGCTCATTTTGTCGCTTGTGTCCAAATTAAGAAATCAAAACCAGAAGAAATATAAATTCCTCATTAATGGGTTTTTTCTTCATTATACATGTATATTAATATTTAATCTTAGAGACACGAAAGTAATTCGTAACGGAGTTTCCTGTTCTTCAATATAAGCATTTGTACAGAGCTATGGGTTACAGTCGGTTAACGAGTATAAACACAATCGCTTTGTTCAGAACAGAGACAATTTGGGTATCTATGTAGCAGATTACCCTGGCATTCCATATATAAGCATTTGACAAACGCTCCAACAGAAGTTACATAACAAACAAAACAAGGTGGCATATTTGATGAAATCTGTTCGTGAAAAGGTATGTTAACCCTTTACCAAATGCCAACTTTTCTACTGTCCCTAATTGAAAGAGTTTGCAGACGACATTTCAAAATGTGATGAAATTGAATATTAATCTTCTTATAGGGCAGAAAACACTGAGGGAAAAGAAGAAATTCCCCATAAAGAGCAATTGCTCCTTTTCCCACACTGTTTTTCAGACTCGTCTGCAACAAACTGGTCAAATGTAGTTAATGTTTGGTATTGGGCTAAGCGCAGGCAATGATGGAAAGATTGTAGGAATGAAAGGGCTTATAAAAGTTCTACAACAGCTTACTTTGCTTCTATTTAATTATTTAAAACTTTCTTGGACATATGCTAATGTTTGGAGATCAGACAGTTACCGAAATATACTTGTGTTTCACGACATTAAGCGTCAGGGTATGTTTTTTACGTATAGGTGTCTTAATTACTAAGTAAGGACAATGTATGCTTTCGTGTGAATAGCAAAAATGTCTCGGTAGCCGCTTTGAATCCAAAATTGGGTTCCAAAGGCGAATATCTAATCTAAATAATCAAAAGATTATCACCAGCTTGTGTTTGTGGGCAGAAGAGGTATCTAACTCGTTTGGTATGAAGAGTCGGATACCGTTCGACGCAGTGCCTCACTTTGTGATTGCGTGGCGACGGTTTTAAACAATGAAGGTTCCAGTTCTTCGCTAGTGTCTTTTGTTTCGTATGGGTTTACAATCTATAAAGCCAAGATACGTATCTCACCTTTCATTTTCTTTTGGTTTTCTGTTTTCTCCTATTGAACCAAACAAAGCGGGTTTGGTTGATCACATTCAGAGTGTTCATGTCAGCTATTTAACACGCAAGACGGACGTGTTTGACTATAACTCATGGTCATATTCATGTGTGTGTTGTTACTTATGGACCATACAATGCGATATCTCTTTTAGGTAAACAACATTTGTTCTTCTAACATCACACTTAAGTTATTTAGATATAACACAACAGAAAACATACGTTTCAATGCGTTATTAACAGTTATATGAGGTTTTAAGCATTCTGATATACCGAATTAAAGACAGTGTTAAGACGTTGGTGCCAATACACGCTATTATATGCTGGGTGGCCATCATTTGAAAGACATATTTCTTTGCTTTAAAGGTTGTTGTATTGTAAGTAGACATACAGACTTGAACGTATAAAATTTCGTAAAGGACATAAAGAGACGAAATACAACTAGTGTTACAAGTGAAGCAAATGTCATGGTGCCATTATGTTAATTGGTGATGCCGTTAGGCTCGTTGATGGATAGATAGCAATATCAACTGGTGAACAATTGAAACAAAGAGTACGAGGAATAAAAAAAAACATAGTCATGACGTCAATCTTGAGATCTAACAGGTAAATATATTTTACTTACTGATACATTCAGTATTTCAATCCTTTACCAAACACTAAATTTTCGACTGTCCGAAGTTCAAAGAGTTTTCAGACGACATTTCAAAATGTGAAGATAATCTCCTTTTCCAACAATGTTTTCTAGAGTCGTCTACAGCAAACTGGTCAAATATCGTTATTTTTTGGTAATGAGTTAAATGGAGTTTAAGTAACATGGACGTAGATTCTTTCCACACTCAATAACATTGCACTTTGTAATAAAATTACCAAAAAGACAATGTATTTTTCCAAAATATTTTTCATAACAAGCTATTGCATTCAACTTCGATTATTCACAAATTATATTTGTGATGGATTAATGTGACGGAATGTGACTCAACTGTACTGTCCTTTTGAGAGCATTTTCGAGAAATTGGAATCACTTGTAATTGATTCTTTATGCCAAAAATGTTCATTTCACACTTATTGAAAAGGTCAGCTTGCGTATCTATAATTACCGTCGGTTGATACTTTCGATTTGTTTTTAAGATCGAGTTTGAGGATATGATTCCTTTATTCAAATCCGAAGTTTTTTTACCAATAAGAGGGACTTGCTGGGTTTAGCTCCGAGTAACGCGTGCTTTTTTTTATTATTATTCATCTTTTTCTTTCTTACTTTATTTATTTATTTATTACAGCTTTATAACATCGTAGCTTATAATTTCTTTCTTCAAATTCCAATATCGAGAAATGCTTGGTCCCTGAAATATATATATTTGCAGCAAAATTCCAATTTCACGTCCATGTCTGCAAGTACTGAAGTAGTATCGACTGTCCCCAAACATACAAAAATAAAAGACCAAGATATTGGACGTATGTAATATAAAATGGCTTTCTTTGTGGGTTTCGAAGAGCGTTCCAGTTCGTACTGGTTTCATAATATGTTAGACGTCTTACATCTCACGAAGTTTGTGTATAGATCTACATGTATATAAGTCTTTGAAAAACTTGATGACCGTTCTTGCAACCTTATACACCTATCGTTTTCCCCATCAATACCGTATTTTGTTGAAAGAGCATTTAGCTCCAAATATCTAACATTAACATACCATTAAAATTTGGGAAATCACTTATAAGAACTCATCTATTTCGAAAGGGTACACCACATGTTTCCAAAATATAAATACAGAAAATGGTAAATTTGGAAAGACGTAGGGAAGGGCATTCTCCTAAGCAGTGATCTCCCTTTTCAATTTCGGAGTTTGAGGGAAAGGGTTGTATTTTGATGGATTCTTAGATTTGCTTTTATCAACCTAGTTTAGAATTAAATCTATTGATTAAGTACTTAGAGAGTCTACATCTGTTAGGAAAATAAAATAAAATCTCACAATAGCCGTGGTAAACACGTCTTTCAACTCCGCCCACTTTATAAATACGATTATAACTTTGTTCGGTTTTGTAGCCGCGCATTGATAAAACTGGCATTTAAACAATTCCCTCTTATTATAATGTACGATTGGTTACGAAAAAAGGTTTCTTAATGGCATTGAATAGAATACATCGTGACAATACCTTATTCCATGTTGATATCTTTTGCAATCTGTTCCAGTGAGTAAATGCAAGCACAAACAAAATATATTAGGGATGATATAGTATATGGCGAAATTGGGGTAGACTCTCTATTTAGTCACTAAAATTGTTGTCTAAACTCACATGAATCGTGCTTATACATGACTCTGAGAGGGGCGATGAATTATATTTTAGACCTCTATGACTAGTGGTAAGAACACATTAACTTAACATCACACTACGCGCCTTCGCACGGGTTCAAATTCCAGTGGATTTTTAGGCACCCTTTCTCTAAGTTCCGACAGCTTGTCTGGCTTGACCAGCCCAGGGTTAGTATCGGAACCCCCCTTTCCCTCACCGGTTATGTATCTTTTTCGCAATACAACTCGAATCCTTGACGCAATGTGATACCATATCACGAATCAGACAAACAAGATCATTTTATGGAAGAAAGCAATATCAATGGTACTTAAGTGATAATGTAAGTAACCGATTTACCTAGTATACATGACTTTTAGATATTAACCGTTTGTTACCTCACAGTTATCAAAAAAGACAAATCGCTGCTTGTTGAGAAACTATGGTTAGTCCATCACTTTACCCTTAGAATGCTGGATAATCTAAAACATTTGTGTCGTTTGCTTTCCAAAGTCTTTAATATCTGCTTAATTTTGATGAGGAACGATATTCAAAATAGCAAACAGGTTAGATAACAGGTCAGCCACCAATTTACTTGCCGGCTGTCCTGGATCTTACCTGTTTGTATAACCATGAAGTCAGTTCCAGCACTATAATGTCTAAATGTATCCATGAGGTCGAAAGCAGATATGAGAGTTGCCTATTATCGACTTGAAACAATAAGTATCCCATAAAACATTTGATAATCACATTACAAGAAAGATCAATATGACAAAAGAAAAATGTACCTCAATGTTTTAATTTTTCCCAGTCATGCTGAAACCAGATGTCGTTTGTTGTAATCAGATATAGTAATAAAGTCGTCTGCAGTAATGTATTTCGATTCAAGTGACTTTTTCATTCGCTCGATTTCGATATGTTTTATCTATAGATTAAATTTAGATAAAGATACCCTTGGCCTGATATGTCTATCAAGGTATTGAACGTTTTACTCATTTTTATAAGTAGACTGTTTTAAAATGAGTTTGATGGCAAACGAAAGACATTACATAATATGTTCCATTTTCACCTCTCAGTGCATTTTATGTAATGTTAAAGGGAGCTGATTATCTTTTCCCCTGTTCGAGTTATTTGCAAACTTATGATATATAGTAACGCCATGTACCAAGGTAACAAAATAACCTGCAGTAGTGCTTTAAATGTCGTCTGCATGTCGTTTTAAATTAATTATATCTAACATGAAAAAATGAACAAAATGTGCTTATATATATACATTTTTTTATGCAAAACTGCCTTCTTCTACTATCCAATTACGTGCAATAATGTCCACTTTATCCGTTATTAATATATCGTTTCCGTTGCCATATTGACCCATTCGGAACTAGTCGGGTATGTCCGTGAGCTGAACTCACTACAACTACAACTACATTGTTTTCAATGGTTAAACCCGATGAGTTCAGATTGATATTAACATATTCCCCCATATAGAAGTATGATACGAGTCTAAATTTGAGACATCAGGCGGGGTTAATTAGTTATAACCAATATGATAAAAATAGAACTTTTGATACTGATGAGTAATTATTTTTCATTTTCTTACAATTGCTTCTGAAGTCGCCTGTTCATTAATGCTTAGTCGTTTAATTCATTGTTTTTGTAATTATTTGACACGGATTGTACCAGATCACAACACTTCTAGCCTGGGTGCTGGGTACATTTTTTTACTTAGTAAGTCCATAACAACAATCCCTCTTATTTCAATATTGGGCCATGTCTCTCCGAGACCCTCCTAATGACATGTCAAATTGCAACATTTTACTTTCATTTAAAATTCTATCCAAGTTTATTAGTTTTGACTTATGTAAATAGTCGAGGTCCAGCATTGCCCAGTGGTGAGTTGTCGAAATTAGAGCTCGGGGGCGGGGAGGGTCCTGGGTTCGATCCCCCATCGACACTTCTGATTCGTGACCATTGGCAGGTCACTTCAAAGCATAGTACTGGTGGATACAGGAAAGCCGTAAAATAACTTAAAAATTGTTGATGCAGTGTTTGTTGCAGACGACTCTGGAAAACATCACGGGAAACGGAGAAATTGCTCTTAACGGGCAATTTCTCCTTTTCTTACAATGTTTTCTGTCCTATCAGAAGATTAGTTTTCAATTTCATCACATTTTAAAGAGTCGTCTTCAAACTCTTTCAATTTGGGACAGTCAAGAATTTGGCGTTTGGTAAAGGGTTGATATAAAACGGTACTCTGGCCCGTGCGTATATCCTACACTACGCGTAGTGCCGATTGTACGCACTGGTTAGGGTACCGTTTTACTCAACAGTTTACGCTTAAGTTTTGCGCAAGTCCAAAAGAACAATTTCTCTTATTTCAAAATTGGACCAAGCAATCTTGCAAAGTAACACATCATTTGAATCGTCTTGCCGAGATACTTCCAATGGTGTGTCACATTTCAATATTGTACTTACATTGAAGATACTATCCATGTGTATCAGTTATGACTTACACAAATATTCCTTAAGTTGTTTGGTAAAACGGTACCCAGTACGCCAGGCTTTGCTATCGTATGAACAGTTTATCTCCAGGGTAATGAGAAGGGTCGCCCACTCGCTAGTGAAGGGTCGCCCACTCGCTAGTGAAGGAGTCTAAATGAGGGTGCTAGCAGTGTAGGACACCGATAATCAAATGTAGTTTGGACGTCGAATCGAGCAAACGTTTAAATCGGAACTTAATAGTGCAATATTTCAATGAATAACTTTTGTTCGTTTAAAGTGAATGGATGTGTTTAAGTGTATATATTTAGTGCAATACCTGAGTATGTAAATGGTTTGAATACGATTAAAATATTGTAATATTTATTCATTGTTTAATACAGACCTACACGAAGTCGTCATCTTTGGATATAAATATCATGGTGGCAGGGAAGTTTCATCTCAGATCGGAAAACTAAGTTGAAGTTGTGGATGTATGTAATGTTGCTGTTTAACTTTTTACTAAATCGAGGGTTCAGTGCAAGACTATAGTAAGTGCTTCATAAACATGAATCACTTACTATAGTATTGCACTGAATCCTTGAAATGACAATTTAGAAGTCGTCTCATAGGAGCAACATGTATGACTGTGAAGTTCAAATAGTGTCTGCATCAAATCTGTAAAGTCCTAGGACTGTTTGCTAATTGGTTGATACATGAACTTGAAAACACAATCGACTTATTTAAATAGACGCATTTTCCTTTTGTCACCATGTTGTCAATGAATCGTCTGTTTTAAGACACAAAAGGTCTTAGTTTACATGTTTCCCATGTTTGATCACCTTTCACGATTTAACGCTGTGTTATCCTCAAAATGCAATACAACGCAAACATTTGACAAAGGTCTTAGCATTTCTTTAAAATTAAGATATTGATAAACTCTTGTTAATTCCAAAGTATATTTTTGATAAAAGAAACGAGAATGTTAAGCATAGATTGTTTGTATTTTCCAGGTAACATAAATAACGTTAAGACACATTTAAGTTATAAACATTTTTGCCCAAGTGAGCATAACTAGAAACGTTTCTCTTACCTTATTCATCATTGATAATAGACCAGTTTACCATTCAGTGACTAGACAACATTACATGCTGTATGGAAATATCAAAATGCTCAAAACAGAACATATTCATCGATAGACTTACCTCAGAACTAGGCTGCCAAACGAAACAAATGCTCGCAATAAGGAAATGAAAACTGAGACAATGAAACCTAACACAAAACCAGCCCGTGTGGCCAGCAGACAATCACAGGAAGTCTCCACTAAAACCACAAACAGAACTGTTAGGGCCAAGTCGGCAAAACCGAAACAATCCAAAGATACGGTTAAAGTTAAGAAAAAGGTCCAAGATAAATCGAGTGCGACTGCTAATGATATTGGTGGATGGGAAGACGATTTGGACGAGGTGGCTAGCAATGGTATTGACCTTGCTGAACTTAGTAAGCGCATATCTATGTCGTGTACCTACGATAATGGATGTGAGGAGGATTATGATTATTACGAAGATGATTTTGTGTGAGTATTTATAAGTTACTTAATTATCATAGTACCCGGGGGAGTCTATCCCAATCACCACAGAGTCTAGAATTAACTCTTTACCTCATTCAGACGACATTGTTTTACTTAAAGCAGACGTCTTTAGGAAACATTTGTAAAATTGTGAATACCCTTTCAGTTCTGCTGTTGTGATATGTGAATAGACTGATGTCAGATGTCGTCTGCAAAATATTTCAATTTGGCTATGTAAAACACGTCGATCAGTAAAGAGTTAGATAATTAACCGATCAATAATGTCAATTTGACTCTGGTATTCTATCAAACTAAAACGATCAATGCAAACTAGCCTACTCTACAGATATATCCGATAATACACCGGTAATAAAAGTTTATGACAAATTGATGACTTCTAGTGAAAAGACTGTATCGTTTTCCTCCACAAGGTATAGAAAACCAATTCTATAGAAACCGAATCGTGTTCAGACATTGTATGCAGAATTGGAGGTTAACGCCGTTTTCATACAATCAATAATCAATATGTTTATTAGCGTGATAATCTTGTAAGATGAGTAAGTATGTGAACGCATGTACGTGTTGGTAGGCCTATATGGGGCGATACATGCACATATAGGGATATCTATCACGGCGCCAGACGTGGAAAGTGCACATATTTCTATACTTGTTAGGCATTCCTCTCTGTTCAACTTCAAGCATATGACGCTTGTACTCAGTAGAATCCGTTTGATAAATTGTCAGACTGAAAGCATGCGGTTTATCTGTAAGATGGCTATAAAACATAAGCTGTAAGTTCGTGCTTAGAAAAGTATACTCCTAAATAGCGTCTAGTACATAAGATCTCAGGACGATAGTGAGCGAATAGTAGATTAGTAAATATGTTAAAAATATAGAGGTTTCCAATAGACGCATCTTATAAATACGTAAAGCAAAGGTACAAATGATAAAGACTTACATATCACTAACATGTTACCACATATCGCCACTTTTTTAAGGATTGCAGCAGACGGCTTTCATAAGGCATTTTGTCAAAAGGAGAAATCGCTTGTCGCAAGCATTTTCTCCTTTTGCTAAAATGCCTTTTCAATCTATTCACATATCACAGCCACAGAACACTGAAAGAATTTTCACATATTCGCAAAACTTTTCTAAAGTCGTCTGCTTCAAGTAAAAAAAATGTCGTCTGTAGATTGTAAACAGTTTCAGACCTGTGAAATTCCAGCATTGTTCGATAAAGGGTTAGATAGAAAAACGTGTTCTTTATCTGTGTCGATTATCTGAATTGATAATGTAGCACAATTCAACCTATAGAAAAGAATCACACACAGAGAAGTAATCAAAAACTAATCCGATACTTTAGTTTATGTAAATGGAGCTTTATGTCTTTTTCAACAATTTTAGATGCGTCCGAATGGAAGATATCGTAATCGTGGTTCTGTGTTGCGTAAAAATCTGTCACCCAAGACTCCCCTTCAACTATTGACGTTCTCAGTAGAATGCCTTTGTCAAACAAGAACCTAGATATTCTTCAACACCCTTATTCTCATTCAAATTTCGTATGATCCAGCAAAGTGATAAAGGTAGGGCATAACGAAGATGCAAATGTTGTCTAAAACTTTAAAGCGGAAGAATCAAATTGAAATGTCCTCTTGGAAAATTCAGTACATACGCTAGGCAGATAGTAATACGTTATTCCTATGGTCGATTGCAGCTATCGTAGACTAACAAAGATGTCTTATTTGATGACAAGTAAATATATGCTACAACAGCCCTCAATACAGAATGACGTCAATAAAGGATATTATTGATTTATGTTTTCACTGTAAAAAAGGGTGCACTTTTATATATTTATAAAAGAAGTTTAGGTCAATTCAAATGGGAAGCAGAGATAACATTTACATAAGGTCAAGAACCCATTTTAGTTCGGAATATATACAGGAAAACACTTCTTTTGATACCAAAGTTTGCTGTAGAAAGTAATATTGCTTTGAAATACTGTTCACTTATTAACGGAGCAATGTAGCAGTCAGCCACGTCCAATTCACAAACACATTCCTAAATTGAGTCAGATGGGTTCATTTGAAGTCAAAGAAGTGATTATCGAAATCGATTTAGTTTTTAATTGATAATCCGTTAATCCAATCAATGTCCGGGCACGTTCTAAACGTAAGTTATGGAATGTTAATCCATTTATTGTATTCGATTTCGGTGACTAAATATTAAAGACTTCCATATGAGAAAGGTATATAACTTGGTTGGTAAATTTCTAGAAATAATTTTACACCAACTACCGCATGTGTAAATTTGAAACTGTTTCAACTCGTTGGAGTCAACATTGATTCAGTGGTAGAGCGTCCGTCTCTAGCACCGTGGGTCCTGGGTTTGGTCCCCGTTAGACAATTGACAGTTGACAATATTTTATTCAAGACGTAAACTATACAGTTTCTTGTCATAAATATAGATACAACTGAATAATAATATAAAGTACATGTAATATCATAAAAAGTTTTTTTCACCCTATTCACCTTTGAAAAATAAAGAAAAAATGTTATATTGTATTTAGCTACATGAAGAGTAACTCCGCATAGTGCGATAAACATTATACAACTATGCCCTGTATTGTTGATGCCTCAATGTTGTGCATACCACTAGCTCTTAATGTTAGATGCGTGTAATTTGCAGGATCTAACCCACTAATCAGGGCGAGTACTGGTTTAATATTCAGGAAGCAGTCATCAATAGTGAACTCAATAAGTTTCAAGCTTTCAACACAATCGATGTGAAAAAAAATAGAATAAAACTATGTTGTTATTAGTTATATTATTTGTTACTCTTTTCAAGATGCTCCAGAACCTGACCCACTTGGGTTTGTAGACATCTAAAACTTTCTTGGTTAATAATTGTTATAATCTATCATATTTGTATGAATTGAAAGACTCGTCAATGACAGACGAACAAGTTAAAGATATAAAGTACTTTTACTTGGTAAGTAGATCTATTTAATTTGTTTTCGAATTAATAGAATTAACTCAGTCGTAATATTCCACTCAACAAACTCGTGATGTGGAAAACAAGATTAGAGACTTAACATGATCCTTTGTGACAATAACCCTTTGTGTGAATTCGAAATCGCCCAGACAAAATAAAACATACCGATCTTAACTGTATATCACCTGCAAACGACATTTTTTCACACGAATCAGACTACTTTAGAAAAGCTTTGTAAACACGTGAAAAACCTTTCAGTTCTGCTGTTGTGATATGTGAATAGATTGCAAAAGCATTGTGACAAAAGGAGAAACTACTTGTGACAAGCAGTTTTTCCTTTTGCTACAACCCTTTTTGATTGACGCCTGCTGCAAGACGCAAAAATGTGGCGTAAGTTGAAAATGTGTTTTCCGTGATAGACTCTAGTTCGTGATAGATGCATACTATTTCGAAACATCATCAACACGAAACATAATGTATGAAGAATGAAGATTCTTCGATTACATTGTGAAAATTTGGGAATGGTGTGTAACACCGTACAGTAAGACAACCGTGTGTATACCTCTCACTTCCTTTGAAGTGGGAAAGCGTTCGCCCCCCTGGTGGAAGGTTGTGGGTTTGAGACAGCACCGTGCAGATCTAACGAAAGACCATACACAATCGATAGCTTTTACTTCCCAAATACCACAGTAACTGGAACACCATTACAGCCTGGAAAGCTAGCTTTGTTTAGATTATAGATATTAATAATTTGGATCGAGAAATTATAGAATTGTTTACGTTTTGTGATATAGTAGTTGAAAATGACGTTAAAACATAAACACACATATACACCGCAGCAAACGATTACGGTTTAGTGTAGAATATCCATAATCCGCAACTTTTAAACTAATTATTTTGTCGGATAACTTTACACCGAGAACGTCCGAAGTAATCCGTCAAAAAAAGTTTTAAAATGGCGGAATACGGGACTTCTGCTTTAATTTATAACAATATTCGTGATAAAAGAGTAAGTGTCTGTAAAGATTAGCATGGCATATCTACTTCATCACATAGAAGTTTGAAGTGTGAAGGAATTAACATTATTAATAGATCCACTCATAACCACAGCAGTTATCTTGTATGTAAATAAACAAACCCATGGTATGTGAGAAATTACACGGATGGTGTCATTTTATCATCCGATCTCTCAAAAAAATGGTTGTCAGTTGACGTTTTTCCGTAAGGGGAGATGTTGTTTGAGCAGTAGTGAAACATATCCGAAAAATCGTTTGTTGTGTTCACCAAACTGATAAGTACACCTAACGTGAGGTTTGAAGAAGAAATAAAGAAGTTAGAAGCACTATAACTCCTCATTTAAGTGATAGAACCGACTTCGTGCTTATGCAAATAGGCTGGATCCAGCACAGCCGCCAAATAAATTGGCGGCTGGCCGGTGATCTAACCTGTTTGCTACTCTGAGTATCTTTCCTCAAGAAAATTAAGCAGATATTTGAGGTTTGGAAAAGCAGGACGACACAAAAATCTATTTAAGACAAATCACTCAGCATTCTGAGGGTTAAGGGCCGTCCTGTGGTCGGCATCAGCTCGCACTGTGACACCTCTAGACTATAACACTAAAGATAGCCATGGATAACCAATGCTCAAAACACACAAGAAACATCAAGTATATAACATCGTTAAACGAGAAGTTTCCAATGTTGTCATGAAAGGTTTTCTACTCATTGTAGATATGAATTTATCGTGAATAAAACACATGCATTTTCATGCATGTCGATGATATATAAACTTGACAGCTAACTGCTTTACGTTTATGTGTCAATAAACTATCTTAAACTTAAAACTTGTTAATAATCCAAGAAACCATAGTTTCAACTTATTTATTTTACACCGAATGTGAAGCTTGGTGCTTATCAAATTCACACTCGACGTCAAGAAATCATAGAATGTATGTGCTTCCAAATATGGACAATCGCATTGATGTATGATAAAGTGGGCCGAGGACCTTTTCCTTGCGATGCAGCTTGGAAAGTGATTATCGGAAACCACCCGGACTACAATGAAAACCCATTAAGGATGACATGAAATAAACGGACTGAAATTAACATAGATATGGAGACGAGTAGAATAATCCAACACTATTGAACCAAGTGTTTCATCATAATCATATTATCACTTTACTACCTAACGCCACAGTTTTGCGTCTTGCAGCAGAGGAATTTCAAAAGTCAGAACAGAAATATTTTCACATGGTTACGAAGCTTTTCTCAAACCGTCTGCTTCCAGTAAAAAGAAAGAGTTATTTTTTCCTTTTCAACCCTCCACAACTTACCCATTCCAATATATCTTGAAAAAAGGTTGAACTACGTGTAGAAGCAAAAACATGTTAACACCATCCATGCACATTGATATAGAACACATAAAATATAGTCATAATTTATGGGCAGCTGACAATGTTGAATATTTGGGATCTGTTGATGATCAATTTGTACGGATATTTTTTACATTTTTTTACTTATTTTCCGAGAAAATTGGAATATGGTAACATTGGTGTTTTTCTTTTTTTTTTTTTTTTATGGGGGCGGGATTGATGGACCATTAAACGTCTTTTATCGGTGGTTATCAGCATGTAGGTTACGTCTGCTACTTTGAATTTTGATTATTTATTGACTACGATAAAAATGAATTGATGATATATTTACATAAATGACTTAATTTTAGAATAATAGAGCTGCTAGGCAAGTCTTTTTTGTTTGCTGCTTACAATTAAATATAATAAATATACTGTTTTGAAAAGCAAGACTATTTTGCCAAAAACTTGCAAATACGATAAAGGTCATTTTCCCCGTCAGAAACCGTGCCTAAAACATTATCTATCGCTATTAATATATATTTGTACAACTTTACTGTTTGCAAATGATAAATAGAAGAAAATAGTAATGACAAATACACGTCAGTAAACATTAACAAAATATCAATATATCCGGCGTTTTAAATAATACATCTCTTTATACCGTTTTATTCATGTGTACACATTCGTACCGGTCGAACCAAAAACAGTATAGCAAAAGGAGAGTTCTCTCATTGCTTTTTTATCTTATTTCGAGTTTACATTGGTTTGGTTTTGTCAATGGTTAACTTTCTTCCCCATTTGTATCCATACAATATGTAACAAACGAGTTATTAGGCAATCATATTACGCCCGATGTTATTGACTAACAGTATTTTGTTAACGTTTTCCACTTTTTTCAACATGGACGCATGTTCACGAGTTAACAATCTAAAGGAAGCGAGAATGCCCAACAGGCAGAATCTTATCTTATCTACTTTTAACTTGATAGAGTTAACGATTTGCTTTACACAATTAGAAACGATTACGCGAATGAAGCATAGGGTTGATCATGAATGTTGATCTTTTACCTCACATTCGATCGTAATATAGATTTACTCCATACTATCATATACATGTGACAGAGGGGAGGAAGCAGATATAAGAAAGTAACGAAATAGCATGAAGGTCTTCATAATTGTATTAATGTTATGTATAAATAAAGAAAATGTCTTTTGAAAGAAATCAATATTTTAGAAGATAATGCCTTCTGTGAATGACTTTCCAAAAGCGACCAATTTGTCCCTCTTGCCCACAGGTTGCTCGCGTTTCTATTTGAAGTAAATGTGGTAAATGTTTACACATTAGTTTAACCCTTCCAATATTGCTCAATGCAGACAACGTATTTCAAACAGACAGCTTTGTGAAAACATGATGATAAAGATAATGTGTCCATGAAGAGTAACTTCTCTATTTGTCGTCACCTTGTTTTTAACCATTATACAGCTGGAGCCAACATCCTACTTATGCAAACAGGTTGGATCCAGGCCAGGCGCCAAGTAAATTGGCGGCTGCCTTGTGGTCTAACCTGTTTTCTACTCTAAGTACCTTTTCTCAGCAAAATTAAGCTAATATTCCAGGTTTTGGAAAGCAGACGGCACAAACATCTATATTAGGAAAATTACCTAGCATTCTAAGCATTAAGGCATATGTGGCTATAGAACAGAACCCCCTCTTTTCTTACATTTTGTTACATTGATGTTCAAGTTATGGACTGTCGATGTATGGTGAGAAGGTAGAGGGTTAAAAGTTATAATTACACTTACGCGTTGTTACGAACCACCTGCCTAGAGCTATGGTCTCTTTCTGACATATTTTGAACTCGAAACCATCGAAAAAATGGGCCAACTTTTAAAGCTGTTTGTTCACATATGCAAGGATTTGGACATGACAATTGTTTTTCTTTTAATCTGTTAGGTAGCTGTACTGATGTATCAAATGTATTGGAGGATAGCCATTGGAAGTAAATAAGTTTACATTTAAGCATTTAGAGCCAGTTTATAATGAATAAACATTTATTCAAATCCAAAAAGCGTTACAACGGGTTTGCGATCAGTCGCATAACGTTCTACACATACTATGATATAGTGACACGTTCTGAATCAATTTGCGTTTGTAAGCTTTTTCTCGTTAAATATCAAACCGCAATACAAAATCATTGTTGTTTCAATAATATTTTAATTTGACTTTCAAATTGTCTTATTTGTGAAGAAGCACCTTTAAGTTTTAACCGAGAAAAAACAACACCAACACATTAAGTATACTCTGTCCGGATGTCAAACTCATAATATCGGTCTTCAGTTAGGTCAATATTTAATTAGCTGCGGATATTGATGATTTATTATTGGACTTCTCGTATGTCAATTAATCGAGTCCTAATGATTATGGCTGCAGGCTCACATTGTTCGTAACCATGTACGGTCAACTTTCTAATGGCTTCAATATAACAAACTCTTTTCCTCCTTATTGAAGAAAAATAGTATTGTCACGAAGGCAGATTGTGCATAACCTTACGTGTTAAATGAAAATGGCTTCATTTAAGGAAGTACATCATACACCATTGGTTGCATTACTGGCACCCAATATGGGTCCAAACCCGGAGCGTTGTTTTTTATTTAGGTATATGCCTAACTATTACCCTAATTGCTATATACGTGTGACGGCCCAAGGCGGGGTGCAGAAACCGTCGTGGCAAAAGGAGAGAACAATGGGTTTAGTTGCACATAATGAGCATTTCTTACATTGTCAAAAGGAATTCTAGACAACATAATGAATACAGTAATTTCTTCATTTTTTTATAACATAAGTTATAAGAAATGATCAATTAGGACAGGTATCAATATATGAGACGACGGCTTAAACACGCGGGATAATACACAAACCTGAGCGACAATTACAAAGTATGAATGCCTCTGGCAAGTTCAACCTACTTTTAACTTTCGAAAGGTTTGCGTGAACATGTAACGGTTTCGACTGGTGGGACCACAGGGGGGCTCGAATCAACGCTTAAATTCAAAATCCACGAATGTTTGTCTTATATTGGGTATATACATGGACCTGGGAGTTATACGTCGATTCAAAGCCCTGTGGATGAGAGATTGAGACCATAACCAGTGGTTGTTTCGGTTTTACGATGTTTACACAAAGTTTGAATAGTTTCTTAGATTAAAAGTTAAGTACTGTAACCCTTACCGGTATCTGCAAACGAATGCGCAACATATCAAGTGATGCTTATTTTGCTTGCTACTGATGAATTATTTCAACTACAATTTTGAATATTGACATAAGAATTTATTCCTTGTTTATTTATCACATAATAAATTGAATATTTTCTGCATGTTTTATCATTGGAATATTTTCTTATTAAAAAAGATAATTTTGTGAATTCGAACAGCAAACGAAGGGAACATGTCGACAATTCAAATGTCTGAAGTAGCAAATCATGGCCGTACTCAATATTGTGCAGATAACATTCTGTATTGAAGAGCTTCGTACCCAATCAGGGTCGGCCTACTGCTTGATAAAGTGATAAATCGTTCTTTAATGTATCCAAACAGGGAGGACGTTGTTCACTTTTGTACATTAGAAGACATTTCCTTTATATGTGGAACAATCAACTAACATGGTTGTCACCCAGTGTGTGCCACTGTCGTGCTAAAGCATCATACCTCGCTCATTTAGATATAGAAGATATCGAGGGTTCAATGCAAGACTATAGTAAGTGCTTCACGTTTGTGAAGCACTTACTATAGTCTTGTATTGAATTTTCATTATGATCTTTTGGTATGACAGCTACGAATTGTTTAAACTTTTGATAAAGAAAGTTACACAGTTTTCATCTAACGACATATATAACCACAATAACTAACTGCACAGACAAAATAAACAGCTTGTACGGTCAATCTCTGAACCAGGATGGTTTTGTGATATTGACCAGAAGAAATAAAAGACTTACTGTACCGTATACATATATCAATTAATTGAGAATCAGTTGATTTGTATGTAGGTGTACTTATTTATGTACATCGCTCACTCTAGAGCATTATGATGCACGATCCCGGGAAGACCTACCTGTACCCGGCTATCAAATATATCTTGCCAATAGACACTCTACGGTGAAATAGAATCTCGCCATAGAAGATCGAACTCGAATAAGCCAGGCTTTAAATTCTCTACGCTAACCACTACACCACCGCGGATCCCATTTGATTATCTTAACCTGCAAATTCTTGAATTGAAAATTCATAAAACAATGTACATTACAATGCCCTTTGTTTGTGTGCTTTTGTCAGGGGGTGTTTTTTATAATTGACTGGTACAGCTTGTAAAGAGAGGTATTACATACATAAACACATATAATTGATCAGATAGAATATATCAGCAATAAAGGACACTGACTGGCGGACTTCTATGCTACAATACATTTCCCAAGTGATCCAATCAATCCATTCGTTTACTTTCAGCAACCCAAACGACGTGGGCCAAGCCATGGTGCCGACTGGTTCCTCAGGTGCCGAGGCCATGACGAACGGCCAACAGGAAACCAAAAGCGTCATCAAAGTAGACCCCAAAACTACCTTGTTCTTCGAGGCAATCCGAAGTGGCTCGGTGCAAAAGGTGAAGGCACTTTTACGTGGGAAGAATATGACGTACAACACACGTGATTACAACGATGAGTTAACACCGACGGCCCTGGTGGCCGCATGTGAGTCGGATAATGCGGACATTGTTAAACTTCTGTTGACGATGAAGAAAGCTCGGTCCTTAGACGTGAACCAGGGGAACAAGATTGGTCGGAGACCCATATGGTATGTAACAATACTTTATAATGTGTATAAGATAAGAGATAATTTGGGAAGACAATTTTTGGTGTACGGCTTTACAGGCAGGCACGTAGTTGGACTAACGCACGTACGCACGTACGTAATTTCATTTTGCAAATCCGTCTGTTCATTTGGTCTAATAACTTGTGTCGATATATATTCTTTTCATAACATCGGGACTTAACTGATGAAAGATAGTGTGATCATTTAAAAACAGTCATATATAAATAATGTAATTCATAATATCCTTTTATTTTATGAAATAGTAATAAAGCAGCACTAGATCGCTCGTGACAGCACACCGCCTACTTCCTAGTTCAAGTGCGTAATCGTCAAATAGTCTCAGTAAAAATTCTGACGTTTGTGAAAACTTAGATAAATCTGGCATTGCACAATCAATGTGCAAAGAATCTTTTACGTCGAGATTTATCTTATTTTCACAAGTTTCAACAAGCAACTGAAGAACCGATTGAAGTATGATGCATTCATCTCTTTGTAAATAGTAATACTCATGTTAACCCTTTCCCAAACAACACTTTTTGTCTCAAATTGAAAGAGTTTGCAGACGACATTTCAATATGTGATGAAATTGAGAAATACTCTTCTGATAGGGCAGAAAACATTGTGGGAAAAGGAAGAATTGCTCGTTATGAGCAATTTCTCCTTTTCCCACAATGTTTTCTAAAGTCGTCTGCAACAAAGTGGTAAAATGTCGTTATTGTTTGGGAAAGGGTTAACAGAACTGTAACAGGAGATTTAGTTAAGAGGAACAACTGCCCCTTAAAAATTACTTTCAACAAGCAATTCAATCGTCTGTTTCCATGTTAAATCTTATCTAACAAAATAAACACAATCAATTTCTATAAATCTAATGTGGTCTACAATTACTTTCAAGGGGGCAAGGGAACAATGAGCTGACATTTCACATCAAACATCGCATAATAAAGTTGTGCCTTTTAATGGCAAACATTTAATGGAAAACACGAATGAAGCGATTTAATTTCGTTTGAAAGCAACTAGGTCGTAGTCTTAGGAATAAATTACAAATTAGCTGGAACACGACAACGTCGTCCCAAAACTATCACCGAAATATACTCTTTTTATCGATCCCCTACAGCGTATTAAAGAAGAAAACATTGTTGAAAAAAGAGGTTTCTTTCACTACAAGCTATATACATTTCTGTTCTCGTTTCTTTATTTTTAAACATTTCCCCTGCATTCTAACTGCCGTGAGACGATTGGGATAAGTGGCTATTTGAAACAAGCCTCTGCTACCTTTACGGCATGTAATATGTTTTCTCTGCTCAGTATGTGTTTGGGATATGTAACATTTCTCTTCTTTATCATGAACATCGATTAAACATTATAGTGCTCGAACCGACCTTATGCTTATGCAAATAGGCTAGATCCAGACAAGCCGCCACGTAAATTGGCGGCTGGCCTGTGATCTACCCTTTTTGTCGCTCTGAGTATCTTTCCTCATCAAAATTAGGCATATGTACAAGCAGACGACACTAAAATTTATTCTAAGAAAATTACCCCGCATTCTTAGGGTTAAAAGAGTTCGATTGCATGACAAATCCTTATAAAAAAAGTACTGAGGTCAGGGGTCATGACCTTTTTGGTGAAGGGTGGTTTATCACTACGGCTCCCATATAAAGATTCAATTAACCTTTGCTTCGTGTGAATTTTACTTATAACCTTGATTAAACTTAATTTGTATGCGTGTATTGCGTACCTATTTGATAGCGGCTCAATATATTTTCTGACACAATATGTTAATGTTAAACCCAAGCGCTTATCGATGGTTCAATGCAATACCATAGTAAGTGCTTCATGAACACGAAGCACTTACTATAGTCATGCACTGAACCCTCGTTATAATTTACTGTGTTTATCCAAGTTCTCTACATGTCGGGGCTTTAAGTAAGATCTAATAAGCAGGAATTAACTCGTCCTAATGTCACCTCTATCCAAGTTCGAAACAACTACTGGTGCTAAATGTATGAAATTATATCCTAATCCTTGAGCCTTTTCATAGGGCATTCTAGCATCTATGGGTCTTCCTAGTCTATTGCCTATGAAAAGTCAATCATCGCGTATTATATCACTTTTATATGTGTGAATGATATCGAAACGCCGTAAAACTCAACAAGAATCGTCATTTCTTTCAAGTACTAAGTGCGCCCAAAGGTTGTATATGATAGTAGGCAAATTTTGAACATAAAAATACTGCTGCATAATGATTGATTTGAACCGATCAGTCAAACAGTAAACTAAGTTAAGTCTATAGTTTCATCCCACCACTTTCGGTGAAATACATTAATTCAATTTCTTCTCTCTTCATTTCCAGGATCGCAGCGCTTAACGGGAATGCAGACATTGCCGAAATATTACTCAATACAAGGGGTTCCGAATGTGACGTTAACTTCTCAGACGAGAGTTCGGGAACCAGTCCTATGTATCGCGCTATCCTTAGCAACAGCGCCCGCGTGGTGGAGCTACTGATCCATGCCAAGGCAGACGTGAATCTACGTCGTCTTGGATACGACAAAAACGTCGAGTCCCCGTTAATGAAGTAGGGGCTATTATGATATTATATGATTGTACTGGAAAATCGTGTTAATCATTATTGCTGGCATGCTAGGTAGTTGGTATTTACCCTTAGAATGTAGGGTCATTTTCTAAAAATATCTGTTTGTGTCGTCTGCTTTCCAAAACCTTAAACATCAGCTTAAATTTGTTGAGGAGAGATACTCACTAGGAAACAGGTTAGATAAAAAACAGCCGCCAATGGCGGCTGGCCTGGGTCTAACCTGTTTGCATAAGCATTTAGTCGGTTCAGCACTATAAGGGTTAAACAGTTAGATTTCCTATTCGTATGAGCAATGTTTGAATTTGACCCATAATTATATCATGGTTTTAGAGAATGCACCTTTACAAGGAAAATCCAAGAACACCTCGAATATGTACAGAGTTGTAAAGTGTAAGCTTAACCATTCATGTACATTCTAAGTTCTGAATACAAGAGCTGTATTTGAAATAAACTGTAATCTCTGAAACTTTATTTATATTATTCCTTTACATCTTTTTTTTAATGGAAATGAATCGTATTTGACACCTTACTCAATAAAACGTCAATTTGACTTATCTTCTGCTGCAATTAGAAAACAGTGACAATGAGTGAGTTGTCCTTTCGTCATGATAGTTTCGTCCAAATAGCATGAAGGATTTTTATTTATGCTTAAGATCTTCTGCTGTTGCTTCCAATTTAGACAAGTAGTTTATGCCAATACGGGTGAAATGTGTAAACTCTTATTTTATTTTTTTCCACAGGGCGGTCCAGATGGATAACATAGAGATTGTGGAACTCCTCATTAATGCCCTGTGTAAGATCCAGGCGAAGAGCGAAGATGGTTTCAATGCGCTTCATTTCGCCGTGGCCTACAAGCGATATGAGATCGCCGAGATACTCTTGAAGAACCAGATTAATCTCCACTCCAAAAGCAATTTCGGTATCACCCCAATGACGGTGGCTATAGAGCACGATAACCCAGCCATGGTGAAACTCCTTATAGAGTACGGATATAAAATGGACAAACGGTATAAATGGAAGGAAACACCATTGTCGCAAGCCATTAACCTCCACAGTGAAGAGTCCGCTATGACTTTGATACACCACGGCTGTTCATTGGACAAAAAACGCGGTCAATCCTATTTCTTCATGGCGGTCGACGAAAAGCTGATGCGGCTGGTGAAATACATGGCGGCCATCAATCCCATGTTCCTGCAGGAGGACTGGGTACGGGCCCAGAACTGGCCCGTGTCTATATACCACAGGCCCGACATCATTCGGTGGCTAGAGACGGAGTCACAGAAGGTTCGCTCCTTGCGTCAGCTATGTCGCGGCAAGATTTTTCGTCAACTCGGCAAGTATCCAGGCCACAAGATCAAAAAGCTGAATATCGACGATGCCCTACGCACGTATATCTCCTACACATCGCATGTAAAGGACGAGTTTTTCGAGCAGAAGCCACTGAATCTGGCTGGAGAGTGTCCAGTGGATTGTCCCGCCGTTTGCTCCAGGAAGTATTGCCCGCCGATCGAGTTCTCCAGCTCCTCCGAGTCGGACGATAGTATCGATGATGATGAGCTTGTGCCAAGTGAAAAACATGTTCACACGGATGATAAGTGCTGCGACGTGTGTTCTTGATGGGAATGTGTCTAGCGTGGCAAAATTGGATAAATGGGTTAAGATAGAATACCCATAATCCGCCATATTGAAACCCATCCTTTTGTCTGATTACTTTGGTCGTTCTCGGCATACATCGGTCGGGGCCGCAACTATTGGCTATAGGCGAATAGTTTCGACCCGACTGATTTATACCGAGAACGACCGAAGTGATCCGACGAAAGGATGAGTTTCAAAATGGCGGACTATGGGAATTTTACTTTGAAAGGAATTTCCTGTCACGTTGTTCTGGGTTTTAACTGGTCAAATTCTGCTGAGTTGAATATTGACCAATTAGGGTCAGAATCGTGAGGAAGTTTATTCCATGATAGTCTATAATGATTTTCAACAAGTCAACAAGAATGAGACAATAATGATTTATCAGGAAATAGATGTTTTTAGTATACGCGATTAACAGACACATTGGGGTAATGAGAAAACACACGCAAATCATGCTGGTGAATGGCGCAAGTTCTTGATAGGAATTTGTTTTGCTAAAACGCCTTAGCTGGAAGGCTTTTAAATTGCAATACTAGGTCTGAAAAAAAAAACAAAAAAACAAAAACATTTATATACCGACCATGCCGGAAAGCGACATACAGAAGAAAAAAAATCGTGCCAAGAGGATTTTAATAATTTGCTTAAGAGCTGAGTTTTGAATGTTAAGTTTCCAGACATGGGCCGTCGATCTTTGCCTTAATAACCTTCATTGTGATGCGAACGTAGTTATTATTTATAAGGAAGCAATAGCAATACATAGAGCCATTGCTAGACTGAATTAAATATTTTAATGTGTTGTCTGTCAGGGCAAATAAACATTACCACCTAACGCCACAGTTTTAGTCTTGCAGCAGACGACTTTCAAAACCCATTGTGATAAAAGGAGATATTGCTTGGTTCAAGCAATTTTTCCTTTGCCACGATGCTTTTAATATCGATCCACATGTGGAAGGTTTGTTCACATGTTTACAAAACTTTTCTAAGTAAAAAAGAATGTCGTCTGAAGGTGGTTAAAAGTTAAGCAATCATTATAATTGTGGTATTTTCAGCCTTCTGAAAGCTATCTGATTCATGAGATATTCTCTCTGTAGGCACTATGTGTGAGTTATGTCTGCGTAGAGTTCAGAATCGGGAGCAGATTACATAGGATGATAAAAGACGACAATTACGCAAATAGCATTTGGTATTATGTGTTTTTGCCCTTCTTTCTTTTTGATCATGTACTCTTACTTTGTTTCATCACGTACAAGACATGTAATGTTTTATAATGTTTTCATGTGCAATCATGCCCATTGTATTAATTTATTATTCTGTGAATAAATATTAGTAACTTAATGAAATCACATCTGTAAGATTTGGGGACCTAAATTGTGAAAATAGAGGAGTTATGTTTTGTCATAGAAGAATTAAAAGTAAACTATGTATTTTCTTATGTTCTGTTGTTCATGTATGTCATGGTGATCCTAGGAATGATTATACTGTCAACATTGAAAATGTAATTTCTAATCCATTTAAGATTGGAAAAGAAAATCCCAACACAAATTAATATATAAATAAAAATATATGGACCATGATCACCGAACATTCAGTATGAAAAATTATGTCTTTATCTTGGGAATTGGCTGAAAACATGTGCCTTTATGTGATCTACGACTTTTTCCCTGAAGTATGAAATTCATCCTTTACAAAAATATAAACTCATAAAATATGAACATTTCTTCAATTTATTATTAATTTCAAGGGATTTATTGTTTTAGATGGTTTCCTTTTTAGGAAATATGTTAGCTGATGATACCGTAATATAAGAAAATATTGTAATATGAATCATTTTACTAATAATGGTCTTCCAACTTTACATATTGAAGCTGGTTTTCTTCAATACCGGTCATCAGATGTTGATACAGATGGAATGCTTTATTATGACAATACACGTATGTGAAGGACAGATATGAGTAAATGATAAGACACTACAGGATAAATTTTTAATGGAATATTCAAGCTCACTGATTTGGTGCATATGAAATTGGAAGCAATACAAATGAACACAAAATAAGTCCAAGGAATAAAAGGTCTCACTGCTTCGATGTAAAACATGAAACAATATGTAACAAAATGAGTCGTAAACAATTCTTTTAAAATGTAATCAAAGAAACTTTACCTTTGGGGATAATCATAACAAAACACAATAAGTACTACTTTAAATCGCCCGATTTTTTTTCACCATCAAATTTCAATGTTATATTGTGAGGACCTCAATGAAAAGCTATATTAGCAGTCATGTTATAATTGAAAAAATACTGTTGCCTACTTGGGAACAAAATGAGAGGAGGGCGAGATCTTGCGGTACAAATTTACATTCATTAGAAGATTACAACAGCAACTTTGGTTGACCTTGGTCTGAAAGTTTTCTCTAATTTAATTGGTTTCTGGTGATTTACTGGAAACACCTTAGCAGTTCTTCGATAACTGTTTGCTCTGTTACGCAAACAAACCTTGTACTAAAGTGGTTCTAAAAGTATTGTTTGACAATGTTACTCATCTGGAAATTTTTCATAAACGGTATTCAGAGTATTTTGATATTAAATGATATTTTTTAAAGAAATATGTCCAATTATGACTTAAAACACTTTCAACTACTTTGACCTAATCTTGTTGCTAGACTTTTCAGCAGAAGGCGCATCAAAAATTGAGAATCTACGGAGTTAACTGTAATCATGATGCAGTGAAACCCAAGTTTCCTTGAAAATTACACAAAAAAAGCTGATTGAACTTTTAAACAATAAGGCTGCCAATTAGGGAAGGCTGATAAGCTTATCTGAGCTTCATCACTTATTTGTCTACTTTCAATATACATTAACTATAACAAAAATATGTAAAACTTAACAAGATTGAACATAAAACAAACTAACTGTCTTCAGTGTATATATGTTAACTATTTATAACCTAGAAAGAGCTTGTTGCTTCATGCAAGCCAATTGTTCAAACATGAACAAATTCTTCTTTTTGGCCAAGGGTTTAATGGGTTGTTGAGAAGAGTATGAAAAAGTATACACCAACAACAACAAAGCATACATTCTAGCACAAATTGGCATATAATTGCAATTCCAATCGTTTGAGAGAAAAGCTTTGTCTAAAATGGTGACACTTAAAGCATATTAAATGTTTTCAGGAAGATGATACTCTTAGACAGAATAATGTATAATCAAACCAAGCTCCTTTATCTGAATTTCAAAGAAACATACATTTTTGAATATACTAAAGATATCTAATTACAAAAAGATTCATATCAACCATTATTCTCATTTCAAGCTGAAAACATAGGAAACAATTTTCTTGTTAAAAACGATTTCTACTTTACACACAATACACCACAACGTTTTAGTTTTAATAACCAACAATGATAATCTACATTCCCTTTCAGTAAAAACTTTTTACAAAAACTTTTTTCATGGAAATGATTAAAACTATGAAAAAAGCTTTAACCCTTATAGTGCTGGAACTGATTCTTCATGCTTATGCAAACAGGTTAGATCCAGGCCAGCAGTCAAGTAAATTGGTGGCTGGCCTTTTATCTAACCTGTTTGCTACTATGAGTATATTTCCTCAACAAAATTAAGCAGGTGTTTAAGATTTTGAATAGCAGATGACACAAAAAACTATTTTTAGAAAATTACCCAGCATTCTAAGGGTTAAAAATCTTGATTAAAAAAACACTTGTTTCTTTAGAAAACATCCCAACAAAGATCAATTAAGGATTTTTTATCCACAAACTTTTATTAATTATCAAAACTAAAAGGTAACACTATAAAGGCTACACCAAGATAATATTTTTGTTTATTCATATAGGGTTGATTGCTGTATCAGCAATTTTTAATATATGTTACTGCTTTTCAGGATTCACTTGTACTAGACTAAGACTGAAGTGACTGGCCAAAGAACTCTCCCACAAAACCAGAGGTATCTGTAAGGCTCGAACCCAGGACCCAAGTTCTTAGTCCTCAACCTAAACCACTGGGTCTTGTAGAACCCTCAGATTAATCATATCAGGGAACTTGAAACCATGTTTATCAAAAATAATAGATATATAATAGAAAATGAAATCTTTGAAAATAAAAGAAACAAAAAAATAGACCTCCATATTGAGAATAACGCCATAGACCTTCTTAAGTCTTTTATGTAAAGTATTTCTTAGTTTGGTCAAATCCTGAGGAAAATTCAAGTATTTTAGTGTCATAATTCACTCAAAACAGAATCAAAGGATATTTTAATATGTGTGGTACATTTTCATAAGAAAATCAAGATAATTGCCAACCAAAGTTTGGGAGAAAATTATTGAATTATCTATCACCAGACAGCAGAATAAGTAAAATCTGCAAAGCCATGAAATAAAGAGTTCATGCACTCTCATTAATAAAACTGAAGCCTTAACTTGCAAAATGAAACTAAGAAAGACAAGCAAGTATTGAATATCATTTTGTATTTAAACAGAAATAAGATATTTTTTGAAGTCATGTCTCTTAATTGCACATTAACAGTAAACCAAAAATATAACAAAGGCATTTATTCTCTGCCTGAAGAATTTCAAACAATACAGACAATAGAATTCAACAAAACAATAACTGTCACCAATATTTCAAAACCCTTCTTCATTTTCCCCTTTTAACCTTTTCAATACAATTCTATTTCAATCTTGAAACCTACACAAAATAATGTGATAGAATCATGTAGGTAAAATTGCCATACACAATTAGTCAATCTCACCCTCTTTGGTAATAAATAATCTCACACTGAGGAAACTGTTTTCACCACAATCCCTTTAACCCTTTATCAAATGGCAAACTTTTGACTGTCCCAAATGGAAATGGTTTGCACATGACATTTCAACGTGAAATGTTATTGAAAATTATCTTCTGATAGGGCAGAAAACATTGTGGGAAAAGGAGAAATTAAGAGCAATTTTCCCTTTTTCACCTATCTTTTTCAGAGTCTTCTGCCACAAACTGGTCAACTGTAGTTATTGTTGGGTAATGGGTTAATCACACTTTCAACAATGACCAATGGACATGCTCTTAAGAAAAGGTTAGGAAAACAGCATCCATTATCTTCATTTTCAAACTGCATTTTGGACTGATAAATCTATATGTTGTAATCATCATATATAGAGAAAAGGTACAAACTTAGGCTTTACTTTGTGCTGATTTTAAAATCTCTCTTCTTTTGAGGTAAATTCATTAATGAAGAGCCTAAAAGATAATATAAAGTGCGGAATCTTTACAAATGAAAAGCAAATTAAAAAAAAAAGTAATTTAAAGTAAAACAACATCAAGAAGGAAACGTATATATGGTTTTACCAGAAAAATGATTTCCCCTATACAAATTACTTATAACCTTTATTTGCAATAAGCACAGCAGTATTTGAAAACATTCTGACGAAAGGAGAACTTAGCACACAGTGATTTTAAAGAATGCTTAACATGTATGATTGTAATGCATCCCTCCTGGCTTATCACTTGGACAATAATAACAATTATTGATCTTAATGTCTTCTGCTGAAATTCCTCAGAACACTGGGGTAAGGGTTGAGAAATACAATACCGGTACTTGGTGTCCCAAATTTGGATTAATTGACAACTCCATAGATACTAGTGTAAGTGCACCAGTAGCACATTCTTTAACTCTTTACCAAACACCAAATTTTCAACTGTCCCAAATAGAATAAGCTTGCAGACATTTCAAAAAGTGATAAAATTGGAAAATAATCTTTTGAAAGGGTAGAAAACATTGTGGGAAAAGAAGACACAAGCAATTCCTCCTTTTCACACACTGTTATCTGGAGTTGTCTGCAACAAAGTGGTAAAATGTTGTTTGTGTTTGGTAGTGGGTTAAGGTACCAGTTTGATAAAAGAATTAGCTTGAAACAAACGGATTGTCCTTTTGTCATATTGTACATAACTCATTTTTCAGAATGAAAATGTGAATTATCAGAACTTAAAGTTCCTATTGGAAGTCTGCTCATGCATTCAATTTGAACTGTGTAATGTGATCGTTTTCTAAAAATTAACCCTTTGAATGCTGGGCAATTTTCTACAAATATGATTTTTGAGCCGTCTGCTTTTCAAAACCTTAAATATCTGCTTAGTTTTGATGAGGAAGGTACTCAGATTAGCAAACAGGTTAGATCACAGGCCTGCTGCCAATTTACTTGGTGGCTGGCCTCGATCTAACCTGTTTATATAAGCAGGAGGTTGGTTCCAGCGCTATAAGTGTTCAAGCTTATGAGAGAAAAGTATATTTAAACTAGTAACTACAAGTAGAGCAAATTTAAGTCACAATTTTGCTGGAAATTCAGACTCAGACATTCTCAATACAAAAAAAATAACAACAAGAAATTTGCAGCACATTTCAGGTGTAGGAATTGTTTGTTTTTATGTTTGCAATTCAATACCCCTGCAGGCTGACAAACAATGAATTATAAGACAATGTAAAAAATTTAAGTGCAAAGTGTTTAAAAGGAAATGAGAAAACGTTTTTGCTTTCAATTGGGAAGAGGCATATGCCTGTTAGTTTTGGGAAGCTTTATTGCTGAAGTTGTCGAAATGGGAAACCAAAAAACTGGTGTGATTTTCAATTTTTGGGAAAACTGCATACAATGAAATTTTAAAGAAATTCTAATTGGGAAGGTGCCTTTTATAGGCCTCTGTTATATAACCCTAAGGAGCCCTGCAATGCATAAGCTTTTTTTGTCCATTTCCAAAGTAACTTCAATACTTGTTTTCACAGATGGCTGAAACCGGAGAACTATTTGATCATGGACAACCCTTTTACATTTATTCCATTCCATACTATGTGTTCATTAAAGTTTAAAGTGACAGAAAACAATAAACATAGCAAGAGCTTTCCATAGGACAGGGTGCTCAACCTATTGTTAATGTCGGAGAGAAATATGTCAGTGGACAATAAACATAAAACTTTAACCAAGATAAGTACAAAAAATGCCATAATTAACCTAAAATCATGTCAGGGTTTCAGATTTTTGTTGGTGACCTTAGGTCATAATCCCAAACACATATCTGAAGTGACAACCTTATCACTTCAATTGTTGTTGTGATAGAAATTTGTTGGTAAAACTTTAAACAAGATCTTTAAAAAGGCCAGAGGAAACACTGTCCAAAGCAATATTTTTTTCTTTTGTTGAAATCAATCCTTAGTTGTCGAATGTGATAAAATAGAATTTATGCCCATAAAGTAATGAGTAAAGGCAGGCATATTGAACAACATGCAATACTTCCATTCTTTGAAAAACTAACCAACCGTTTCTCCTATAATTTAATTTCTATCATGCTGAGTGTTCAACTGATGCCTAGTACCAAGACCACCAAGCTTTAAACACTCGAGATTACCACTGGCTGTTCTTATGATGGAGTGCTGTAGCAAAAACATTACTGTTCTTGTATATTCTGGATAATTTTGCTTTAGTCGATATCCGCACCATCATATTTTTCAGGGTTTCAAAACTGAGAGCCGTAGATGAGTACCACTTCCCACCATCTTTCCATTTCTTTCTAGGGCACCGAAACAAGGCATCATTTTCATCGCATAGGTTTGACAGATAAAGTGTGGCAGTGCGTACAGGGCAACGTTCTGGGATGTCTGGCTTTGCGTACATTTTTGCCATAACTTCGTCAGGAGGCAAACACACATCATCAGTAAAAGTGTAAAACATCCCATTTTTGTCACTCTGTAATGTCAGGTTTTGTGTCTTTAATGATTTCTGGAAGGTCTCTGAGAACTGACCTGAACACAGATGATATGAAATATCAAACCAAAATTTCAGTATCAGGGTTTCTGGATCCTTGTTGGATAGAGTTCCACTTGAGTACATCTTTTTGAAATCTGCATATGGTATTGGCTGACTGTCAAGAGATGCTGATGTTGGCCGCTTTTTCATAATGTTTGCTAGGGTCTGGTTTGAAGTATCAAAGCCAGGGTCCTGGGGGATGCTGATATTTACACATCTGGATCCTGGATGTCCCTCTAAGTATAAAGACAAGAACCTCCTCAATTTCTGGAGATTATCTGCTGAGTAAGTGATACTATCCGAGGAATGAACATCCTGGTAAAATCTCTCCAGCGTCGCATTCAACCATCCAGTACATTGGTATTCAAAGTTATAATCTTGCTCTCCTTGGCATCTAAGCCATCCTGAAATGGAAAATGCAAAATCAGTTTTGGAACACAGACGTTTAATCACTGTTTGATAATCAACATCAGGAATTTAGAAAATGCCAGTTTTGCACAGATTTCGGTTGTACCAAACTTATTGGAAGAATTGATGAAAAACTCGGTCCAGATATAAAAGACAGATATGGCATACCACACATTTGACAGTCTCCAGCATCACAAAATTAATCTGTTAATTTGTATCCTTGTGTCAAGCACTGTCCAGTATTGTATGTTTGAATTGGCCCATTTGGATTTGGAGATTTACAGTTCCCTGATAATAATTATATAATCTACCATAATCCCATTGATTTTGGATTTGAAATTTGTATCCCGGTGTTTGTTTGTTTTTAAAAAGGACATAATTATCATTTTGTTTTTTGTTATATGAGTACATATCTCCCACCCTTTGGGTAACCATTTTCCCACACCATCAAACTCAGAACAAATCTGAAAAAAAAAAGAACCTCTGAAGCGGATTTTTGGTCCTGACTTCTTTATGCTGTTTATATTAAAGCACCAAAAGGGGTCTATAAATAAAAAACAAGAGGGCCATAATAGTTAGAAACAAAAATAAAAAGCAAAGTTAAAGTGTTTCAATTTGCCTAAATTCACCAACTGTTGCAATAGGTTTCCGTATTTCCGTACCTCTAAAAACTGCTACAGCCCATGACATCTGTTTCTGTACTGATATGGACAAGAAACTGTGCTCCCCTTCCCCTAGCCTACTCTTTGGTTCAGGTACAGGGTCGTGTCTTGCTTTCTTTGCTTCACTCTGTCCCTCTTCAGAATCAGTCTCTTGTTCAGCCTGTCTCTTAAGAAAAGGTCTCTGTAAAACAACACATTATTTTTGAAAACAAATAGGTGTCTAAATAAAAAATGTTACATTCACTAACTATCAAATGCAAATGGTAATAAAGTTTGCTTATAAAAGCAAACTTTTTGAAAAAGCCATGTTTTTGATATTACTATAATGAAAGTTATTTTGATATATAGATTGAATTGGAACCTTTTTAAAAAAGACAAATACTTGCAAGATAATCTTTGCAACAATGATTTTTTTGCCTCATTAAATGTATGTGTTTGTTAATGTGTGTACATCAAGTAGAGGGTGAAGCATAACTCATTTTCAACGAACCTGATCTTATTATATCTATAAGAAGTTTTACCAATAAAGCTTCCTCTGATATTTGTAGTATTTTTTGTGCATTTTATACAGCACTATAGAGTTCTTGAAATCGGAAATACTCTGGTATTTCTGTAAGCTGTGAAATACACCTCGGAAGTGTGGGGTTACAATTTTTCAGGTAAATCAGCCTCCGGTGTATTAGACATTTTCTAAGCGTGCACGATAAGTAGCTCAATGTGTATGGAAGTGTTGGACATCCTCTTAAATCATTTTTTTATCAGTAACTCATACCAAGTGGCGAAAATCTTTTTGTGACATGTATAATTGTTTCTTCAATCAAATTAAATGACATTTTAGATTTCACATTTAAGATCTATTTTTAAAACTGAAAGGAAGGTGACGTCATTCTCGCGGGAAACAATATGGCGTCATCCCTATTATTTCAGAGGTGTTTTCATTGGATAAACCTGACATGTTCAGATTGGAGTTCTTGCTCCCCTTTTTTGTTTAAGTTTATAGCACATCTTCTCATGAAGATAAGATGAACTATGAAGGATTTGAAAAAGAAAATCTATTCAAACAGATTTTCACAACTCATCTACAACAAATTGTTTACAATTTGGCAAAGAGCATAGTTTAGTTTTGACTAGTAAACCAACTAATTCTTATTTATAACTTTGAACTGTCCAATTTCATAAAATTTGCAAAAGGCACACACAAAATGTAAAAAGCAACATTAACCTGTACAAAGAGAAAGCATGGTGACATATGACAGGTTGCACATCACAATGCTGTCTCAATTGATCACTGAGCGTTTGAAAGGAAACATAAGATAAAGTGTAAAATAGTTACCTGTTTGGCTTGCCTTGTTGGTCTTGACCTAGGTTGATCATTTCCATCATCACTTTTATGTACATGCTTATGAACCATAGGCACCATCTGTTCATCTTGAAATACAATACTTATCACATAACTCCATGTGTGTACAAAAAATGATGAATATTAATTTCAGTTCTTTCCTAGATCTAAAGCATTTTATTGAGGTTTTATGTTGTGCAAATAGTATATGAATTTGTAAAAAGTACCTATGGTATAGATCAGTATCTTAATATATTACCCTATAAATGGAGAATCTATATTTTGAAATTCCAACTTTCTTTTCACCATCTTAGAATTGAGACTGGCGATATGGTCCCAATAGGGTAGAAAGATCTGAACGGCGTTGTTTGATATGTAATAATATTAATGAAATAGAGGACGAGTTCCATTTTATACTTATTTGTCCTTTATATGCAGAAATTAAACATAGATGTTTAAAAAGATATTTGTATATAAGATCTAATATGCACAAATTCATACAACTTTTAAATGTCAATAATAGACAAATTCTTATCAATTTGGCAAAGTTTGTAAAGGAAGCATTTACATTAAGAGCTAGTAGTATGAACAACATTAAGGCATCAAAAATACAGGGTATATTATTATAATGCTTATCGCAGTATGCAGAGTTACACTTCCAGTAGCTAAATATAATACAGTGTAAAAGTTTTGGGTATTTTGATAGTTCAAAAGTGAATAGATGAAAGCACTTTTTATGATATTACAAGTACTTCATATTATTGTTCAGTTGTATTTACATTTGTGACAAGAAACTGTATAGTTTACGTCTTCAATAAAATTGGTCATTGCCATTGTTATATTGTGTTGCCCAGCTCACATATTGAAGAAAATACTAAGCCCATCTAACTAAGTAGAGCCATTGTTATTTTGCATGTCAGTCATATGATTGCATGTCATAAAATCTAAATCCATCAGTTCTTAGATTTGACACAAAGAGTTGCTATATGTTCAAATAGGTACCGAGTGTACAAGCAAATGTTTATCATATGATATTCAGTGTCCAGAAGATGAAAATCAGAAGGCAGTAAGAATATCAAAGCAAATAGCACATATTTCCTTGTACAAACTTATCTTTCCCCCCCCAGCATTTTCCTCCAACAGAAATTTGAAGAATTCTCTTGTATTTTGTAGGAAATATACTAAACCCCATGGATACTTTGGCAAATAAAAGTGTTCACAAGTAACACAGAAATTGTAATAGAGTTCTTCAACCTACCCTTTTCTTTTAAACTATCTTCCTCAAAAGATGTGTTTCCTTCATTGGACAATGAGTTGTTGTTTCTGTTCTCATCAACCATTGAATTGTTGTTTCTAATCTTAAGGGCCAGACTGTTGTTGTTTTTATCTTCGTCAGATGCCATCAATATCTCCGTAGAATATTCTTTTGCTTCTAGATATACAAGAAAGAGAGAAAAACTTTGACCACACCATGTTGTTATGTATTTGTGTCTGTGTGGGTATGAATAATGTAGAGAAAGGCTTAAATAGAGTTTTGTCTATGTAGCATGTAATCTAACATCATTCAAAATTGCTATCTATTCAGATTCTATAGTTACTGTTGACACATGTAAATCACAACCTAATCAATGTATTTCTCTATAGATACAATTAGACATGAACAAAATTAGGAACCATTGACTTGAGAGAATTCTATCAAAGTTGAAATAGTTTAAAAAGTAAGTTACCTCAATGGAAAAATTGTGAGAAAAGTAGAATTCATAAATTTATGAGCAATTTCATAACATTATTAAAAATGTTGCCTGCTGCAGCCTCATCAAACGTATAAGCTACTCAACTTTTTCGGTACAGCTTGGAAATTTTTAAAAGCTCTTTTAAGTTAATAGATTTGCACACAGACCTGTTATGTTTTTACAAAGATACAATGGATGACTTACTCTCCTGCCTTGCCTCTTCCATTTGCAGTAGATAGTGCACAAACTGTATGTCTTGTGATGTACTAAAGCCTGCCTTTCTTCTGACCTCAAGCCATTTGTCACAAACATCCCCTTTACAAAAGAATTTGAAAAAAGGAAGAAATAAAATCATCAGAAGATTCAACAAAATCTATCCTAATAGAACCATACAACGTAGATTTATTAACATAACACTGTATAAGGCCCTTGAATCAGAAAGAGGGGTAAACATATACCAAAGTAACTTAAATAGAATGATTAGGATTATGTAGAATATCTTACAAAGTTGTCATACTCTTTCATCCTATTGCAACAAAATTACTTAGAGAACTTGCTTATACACTCTCCAAATGATTATTTGACTATATGAGTTCTGCAATTACAGACCTTTTAAAAAAAAAATCAACAAATGATTTAAAAAAAATATGCACTTGGAAAAAACTTGAAATAACATAACACAAGAAAAGAGATTGCTTTATATCATGAGCAAATTAATCTAAGGTTTTTCAAAGCAAATTAATCTAAGGTTTTTCAAAAGAGAGTTCTATTAAAACAAAACAAAATAACCTGCAGACATTAAAACATAATGTAGTAAAGGATTACCTTGCAGTATGATGAATTTAGCCTTCATATACTTCTTTGCATTGCAACTATCTTGTTGCAGAGAGCTCATTCTTGGAACATCAGTTAACCTGTTGACTCTTGATATTTGTGAATGTGCAGATCTAGACATATTCAATCTTCCATCACCAGGACCTGAGGTCGGGCAGGTTGGAACTGATTTACATTTTGTGTTTTCTGTAGTAAGGCCAATAAATGTTTTAGATTCCTCTTCTTTTTGTTTCTTATAGCGATGCATGTCAATGGAATCAAAAGAGTCATTACTTTCAGAGTCTGAATCAATAATATTTACGAATCTCTCTTTGGTAAATGGTATTGGTTCACCTGGGCTAGTTAAAGATTTGAGTTGTTGTATTGATACTTTAGTAATGTCTTCATCCAAATTTTCACCAGAAGACTCTGGATCTTCATTAATTATTGTCCATGATGCAACCTCTGTCGTAGAAATGGTTTCATCGCAAGGTGTTAACCTGTTTTCATCTCCTGTAATATCATCTTTATCTCCATTGTAATATTCTTTCATCCTAATATGAGAGGGTTTCTTTGGCACTTCATGTTCATCTACCATAGCTTTTAAATTGGCTATGTCTTTGTCATTTTCATTTGTAGTGTCAAAATCCTCTGCATTCGTATCAATACCATTGTATAATGGAATAAATCCTTGTTTCTTTACTTTTTCTGAATTTTTGTGCATTTTCTGATATTCCTTGTCACAATCAGTATTCCTTGTCCGTGTATTAGGGATCTTGACACTTGAGAATGTATTATCTGTAGGTGAGAGCCTGGGTTGGTCTACATTTGTTTTCACAATAGGTGTAGTTGTTGGTAGCAAAACATGTGGTTTGGCTGTGTTTTGACAATTCATTGATATAGTCTGCAATACTTCATTGCTTTGAGAAGAATTTGAAACTAACAAAATGGCGTCTTTTGATACTGAGAATTTGGCAGTTGTTTGTTTTGTATTACATGTGGTTGCTTGATCTAGTTGCAACTCATTAGCTGTTATCTTACTTTGAACAGCTGGTACAATTGGGGATGAAACTTGTGCTTTTTCGTTGTCTTGTGCAAATGTATAAACAAATGGTGTCGCTTCTTTAGGTGCACAATCCTCTGCTGGTAAGGATACTAGAACCTTTTTCTTGATTTGCGAAGGTGTCAATGTTGTCAAATTTGGTGACAATGCTTCAGATGAAATCTGCGATGTTGTCATCTTTTTAGTTGTTAATGTTAATAATGATTCCGACTTCAGAACAGGTGATTGTAGGGCTTGTAAAACTTGATATGTTGGCTTATTTGCATCAATTTTTAAAGTTATCTTTGGTGATGAAGCTGGAGTGGAAGTAGGATTTACTGCAGATTCAGCCTTCACTTCAGGCACATTTTGTCCTAGGTTAGCAACATTTGCAGCTGTATCCACATGACCACTTCCAACTTGTAGAGGATGAACTTTGGGATGATTTAAGACTGGTTGACCAGATCTCTCATTATGCAGATGATGTGATGCTTCTGATACTGTTCTTGGAGGTGTTTTAGCAGGAGTTTTCACACTTGTAGATAAACACATAGATTTTGGGATAGTTAACAAAGTGGATTGTTGCTTGATATCTTTGGGATTTGATTGTTTAGATTCATTCTTCTCAGATTCCATATTTCTATAAATAACCTTTCTATGTTGCACACTTTCATAAGTTGTTTGACTTTTTGGAATAGATGGTGAAGTATTCCAACAAATATTCGGCTGCTCTTGTGAACTTCTACTGCAATTCTTTCTAACACTGTTAAAACCACTGTGGTTAAAGACGATCCTTTCTGGATCAGGAACACTCAATTTACATTCTTCAGCTTTGGGAGGATTTCTTAAATTGCTCTCAAAAGCAGTTACTCCTGTAACAGGATTTTGATTTTGTTTTTTTTGTGATACACTATCAAGTTGTTGTTTGCACCTCATTTCCAGCAGTTGAAGATAATTATGCATTGATTTTTTTCTCAGAAAACAGGTTTTCATCCGATCTACATCTCTCTGTATTTCTTGGAGCTCAGTTTCTTTCTGAAGTGTTGGATGGTAATCACTTGCTTCTCTTTGGATTGAGGACACTGTTTCTTTATTTGTTTCACACTGCATTGTTTGATTATTTTGTCCAAAATGAACTCTCATGTCTTTTGAAATGGATGGCTCAAATTCTTTAGAATCAACACCACCGATACTCAACTGATGGTTTGCTGCTTTCATCAAACTCTCTGATGTAGGGTTATCACATCTCATCTTTCTGATGATGAATTTTTCAGAGAAATCATGTTTTGAGTTAATTTTGAGAAAACGGCTCCACTTTTGTCTCATCTCTGCTCTCCTTTTATGAGCTTCTTCAGACAATATTTGAGAGTCAGAGACACTTCTGCTTATGTGTTTATCAGTCTTTGTAGGTGAACTTTGCTCATCAATAGCTCTCTCCCTTTGAACTGATTGGCAAGAACCAGAATTTGTTTGTTTTACAGTAGGTTTTGAGCTTCCATTTCCTTTAGAATGCCCCATGTCACACAGTATCTTTATTTTTCTATAACCTCTGTCTGCAGAGCATAAAACTTTGTCAGATGCTTTCATTTCTGCACTGGCAATAGCCTCAAATAATGAATTGTTGATATTGGAAACTCTAAGCTCACACAAATCAAACTCCTCATTGCGGAAAATGTTAGTGCAATCACTTTTACTTAATCTTGTTCCTATATCATTTTGCTCTAAATTGTCTTTTTCTGCTGGTTGTGTCTCAATATTATCTTGGGAGTTTGTAAATTTTGGGGGAACACTGTCATTTTTTTCATCATCATTAATAATGAGATGATCTGACAAATCACTACCGGAATCATAGGAATGTTGATTATCAACTTTGTCATTGTCATCCAATCCACAGAGCGTCTTAGATTTCCTTTGATCACCTGGCTGATGCCCTTTTGTTTCATAGATAGGGCTTTTTGTGTGAGGTAAATCTTTCTCCTTTGACCAAATTGTTGCATTCAATGATAGCTGGTTTAAACTATTCCTTTCAACTTTATGCTCAGGTGTGTCAACCGAGGGTTCTTTATTTGGAACTGACATCTCAATTTCCTCTTGAAGGTTGGTTGATAGTGGGGTGACTCTGTCATCTATGTCTTTTTCATCAATAACAAGATGATCTGACATATCGCTATCAGAATCTTCATCTGACACTTGATAATCATTCAATCCAAACATTTCAGATTTCTTTTGGTCCTCTGGCTTATGCCCTCTAGTTTCAAAGATAGGCTCTTTTTCCTTTGACTGAATTCTAACATTTAACAACTGCTCTTTTAACCGATTCCTTTGAATCTTAAGCTTCTCGATATGGCTCCAATTTCTTGGCATTGAAATGCTGTTTAGACAATGATGATGTCTAGAGTTTTTAATCCATTCCGAGGTTATCAATTTTGATTCTGTCTGTGTGCTTAGATTCTCAATCACATTTTCCATACATGGGAAACATTTTATATCCTTTTCATGTGGGTCCAATTCTTTATCAGAACTAATGTTTTTCAAACCATTTGTTAGGAAATCATTAGCATTCTTTTCTACCTCTCTTGATGCTGGACAATTTTTGTTAATTTCTTCTCCCTCTGCTGATGGTTTGTTAAGATTTCCTCTTTCACCATTGCTTGTATAAATTTTCATACTTCCAACGGTCTGTTTTAAAAATGAATGTTTATCTCTGCAATAAAAGAAAACAGAAACAATTTTTATATTGGATTTTACATCATATTAATTTTATTACAGCTATATGGCAGAAAATCCAAAGTTCAACTGCAACAGCCATTGGCATTATGTTAGTCAGCCTGGAGACTCATGAAAATTGAAATCTACCCCTTTCTTGACATGCAGAGAAGGTCCCTTGTGATTTCAAACTCTATACTCTTATCACTAGACCACAGATAGCACCAAAGGGCAAAAACATAAAAGCTCCAATGACCCATCAATGGAATGAACCCTATTCATGTCATATCTTTGAGATTGACATGGGTCTGTGTGTTAGTCATAATCCATGTGAGCCAGAATAGAAATGAAAATAATGAAGGGAGATAACTCATGAATTAAAAGTGTGTATGTAAGAGAGACTCTTTTAGAGATTTGTGCTTTGGACAGTTTGGTGGTAATAAACACAGGGGTCCGAAGTTAAGGTATTACAGCTATTTACATAGCCGTAAGACTACCATAACTTCGAACCCCTGTGGTAATAAACGTTAAAGATTTGATATTCACAATCCTTGTCACTATACCAAAGACTGTTTTCAATTTCTTTACGTATTAATTGATAGAACCCAGTGATTTCGTTAATTAGTGTGAAGTGGGCCGTCATGCCATCTGTTCTTGAGCCAGATGTGAACATAGCTTCACAGATGTGAACATTGTTCACATAATCCTAAGGATTCTATAAGCCCTTTATCTATACTGTTTTGGTTGCTTTGTAGACGAAACGACGGTTGGACGAAAATAATGTAATTCATTTAGAGTTTTCAGAAACTTATCAAACTTACAATCAACTGTTTTGTCTCCTTAATATAATTAAAATAAACTCTTTCTACAATGCTACCCTCCTGCGTCAAAATTCCGTCTGCATGGATTTCGTCGTCTGCCATATTTTCATCCGGGGCCTTCGATGATCGAAGCCTCGTTTTCAAATTTTGCGCACCTGCCAATCCGCCATTTTGTTCAGTTGAAACATGAAAAATGTCTGTTGATGCACTTAGAACGGCGGAAGTTCCCGTCGAAAACATTACAGGTATGTTTCGAAGGCCAATCCTTATCTAAAATCAGATCTTTATCAAAGTTTCTATTTATTTCGACAATGTTTTAAGCAAGGAACTGACGGGCTAATTCTTGTGTTGTTCGGCCTCAAGAGCGCAGTAATACGAAGAAACTTGTAGTTTTGCCTAAACTGGTATTCATACTCGTAGATTCATACACAGTCGGAAGTTTGGTTCATATAATCATGAAAATGCCTTCTTTTTAAATAACTTAGCACTACAATTCATTACTCTACTCTATCCACCGAATATTTGTAGATATGAACGCCAAAACTTGCCGGAAAGTGTTGTGAAAACCAAGGTCGACATTGGAGGGCTACTGGACACCACTGGCCTACTTTATGATTTGTTTTTGAAATGAAACTGAAAGTAGGCACATCAAGTCTACCTTTTTTGACCATACATAATGTTTCAAAGAAAAGTATCCCTCTTATTTACTGACTGACCAGAATAAAAGAGTTTTTATAAGTACTTCGTGTGATGCATCTAGAAGAGTTACAAGCACATTAAGACTTATGCCAGTGTAAATACCAAAAGGACAACCAACCAACCAGTCTTTCTCACTACTTGATAATGCTATAGTTCATGATTGACTCTCGATTTCTTAGCAATATCATTTTCTTATTTTTTGTGTGCAAGGACTCCAGAAATTGTTGTTAAAGTTAGACCTTGCTTTTTAAGGCTACTAAAATCAAATACAATTGTAATGTTCGTTCGTTGAACGTTTATGCAAATTAGGGACCTAATGCATTGTTTGAATATGCTGAAATATTTATAGACAACACAACCGTTCAGTGTACGACAGTGTTTTTCACTGATCGGATGTGTTTGTACCTTTGAGAGGTTCACTTGCTCGGTTTGTTATATTGGTGGCAGCGGTTGGATTAAGACTCCTCCTTCTATTGGAGTTGCCTTTCCCATGTGTTTCCCAAGGGACAAGACTCGGGACAAGTGTTCTCATAAGTGGGAATTATGTAATGTTCGGTGAACGTTTATCAGGGTCTTCCCCAGGATTTTTTTCAGGCGCTGGGGAGGATGGGGGAGGGTGAAGGGAGGGGGTCATCCCCCTCCCTTTTGGATTTTTTTTATATATGTGTACCAAAATGGTGAGTTTTAAGGTATGTTGTGAAAATAAAAGACAAAAGAAAGTGTCCCATAATATATTTAAATCAACACATTTGCTAGACAAAAAAAATGAGTGATAGTCTACAAAATTAAATTTTCAAAACTCCATATACAGTACTTCAATGTGCATTTCTATTTTGAATACTCTACTTCTCATTGGTTTTGCTTTGAACCATTCATCCTGAGCTTTTTTAAATTGGAAATTCTGTAAGTCTAGAGGACATGCATGCTGAATCCCTTTAACAGTCTGAAATGAAAATGTGAACCTCTATTATTATTATCTTTCAGACACATCTTGAATCAGAAGTATATATAGAAGTGTTGAGCAACATCCCATTTAAACAAAATATGTCCAATTGGTGTCACAGCCTCCCCCTCACATTTAATAGATTTATTCAAGGACATGTATCCATCTGGTCAATATGGAGTACCAATGTGATTCTCATAGCAAAGAGTGTATGGGCTCTCGAAAACAATTGTCCCCATTCAGCAAAGATCTTTGTTGACATATAAATTAAATCACAAACATGATTTATTATTTATCGTATTCTTCATGTCAGAGTACTGTGAAGGTTGCAAGAAGACTACATCAAAATGAATAGTGTTTTCATAGGTGCAAAGCAAAACAAAATTATGAAAAACTAGATCAAACATAGAAGCATCCAACTATTTTACAAAATTAAGAATGTTTCCATGACAAGCTAGATGTTTTCCTTCGTTAAAGTTTATAACAAACTTTTTTTCTGACATCCTGTGTTACTTCATGTCAGTTGTTAATTCTAAAGAACCATAACACCATACTACATGTATATTATTTTTAAAAGTTAAAGTATTGAGTATTGCAGCCAGTTTTTATCCTTTATCGAATATCGGGTGTAGGACAATTCCCCACTAGGACGATTCCCCACTAGGACAATTACCCACAGGACAATTCCCCACTAGGACAATTACCCACTAGGACAATTGCCCACTGGGACAATTGCCCACTATTTGATATACAAAGAGTTTTTCAATTAGAATCTTCAATATATGCAAAGTAAAGTAAAGTATTTCATATTAGGTTAAAATTTTTAATCAACAGTCCAATTAATTGGTCATTGATATTAACTTGACTTTTGCAATTCATTCTTTTCTACATTTACAGTATGCACAAATAATATGCTTAAATCCATGATCACTGATTTTTGATAAGTTTTAATTTATTGCCTCAATAGTAAAGATTCATGAACATATCAAAAGATATATTCTATTAATATTATTTATTAAAAGTGGGGAATTGTCCTCATTCTCATTACAAAAAGATATGTAAATGGACCAATCTTTTGACCTTTTTTCAACCATGTGTTATTTGTTTGGCTATTGTAATATAAATAAACTTTCATGTGTAAATTGAAGAAAATGGTTTGAAAATATATTTTAATACTTCTTTTATTCAGATTCTTGAAAAAAATGTTTTATGAACATTTCATTTTACCAGTGGGGAATTGTCCTATTTGACACAAATGTGGGGTATTGTCCGGTGGGTAATTGTCCAGTGGGTAATTGTCCTGTGGGTTATTGTCCTAGTGGGTTATTGTCCTAGTGGGGAATTGTCTGTACCCCTCGAATATCATCTGATGGCTTGCAAGTGAAAATTCTCCATCAGTACTATTATTACAGCCTTACTTAAACAGAAATGTTCTTTTTAAACAACTCACACAAATCCATAAGTGGCATGCAACTAATGGTTTGAGTGAGTTTTCTTCATCAACCAGTGAAGATTCCTGAAGGCAGCCATACGGCTTGGAGGATCAAGCTTATTTGAACTTTGATACAGGATTCCTATGTCTGGAGGCTGGTCAAAGTCTTTTTGCTTCTTTGTGCTTGCGTCTTTTCATGTCAGGTAACATAGTCATGACTAGCCAAATACATAGCAATCTGCATGTCTACCCGAAATGCCTTTTACAATGGGGCATCACAAGGAATTTGTTAAATTATTTCTCACTAGTCTATTCATTAAAAAAAGACAAGTTCATAGATAATCATGGTGTCACAAATTATTATTTTGTATGCAACATTTGACTCTCTGTCAACAGTATTTTATGTATTGTATACGGGTTTCCTGGGATTCACAGTACGAGACTAGGGCTCTGTCATGTCTTGCCTGAAGGATCAAACCAAAACTCCAAGTTACAATTCCTTCACCTTAACCACTTGGAGGTTTGTTCATTGTTTAACAAATTGAACATGACTATAGCTGCAGTGTCAATACCTGTAGACATTTTTGCATACAAGAGGCACTTAACACATAGTCCTCATATTATAAAATTGTTCGTAAGAAATTCCAGAAATGAGGAGCTTGCTCAGGTTCACTTGGTGTATTTGTCACATTGAGCTCAACAAGTATTTTGACGTTTGAAAAATTACGTTATGCCTGAGCCCACCAGATGATCATTTCATCTCAGCAGTTTATGTATACAGATACTACAAAACCGGTTTTGGGCATATTTATAGTGAAACTAAGTTGCCGAGGAACTGAATTTTATAACTTACCCGGTCAAAATAATTCGATGTGAAGAAAGATATTGCCGGATGCAAAACTTTCTCAATATTTCCCGATCACGTCATATTAGTTTGTCTAATAACTTACCATGACAAACCAAGGAAATCGGCGATGTGGAGATGGATGTCTGAATCAGGTGTTTTCACATAAAACTCCCGTCTATAGTATCATAGAAAGTGAAAGAAGCCATGTCAATTAAGTAAAGTCTATTTCTCACTCCAAGTGCGATCTTTTAACACGCATCATAGATCTTTCCTTTTAGGACAAAGCACGTGCCATAACGCCAATACACACGCTCATGTCTGTACCTATGACGACGTCGCATAAACCGAGTGTGTAAACGCCTATCGACTTTTTTATCAGCTGTTAGTTACTACTTTATAGACTGGCGGTTTATCTAGAATATACTGCCATTGACGTTGACTCCATTTGGGGTCAATTTAAAGCGCTGCGGACACATTTAGAGCGCCGCGGGAGTCGGTTAAGGCGCCGCGGGAGTGCTTATTTTGAAAGTCAAGCGCAGCGGAGCCGCGGCGCTTTACGGGGCTGGGGAAGACCCTGGTTTATGCAAATTAGGAATCTAATGTATTGTTTGAGAGAACATGCTGGTATATATATATATAGACAGCACAACCGCTCAGTGAACGACAGTGTTTTTCACTGATTGGATGTGTTTGTGTCTTTGAAAGGTTCATTTACTCGGTTCGTTACACAATGTTTGGGTTGCTTAATGGATAAAAGGCTTAATACCACCAATAAGCCAATTTAGTTTGATAATGAAACAAGAAAAGATTAAAAAAAAAAAAAAATTTGAATCCTTTATTAATGTTGTGCTGTTTCTGGTCAACTTAAAGTGCTAGAACCGATTTCATGCTCTTCCAAACAGGTTAAATCCGGTTTAAATCAGGAAAGCAGACACCACAAAAATCTATTTTTAGAAAATTACCCAGGATTGTCAGGGTTAAAATCATTATGGCTGTTGTGATTAAAAAATGTCAGCTGACTGACTATACTCTATATAAATACTAAGAATGAGTATTGATGTTAAAGGTTTGATACCAAATAGGAAGCTTTATTTTTAATAATTCTCTTTTTCTTTGACTTATTCTGCTGAATGTCATCTATGTCTTGATGAGGACTGTAATGAACCATGCAAAGATATCTCTAAAGCGTAATACAATCTGATCAGTGAAAACAGCTGCAATTTGTAGATCAGTTTTGAAGTCAGTCTATATTCACGCCTGTGCTTGTTGATATCTTGGAGAATCTTAATGTAATAAAAGACATTCTGCACAAGCCATTATAAATTCCTCCAACCTCTGAAAAGATTGTCAATAGTTTTGGCCTGTTATGATTATTTGGGCAAGGTGTCTCTTATAGTTCTAAGGATATGTTATTAGTCGACCTACACCATCAATATCAAGAACTGAGCAAAGATAGGCATTTAAAACACAACCGCATCCAATCAGTGAAAAACATGATTATTCACTAACTAATAGTGATGGCTTAGCCTTTATTTTTACATGCTTGTCTTCTTCAACAATCTTAGGTTTGCAACTTCCATATACTGTATGTTCTACCAATAATGCATTGCATTAACTTAATGATCAAATTTAGGATGAGAATTAAAGACATCACCACAATGAAGATATATATTAATATATATTAAAGAAATGTTTGTTATAAAAGAAATCGGGTCTCACCAAACAATCTCCTTTTGTCTTGATGTTTTCTTTTCAGTATGAACTAAAAACTTGAACATAAACTTGATTGTTCCTTTTTACCTTCAACTGCAGATGTTGATGACAAGAACAAGAAAAGCTTTGAATATGTGAAATAATTTTCTTTTTAGATATTGCACAGTTTCTCTCTGGACAACAGATTGGGAGTTCTGGTCAAAGCCATATTGTTCAGGGCACAGATGCATCCATTCTTCAGATCCAAGATGCTATCAACAGTGGTGCTATCATTCAGGTACATATCACTTCCCTTTGGCTCATGATCTAAGAATATCATGGGTGAAACTGAGAGTATTCAGAAACATTCTTTATTTTCAGGACTTTTAGATTTTTCGTTAATAGGTAAAGTTTTTTTCAGGGTTTAATATAACAGAATGTAGGATTTTGAAATACTGGAACTTTCAGTGATGGAATAATACATCAGTTGGTCAGAGAAGGAGATGTATCAGACTATTTCACACAGTGTATCTTAAACAATTTAATAAGTCCTTTTTTTTGGTCAGTACTTTTTGGAATCCTCTTGCATATATTGTTTTTACAAAACGAGAAAATACTCATGATGAACAGTTTCTTGTATTTTCACATTGATTTTGTTTAGCTTCTGCTACAAATGCATGAAAATGATTATCAAGTCAACAAATCTTTTTTTATAAAATATTTTGAAAAATGATTTGGTTAAGATGAACATTACCATTAATTTCAAATTCAATGTCATTTTTTTTATTACATCAAAGATTAGAATTTTTGACAATTTATATTACAGGTATCTGAAGGTTCTATGGCCCCAGTTGTTCAGCTTGCAGACCAACAAGACGGTGTTTACATAACAGAAGGAGTTCAAAATGGCATCCAGGTGCTGAATGGATCATACTCATTTGTACCTTCAAGTGATGGAACTGTCATGCAATTGGGTCCAAGTGGTGTTTCAGGCAACAAAGGGTTTTCTCAGGTAAGTTTGCATGGGATAGGATTCTGGTGTGCGAAATAGCATGATGACGACTTGGTGATTCTGGATGGTATTCCCAAAGTTCAGATGAAAGGAATGTTTCGCCCAACATTATGGGATGCAATAATGCAAGGAATATCAGAATTGAGTTAGATGATCATGTATGAAGTCTTGGCTGCTTTTTTCAAAAACTGAGAAGCCATTTTCCCCAATTTGCACAAAAAATTAAATTAAATGCTTTGAAAACAATGTCAAAGTTATCAATCTGGCCACTTGCATTCATCTACATATTTAATTTTTAATCACTCTGCGAACAATCTTTGCTAAAGTGTAATAAGTATAAACTTGAATTTATGATGAGTTTTATCAACCCACCTCTCAAACTACAATCACATCCAATCTTTGAAAGACACTATCAGTCATTAGTCAGATGTGTTGTCTTTATATACCCACATGTTTTCTATAACAATGCGATAGGTGCTTTAATTTCATTAAGGTTCCACAAACATTCCTCAAGTAAATGCTGTTCCCTTCACAGATTGTGCAGCTTGCCAATGGACAGTTTGCTCTGATTGAGCAACAAGAGAATGTGGACCCCCAGCAGATCCAACATTTTATCCTGGAGCAGGTGCCCATGCAGGAAGGGAACCAGACAGATGGAGAGATACAACAACAACAGCAACAGTTGATGGAAGTGGTGGCCCCCACTCATGAAGTAAGGCGGGAACTAGTGCAGGAAGTTGTGAAACCACCAATCGGAAAGGTATGTCATTGTTCATAACATGCAGAGGTGCAGATAAGTGGTGTTTTCCTATAGCTGCCACCTTTATTGCTTCCTTAAATCAGCATTGTTTGTACTTTATTTGTCTAATAGTTTTAGAAATTCTATGTGTAGAAGAGCCTGATACGCTCACTATTTAACCTCTAGTATATATGAAACAACCATCATTAAAAGCAAGTGTGTTTGTTATTCATTACTTGTAACATGGAAGCTTTGAACAATCCTAAATTGCTTAATTATCAGACATACTCGTTTTAACTTTGTAACCTTTCCTTCATTTTAACAAAATAAAACCCACTTGCAACAGACAGTCTTCGAAACAACTATGACATATATGGAGAATTTATCCCTCACAAGCATTATCTATTTTTGTTAATAAAGTGCTTTCCCAATTTTATTGAAAGATTTTTTCATAGTTTATTGTAATAGTGTTTTCTATTACTGCTCTCAAGCTTGACTAGTGAAACAAATCCATACTAGGAAATGGATTACTTTGATGGAAAGAAAGCTATCTTTTAAATGAAAGTCTTTTGCTGCATTATGGTTAACAATTCACTGTTTCTTTGTAGAATGTCAGACTATGCTGTCTTGTATTATAACTTGACTTCTTGCCTGTTTTCTCTTTAAGAAATGTCTTCCAGTGATTTTTTTCTAAATTAAATCAATGGGCTTTTTTGAAAAATGATTAAAATGAATGAAAGTATTGGGTTTTGGGGAAATTTTATGAGAGTTTTTTGGCCAAAAATTATCACTGGTCTTCTATAGCCTTCTGATGCAGGTGTGTCTACCAAATTGCTTTCGATAAAAAAGATTTTGTGTCAATACTTTATAAATAGTTTACTTTTCCATTGAAATAGAAATGTATATTTCACCTTAGGTTAGTTATCATATCATATCCTCTTTATTTAAGGGTCCATTCACATGTGAAATCTGCGAGAAAGTCATAGAGAAGTGGAACCAATATCAGAGACATCTGAGAACTCATGAAGATGACAAGCCATTCCGGTGTATACACTGTCCACAGTCGTACAACATCGCAGATAACCTTAAGCTGCATCTAGCAACACATATTGAAGATGGAGACAAGCCAACATGTCCTGAATGTGGGAAGAAGTTTTCCCGTATTGCCAGTTTTAAGGCACACATCATGTTACACGAGAAAGAGGAGAGTTTGATGTGCCAGGAATGTGGGGATGAGTTTGGAATACAGGTCTGTATAGAGCTCTTTGATGTGTGTTAGGGGTTGTTTCTTCTGCCTTTCCCTTTGATATGACAACGTTACAAAGTAATGTTCGATATGCAAATTTAATGAATATATTTTTCCTTTGGGATTTGATAATTATCATTGTTTAAATGTATATTGAAGTTAAAAGTGCCCCAATTATGTTTTTCCCTTGAATGTAAACTGTTTATATAATGAGAACAGAATACATGTTCTTTGATCAACTGAGCTTACTCTTATGCAGAAAAATTGTTCTTAAACATGCAAAGTTTAGGATTACATCTTACATACAGTGATGTCTCCTTAAATCTTGATATGATCAACAAATCTTCCGGATAAATGTAGCTGGGTCGGGTCATGCTTAAATATACACCTTGAAACATAAACAATGTACATGTATTAATTTAATTTTGCACAAAGAATAGTACAGTATGTATTGTATGTTATAGTTTCATTCATGTATCCATGGATGAGTACATATTTCAAGTAAACTTGAAGAAGAGTAATGCGAAAGGAGGGGAAGGAAATTCCGATAAAAAAAAACAAAACAAAATCTGCAAAACTAATTTACCTTATATATTTGCATTTAATATTTGACGACCAACACTATAAACAGCATAGTATGAGCATGTATAACAGCTTTAGGAACACATTTAACATTACACATTGTTCTAAATATAGATTGACACACAAAGTGGAACTTGACCAATATGTTTGAATTAGCAAACTATTTAACATGCTGACTGCTGCAGTAATGTTTGAAACCATAGTTTCAAACGATGGCGTGTCCAGCTCATTGAAGAATTTTGAAGAACACAAACATCACACCTTAGCTTGTCATCTGGTACCAGTAATTGAAATCATCAATGGCAATTAAAGTGCTTAGTCAGAGTCAGCTCCCATTTTTATACCTTGAAATAATGGAAAGCAAACAGCTGTAAACAATATATTTTCACATCCATGGGATGTGCTATTGTTTTTTTTCCTGCAACTTGGCAATTAAGCTCTTGGACCAGCATTCATCCTAATAAACAAGTCACAACTACAGGTAAAAGCATAGTTCATGACCCTGAAATCTAAATATAGATCTGAAATGTTAGATTCTGGACTTATTTTGTATCAAGTCAATGTTTATCATGAAGGTATAATTATTGCTTGTATTATAGAGTCAATTGGATCGTCATATGATTGAGCACAGAGAGGATAGAGAAGGGACGAGAATATATCCCTGCCGACGATGTGGTGCTGAATTCAACAATCAAAAACGGCTCAAGGAACACATGAGAAAACATGTAAAAGTCAAGTAAGTATTCTTGTTATAACTTTTCAAAGACTTTTATACATGCCTTAACCTATTACAAAGTTTTCTAAAGTTCTTATAGTTTTACTCCAGAAAGTTCTAGGAACAAATTTTTTAAATGACTTATTAGTTCAAAACTGTTTTTCTTTATTATTATATTATTTTATTATATTTTTTTTTATCCCTATTTGAATGTGATAATTGTCTAATTATCATATCAAAGAAGAAAAATCTTTTGAAGTATTAAACCCTTATTTCATGGAATCTTTAATAAATCTATTTTCAGATCAACACTTACCCAGAAGCCACACAACAAAGATATAGATAGAAGTGGGTTTACCCATAAATGTCCTCATTGTAACAAGCAGTTCCAGAAACCTAGTCAGCTTTCAAGACATGTTCGTGTTCATACAGGTAAAAAAAGAAATCAGTGTGTTTTCTTTTTATTTCTATAATGATTTCCCATAAGCAATGCATTTAACACTTTTAAGGAGAAAATAAATTGGCCGTTCCATTAAATGTATTCATTGAATCATTCCTTTCTTTAATTTTTTGAAGTTGGAGACAAATTAGCTATTTCTCTTTTATTTTCCCATTCAAACAATCTTTTAGCAGATGTATGATATCATAATGACAAAAGAAAATATTGCTCATAGTTAACAAATTGTCCATTTTTAACCACTGAAACCACTAGCCCATTCGGGCTACCAGATGGGATTTTTCACTAGCCCGAACCACAGTTTACTAGCCAGAACGGTTTTTAAAAGAAAATTTAATGTTATATACAGGAAACCACATTGAACATTTAGACATACTTTTTTAAAAGCAAGACACTAAACATTGAAATTTGATACAGTTGGTTTACAAATATCAATGAGATTGTGACAACAAAGAAGGTTGTTCATTGTGTGCAAAGTCTTCTTTCAATGTAAACTTCAATTACCTTTTAACTAAATATGTACCATATATATTATGAAAAGAAACATAAAACCTGTTGTCTATGTAAAGTAGATATATTATCTATTTCTGTAAGCCATAATGGTTTGTATTTCTACAAAACATGAAGCCTTTGTCTGTTCAGGCTTAGGAAACTGGTTTGCCATTTTCTTCTGGGTTAAGCCTTGACACACAGATCAACTGATTTCTTCACTCAAGCATCTACGCTTAACACAGTTGGGCCATTGATTCAAACATTACTGTCTTATCAGACATTTTTATGCAATTTCCAACAGTATCCAAGTTTCTTTGTTGCAGAAGGTAAGCACTCTGGATGCCAGATCCAGTCAAAAGGTTTAAACTGAACATCTTTCTGATTTTTTTTCAGAACTCAGAACTCAGAATTTTTTATTTGTACAAAAAGGCCTCTTGCCAAAAATACATATCATAAGGACTCCTAGTCCAATAGCATACATTGTTATGTCCCTGATTAAACAAAAACATTTATAAAATTCACTAAATACAAACTGCAAAATACAGCATTGTTCAAAACAACATATATGATAAAAAGCATCTAAATGACAGCAATGAAATTCAACGCAGACTAAGTCACAGAAAACATCACAGCAAATGGCATAATAAACAGTATAATCTCGCAATTCAAAGTGTCAGAAAAACAAACATCGCTCACATCAAAAACTTCAATGTTCATCTCCACTTACAAGAATGAGGCCTAAAAATCTTCTATGTCCAGTTTTTATTTCTTCATTTTGTCTTAAAGCAGACGCATATTGTTGCAAATAGATAAAAGCGTCTATGGTACTCAGATAACCAAACACTTTAAGATGCCAAACGCCTATTGACTTGGAAATCGCAATTTCACAATCAGTAAACGGGTTCCTTGCTGTCTACTGGCTCCACTATGTTTGATATATGAGGCGCTGGTAACCAGTCTAAATTAACGGATCGGTGATCGAAGTTCGCTGTCTTTTAATGAATATATCTTATCAATGATTCGGCTGATTTTTACGAATTAAAAAGGAATATATTTTCCCTTGTAAAATGCCTACAAATATGCACAATTATTATCACTAGCCAGGTAGGACTACTACTCTGGGGGAATTCAATACCCCGAAACCAGATCAACTAGTCTCGGGCTATCAGACTAGTGCAAATTTCGCACACTGCATCATTCCTAATCTTAGGTTGTTTACTTCACTCGCCTTTTCTTGGACCAATTACGGAATCCATGAGGCTGAATGGTTTCATCGCAACATATTACTTTTTTGTTAAAATCTATACTATATGTTTTCAGAAGAATAACATAATTTTTGTCACTTAGATGAATTTTCTTCTTCTGTTGGTTATCTTAGTTTGAAGCAGTCTTAGATTTTGAGTACTGCCATAAGCCTATAATTCTTTAACCTACAATTTTGGGCAGTCTTGGAGTTAATTAATTTAAGCTAGCAGATCTGCATATGCATATTTTAATCAGGCCATATTCCCACCTTATTAGGTAATTTATTTGTTATTCGACATTCTATTCTGTATGTGTTGATTGATACCTATTTGCAGGTGACAGACCCTATAAGTGTAACATATGTAGTAAAGCCTTCAACCAAAAGGGATCCTTGCAGATACACATGTTGGGCCGTCATTCAGACAAAAAGCCACACAAGTGCAATTTCTGTGGTGTAGGTTTCTCCCAGAGAGGCAATGTTCGAGCCCATATACAGGTAGGACTTAAGATTGATTCTATTTGTGTTCCAGATCATCCTATGTAGTTGGTATTCTTGCTTTTTAAAACAATATGATGATAGTCTTGCATTTAGTAATTGAATAAGAATTACTAACATAGTAAAAGGGCCAAAAAAGGTAATGCATATTACGTTTTGAATTATCTTTTAATTGAGACATACTGTTGGAGTTGACCATTTACCTACCTTGCTACAGATGCGAAGCCAATGTGGATATATTCACAATCAAGTTTGTTACTAATTGATAAAGTTTGGAAACATTTCATCTCAATCTGTACGTTTCATGAGGTCAGGAAGATTAAAAGATCATTCCTGACAAATATTTAAATAGACTAACAATTTAACTTGGTTTAAAATTTAAACATTGTGCCATTAGGAGACTTTGCTCAATGCCTTGTATGACACAATGTTTTCAAATCTCATCTTGGTGATATACAATGAAAGTCATCTTATGATAAAGGTTAATGTACTCTCACCATTCATTACAACACTTGTTTCAGAGAGTTCACACAGTACAGATGGACACAGAGGAGACCCATCCATGTACAGAATGTTCTTGTGTGTTCCGGAAACTTGGCAGTCTCAATGCTCACATTAGTAGATTCCATACACAAGTGGTGAGATAAGAGTTTTTTGGCCTACTCTTTTACAATACAAACAATTTACTTAAGGCTAGTGAACGCTTAAGTGTGTAGATGTCAAATTTATATTAAACACTTAATTTGTTTGTTGAATGGCAGAAGAGGGCGTTTAAAAAGGGCTTGCTGGAGAAAACTGGAAACCAGTGTGACCTAGTTTGCTCCTCCTGTCAGTATTGATTTTCCGATTTGTTTTAATTTTTTTGTGTTTTCTTTTCTTTTTTTGTTTATTTATTTATTTGAATCCATATTGGTAACAGAATAGATAGATGGTTGGTGTCTTTGAATAAGAAAGGATATTGGGCTTGCCTTCGGATTATTATATGATTTAGATTGAGATAACATTTCTACGCCTTGCCAGATAACATTTTCAATTTACGACAACAACCATCTATTATCTATTTCTATCTCAAAGGTTTTGATACCAAGGATTAAATTTTCCTCAACCTTCAATATTTTTTTTTCTTTGTGAAAATTATCTGAATTATGTATTGCCTAACCAATTTATTCTTAAAAGTTTCTTGAATTTTTTTCGAAGTGTGGCATTTTAGAAATGAATATTTTATATAATACCACTTTAGGAGAGCCTCTGTACCCTAGTGGTTAGATTTCAGGACTTCCAATGAAATGGCCCTTCTCCTTGTGGGTTCATATCATGGTAGAGGTTGATTAGTATTTTCATGAGAAGTTTACCTGGCTGACCGATGGAATGTTTTGTATGACCAGCCGTTAAAGGCCATTAAGCGCATGGTCTTCCTCCAACTGGGTATAGGAAGATAAACTAAATACAATTGTGGCCCTGTATTGGTTAATAAAGAGCCTTTGTGGCCAAGTGGTTATAGTATAGAACTTGAAATCCATGGCCCTTGGTTCAAATCCTGGTGACAGATTTCGGATTTTCATGAGTGGCAGTCATCGGATTAGCGTGCCAATGGTTCTTCTATGCTTGACCAGCCCTTATGGGTAGTTGATTATAGGATCTTTCATCATAACGAAGAATCTTCCATTACAACATAATTGAAATGATATTGATGCGATGTAAAACCCATAAACATGAATTAACCCTTCTCCAAATGCCAAATTTGCAGACGACATTTTGAAATGTTATGAAATTTGAAAATAATCCTCTAATAGGGTTGAAAACATTGTTGGGAAAGGAGAAATTGCTCATCACCAGCAATTACTCCTTTACCCACAATATTTTCCAGGGTCGTCTGCAAAAACCTGTTATATGTCGTTATTGTTTGGTAATGAAACCCAAACATTGTAAACACAAGTGTTAAATATTGCCTCATCCTAGCCCCATTTTGTTTCCCACCTAGGAGCTGACAGATAGAGAGCCTGCTAAGAAGAAGAAAGTCCAGGGTGTTAATGCAGAGTCTTCTGCCCAAGATGTGATACAGCAGTTACTAGAGTTATCTGCTGCAGGAAATCCACCACCCGAAACATCCGCAAAAGAGGTTTGTGGTCAATTCAATATTTTAATACATCTGCAGATAGTTCAAGTAACTAAGTACCTGTGAAGGAAACTGTCTGTGGTGCTCTTTATTACAAAAGGTCTTTGAGCAAGTCACTTTTCTTGAAATATGGTACTAGTTGATTACCTACTATGACAAAGGGAATAAAGGAAACATATTTGTATTTATTTATTTATTATTCCAAATGATTAAAAATGTGTTTTGATTTTTAATTTCTTTCTTGATAAAACATTTATTTCTTAAAATTTGAAAAATGAAACAATAGCCATTGTGAATAACTATCCAAGTAGCCTGGATATTCCTCTATATATCAGCAGAATGAGAGCCCTGATTCTGATAATGGTGACATCCTGAAACAGGCCTTACAAAACAGTGGTGTGCCAGATGGAGAAGAGGGTGGGGAGAAATCAGCTGATAAAACAGGTTCCATATCAGTTATGAATGTGAGAGACACAGCAACAGGAGTGTACAGAAAGCATTATGTTAGAAAGGTAAAGGATCATAAACTGAATGGTTAATAAACATGTGTACCTCAAAAAGGATTTGTAACTGACCTTAACCCATTACCAAACAATAACGACATTTGTCCAGTTTGTTGAGGACAAATCTGGAAAAAGTTTATTGAAAATAAGAAATTGTTCTTAACAAGCAATTTCTTCTTTTTCCCCGATATTTTTTGCCCTATCAGAAGATAATTTTTAAATTTTTATTTCATTCTGAAATGTCGTTTGCAAACTCTTTCAATTTGGGACAGCCAAAAATGTGGAATTTGGTAAAGTGTTAACCGAACTGCTATTATTTAGTTTGTAAAATATTTATTGTGAATTTTAAAAAATATAGAAAATGCTCTTTATGTCATTGTGGTCCTATAAATGTTATGCTGCAGTTATGTTAAAGAAAATAAGTTGTTGATCTATAAACACTACTTAACCCTTTCCCTAACGCCAAATTTTCAACTGTCCCAAATTGAAAGAGTTTGCATACGACATTTCAAAATGTGATGAAATTGAAAAATATTCTTCAGATAGCAGAAATTCTTGTGGGAAAAAGAGAAATTGCTCTTAGGGAGCAATGTCTCCTTTTCGCGCAATGTTTTCCAGAGTCGTCTGCAACAAAGTGGTTAAATGTCATCATTGTTTGGTAATCGGTAAAAGTAATTTAGCTATGATCTTTATGTATTTTTGGTATGTCAGGAGGAATTAAATAAGAGGTTTTGTCTTCATTTTAGAATGGTGAAAAAACCTTTGCTTCAAAAATAAAAGGGGATTTTTATTGTCAATTCTTTTATTACTCAACAGTAGGGCTTGGACAGGTAGCAATTTACTACCCGGGTACCCGAGATGATATTACCCATGGGTACCCGGGTACCCGAGCAGATATTGTTCTCACTTAGATACATTAATTTTCCTTCCCTTGGATCACTGTTCTAATGGCAGTGAGTAATAGTTCCAGGCGCTTGTGTCTTACTGTGATGTTCGAAACATAAAAGGGTGTTACCTTCGATAGCTGATGAACAGCCTTCAAGTTGGAGAGAGCAGTGCATGTGACATATTTGTGCATATGTTCAGAACTTGGTTGGGGATAAATGATTGCTAGTTTGGGATTTAGAAACTTCTGATTCACTCGTCAATGAGTGCTTATTCTCACATTAACATTTAACCCAGGTAAAAGTATTGTCGTGTAACGGGTAGTGATTTGCTACCTGGGTAGTGGCCTGTACCTGGCTTGTTCCCGGGTACTCAGGAACCCGTCCCAGCCCTACTCAACAGTAACTGTTTCTTTAGTTGTATACTGCACCGGTAATATATTGTTAATCTATGCAGTAAAATGGTAGGTCCTGTCCTGTTTATAGTTATCAAAAGCATAAATAACAAACAGATCCATTAAATCAACAAAATTTATTAATTGACGTAAAACAATAACGTTTTGAAGGGAGTTTGTCCATAAAGAGATCTGAAATATACCATAAAGGGGTTTTGAAGAGAATATACAATAATTGTTAATTCCTTTATAACAATGATTTTAAAACTCTTTAGTGATAGAGAAATATAGAGGACATTTTGAAGAGAATATACCAGAATTGATTATTTATATACAACAATAACTGTATAGCTCTGTAGTAATAGAGAAGGTTAAATTTCCTTAAAACATAACATATTTTATTTTACAGCATGGTACTGTAAATTGGCATCAGTGTTCTTACTGCTCAAAGGAGTTCAAGAAGCCGAGTGATTTGGTACGGCATGTGAGAATCCATTCACATGAGAAGCCCTACAAGTGTACCCAGTGTTTCCGGGCGTTTGCTGTGAAGAGTACGCTCAGCTCCCATTTAAAGACCCATTTAGGTGTTAAACAGTTTAAATGTAATGTTTGCGAGAAGAACTTTTCAACACATGGCAGTTTGAAGGTTCACATTCGATTGCACACAGGTAATTCTCATCACATGGACAGATTAGAGGCATAGTTTCAAACTGATTGTTACTGTAGGTACCAATATCTTCTCAAGATCATTTATAAGGGTACCAACTAATTTGATTTTGATGTATTGTTATTTAGATACTGCACTTTACCCTTACAGTGCTGGAACAGACTTCATGCTTATGCAAACAGGTTAGATCCAGGCCAGTCACCAAGTAAATTGGCGACTGGCCTGGATCTAAGCTGTTTGGTACTTTGAGTATCTTTCCTCATCAAAATTAAGCAGATATTTAAGGTTTTGAAAAGCAGACAACACAAAAATCTATTTTTAGAAAAATAACCAACATTTTAAGGGATAAAGATGCTTTTCTGGTACAGAGCATATGTTACTAACATAAAAAATCAATAGATAAACTCGAAGAAACATGACATGATTCCACACTTTGGGACAGTTTTGCTTGAAAATATTAAAACTGTTCAATGATGAAGTAGAGATCTCGTGAAAGTCAACAAAAATCTAGTTCTATTTGTTGTGTTGTTAAATGAAGCTTCACTTGTGGTAAATATAATGTAAAATACTATTAAAAAAAGATAATATGGTAAGGAATTATGAAAAGAAACAAAAAATCGCCTGCATTAGCATTAGTTTGTGGAAGATCTGCTGATAATGGCTGTTGTTCTAATCTATTATGCCTGTAAACAAGTTATAGTCAATTTTTATGCACAGGGATATGATTCTTTTTGTTTGGCATTGGTGTTTGTTGTGGTAACACACATGTTCTATTTCTAGAAACAAATTTTACAACCTAGAGAATATGAATGAGTAACCTGTTAACCCTGTACCAAACGCTAAATTTTCAACTCTCCCAAATTAAAAGAGTTTGCAGAAGACGTATCAAAATGTTATGAAATTGAAAAATAGTTTTCTGATAGGAAAGAAAACATTGTGGGAAAAGGAGAAATTGCTCATTAAGAGCAATTTCTCCTTTTCCCACTATGTTTTCCAGAGTCGTCTGCAACAAACTGGCCAAATGTCATTATTGGTTGGTAAATGGGTAACATGAAAATTGGCAAAAACGATTGCACATCCATTTTCAAGCATACACAACTTGTGAAATGACAAGAAATGATTTTTTTAGGTGTGAAGCCGTTTGGATGTCTACATTGCCCAAAGAAGTTTCGAACAGCATCCCATAGAAAAAGCCACATGGTTGGACATCTGAAATCCGGCGCTCAAGCGAAAAGTCAGTTTAGAGGGAAACGATTTAGAGACAACCTACCGGATATTCCCCTCCAGGAGCCTATATTGATAACAGATACAGGTAAAATTAAATAAAAAGTATAGAAAAGGTTGGGTTGGTTTTCATGAAGATTAAGGTAAATGCTGAGGCATCTGTTGAATGCTGATCCAATCCTTATTTTCTGCATTGCTTAGACTTATCAAAGAGTACATGCTAAAAAGGTCATGACCAAAATATTCAAAGTAATACCAGCTTTTTTACTTTAATTTCAGCTATAACATTTCCCAAATTCAACAGGCTTGGGTCTCTTCCTTATTCAAGGAATAAAAAAAAACTAAACATTTAGGGTCATGCATGAGAGAAAATGCACATGGGTTCTCTACAATAGGCTACTTTCAATCCCGCAATATCCTTCAGTACTAGCATGTTAAGGAAAGTATTCAGAAAGGACAGCATAAAACAAGTATAATTTAATTGTTAAAACTAATTCCTGGCATAGTTGAACAAGGGGTATACAAGTATGCTTTTTGAAGTTGTAATGATTTTTACCAAAAGCCTCAATTATATCATTATTTTTCATTCTTTAAAATTGCCGGTTGTATTTTCTTTTAACTTTACCAGTTCCTGTAGTAAGTATCAAGGAAATTGTTAGCCATTTACTGAACACCAAATTTTCAACTGTCCTAAATTGAAAGAGCGTTCAGACGACATTTCAAAATTTGATAAACATGGAAATAATCTTCTTATAGGGCAGAAAACATTGTGGGAAAAGGAAAAATTGCTCGTCATGAGCAATTTCTCCTTTTCCCACAATGCTTTTCATAGACATCTGCAACAGAGTGGTTAAATGTGGTTATTATTTGGTAATGGTTCAACACATTCAATTTGAAACTGTTTATATTTCAGGTTTGATACAGCAGCCTCCTCGTAGTACAGTATTTAACCAGTACCTCGGCGAGTCAGGTAGTGTGGACAGACCATACAAATGTGGATATTGTCAAAGAGGCTTTAAAAAGTCAAGCCATCTTAAACAGCATCTTCGATCTCACACAGGTATGTACAGTGAACGATATCTGCATCGTGGTAGACTGTTTGTAGTAGCATTGTTAAAATGAATCTGTATAACTAATAAAACACACAATTCTCATTGAACCTGTGCCAAACACCAAATTCTCGAATGCTTGATTTGACAATTATAGTAAGTTTAAACGGCAAAAATATTTTGTCATTATTGTTAAAGAGTTATTGTTTGAAGGAATATCAGTTATTCAACTTAAAGTTATCTTTGGGGTCTTTTGGGACAGACAGTTTGGATACAGAAAGGCCTGTATGGAGCTACTAGGTAGATTTGGGAGCACATGTCACCCTTAATCAGTGACCTATTTCAATATAGAGCTGATTATATTGTTGAGGAGTTAAAAACATATTTCTAAAGGTTTGGTACACCAGTATTTATTATTAACAGCACTCAACATGCCATTCTGATGTGAACATAGCATAAATGTGACTCTCTTTCTAAAAGGTGAGAAACCATATAAGTGCTTCCAATGCTCCAAGACGTTTGTGTCGAATGGTGTGTTAAAGGCTCACATACGCATACACACGGGTATAAAGATGTACAAGTGCTTGATGTGTGAGAACATGTTCTCCACCAACGGAAGTCTCAAACGACATATGTCAACACACAGCGAAGTTCGACCATTTATGTGTCCCTACTGTCAGCGAACATTTAAGACGAATGTCAACTGCAAAAAGCATATGAGGACTCACAGGTATTAAAGGGCCCTTCTATATCACGTTTTTATGTATGCCTTATGAGAAGATGCTATTTGAAGACATTCTAAGTGTAGGAAATCTCTTATTGTAACAAAGTATTTGTTGATTCACCTTCAGTTGTAAATTCTGTCTTGTGTTTTATTTTGTATGTCATTGTATTATTTTTAGAATTTTTGGTGGTAATTTGCTTAAAGCTTGGAAGGGTTAATATGTAAATCTGTAACTTGTCAAGCAGGACCCCATTTTGAGCAATTTCTCCTTTTCCCACATTTTTACTTAACCCATTACCAAACAATAATGACATTTGACCAGTTTGTTGCAGACGACTCTGGAAAACATTGTGGGAAAAGAAGAAATTGCTCTAAACAACAATTTCTGCTTTACCAACAATGTTTTCTGCCCTATCAGAAGGTCATTTTACAATTTCATTACATTTTGAAATGTCCTCTGCAAACCCTTCCAATTTGGGACAGTTGAAAATTTGGCATTTGATACAAGGTTAAAATGTTTGGGGTCAGAGTCAGTTATAAATAAAGTAATGGATTGAATTATGTTTTTTATTGTTTATTTCTACTCCTTTCCCCAGACATGAAATAGCCTTACAGACATTATCAGAACAAGGTCAGGTTCCCGATGAGAGCCAGACTATAGAAGAGACGGAAGACGGAGAAATCTCCCAGGAAGTGTCGGAGTATGTAGAGGAGGAGGCCGTAGAGAATGATCTGACACTGATACAGCAGGACCATAACCAGGTGACAGTTATCTCACAAGGGGACATAAATCAACAGACGATATTAACACAGGCTGGATTACAGGATGCTCTAGGTCTTACAAATACAAACATTGACCAACAACTTCTCAATCAACAGGTAAAAAAACTATTGGTGAATTGGAAACTGTTGACTTGTTTTTGTTGTTTGATAAGCTTTTTCACCAAACTGTGAGTTATTCTTTTTATTACATATGTGAAATGCAATTCTTTTATTTCTTTCCATTACAGGTTGTCATACTTTGTAATTTAATTGTCACTGTCTTGATTATTAAACAATGCAGTGTTTAATGTGTACAAACAGTATGAACAATACTTAGACTTGTTTTATCTTTAATAAACCATTTCCCAAACAATAACGACATTTGACGACTTTGTTGCAGACGACTTTAGAAAACATTGTGGGAAAAGGAGAAATTGCTCAAAACGAGCATTTTTTTCTTTTCCCACAAGGTTTTCTGCTCTTTCTGAAGGAAATTGTTCAATTTCATCACATTTTGAAATGTCTTCTGCAAATTCTTTCAATTTAGGACAGTTGAAAATTTGTTGTTTGGGAAAGGGTTAGGGCTGTTGACTCCTTGGAATCCTTATGTTTAATTTCTAAAGCCTCATAAACTCTCATTTATTAGCAGTGATGTCTTAATCTATATGTATGGTTGCGTTAAAAGGCTTCTAAGTATAACAGAAAAGGTAAATGATATATTTTTGTATTTGTAGATTTTTGGTCAGCAGACGTTTACCCAGAGTTTATTGACAGGCCAGCAGGGTTTCCAGATCACCAATCAGGGTTTAGGGCAGCAGCAGACGACACAATACACTATACAGGTAGGACCAAGAACCAATGTCATACCAATGACAATCATACTTAATTTTGGTATGGGGCTTTGATGCTCAAAATGCTGGGTAATTTTCTAAAAAAAATATTTGTCTCAACTGCTTTCCAAAACCTTAAATATCTGCTTAATTTTGATGAGGAAAGATACTCAGAGTACCAAACAGGTTAGATCACAGGCCAGTTGCCAATTTACTTGGCTGCTGGCCTGGATCTAATCTGTTTGCATTAGCATGAAGTCAGTTCCAGCACTATATTGTACTTTCATTTAAGATACTATCAATGATTATCAGTTTTGACTTTTTCACATATTTAAGTTGTTTATTAAAACAGAACCCAAATAAATTAGAAAATAATCCTTTACAGGAGCCTGGGCAGATGAATCCGCTGACTTTGAATGGTTTTGGTCAGCAGCAAGGAGAGATGGAGAACGTGTCTGAGGCCCAGACGGCAGTGCTGTCTGTACAGAATGAGGAGCAAGTACAGACTGTCATCACCCCTCAAACCATGGAGAATGAGATACAGCATGTACAGATTGGTAACTCGGACATGCCCAGTACCTCCATGCAGAATATACTACAAACTAGGTGAGCTCATACTCATTGAATAGGTACTTAACCCATTACCAAACAATAATGACGTTTGACCAGTTTGTTGCAGATGACTCTGAAAAACATGGTGTGAAAAGGAGAAATTGCTCTTAACGAGCAATTTCTCCTTTTACCACAATGTTTTCTGCCTTATCAGAAGATTTATTTTTCCATTTCATCACATTTTGAAATGTTGTCTGCAAACTCTTTCAATTTGGGACAGGCAAAGATTTCATGTTTGGTAAAGGAACATGTATAAGTTTGATAGATAATTTTGGATACAAATGATTTAGGATGTATAGTCACTTATCAAGTTGTGCAAACATGTTTGAAAGTCATTCAGGTTCCTTTTCAAACATTGTGAGAGATTATTCGCCAATAATTCTGTGCAACAACTTGAAAAGTGTTTCCATTTCATCTATTTAGAATTTGTTACTCACCTCTCTGTTAATGGTTTCAACTGATACCTTTCTTGCATTACCTTAATGTATCTCACTATATTTATAATTTATGTGTGCATCATTTGTATTTTAATCTCAATTGTCACTATCAAAGCTTTCATGAAAATTTTAATCGATCAACTTTATCATTTTTTTGTATGTCTATGAGGAAAAAAACCAGCTATCAACATTCATATGACCATTTAAGAACTATTATTGGAAATTAGCAAATTATTAAAAAGAAAAGTTCTTTGTAGTATGAGATGAATAGTAAAATTGCATAGGGAGAAACTGGGACTTGTTCCGAAATGGCAGCATCGTGAACCGCGAGCTAGTTATATTTAATGGTTACAGACTTATATCAGAACATATACTTTATTTAACCTGGCATAGTGATAGAAGTTGGGAGGTACTTGGTATAATCCATGAAAAGTGTCTCATAAGTCAAAACTGGCTGGCCCTTTCAATAAGGGTGACACCTTCATCACTGTTTTTTTATAAGCTATTTTTAGTGCCCCTGTATGGTAATGTTTTCTATTTATAGTGACCCATCAGAGAATGAGGGTGTTTCCCAAGAGGATGTTCCTGAAGAAGAGGGAGAATCTATTACAGGGAATCGTAAATACTCCTGTGATTTTTGTGATAAGGTCTACAAGAAATCCAGTCATCTCAAACAGCATATGAGGGCTCACACAGGTTTGATTGGTTTGTTTACTCTAAACCGCATGGATAATATCATTGTCGAGAATAAGGGTAACCCATTACCAAACAATAACGGCATTTGACTAGTTTGTTGTGGAGGACTTTGGAAAACATTATGGGAAATAACAAGCAGTTTCTCCTATTCGCACAATGTTTTCTACTCTATCAGAAGATTATTTTACAGTTTCATCACAATTTGGAATGTCGTCTGCAAACTCTTTCTATTATGGACAGTCGAAAAATTTGGCATTCACTAAAGGTTTAAACAAAAGGTTTAAACAAAACAAAAAATTAAGATAAGCATTATGCTTCCTTTTTATGCAATTTTTTTCTTTCCTAATGTTACAGTTTATACAAAAGAATGATAATTAATGTGTACCATCTTTTTGGTAGGTAGATCTTGTGTATTCCTATCTTCTATCATTTTATGAAGACAATTTACTATTGAAAAAACATATATTTGAGATTCGAGCTGATTTTCTAAACTGCTTTGAAAAGAATCTATACATTAAACATTGCCTGAAGTTTGATTTACAATTCATATTGAGTCTGTGCTTATATAACAAGTATTGCCTAAATGATAAATTGATGCAAGTCACAAGGTTGACCCTGCTTCTCACAGGACTTGAACCCTTGACCATGTATCATGAGGCATGCACTCAACCCCAGGGTACCATTTTACGAAACATTTTACGCTTAAAATTTGCGCAAGTTGAAAACAACCTCCCCTGTTATTTCAAAAGTGAGATAAGCAACATTGCAATGTAACACATCATTGAAATCATCTTTCCAAGACATTTTACACCATTTTTCTTTTATTTGTGATGCTATCTCTGTATATCAGTTATAACTTATGCAAATATTATCCGTGATTAGTTGAGTAAAATGGTATCTAGGGCTACTGTCCATCAGCCTGGTTGTTGTGGAAATTATTTGAATATATATTAGAAACATTACCTGATCACAAGCAAACAATAATATATCTTGTACCACAGGTGAACGCCCCTACAAGTGTAGTAAATGTGAGAAAACTTTCATCTCTATGGGAGTTGCCAAGCAACATCTGCGTACTCACACTGGTGTGAAGGAGTATAACTGTAATGTATGTAATGCACTATTCACCACCAATGGCTCCCTATCCCGACATATGATGACACACATGGCGTTGAAGGAGTATAAGTGTCCATACTGTTTGGAGGGATTTAGGACCCCCTCACTGTGTAAACGCCACATGAAATCCCACACAGATCCTGGAAATACAGATAATGAAGGTAATTAAACAGTTTGTAATCTCTGGTTGGTTGGTCTACATTGTATTAATACATTACCACCTAACGCCACATTTTTGCGTTTTGCAGCAGACGATTTCTTCTTTTGCTACAATGCTTTTTCAATCTATTCACATATCATAGCAGCAAGAATAAAAGGTTTTTCAGATGTTTAGTAAGCCTTTCTAAAGTCATCTGCTTCAATTAAAAAACCAAAGTCTACAGGTAGTAAAGAATTAAACTTGTGATTTTTTTTTAAAAAAACTGGCAGAGGTTAAAATGTGGTGTGTGGCATAGTCTTTTCCTTGGAGTATTTCAAAATTGTTAGTGTTTAAACTTACTTACACAATTGAGGTTAAAAACCTAAAATATATAAGTATGCAAAGGAAACACACCACTTATCTTGACCCGACTTTGGGAAATATGTCGGACCGAAGGACATATCTGATAAAATTGTGATTGGTCTAACACTGCTATAATCCAGATAGTTTGACGGCAATAATCCACCCACTTACATAGCAATTATTTCATTTCTTTCTAATAACCATTAAACTACTGTTACTGCAGTCATTACAGATCAATTGATACACATAAGTAGTCAACTATTGTATAGTACTGGGACATAAACCATTGTAGGTAGATTTAAACTTGGCCAGTTTATTTTAACACGCAAACTTATGTCACGAAATTTGCAAATCTATTGAAAAATGTTTCCTGTTTTAAGTGGATTGGATAAAAATTTTGATATAAAATTAGATCTTTTGGATTCATTAGAATTTTTGCATTTTCATTCTCATATTTTACCACCTATTCACATTGATTTGTTGAGCATTTTTGAAAGGAAGAACATCTGTAGTGATACAAATATTCTTTGTTTTTGTGTTTTTAACATGTAAATGTGAAATACAATCATGAGAGATTGCCCTTCATAAGCAATTCACTTTATGTTTCAGTTCAATGATTTCTTCCTACCTGATGGACCGAATGTCAGGCTGTGCTAAAATATCATTCACCAAGTCTGTCTTTAGCCTTAATAATAGCAAAAAGTATCACAGAATGAAAATACTTGAAGAAAACAAATTTATACTACAACCAATGTTCTGACCACTTTAACATAAAAAGGGGGTATTTTTGTTGACATGATTTCTTGTGTTGTCTGCATAATCTTTTAACCCTTATAGTGCTGGAACCGAACTCATGCTTATGCAAACAGGTTGTATCCAGGCCAGCTGTGAAGTAAATTGGTGGCTGGCCTATGATCTAACCTGTTTGCTACTCTGAGTATCTTGTCTTATCAAAATTAAGCAGATATTTAAGGCTTTGGAAAGCAGACGACACAAAAATATATTGTTAGACAATTTCCCAGCGATTCAATGGTCAAGAACTGCGAATGCAGATGCAAGAAAAGAAATCTTGCTATCATTGTATCATGAAACTTTATCGGTTCATTGATTTGTTTCTCCCTATTTACAGACGGTCCAATAGATATAACTGAAGATGAGCCCTCGAGGAAGAAAGACCGGCAGCAGCAGATGATGACGCTTGCCTCAACTATCAACAAGCCACACACAGAGGAAGACATGGGCCTGTCAGAGAGATTGTATATTGAATCAAACTCGGAGAAAGACCGCGTCAGCCAGGTGGGGAATATTACTATCGTAATCAATAATTATATCTCAAATTCTAAGATTGTGTTTATCATGTTTATGAAGCACTTACTACAGTCTTGCATTGAACCCTCAATATGTGCTGTTGCTTTCAATTTCAACCACTTAATACTGTTGGAGGAATGGCTTAAGACTAAAATTTATAAAAGCCAAATGAGTTACAGATATCAAGCTGGAAAGAATTCTCTGATGAATGTTTATTTCTACATGTTTTTTTGGATTCACTAATTCTTATGTTATTGTTATATGAATGGTCACATTGAGATAATTTTTATGTTATGATTATATAAAAGAACTGTCACATTTAGATGATAATTATGTTATGAAAATATCTATAAAAATAGTCACATTGAGATAATTCTCAGTTATAATTACATAAAAGAACTGTCACATTGAGATGATAATTATGTTATAATTATTTATAAAAATAGTCACATTGAGATAATTCTCAGTTATAATTACATAAAAGAACTGTCACATTGAGATGATAATTATGTTATAATTATAAATAGAAATAGTTACATTGACATAATTCTCAGTTACAATTATATATAAGAAGTGTCACATTGAGATGTTATTGTGTGCTCACACAAGTTGGGGTTTAAGTAAGTTTTTGAAATTCCGTATCCAATTGAAACTATTACATGCTATATTCCTATTTGGTTCAAATGAGAAAATCATTATGACAGATCCATTCTTGATTCCACATAGTAGGTAGATAATGTATGACAATGGTATATTGCCCAAATTGATAAATAAATTAAATCATTTGATGATTTCTTTGTTAATAAATAAAAATACATTACACTGCTTGCATACTTTATCTTGATAGCACATTGTTCAGTTTCTGAAAAAAATTTGAAATGGTATTGAGTCATATAACAATGTGTTACCTAACTTTATGGAGACACAAAGGAGTCAGTTTTATCCTGAATTAGAGTTTTGAATTTGGATATTTACCATTAAAAGAAAATCGTTTTTATATTAATAAAATATGAAATTGCCTCATAGTTTTGCTTCATGTTGATCAACTTTTCTAGGTGAAGGATGTTCCCATATCAACTGACCTTAAGCACCCCCATGAATGTGGGCACTGCAATAAAACATTTAAGAAGCCGAGTGACCTGGTGCGACATATCAGAATACATACTGGGGAAAAGCCCTTTTCCTGTCCAGTGTGTAATCGGACCTTTACTGTGAAATCTACACTAGACAGTCATATGAAGACCCATGGTGGATGTAAGTATTTTGTCTGGAATTTGATACGTTTAACAAATTACTAAACAATAATGAAATTTGACCTTAATTTTCTTAATGAGCAATTTCTCCTTTTCCCACAAGGTTTTCTACCCTATCAGAAGATTATTTTTCAATTTCATCACATTTTAAAATGTTGTCTGCAGACTCTTTCACTTAGGGATAGTAAAAAAATTAGCGTTTAGTAAAGGGTCAAACCATTTCGAACAATGGGACTTTGTGGCTGGTCTCAATCGGGAGTAACAGAATGCAATAAAAATAAACATGAAGAAAGAAATACATTTTCTTTATATTTGAATGAAATTGTATTGATTCAGGTAGGATTCAGGTAGTGTCAATTTATCTAAGTAGATACAGTTTATATGTGGTATGTCTTAAAGGCACATAAAAGGAGATAAGTACAAATAAATTACTGAAAACATATATGGAGTTCTTTTATTATATTCATAAAAGTTATGAGAATTAATTTACAAATGCATTTAGACCCTATTAAAAAGATTCCTTTAACATAAGTTATTTTGAGCTTGAAATATAGTTGTTATAGGTCAGAGGTGAAGAATGAGGCAATCTGAATTATTAAACTTGCTAATTTAGGTTATTTCTGGTAGACTTTCACATTCAAGTTTTGCTGATGGTTTTTTTTTGGTGATAACCAACTTAATCTGATCAAAATTTACCAAATAAAATAGTTTGATAAAGCACTAATCTCCTTTTATGTGCCTTTAAAGGCAATGTCACGGTTTTGGATTAGAATACATGTTTATAGACTATATACACATGTTAAAGAATTAGAAACAATCTTAATTTTGCTTCGAATGACTATTCGTCAGTGTTTATCACTTATCACAGTACAACTGCCTAGATTTTTTTCTAAATTAAATCAATGAGCTGTTTTGACCAAAACTTAAACATCACTGGGTTTTTATATAGAAATATTATTAAAATGAATGAAAGTAATGAGCTTTTGGGAAATTTTATGAGATTTTTTTGGCTAAAAATGATCACTGCACCTGTTGTGCAGATTTATAGAAAAGAGTTTTTAACCTCTAAATTTCCTCTCAACTATGAACAAGCACCTTTAAGATTGTCATTATCATAGATTTTTTATGAACTCATACAATATACAGTTGGTGATTGTTCATTTTGCTCATTATTATTTTCAAGTTTGTCATATGTCATTATAGTTTTATACCAATATTACAGAGAAAATGCTATTTTTTATTCTTAATAAGAGTTTTCTAATGTTACTTTAAATTTTGACTGATTGCATTTATCTTATATATGATGTTATCATGTGTTTGTAACTACATATGTGTCATGTGTTTGTATGTTCCAGATGAGAAGAGTATGCGATGCCATGTCTGTCATTCCCTGTTCAGTACCAAGGGTAGTTTGAAGGTCCACATGCGGCTACATACGGGCTCGAAACCTTTCCACTGCCCACACTGTCCCCAGCGGTTCCGCACATCCGGGCACAGGAAGAGCCACATTCTGTCCCACTATAAACCTGAGAACCTCACCAGAAGGAAGAGAAATGCCGCACTTGCAGCCTCCTCGGCAACAATAGTGGAAGAGATGCCAGCCAGCCAGACTCTTGACTTTATAAACGCAGTCAACAATCCTGATGCTACCACTCAGCAGCTAATTAATCAAAGTCAGATAGGTCAGGTGATCAATTTTGACCAATCCATGCTTCAGGGTGCCCAGGTGATGCCGTTATCAGTGACGGTGGATAACTTTGGTAACCTAACAGAGAGTGGTTTGGCCACACAGGTGCTGCAGGGTATGGAAGGTATCCAGCTACAGATGGCTGGAGGGGGTGTGGGACAGGGCATACAGATTGCTGGCCTTGACCCCAACATCTTTAACCAGACCATCCAGGTGGATGCTAACCTCTTACAGCAATTACAGGCAGGTAACGTTAACTTTACCCTCAATCAGCTGCAGACTGCGGATCCTAACCTCGTTCAGAACCTCTCAAACATCCAGATCCAACCCTTATCCCTGCAGGATGGTATCAATCCAAACCTGGTGGTGCAGCCATTAACCTCCCTGGATCTAGCTGGTCAACATGGTGCCCTTCAACAGCAGATTACTATAGGACATGAGGTCTCTCAAAACAACTTTACAACCGAAGGGACTGTCACTGAAATACATGTGAGTTTTTACAAATGTTAATGATTTATTCATTCATTTATTTTATGTTCATAATGGTTCTGAGGAAACAAAAAATCTTTAACATTATGTTAAAGTAAACTAAAGTAATATAAACTTAGGCACTGCCTAGTAATGCGAGCACAGCATCCTACTGTAATACCCTCAACACATTTGTACAATGTTGCATAGTGTCTCCCAGGATTTGAGTAAAACATCTTTAAAGTTAAAGTTTTGAGACAACTGTACATATTTCTATATTTTAGCACAATTTAGTTTGATTGGGGAAATCAACTTCAATGAATGTCTGAATGTTGAAAAAAGCTTTGTTCATGGATCATTATTGAGACAATATAATGTACATGTACTTGATTGACATTAGTACATGCATACAAATATTGACTCTAAAGGTAATTGATTTAAATATTTAAATATCATGTTTTGCTTTTTAACTGAATAAGGTAAGGTTAGCCACTTTCGTGTGACCCTCCGCCCACCTGTAACAAGCGGTTTTATGTAGTTAACTGACTCTCATGTGAGGTCATACATGGATGCATAGATAGGTCAAGTGATAGATATAGCTGAAATTCTGTGAAACACACAAGTTTATGCACCATTGCGCAAGTTGGGTAAGCGACTGTCATGTTACCTAGACAGATAAACTTAAGCCACATGCATTAAACATTTTAAGAGCAAAAAAGGAATTTGTATATGATGGTGTATTTCTAATGTGGTGTAGGGCAATTGAAATTATTCATATCATTGGATCAGTGAAAGTTTTGGTCATGATTCTTGTCAACAGAAATACTGAAGAAATTGGACTCATGAGAATAATATGAGAAAAGACTTGAAGGAAACAAGACAGAGACTAAAGATGCTTATAAGATGTTTTTGCTTATTTAGTTTTCACACAGACAGTGTTAGATTACAAAGTTATTAGTTAAAATATACTGAGCAGAAGTATACATATAGAGAGATAAACTTATTAAAGAGTTGAGATATAATTCACAAAGCAGTAAGTCACAATAAGAAAATTATTTAGATTAGTCAATAAAAAATTGATAACTATTCATATGATACGAATGGTTGAATCAGTATTTAACTAAGGGTTTATTATGAATTATGAGATTTTTATCTATCAGTCCAATCAATGTTAGACAACAGTAAACAATTACTTAATCCCAGAGAAAGAGGGATGTAACATACTACAGCAAGTCTATACATTGTACTATAGCAAGATAATCTGTTAAGAGTTATGTCCCTTGTGTGCTCTCGCCAATAAAGATTATTACTGGCTCAAGAAGTGTTTCTTTTCAACATAACAGTTATAAATATTGATCCATGTGTATGGGACTCTAGAGGATAGATGTAATTTTCAAGCATAAAAGGATCATAAGCTATACTGTGTCACTTGTAATTTTTCATCTAGCTTAAGCGATTCTTATATGTGTCATGAATCAGACAAAGAATTTGTCATGTGGAAACAGGTACAATTGTGTTTTTAGACATGAGTGTTATACATATGTTGAAATGTGTTGGTATATTCCACTTTATGTATTGACTTTCTTGTGATATGATACTTTCATATAGAATTCAAGGTCATGACATCACTGAATCAAAATCTTGCTAGGCATTTTGTGTTTTCTGTCCTTGGAATTGTTACGGTTTGTAATAAACTACAATTTCTCCTAATGAAAATTATCCCAAGATGTGAAATAGTATTATACCAGAACAAATTAAGACTTGACCTACAAATACTGTAGAAATTTCATTTTAATCTGCTTGATATATTCTATATGCTTAGAGCATGAATACTAAACCCCAAAATGGGAAAAAGTAGTTGTGTTAGGTAACATTTTATTTCCAGAACAGAATAAAATATTCTGTATCTATTCTCTACACTACATTTGATATTTTATACAAATCATCAGTCATTGTCAAAGTCTCCCTTGTCTTAATTACAGAATAAACCGGAGCAAAGAGAAATATCCAACCTGCAAGAAGAGCATGAAGAAGAAGTCAACACCGACCTTCACACAGACCTTGCAGATGCTAATGATAACTTAAACCATGCACAATTAAATACCACAGTGAATCGAGTTCGAACCAAGATTGAACCTGATGATCTGAATGACATGAATGCAATGCATAATATTACGAATGACTTGGACCAAGAAGCGAATGAGCTGCGAGCCATCAATCCAAACACTATGACCAATGCCATGGATGACATGTCTGGAGCTATGATGGATGGAGGGGACCATATGGACTCGGATAACGAGGGAATCAATCATGATGATGACGATGATGATGATGACGAAGAGATGGTACAAGAGAGTGTTGCAGACGATGATATTCATGCCCATTTGGACGAGGATGGTCTGACTGGCACATTCGTACCCACAACCCAGGACCAGATGGAGAAACAGTTTATCTGTGCTGTAAGTCCCAGTAAACCCTCATTCATTGGCTTATATACAGTCCAGCCTCAATAGTTCGAACGTCGTTAATCCGTATTCGCCATCTGAACAGAATTTGTAGGGAACGGTCCTTACCTTTATTAATTCCACTGTTTAATCCGGAAAATCCGCGTTCCGGCTCTGGACAATAAAAGTCTGGAACCAAGCCTAACTTTATAGTATATGCGTATGACTAATCCGGAAATCAGCATAATGATTTTTTTTTATGGTTACCTACGTTTATTGACGATACGGTAATCCAACATTCACACCTGACAAATTCGCATCTATGCTTGATCATAAAATGTCACCAAGTGTAGTGTAATGAAAGGTGTTGATTGTTTGTAAATCGGTCATTTAGTCAGTTTACTAGTCTAACCTAATTGTAATTATTGTCACATGCAGAAAGTCGAGTTTGTAAAAGGTGTGAACTCGCTGCATTGACAGCGATCAGGAGACAATGTCTGGCATTCATTTTCAACTATTACGTTTTTTTTACTCAATTGTAATTATTATGAAAAAAGGTGTATAGGTAAATATTTCACTGGAAACTCGCCAATTGTTTATTCCGGTTCATTCGTTAATACGAACATTACTCCTGGGAATGAAAGTGTTCGGATAAACGAGGCTCGACTGTACAGCTTAATTCTTCCCTCTGCAATTTTGGGTCTGGTCAAATTTGAAAACAAGAATAGAAAACAATTATATAGAATTAAAGAATGGTATTTTCATAGAGACGGTGATAAGAAATCTTTATCATGTAAGGAAAACTAACTTGTCTTGAAAAAGTTCTCAAATTTCATATTCACAATTTGTTCATATGTGTCCTGCTTCAGGAATGTTAAAATTTGTAAATACATTTATGAATTTAAATGTCTAGGGTTTATAGGTAAATGTGCTTTTGATAAAAAAAGATGACAGAAAACCAGCTAAGAAAAGTATTTTATATGTAGCTCATTACTACTTCTATCTCACCGATGTTGTCTGAACTTATTATGTTTTGCTTGCAAACAAGATTGTAAAGAGTGTTTACAATAAAGGATTTATCTCATTGATTTTGAAATACTGCAAGAAATTTTTCGCTTATACTGCCAGGCAGCATTGTATACCTAAGATTGGTTACAAAATCTATATGTAAGTGGATAAATTATATGCCAGGGAGTGGGTAAAATGTATATGCCTGGATAATGGGTAATTTGAACATCCCTGAAAGTTGGTTAACTTGATATGCCTGAAAGAAGGTTAATGAATACACCAGGGGGTAGTTAACCTAATATTCATGGGTGTGTGTTTATTGAATATGACTGGGTTTGGTTAACTGATATGCTTTTGAATTAATTAACCAGATCTGCCTATAAGTGGGTTAACTAAATATGAATTTTCTGTTTTCAGCACTGCAACAGGGCGTTTAAGCGAGCAAGTCACCTGAAGGAACATATTAAAATTCACATAAAAGATGCTCCTAGGAGGGAGAAACTTCCAGAACATAAGTGTCCCTACTGTAGCAAAGTCTTCCATAAGCCAAGTCAGGTGGACAGACATGTCCGCATACACACAGGTATGTATATTAAGAAGTCAGGCATATCGTTTAGGGGTTATAACACTATGTTGACAGTTATTTATTTGTATTTCAGTGGCAGTTTATATGTCTAGGGCAGCACCCCTTTAGATGTGCCAGCGTTAGGACATTGCGATAATGGGTTCAAATAATGAATAATATTTGGTCTACTTTTGGACTTAACAGTATACTATGTTCTGCATGAGTACAAGCTATATAACCAATTATCTGGAAAAAATTGATATTTATGTTTAAAGAACTTGTTTCACTGCCTAAGTACAATTCATAAGCTACAACTAGCAATTAGTTTACATGTGTACCTGATTCATTTGTATTCAAGTGGCGATAGAACAGCCCTTTAACCCACAAAATGGATGGTAATTTTCAATAAATACATTTTTGTGTGGTCTGTTTTCCAAGACCTTAATCAAACAGGTTAGGTCACAAAGAAAAATACATTGGTTCTAAATAATTACGACTATGAATTTAAGTACTTTGGTCTTGTTCTGCAAGTGCACCAAAACAAACCAACATTTCCCCATCATAATGTCAATTGCTGTCAATTTCTATTTCATCAAATAAAATCATTCTCCCTACTATTTCAGGAGAGAGGCCCTTTAATTGCGATGTGTGTAAGAAGGCCTTCAACCAGAAGAACGCTTTACAGATGCACATGAAGAAACACAACGGAGAGAAACCACATCAGTGTCAGTACTGCCCAATGACGTTCACCCAGAAAGGCAATCTCAAAACTCATGTGAAACGTGCTCACCACTCAGACATGGTCAGTTCTATGAATCTTCCCAAACAGTTTGAGTCGGAGTTAGAGAATGCAGTACAAATGGAGGTGAAGATTGTCCCACAAGGGAAGTATGTAGAGAGCGATGTGGGTGTTGTCACAACTGATGGATCTGTACAGATTGTCAATCAGGATTTAAATCTGGTGGAAGTGGCTGATTTATTCAATAACTAGTCCTCCCTCCCCTTCCTGTTTGATATGGGATCAGGTACAGAACAACGGGGTTAAAAGGGTTATGACCCATACTAAAATATTTACTTAGAGTTCTGTACAGGATGACCGTTTCCTTTCCTTACAACAATATTTTTTATCTAAACCTTTTGATCTGGATACTCCTTAACATTGACATCTCAATGAGATTCAAATAAGGGTCCACTGGGTGTTGCATGGTTCAGTGTTTAAGGTGGTGGACTTAGACCGCGGGGGTTTTGGGTTCAAGCCCCACTGACAGCTCTGGTTTTCTGGGAGTGAGCTTTGGCAAGTCACTTGAGAGCCCTAGCCTGGTACTGGTGGATCCAGAAAAGCTGTTACATTACTGAAAAATTGTTGATACAGGGTTAAACACCATACAAAATGAGTATCCACTTTAAAGGATTTATCAAAAAGTTTTTGAAACATTGTATGCATATTTCTTCTATACACCTCTTTATCTTGTCCTCAGCTTTATACTATTTCCCATGTTGTAGGTACTCTTTAGAGACCCATCTAATAGGTGATTGTTTATGGTACCCATCACATGCAGTAAAATGGTTTTTGAAAATCTGCTTGTATAAAACTAAAATGCCCAATTTTTACTAGATGTATTTCATAATTTTCTAAAGCATGAAACTTGTTTACTCCATTTATACATATCCATACATGTATTATGTTGAATTGATTGGAATTATTTTAGGTATATTTTGTTAGAAAATCAAGTTTTGCTGTCAATTTGATCCTGGTTACACATTAATGTATTGGGTACACACCAAGAGTAGATTGTAATTATCAATGATACAGGCTGCTTTAAATGTTTGGTGGGAGATTGCATAATAAATTATTGTGGTAAAAGGTGAGTTTGCTTATTATGAGGATAGTTCTATCAGTGTGGGATTGATGACCAGCTGAAAGTCGCCAAACACAGGAGATGTATTAAGTCTTTTCCTCATAAAGAATTGTGTAACTGGTTTGAATTGAAAGCAACAGTAGATGTCGCTTATAAAATATAGGAAATAATGTTTTTGTTATGATATTGGGTAGAAACCATTGGGATGAAAGAAGAAATAGAAATTTCATTTTTTGTCATACATGTAATTGTTTCACACACCGTCTGGTACAGATGTGACAAAGTTAGACATGACTGAATCACGACAGTCTTTCCCTAGCACAGATAACTATTGGAAACAAGTTGTTTTTTATATTCTATTTATGAATTTGGACTGAGAACACTTGCACCTACTTTTTCATTGAGTTTGATTTTGTCTCCTTTAAGTCTTCCACTTAGTCCCTGAATTGAAGATCTTAGAAAGGTTATAAATTATATTTATGTGAAAGTTTTGACTTTTCTAGGTTTATTTTAGAACAATTTATAAACTGTTTAGTTAGAATTGTGTTCATATTGTTCATTTTCCTTCTTTTATGAAAGCACAGATAAAATAGGTTACTTTCATTATTTGTATGTATGATTTTCTTGTTTATCTGGATTCATGTTAAAAGCTTTGTAAAACTAAACACATCGAAGAGGAGTCTCTACCTTAACCATTGGTCTCAAGTGTACATATTTAATAACAATTATTTTTGGCAGACAATGTAGCAAGAAATGGGAATGGGTCTTTATATGTTTCTTACATGTTCTCTCTCTATTTTCTTTTTCTAAACAGAAAATTCATGGAGATGCTGTCTCATCAGGACAAAATGCTCAATACAATTTACTTCTCCTTATGTTACAATGACTTGGTATGAAGTTTTTTTTTTGTAGAAGTCATTCTGGCCTGGGGAGCAAATTCTCATTCTATCATAGTGGTTTATAGATATATCTAGTAAATGTGCCAAATAACGGTATTATAGAATAAAGGGTTATTCATTGCTTCCTTCGAAATGTAATTCAGTGCTCCCTACCAAAGAAACCTTTGTAAGCATGAATTTGCATGCAACAAAATTACTCATTTCTGTTGCTTAATTTCCCATTAAAAGTTTATTTTCTTCACGAAATGTAGATAGCAAAAGCAATGTAGAGATTTGATTTGTATATAGACCATTTAACTAAAATACAGTTGTACTGTAGTTAATTTCTTGGATTTGTTGGGTGTATGGAAAAGATGTTGATGAAAGGAAAGTAGTACATGTATATTTACATATTTCACTCCCCCTTGATTTTTTCACAATATTTTCATAATGCTTTTTCAGCAAACTCATTAAAAACCTTCTGAAGTATGGGAAAGCAGTAAATGAAACAGTTATCGATTTTATATTAATCAATTGTACATATGAATGTCTTTTGTGAGTGATAAAGATGCATTTGTGTCGTTGTATGGTATTAATGTTATTTGTTAATTGTTTTGTGTTATAATAAATAATTTACTTTTTTTATCAATTAACAAGTATTTTTTATTATTAACCCAATGAACCAGTGCGATTATAACTATTGTGTAATAGTTGCACATATCTTAAATCCAAATTCCTTTATAATGGATATATGACTTTTCATAAATCTTTTTCGATTGCAGCAGGCCCGTAAAACTGTCCATTGTTTTGTAAAAAGTCACTTCTAACCCATTCCCCATATGAGAGTTTGTGACTGGTCCAAATTGAAAGCAACAGTATGCATCAAGACATATAGGAATACATACTCTTTATGATATGGGTAGAGACATGTTCATCTCCCGAGTGACTAACGATATGCCGATGGTTCTACCTGACCCTCATGGGCAGTTGAGTATGGGATTCTTTCTGTGACATTAAGATTTGGGAATCGCAACACAACTGAAATAATGGTGACGTGATGTAAACAAAAACATTTTACAAAGAAAGAGAGACCTGTTCGACAAATGGGATGTATTGCCCATATGTTCCGAGTTAAGCTCTGTGGCTTCCTAAATGTTCTGCAATTGGGGTTGAATGGAATAAGCGATGATGTGTTTTTTGGTAGTAATACAAACCGGGTACATAAATTTACAGATTGCCTGATTAACACGCGTGTGTTAATTGCATGCTTCCTGCAGATGAACATCAATAGAGTCAAATGCAAGATTACGTCTTTTTGGGCTTTTTTGTCTGATTTTCCCTACACACATTTTCTCTGTTATTTGGATCAAATAACCAGCTCACCAAAACAAATACGATGGAACTAGTACAGAAACAGGGTTTAGTATGAGTTACGATCAATAAGGGATAACCATGTCAAAGATGCAATGATACCACTTACTGGGCAAAGGTAATGACTCAAATCACTTTAATAGTGAAACAAATTGTCAACAATCTATTTCTCTACCTATGATGATATTACTTTATTGCAAAAAAATTGAAGTGAATAACTAACACAAACTATACGAGAAAGTAATGACAATTCTAACTAATTCCTCCGCCATACAAGGTGTCGGTATTTGTTCAAATTGAACACAAGAACATCTTGTAAAATCTATATGATGTTCTTGTGCTCTATTTGGACAAATACCGAACACCCTACAGTGTAGTTTAAAATACAGATTGTGTGTTGATATATTTAATATTTCAACAAACAATATGTATTTAAAACTATATTGTGAACAAAAGTGGATAAACCCATTTCGATGAAAGGATATAATGGTTATTAGGAATAGTCTGCGACAGATGTGAGCTATTGTGGAGGAAGGTGTTAACTCTTACGGAAACGACGCCGTTGATAGGGTCTGTAGACGTCAATTGAAACGGTCATCTATTCAGCTGGTATAATAGAATACATTGTAGATATCACTCCATAGGAATTAACCGTAATGCATGTACTTGAAAAGTTACGCTGCAGCAATTATTTCTTAAAAAAGTGGGAAAAGAAGAAGAGAGAACGAAAGAGAGACAATTGTCGTCTGAAAAGTTGACAGTTCTGAATGTTCCAAACGTTGATCCGAGCGCTTTTGGAGAACATTGTGACTCAGGCAGTGCAGGTTTAACCATTTCCAAAACAATAACGACATTTTACCAGTTTGTTGCTGACGACTCTGAAAAACATTGTGGGAAAAGGAGAAATTACTCACAACGAGCAATTTCTCTTTTTTTTACAGTGATTTCTACCCTATCATAATTTCATCACATTGTCGTCTGCAAACTCTTTCAATTTGGGACAGTCGAAAATTTGTCGTTTGGTAAGGAGTTAAACATTATCATGATGGGTCATTTTGTCATGTGTATCAGTGTGTGCTTAAAACCGATTCCAAGCCAAAGCCAATCATGTCATTACATGTGTCGTATCTGCTTTTGTCGATTTAGACTTGATCGGGATTCAAATGAGGTAACTTAAACACCTCATTAGTTAAAACAGACGATTCATGTCATTCTTTTCTTTGAAACAGTAATCAGTAATCCCCCATCATTTTCTGTCTGACAAAAACACACATTTTGATAGATGGAGATGTATATTATAATATATGAATTGCATGATGGCTGAAAAATGTTCCTAATCTGTCACCATTACATTGTCGACTGTCTAAAAACAAAACTTCAAAACACACATTTACAATTTATCACCCAACTTGACTTGACAAATTGCCCTGTTTATTTGAAATAGTGCATTAATTGTTCTCAAATTTACTTCTTGTTCACGTTTCTAATTTGTCAAACTTTTAAAGTGTCTCGAAGCGTTTTATTTTCGATAAAAAATGTTGGAAAACTTAATTTTATTGAAGTCAGGATCATTGTTACAGTACATTCATTGTGGCAACTATCCAATTCATTTCAAAAGTTAGACTTAAAATGGTTTTCCGGCTATTAGTTTTGCAGGTAAAGTATCACTTTATTGTATTTTACATGGTATCAACAAAGTTCCAATTACTTCACATTAGTCGACTTATCAAATGATTGCACATGGATACGACGTCAAACACAAAGTAATCATTGGAACCAACCTTTTGTATAGAAAGGGCGACAAGACTTCCATACATGGTACTGGCCCCAAGATAAATATAGAGACCCAAGATAAAAAAATAATGGCAATTATAATGACAATACTTGGTCATATAAAATAAACGACACAAGGATTATTTGTGGGGAGGAGGTTTTATGCTCTATTGGTGAAATTCTTTACATTGCTGTATATATGTCCTTTCATTGTCGTATTGTTGTTGAGCCTGCGAAAGAAAATGCCGTTGATGTTTGATGTAACAGGCGTATAGATGGTTTGTTAATGATTTTTGATATATAAAGAAGTGGTAAAAGTTCAAATACTGAATGAATGGGTGATGTTGCACTCAAAGTAATTTAAATACGCTTTAATTATTTCGTTTGTACGAGGGGATGCGTTTTGCCGGCTTTTATTATATACGCTTGTTGAAAATTGTGTTCGCAACCGAATAATCGCAACAATGTAGAATGCATCATGAATTGACAGAAATAGAAAGAAAGTTTTTCATTTCATCTCATGTACGACATCTCAGTTTATTTCGTCATTATTATGTCCCCTTGTTGAAGATTGTTTTCCCAATAGAATAATGGCAGATATATAGAAAGCATCATGAAATAAACATCATTCTTTAGGGCTTTTTCCCCCTACATTGGAAAGAGGCCTAGGCCTGTTCATTTTGAGAACTTTTATTGCTAAAATTGTTGAATTAGGATACAAAAAAGCTTGTGTGACTTTGAATTCTTTGGAAAACTGACTGATTTCTAAGAAATTTCCAATTTTGAAGAATTTTCCAATTTTGAATAAATTTCCAATTTCGAAGGTGCCTTTTATAATTCCCTTGTTATAACTAAAAAAAGCCCTACTCTTATATCCCATGTACGCCATCTCCTCTATGGAAACTTTAACGCCATACTCACTTGTAACAGTATTCTAACATACCAACGCCAATACTCATGTGGAATTAAATTCCGCAAAGGGTGACTGTTTTTGGACAAGCCATTCGTTATTTTTTCACCGTATTTTTAACCACCTTCGATGGCAACCACCTTCGATGGCAACCCTTCTACATATAGGCTACTCTGTCATAGATGATTTTCGGACACTGACTAATGTTAACTTGTGAACGTTTTAACGACTGAAACATTGCAGGATTACCAGGATGGAACAGAAATAGAGATTAACTAAACTTGATTCCAGTGATATAAAAGATCTGTCACGAGAATGTTATTGTCGTGTCAGGAAAGAGTTCCGAAGGAACAGGTTTTTAACCTGATAACGCCCATATGAGTGACAGATCTTTGATATCACCTGAATCCTGTTAATTAATCTGTTCCTCATAGTATGTGTTATTATGTCGGATTTAATTATACGACCATTGGAAGATGAATACATTAAATCGAACACCAATCTAATTATATCGTCGACATGTTGGATTTTTGGAAGCGGGGCAATCTTAGGGGAAGCTGTAGATACTGGACTGGTGGTTAAACATATGTTCACAAGTAGTTAATGTGTTTTATCCAATTCATTTACATAAATGTGGTCATAAATGTTTTAATGTAACGTTCAAATAAGGTATTCAAAGTTATATCTGCATTGCTTAAAGAAAGTAGTTCCGGCAAGAAATCTATATCACTCTCAAGTGTGATATCTCATTTTGTACAGCGTGATATGGAAAATGACTTTTTTTTTAATTATCACACTGAGAAATCCCAATATTTCACCTATAGGAACCAAGTCTACTAGAACCTGAGCAAGAACATGAGCTCAATGTCCTTATTCATCACACTCTTAAGACTCACGAAGGTACCCTTTCACACACAGAAATAGGAAATCAAGGATTTGTATTTTCACGAGCGAGGTTATTATTTTACCCATGATTCCTCTTGGTGTTAAAGCAGCTACCGTACTCATTCGTTATAAAGTTCAAGTTACAAAAATGAGTCCATTGGGAATGAAACACGCTACCGCAGATACATGTATATATCTTCGTTACCACGCACGGGCACATGTTACTGATGATTATCAGTTTTTAAAGGCACATCAAAGGAGAGGAGTACATATAAATTACTGAAAAAATATATGGAGTTCTTTTATTATGTTCATAAAAGTCATGAGAATTAGTTTAGGAATGCATTGAGACCCTATTAAAATGGACTCATTTAAAATAAGTTATTTTGTGCTTGAAATATAGTTGTCTCCAATTCAATCATGTTTATCAACAATGAATTCTGATTGGTCGGTTAAAAAATGTGTGTATCAACTGTCAAGGTCAGAGGTGAAGAATCAGGAAATCTGAATTATAAAACTTGTTAATCGGGGTTATTTCTGGTTTACTTTCACATTTAATTTGTGGTGATGGTGTTTTCTGGTGATTATTATTTGAATCTGTCCAAAAGTTTATCAAATAATATAGTTTGATATAGCAGTAATCTCCTTTAATTGGCCTTTAAACAAACCATTATTGATTGTTCTTTATTGTCTAGAATAGAAAGAATATGCAGAGGAAAATCTAAATTAGAATAGAATTGAAAGCCTTTCTAAAGACAATGTCACAAATTCTAAAAAGAAAAAGAAAATTAACAGGATAGAAATTTGCAGACAAAATTCAAAGCTGAAATAGTTGTGAAAGCTTGTCTTTGCGTATTCTTTTGAATAATTGCTGTAAAAGGGATGGTTTAGTCATTTTAGTCAATTTTTCCTTCTATTCCTAGGCTATTCATGCAGAGGATGTTTTGGGCCTTTATGCAAGATTACGAAATACATTAGTTAAATATAGGTTAGAGGCTAGATAGTGAAATTTAAACGATATAGAAACCCCAAGGAAGGAGCGATAGCGACTGACGGGGTTTCTATGTCGTTTAAATTTCACTATATAGCCTCTAAACAATTTAGTGTTTAACCTACATTTCCATAGAGCGCTCTATTTGACGCTGGCAAACCACGCCTCTACGGGTATGATCTGCGAATGGCATAAAACTGCTGCTCAATATTTTGAAATTCGACATAAACCACGCCTTCCGCGGCTGTCAATTGCATGCCAAGAATCTGCCATACCATATTTGGAAGAAGAAAACTGCACTACCCAGTGATGTAGATTGCAATGTAGTTTTGAGTTTAACCCGTTACTCCATAATTTATTCCTCACCTACAGCAGAAAACTTGAGAAGCCCTTGTGACAAAAGAAGAAATTGCTTGTAACGAGCAATTTCTCCTTTTGTCACAATATTTTCTTTTCAATTTCAAAAAGAAACTGTGTTTTTTCATAATGTATATATGTGTTGTCTGTTGATGCTTTCAATTTGTACCCGTCACATTATTCCTAATGGGGTAAAAGGTTAATATAGTTCAGTTTCTTTTTTTCTCGACGATGTTAGGATACCCAGTTAATTGTAATTCCTTTTTATTTATTTCTGTGTTTATTTCTCCCCCGCGACGTCACAGCGATCTTTCAATCGCTACCGTAGGCTAGGCTTACACGTGTCATTGATTTGGAGGTGGAGCCTAAAACTACACATGTATGCGCATGCGTGATACCAGAGTAATAGTCTCATAGAGCCCAGATAGAACACTCGAATAGTAGTTTATGGAAAATAAACCAACAAAAAAATTCAAATTGAAGCATTCTTATTGGTTGAAAATGTAGGTTAAACACTAAAGGTTATTATAGCAGGAAGAATGGAGCATCGGTCGACATAAACTTGTTCCCTATGTGCAGAAACGACGTCAACGCCAAAAGAGTAGCAGGAATACCCGACATGGAAAATTTCAAATAAACAACACATTGCGCTTAAAGGATAGCTTGCTTATTCAACATTATATTCATTCATTAAAATGCTTTAAAGTGTCGTCAACTGAAACGATGTGTTAATCCTATTGAATTAAGAAATGTGCACAGGTAACAACACAAGGACAATTCCCAATGTAGATCTTATGAGAAGTTTCTCATCTTGTCGCGTTTTTAAATCTTGCTGCAAAGGGATTAAAAGTCGCTTATATAAAGGAAATGGCAAGCTCGGTGGTTATGGCAAATCTTTGCCTTTGACATAACATAAGTCTACACATTTTTCCCATTCTCTGATCCTGTCACTTTGATTTTCATGGCACGCAGTCTCCCTGCTGACAAACTGTATGCCGATTGTTCTATCAAGCTCTTGAGAACGGTTAGGCTTGGGAACATCCTTCATTAGATATCAACCTAGTATCACACTATTAATTAAACAAATGATGGTTATAATTGCTTCATCAGGCCTAGTCTTCTCTTGCAAGCAGAACGAATGTATACAAGGGGAGGGGTGACCGTGACAAATCGAGTGAATGTTTAAAGAGTCATATATTGCATGCTTTCGTTATTTTACGGACAAAACAAACTGTTTATGATGAAACATTTGACATATGTATTGTCTGCATCTGATATATAATAAAAGGGATGTATATCAATAATTTTGAAATTCGCATTACAGACCATTTTCAATTCATGCCATCACAACAGTGTTGTGTTTTATGATGTATTAGCAACTCTTATCTTTACATTAATACCTACAGTTTGATCTACAGATGAGTCTGGTTTTTGTTGTTATGACAATCGTTGGAATGACAACTACCATGTGTGGATGTTTCCAGTCATACATGATAATGAAATGGAACTTGTGTGTGATTATTCTTAGGGTGAGCATGCATACTGTTCCTCTTTTTATAGCAACTATTCCATGGTTCGATCCTGGTTTGATAACATACGAGTAAGACTCTTATTAGGAAGTCACTTTTGGGTACTTCCTAAGTAATGTACTTACATTGGTCTCATGCATGTACTGTACATATCCAAAGAACTATTGGAAAGTAAATTGGGAATTTGTCAGCATGAAGTTAGACCCACATATATGTTTATATGTATGTACTACTATCCATAGTGGCAATATTAGCCATGGGAGATAGATAAATCATGTGGCATCTAACTTAATTTGACTTCAAGCATTTCTTTTTTTACAACATCCAATTTCGGACCTAGGAAGCTTTTTTCAAAGTCAGGCTTGAAATAAACTATGCTAATGAAGCTTTGCATAAATACTGAAAATATAGGTTTTTCATTCCAAGTCAGATATGCAACTGTTTTGGTGAAACTCTTTCTTTCTTAAAACTGCATTATAACACAAATGTAGCAGATGGTTGTAGAGTCAATAGCGACAAAAGTTGAAATAACCATAAACAAATAATATCTCCTTTTGATTAAAATTCTTTCTACCCAATATAATGAAGACGATCTTAAGTTTCATGCATAATAATTATTGACTGTTTTTGCTTTCAATATAGAAGATTGGCAAGACCTGAATGATTGCATGTATTAAAACTGATCAACCAGATTGGGAAAATATTTTCCAAAAAGTATTCAAGGAAGCATAAAAGAACTAAGAATGAAATTAAATGAAACTTATATTTTATTGGATAAATGTTTGTCTTTAACAAATTCTCACCTAGTTATATTGTGCTCTGGAATCAGTGATGTAGAAATGAATATAGTTCTACAAAGTAACTTACAAAAAAAAAGGTTGCCCGAACAAAAAGGTTGTCCCAAGTCATAAAACAATTTCCAATTGTATAACAGACACATAAAGAAAATCAAGGTTTTAAAATGATTTTGGTCAAAATTGAATCAATTCTTATAACCACATTACTTTCATAAAATCATGCAATTCGATCAAACCCTTGCCAAACAATACCTGTTTTCTTAATTCCTGCTGCATACAACATTTGAAATAATTGAAAAACAATGAAAGAAAATACACATCTAAGTAATTGTCTCCTCTTACAACAATACTTCAAGCCATAGGAGTCTTGCGCCTTTATCCTGTACCAAAACAGTTAAATGGTATGATTCAATTCTTATTCTGTCCCAATATCAAGTGTTGCCTGCTGAATCGTCAATTTCAAATGATTCGAAATTTGTTAATTTAAATCCAACAGGACACATTTCGATATCAAAAATAATATCTCTGTAAGTTAACATAAAATATTTTTCAAGTCATATTATCTCAAGTTTTCAACAATTAATCTTTGACATCTAAACAATGGATTTGATTGCTGTTCCAACATTGCTTTAGGATCAACACCGACAGCAAGATAAGAAATAGGGCGAAAAAATAGTATCATTAGACCATCAAGATACAAGATTAAAAAGTTTTGAAACCATGTGTATCATATCAACATGCTTTTCAAAATATTGATGACAATTTGCACACTGTTTCAATCATTGCCACAAGACCATTCAATATGTCAGAGTTCAGATTAAAAATTTGCGAAGCCATGAATCCTGGCCTATTGTTGTCTAAAATAATTTTGCATTAAACAACTTCAAAACCAACTGAGAATAATCAAGTTTCTGTTTGAAAAAAAACAAAAAAAACAAACACACTTAAAGATTTAAACCAACAGCAAATAACAAAAAGCAACATTGTATCAAGAGGAGGAATTGCTAGTAAAGAGCATGTTCTCTTTTTGTTACAATGGTTTCTTCTCACTTCATGACAATAGTGTCCATCTTAACCCTTAGAATCCTGTGTAATTTTCGAACAAATATATTTTGTGTCGTCTGCTTTCCAAAACCTTAAATATCTGCCTAATTTGTTGAGGAAAGATACTCACAGTAGCAAACATGTTAGATCACAGGCCAGTCGCTGATTTACTTGGCAACTGGCCTGGATCTAACCTGTTTAAATAAGCATGAAGTCGGTACCAGCACTATAAGGGTTAATACTATATGTTTGCCATGCCGGGATCTTTTCAATTCAGACCACTTCATGACACAAAAATGACATAAAGGGTTAAAATCATGTACCACAGTACCAGTATCTACTTTCTATGTGCTATAAAGGATAAGGATATTTAGCAAACGCACCAACTGCAATAATTAACAAGATTTTGCACCAAACCCAATATCCTTGGCTAATGAAGTCAATTTAATGAAAGTAGACCCTTATGAAGATGATTATATAGAGCAGGTTGAAATTAATACAGTTACTTTCTTGTACAACTATCCATGGTAACTTTTGTGGCAACAACTTTCAAACATTTGTGTAATAATTCAGTGTGTTTGTTGTACAGGTTTCATTTCTGCCTGCAGCATTATGGTTTGAAAGCAGTTTTACATTTCAAATTATAAAACATGTCGATTTTAAAGCTATTATACTTATTACATCAATTAGAGTAAGCAAGAACATAGAAATGAGTTCCCATCCGACATCTTCATCAATCGTTGTCCATGATGATAACGCGCGGAAACTATTGCGACATAAGGTTAAATTGCGCATTAGGAGCAATAAAATAAAAAAAGAAAGGATTTATCAGATGGGGGTTTAAACATTTATTTTAAAGGGACAGAGTTTCACAGGCTGATCTGGGACAACACTTATATCAGATAGCCAAGAAATCATAAAGGTGCTTGTTCACAGATGTGAGGAAATTTGGAAGTTAAGAATTCTTTCTTTAAAAAATGCACAACAGCGGTTCTGTTATATAATACACAATGAAGAAAATTCATTTGAAGCAAAATTAGATCGTTTTTGATTGAAAGTGTGTATACAGTGAATAAACATCTATTTTAATCCAGAAGCTATTGAAATTTGCGAACATTTGATGCTTCCTGAATTAAATATACTTTAAAAAGCTAATACATGTTTCTAATTGTATATCAAACAACAATACCAAAATAGCATTGTTTCAATGACGTTTTATTGTGACTTTTCTCATCTGTAAATAAACACCTTTAAAACTCGTCCTACGAATTGGATCATTAATAACTTATATATATCAATGCTATTGTAATCACATAGGAATTTGGATAAAGCTTATAAAGAAGGGAATTAAAAAGTGAATAATAAAATTGCAAAAACAATATAAATATATATATATATGATACAATGTATCATCATCATATGTACACAATTGTAAGTAATATTGAGTCCCAGATTCAAGGCTTTCATTGCAAGGCGATGAGTAGGGAAAAACACTGATTATGACATTTAGATAAAGCGCCCACCTTAAACAGCGTGATAGTCCATTTCCTTGTAGAAGACTTCATGATTGCTTGAAATGGAAGGCAAAAGCAGGCCATAGTTGGTGTTATCATTTTCTTTGTTGTACTTGATAAAAACTACTCTGCTCAAAGGAGAAATACCTCTTCATTAGCAATTTCTCATTTTCTCAAAGTGATTTCTATACATGTCAATATTTTTTTTATCTGTATGTCCAAAGGAATGTTTTTGCCTATTCTTGGCCAAACAAAAGAACTTGACTAAAATATACATAAAGTAATTAACCTCCTTCAACATATGCAGATGGCTTCTTTGTAAAATCAAAGCAAAAGCCTTACTTAAACTAAGGTTGAAATAAAATAAACTTGACCCCATATCTATATTCTTTGACGAATTCGTAGCCAAAAACATGAAAAAAAACCCAATAAATAACTAAGGGATAAACTGCTTTGTACAAGCATTTTAGCATTAAGTCCAACATGTTTTTGTCAGTATATACAGAGACATAGATTATGTCTCTGTATATATCTTTAAAAAGTGTCTTATATTAGTTGCCTACTATTGTTATCAACATGAACCAGTCCAGATATCGAGGGTTCAATGCAAGACTAAAGAAAGTGCTTCATAAACATGAAGCACTTACTATAGTCTTGCATTGAACCATCAAATTATTATCATCCCATACTGGGGACTGGGTTAGAAATCTTCACATATAATTCTTTGCAGAACAAAAAGAAAGAAAAAAAACACTAACAAAAAAGAAGTTTACTTTTGAGGGAGGTCTGCATTGTCATGACAATGAGTCAGAAGCTACAGCAAAGTGAAACTTTTGTTGACCATGAAATGACTTCAAAGTACATTTTCATTTAAAAAGCGTTTTGATTTAGTTTTATTAATATAACAAACTGCCTTAAGATTTTAATTCTTTGGCAAAGATGAAATTGCTTGGATAATTTTGATATGATTATCCTTTTGTCATGAAGTGTATATAAGTAATTTCAGTAGTTTTAAAAGATTAACAAAAAATGTTTATAATTCAGCAAAAAGAACACAGAACAGATTATGATTGAATGATTGCACAATGATAAATGGTCACACTACATCACCATCAATAAACAAACACTTTAGGCATACATTAAAGGTGGATTGTCAGAAGCAAATAACATACAATTTTACAAGTCATAAACAAACAACAACATATCTAGAAGATACATCACACAAATTTCAAAACATATCAATAACACTTTACCAAATTGTAAGTTCTCCTACCATTAAAAATGTAAGAATTTACAAAGCACAATTGAACTTTTAATAAAATGCAAAGGTATTCCATATATCATATTGCTGGGAATGAGCATTTTATGGTTTTCTTGCAAAATGTTTAGATCTTTACAGCACTGTTAAAACAACAGCATTGTCTGGTAAAAAGTTAAACTAAAAGTGTCTGTAATGAACAATTGGCAGACAACTTTAAAACAGTTTTCCCAACCTATTCCCTCATGTAGAAATATTTTGACTGATTAGAATCAAAAGTAACTGCAGATAAGACCACAAGATCGAAATATGAAGAGACGTTTTCTTGGAAATATTAGAACTAAACCAGTGAGGTAAAACACAATAAAAGTAAATTTTGTTTTACCAAAGTTCAAAACATCCCCTCAAGAAAAAAAATAAAAAGAGCCAATCTCCTTTTTGCCACAGAATTTTCAAAAGTTTGAGTACTTCAAACTGGCTTCAAGCAATATGATCCTTTTAACCCTTTCCCAAACAATAATGACATTTGAACACTTTGTTGCAGACGACTCTGGAAAACATTGTGGAAAAAGGAGAAATTGCTCATGACGAGCAATTTTTCCTTTTCCCACAAGGTTTTTTGCTTTATCTGAAGAATATTCTTCAATTTTACACATTTTGAAATGTCCTCTGCAAAATTTTTTGTTTGGGAAAGTATTAACTTAATATCAACATCAATGATTGAAGTTCACTTTCCTTTATTAGCCAACTCTTTAGCCATTTCATAGTATTTTGAGAACTTTGCTGTGTGATCTAATGGTAGATAAACATATGGACTCATGTTAAATGCTTCCTTAATACCATATCTCTTTACACTGGAAAGGTGACAGCGACTGAGATGGTATCTGTATGAGCCTTTAGTTGCAAACCTTCGACTACACGCAGCACACCGATATTCCACTGGTTCACCATCACTGTTTGTTGGTGAGTTAACTGCTTCGTAATCAGACAGAGAATCTTCGTCAGGCCGAAGTTTGTCTGCATCATCATCATCATCGCTGTCACCTGTTGGGGATTTGACGGAGAGGTTTAGAGGCACCGTGAGGTCAGGATTGGATTGGGAGAGTTTGAGATGAGGTGGGAGGTACTTGAAGGCACAGGCTCCATGCGAGGCCATCAGTTTTGGAATGTCTGCTTTTGTTATGAGCCTCTGTAGACTGTCCAATGGGTGCTCACTCGTTAACGGTTGTCCGTAAACAAAACTACTCAAATTGTGCAGGGCCGAGGACTCCTTGTCACTTTTCTTGGTTTCTGTCTCATTCTCAGGCATTGTCAAATACTTCTTTTCTAAGTTTTCGTTTTTGTCTAATGAACTTGAGTGATCAGATTGAAATGATTTCACACTACTCCTATCATCATCCTTGGTATTGTCAAGGCCATTTTCAGACTTGGGTGAAGTTGCTGCCTTGTCTCTGATTGTCTTTAACTTTAGACCCTCACCCTCATCCTTTCTCTGGCTATCAACGTCTTCATGCGATGCTTTATGTCTAGATTTATGACCATCCATCATATCAAAGCTGAAACCATTATGGATGTTAAATGAACTGTACAGCTTTTTGTAGCGATTGAAATAGTCCATGCTATCTGGAGTCATTGCACTGGATGATGGACGCGGGTGAATGGATGCATCGAGGGTACTATTGGGATTGATCAGAATGTTACCTTTCTTATAGTCAAACTTGTTACTAAAACTTTTCTTAATAAATGATTCCATTGCAGACAATGCTGAACTATTGGTACCTGATGACTCACCAGTGTGATTGGGATCAATAATATCAAGTTTCTTACCCACTAAGTTAGATTTTTTAATTTCCTTACAATTGTCGTTTTCAAGTTTGTTACCCGAGTCTGATTTTCGGTAATCATAAAGACTACAATTTAAGCTGTCAACTCGGGCCTGGATTTCTTTCAGAGAGTTATATGTATCACTGTTAAATCTATCAGTGTCCATTGCACTTTGTTCATCATTCACAACCTCTTTCTTAATCTCTTTATCTTCACCATTTGGTTTGTCTACCTCATTATCATCAGATTTCATGTCTGAGTCGTTTTCCTCATGCTTCTTCTCTCCAGATTTCTCTGCTATCTCATGACTATGTTTATTGAAGCTCTCCTTGTTTCTTTCATCCTTCTCATCATGCTCCTCTTTTAAAGAGCTTTCAGACTTAACACTATGTGATGATGGTGAGTCTGTCTTCCGTTTCTTGATAGGCGACATCAACACTTGATCATCTTTCAGACTAAAGTCTCCTCTTAATCTTTCATGTCTGTCTCTTCGTAGTCGCTCTTGGTGCAAGATCTCCTCTGTAAGTTTCTGACCAAGACACCCTCTCACATGATCCACAAATAATTTTGTCTCTATTCTTCTTCCACAATTCTCACAACTTACTCTACTGTCATTATTTTCCCTTTCATGTTCAAAATATGATTCAGGGCTGATTCTGTCAGGTACAAATTTTCTTTTGTAGTCAAGCAAAGCTGCAACCGTTGGATTACCAAAGGGATTATAATTGTCATCGAAGCTGTAACGTTTTCGTTTTTGTCTAAACTCAGTTGGTCCATTAGTGTGTGATGTGTGTTGTTTCTTGTGATGACCGGACATGATCATATGGTTGGCCAGTCCCTCCATATCGGAGAACGTATCCTGACACACTTTACACTTGAACACACACTCCTTATCTTGCTCCTTGTCACAATAAGCTGAACATTTGTGAGTTCTCCTCGTATGTTCTGCACTCACTATCTTAGTATAGTGCTGCGTTTTCATCATGTGCACCGTTAACATTGGCAATGTCTTGAAGGATTCCCCACACTGGATACAACGAAGGATTCGGCGAGTTTGTTCAGATTCCTGATTCAACCACATATCTTGACCCCGCACTAGTTTAGGATATTCCAGTAAACTGACAGATTTAGTTTTAGCAGGTAAATGTCCAGATTCCTGTAAATGCAAACTGAGTGAATAAAGACCATCATACGATTTCCCACACATACAAAGATGATTGGTGTATTTCTCTCCTGGACTCTCATCCGCTCCAGTATGAGTCATAAGATTTACCTCAGACTCAACTTTTTCTCGATTCATGGATTTCTCACTTATACTTTCCTCCTTCTTGATTGACTTACTACTGTCTTCCATTTTACTCTTATGAGGAGACGGACTTGAATTTCGATGTCGAATATTTGAGGGATTATGATCAGGCTTGAGTTTGAGTAAACTATTAGGGATTGGGAATGAATGATATGGTAAAGGCAGAGCTGCTGAGTACAGAAGCGCCTGGTGAAGAGCGGGGATTTCTGGTCCGTACATCAGGTAATTTGTAGGCTTACGGAGGCCACGCAGATGGAAGTCACCACCAAACTTCTGTTGTAAACTTTGTAGACTTGTAGATGATGAGCCATTCTCAAACACAGACTTGCTTGGTGATTGTCGTTGAGAATCATAATTATTACTCGAGTTTTTATGCATGTCTTTGGAGGATTTCTTAGATAAATCCAGTGGTTGATCACTGCCTTGGTTTTGGAAAGTGTTCATGGACTTAGTAGATGGATATGGTCTAGATGTTGAGAGTGGTAATGAGGAATGAATAGGTTTTGTATATGGAAAAGTTTTATGACTTGAACCTCTCAAACCTGCCATTGAATGGGAGAGTAACTGTTTAGGATGGGAGGCTGTTCGTAATGGAACTGTTGTACTTGGTACAATTACAGATGCTAGCTTTGACATGTATCCTTCCTTTGACGAACTACTCTCTTTTAATTTCTTTGGTGGAGATGGTGATAGTGAATAGTTTTTCTTCAAAGGTGAGAACTCTTGTCTCATTAACTTCTGAAGGGGAGGAGTTTCTGGTCGTACTTTGGTATCACTTTCACGATTGTCATTCAGCCATTTATAGTCACCTGGTGGCTTCTGTGACTTTATTTTAGGAATTCTGATTTCAACTGCTTCTTTTAGTTCTTCTTTCACTTCTTTTTCAATATCAACTTCATTCGTTTCTGTTATAATCTTTTCCAGAAGTTTCTCGTTCTCTTTCTCATCATTTGAGTCTTCACTAACTGATTTATTATCATGGTCTTCCACTTCCCCATTCTGGAGGAGTTTCTTCCTCACATGAACTGAATCTATTGTCATCTTTGTATCTGCTATGTCACTTTTTAAATGCTTTTCAACTATGTCAACTTTGTATAAGTTACTAAAATCGTTATTCTCTTTGTCTGACACAGGAGAATTGGTTACAACTTCTTCAATATCGTCACTTTTCTGGCTATGATTATCACTACCGTTACTGTGGTTACTATGGACACTGCAAGAATCATCTACATGCATATCTGAGTCATCTGGTTGCTTAGTACCATCTTTTTCATCATCATCTTCATCTTCACCATTAGCTGAAAAGAGAGAAATAATATTATGCTATGATGTTGCATTCAGACAATTTATATAAAAAAAATGTGGCTAGAGAAGACTCCATTCAAAGAGACAAAGGTAGTAGTGTACAGTAAAGTCTATTTTCTACATACATATAGTCTGAATGAAGAAATGAAGCTGGACACTTTCAGTATGACCCAAAAATAAATATTTCACTAATACATTGTATAGAAATAAACATTCCAAGGGTTCATTGCAATACTATAGTAAGCGCTGCACAAACATGAGGCACTTACTAAGGTCTTGCGTTGAATCCTCAATTCAGCGATTTTTACCTCCTAAATCTGTATTTGAAAGACTGCCTATTTGGCTATCTAACCAAGTTCCCCTAAATTGGATTTTGTGACTGATCCAAATTAAAAGCAACAGAAGAAAACAATTTTAAGTATAAACATTAAGAGTTTTAGATTGCATTTAGGTAAAAACAATGGTGACACTGCAACCAAAAACAAATCACTTTGATTACACATGAACTTTTCTTCAAAATGCATGTCAAGGTAATGATTTAAAGCTCATTGGGTTTTTAAGAACCCATAATCCTGAAGAGTGTCCGTATAAAGCAGACTAAGCAAGCCTTGCCTGTCATCATTAACAGCATAGTTGGGGATCTCATGATCCATGCAGCATTTGGCTGACAGCATGCTGTTGATTTATATCTCTACAGTAACCCTGTAACAAACGATACATGGAATCCAACTTATCTGTAACAGTAACCTTACAGTCCTAGATAACCCATTAGCAAACAGTAACGACATTTAACCACTTTGTTGCAGATGACTCTGGAAAACATTGTGGGAAAAGGAGAAATTGCTTGTGACGAGCGATTTTTCCTTATCCCATAATGTTTTCTGCCCTATCAGAAAATTATTTTACCAATTTCATCACATTTTGGAATTTCGTTGGCAAACTCTTTGAAATTGGGACAGTTGAAAATTTGGTAAAGGGTTAAACAGTATGCAGAAGATACTTGGAGTTGTCACAACAGTGTTTCTCTTGTCGAGTGAGAAGTATAGCTTTTAGAGTAAGATTTGAATAGCTAATGTAATGAGTTAAAACAACAGTTACTGAGAACAACAAAGAGCAAAAGTTGGCAACCATGTTCAAGACCATTGATTTAAGTCTTGAGAAGGAATCACAAAAAGAAAGGAATGCAAATGTCTGCTAACATACTTTCTTGCTTGCAACAAGCATTTTTTCATTTGTATTACTCTTCTTTATACCGTAAACAATAAAGCTCATGTTTAAACAATTTTCATCTATTTTTTTCACTGCTTTTCATTTGAACTAGAACAAAAACTCTAAATGCCCTTAAAGTATTTAAAAAAAATAACAACAAAAAACAAAAAACACCAATTACCATTACTATGTTTTCTCCTTCCAAATTCTCCTATGTATAACAATTAGTTTTTATATCTTATTCATTTAAGTAACATTCAATGCAATAGAAACTGATGTGTCTAAACTCATTCCTTGTGACAAATGAGATAATTGCTTTTTTATGAAAATTAACCCTTTTCACTCATAACATGAATCCTTTCAGATCCTAACAGACATTAAGAAATTAATCAGAAAACCTAACCAAATTTCGAAATGGGTTGTCAAAATGGTGCAGTCATATTGAAGAGATTCCATGTTTCAAAAATGTTTCTATTTTTTTTGTTACTGAAAGTTTAAAAGGTCACCAACAGGTCATTCTTGATGATTTATTGTGTCTTGAAATGATGGAAATTCATTACAACATAAATCATTGAAAGCATAAACATCATTGACTTTGTGATATTGGGTTTACAAATCATTCATAGAAAAGGAGAAATTGCTTATATTGAACTGATCAGTTTCTCATTTTGCAATAGTAGTGTATTAAACATTCTAGTGCAGGTGTGTAAGTGTAAATACCTATTTCACATTAATAACTACTTAATTACCCAAAAGTAAAGAAATCATTGTGATAGCCTATTTCTTCTTTTGTCACAATGTTTCCAGACCCAAGACAAATATTACATACTTCTTAATCCTGAAATGTCATACATGTATTGGTAAGTTAAATCAGAAAATTCAAAACTACCAAATAGCATATATATGTCAAAAGACATGCTTGGTGTTGGCAAATAGAAGGCTATGTGATACCCTTAATGATTTAAGCATTGCAAGACATTTGATACCCCTAAAAATTGATGTATTTTGAATGGAGTTGTCAAACCTAGCAGGCTACCCATATTTCAAAAATGTCGTCTAGTAATTAATTCATCCTTCTCGGCCATGTATACATATTTCCAGCATCATTTATTGAGTGAGATATTTCCACTGATACTGCTCTCCATCTAATATAACATTAACCCAAACGTAAAATTTTCGTTTGTCCCAAATTGAAAGGGTTTGCAGACGACATATCAAAATGTGATGAAATTGAAAAATAATCCTCTGATAGGGCAGAAAACATTGTGGGAAAAGGAAAAATTGCTTGTCACAAGCAATTTTTACTTTTCCCACAATGTCTTCTAAAGTCGTCGGCAACAAAATGGTCAAAAGTCATTATTGTTTGGGAAAGGGTTAATATAATATCTAGTATCTCAAATTCGTGTTTACTTATTTCCAGAGTAATCCGATTTACAGGGTCATGTATAGTCATATTTAACCCCCTCTTTCATCATTTCGAGGGTTCAGTGCAATACTATAGTAAGTGCTTTATGTTTATGAAGCACTTACTATAGTCTTGCACTGAACCCTCAATTTATACAGAACAATCATAAAAATTGAATAACTTTCCCTTCAATCATGCAATTTTGAATCATCAAATGAAGACTCTTTTAAAAAAAGAAAACCTTGCTAATCTAGGTTAGGTATTTTAGAGGAAAATCACCAAATTTCATTTAAGCAGAAACTGAGCCGAGATCCGCACAATTGCAACTTTCATTTTAAAGGGACATAACTCAGTTTTTTATCTAGGGAAATACATGTATGATTATAGAACTTGCCTTAATTCTGACTTACATATCACAAACATCAAAAGCAGTAAATATTTCATGAACATTTTGTTGAAGCCAGATATGGATGAATTATTTATGTTCCATTATTCATATAGTCTTCCTGTGACATAAAGTTCATACCTAATCACAAGTGTTAGGTAACTACATCATACGACTAATGAGCCTCGAGTAGGTCCATTTAACCCTTGGAATGCTGGGTAGTTTTCTAAAAATAGATTTGTTGACGTCTGCTTTCCAAAACCTTAGATGTAGGCTTAATTTTATTGAGGAAAGATACTCAGATTAGCGAACAGGTTAGATCACAGGCCAGCTGCAAATTTACTTGGCGGCAGGCCTGTAATCTTACCGGTTTGCATTAACATGGAGTTGGTTCCAGCACTATAAGGGTCAATTCAGAAGTAAAAAAAATGTAAAATGACGGTTTAATACAAGACTATAGTAAGTCCTTTATCAAGATAAAGGCCTTTCTATAGTCTTAGATCAAACTCTTAAAGAGTAGAAATTAACAGAAAATAAAGGTATTAAATCTTGATTGCCCTACATTTGAGATATTTCCTTGACAACACTCTTTTCTTCAAAATGTTTGCTTAAGCTTTCTTAAAAATTGAACGAAAGATATGAAATCATTGTGACAAAAAGTAACATTGCTCTTTACCATTTATTTTGTGACAGCTTCATAAAAAGAATCATCTCAAGCAAGTCACATGCAAATGGAAAGAGTTCACCAAAATGTTGTACATAGAGTTTTCTCACAATTTCTTCTATAAAGACAAAACAAAAAGAATGTAGCTATAGATATATTGTGTGCATACTAAAAGGTGGATGCTGATGATTTGTGAATAAGTGGTATTGTGCAGGTACAACTATTCTATAAATGTTGACTTCTATATTTCTTTAAAGTGTGACCTACCAAAGAATCCTGTCTCAATGGATGGGTTTGAAACAGTGTAAATATGCCTATTGCCTACATTATAAATATTCTAAAAATTAACATTGGCTGCTATTGTTTTAAATTGTAACTCATCACAGAATCCTGTATAACCCTTATAGCGCTGGAACTGCCTTCATGTTTATGCAAACAGGTGAGATCCAGGCCAGCCGCCAGGTAAATTGGCGTCTGGACTGTGATCTAACCTGTTGGCTTCTCTGAGTATCTTTCCTTATCAAAATTAAGGAAATCATAAATTTAAGGTTTTGGAAAGCAGATGACACAAAAAGTTTATTTTTAGAAAATTAACCAGCATTCTTAGGGATAAAGGAATGGATTTCACTGAGAGTGAATATGGGGTATTAGGTCGTCTATTATCCAACTAATGTCATACAGATCAAATGTAAATAGTTAAACAGGAAACCTGGCAAGATTAGAAAATAATCACCCGTCAAAATTGGCGTTATCCATTAATATCTGCCATTTTAACAATAATCTATTCTCAAAGTAAGATGTTCTCCATTATATCATTAGTCCCCCCTGATCGTCAATGATTCAGCTGTCATAAAATTAGTATAACTGCTATCAGATTTTACCATGCTCCATAATACCCAACATAATAGTATATACTTTAGTAATAATAATACTCTACATCTATACTTTAGTAGATTAATTGCTGAACACTTGTTACATAAGAAGAAATTGCTCATTATAAGCATTGTCTCTTTTTGTTTTTTATTCAGTTAGATTTTGTTTAAAAATCCAAAAGTTGCTGTCTGTTCCCAAACCTTTTGCACCTAAATAAATGGTTTATAAAGTAGATGGAAAATGCAGATGTGTTAAAAATGTAAATTGATGTGTCAACTACCAATTTGACAATTAATCAAATAGAAATATGATCAGAAGCAAACCATATATAGGAATAGAGTTTGCATGCACTTTTCTTACTTAAGGGATAACCATTTACCATATATAACCCTTTCCCAAACACCAAATTTTTCTACTGTCCAGAATTGAAACAGTTTGCAGACGGCTTTTCAAAATGTGATGAAATTGTAAAATAATCTACTGATAGGGCTGAAAACATTGTGGGAAACAGAAAAATTGCTCGTTACGAGCAATTTTTCCTTTTCCCACAATGTTTTCTAAAATCGTCTGCAACAAAGTGGTCAAATATCGTGATTGTTTAAGCAAGGGTTAAGGGGTCATTGCTATACTACAATAAATGCTTCATATTTGTGAGGAACTTACTGTAGTGTTTTATTTAACCCTAATTTTTTTTAGTTCATTTAAAAAAAAATGGAAAGCAAAAAACTAGTTGATTAATGTTTATGATTAAATGAAAAAAATTGCTTTTATACTCATAAAAGCAAAACAAAAAGATTACAATGAATTCGAAAATTACGATAAAGAATAAAAACAAAATATAAAAACAAAAGGACATTAATTGTATTTGATAACTTTAAATGATAGAAATACTTATCCATTTGAAAAGAGATCATTTTTTAACAATCATAGTTCTGGAACTGACTTCAATCTTATGCAAACAGGTTAGATCCAGGCCAGCTGTCAAGTTAATTGGAGGCTGGCCTGTGATCTTACCTGTAAGCTGCTCTGAGTATCTTTCGTCATCAAAATTAAGCAGATATTTAAGGTTTATGAAAACAGACGACATAAAGAATTTATTTTTAGAAAATTACCCAGCATTCTAAGGGTTCGCCAAAATGCCGTAGATTCATTAAAATCATCTCATGAAATTATAATAAACAATTAAAGAAAATGAAATATTCAGGCAAAAGTGTCCCTGAAGTTCAATCATATACCTGTACTTATCTTCATACTAGATTAAAAAAGAATTTATTACATATTTTTGTCATCTGCTGTTGCTCTGAATTTAGACCTGTCACAAAATCCATATAAGGAAAATTAGTCCACAAAATTTAAACAGTCGGACAATTAAGTCAGTTAAACTCATCTATCTTTTGCAATTATGCCTCTGTTTACCTGAGTCTAGTTCACACAACAAAAATCCACATTATATTTGGGTAAAGGGGCAGCAAGTCTCTTATGTGATGATAATGGTCCTTTTAACTCAGGTAAGATTGACTGATGAACGATTTATGTCATTTTGTACAATAGTGTGATAAATGCTAGTGAGGTCAGAAAGATCTTAAAACTCTTTCATAACCCTATTCCTTAACATACCAAGCTTGGTTATTTGTCCAAATTGATAAGTTTTCGGACACAAAAATTACAAGTGTGTGAAAAAAAGAAAGATAATATTTTCTCTTTAATATCTAAAAGAAGCCATTGTGATAATAGAATATATATTTTTTTCAAATGAAACGTATTTTCAATCTGCCAACTTGGAAACATTTGCAGACAACAATCAGATATCTTACTATCCTTAAAAGATATTTCTTTACCGTTGGGTGAAATACAACTGGCAAACAAAAGAGAGTGAGAGAGCTCAAAAGAATAATTTCACATTTTCCCATATTGATATCAAAACTCATATGCCACATACCTGTAATCCAAGGAATATTTTGGAAAAGGATTAAAAATAGTCTGATATTCCGTACATGGCTTTGTTCAGGTGTGAATGTACACCATGTGGTAATGGGTCATAAGTCACAAAACGCTCCCCACTTTGGGGTAAAGAATTATAGCTCCAATAACAATGGACACAAGAATCCATCACCAAACTACTACCCATAAATCTGCCAAAAAATGACGTCTTTCGTTTTGAAAAGATTATATTTTTTTTCTATTTTCTCTTTTATGATGAGGGGAGAGAGTTCTTATGGTTGGCATATATTCCATGGTCCCTTAAAGCCCTGGCAGTGGTGTCCCATATCCACCTGGATTAAACCACTATCAAACAATAACGACATTTTACAAGTTTGTTGCAGACAACTCTGGAAAACATTGTGGGAAAAGGAGAAATTGCTCGTAACGAGCAATTTTCCCTTATCCCATAATGTTTTCTGGCCTTATTTTTCAAATTCATCACATTTTGAAATGTTGTCTGAAAAATCTTTCAATTTGGGACAGTCCAAAATTTGGCATTTGTTAAGGGGTTAAACAAGTTGTCACCAAACTATTCTGTATTTGTTAAACGTTTTTAATCATCAATATAGAAGGTATGTAACTGATAGGGATTTTCTCATTTCTTCACAAATCCCCTATGCAGTGGGTATTCAATAGATTACTGCAACAATGGATTCAACATGAAATACAAACCACCATGCAAAATTTAGACTCTTGTATTCTACTTAACTAGACCTCTCACCCATCTTTAACCCTTTACCAAACGCCAAATTTTCAACTGTCCCAAATTGTAAAAGTATGCAGACGACATTTCAAAATGTAATGAAATTAAAAAACAATCTTCTGCTAGGACAGAAAACATTGTGGGAAAAGGAGAAATTGCTCGTAAAGAGCAATTTCTCCTTTTCCACAATGTTTTCCAGAGTCATCTGCAAAAAACTGGTCAAATGTTATTATTGTTTAGTAATGGGTTAAAAGAGCACATCAGAAATCAATGTGACTAAAGAATATATTGCTCTTAATGAAAGCAGAAAAAAATATTGCTCTACTAGGAGACTGACTATACATCAAGTTTACACAGCCTGAGTAACATGTGGTGTGTGTCACATGAAACAATGGAACATGGATGGTGATTTACATTGATTGTTGGGATCAACTGATAGCTCGAGTGACAGTCTATACCTGAAAGGTGAAATCCGACCCCCACATGTCTTAGATTACCAATTAATTTGCATCATGGTGAGTGATTAATCATCCTGTGTGCTGGATAAAACATGACATGGTACAGGAGAAATGTACACAAGATCATACTCGACTTGGACAGACAATTTGTCATGTCATAATTCAAGTGATCGATATCGTATTAACGTGATAATAAAAATCAAAAGGATTAGCTAAATGTTCCAAAACACCTTTAGGCCAATTAGTAAGACCAAATACTTTTCACTTAATATCCAATTAAAAACTATTTTAAACAATATTGTAGTAATGGCTTCATTTAGAATTATCTTTAGTCATTGGTACAAGTAAAAATATCTAAATGGGTTTGTTAATTCAAAATATTTTTTTTCTATTACAAATCATGATACATACAGGGAAAGTATCAGTGACTTAACTGCAGAAAAAAATTGAGTTTTTTTTTTAAAGACCAAGTTTTTATTCCAATCTGGAATCAAAGTAAAACAGTATTTTTATTGGTTTTCCTCATAACCCAATGGTTAAGGTGTTGGACTTATATCATGGGTATTATGGGTTCAATCATCACCAACACTGCTAGGATTTTTGGGAGAGTATCCTTGGGCAAGACACTGCAGAGCCCACCAGAGTATTGATGAAGTCCTGGTATGACATAATTCACCTAAATTTCTGTTGGCAAAGCGTTTAAGATTTTCCAAACAAAATCAAAGGTGATCTAGAGAAAAATTATTTGACCTTTATAGTGCTGGAACTGACTTCATGTTTATGCAAACAGGTCAGATCCCAGTATTCTAAGGGTTTAGCTTCTCTAACATTACAAAAAGGATCAAGCTCCTTTTGACATGTTTATTGGTATGTTTTCAAATAGTCAATAAATCCATCTTCAACAATAAGGATAGACTCTCCTTCCTCAACACATTCCTCCATTTTGAAATCTATAACAGCTCTAAATTGATAGCAACAACAAACAACAGAATGCTGCAAGAAAAGCATATTTCTATAATGGGTATGAATCTTTGTGACAAAAAGGATTTATTTCTCATTAGGAGCATTTCATTTATTTGACACATATGAGCTGCCATTGCAACATCAGTAGTTGCATCAAAGTGAGATGTAATGAAGAGAGACGTTTACTAGTGCAAGCTCCCTATGGTATTCTGCGACTTGTTCAAATTCAAAACCAACATCAGATGACAATAAAAAAGTTCATGAAATAAAGGTTTCTTTTTAGGGAATGGGTGGAAACCAATTGGAAAAAAAATGTGTTCATCATAAAAGAGGTCTCTTTTTGTTAAATCGGTTTCTTTGTTCTTTTGCTGTACATGTGTTAGAACAAGTATTTATGCATTGGATGGGTTAAAGTCATCATCCTTGTTATTCAACCCACTGCAAAACAATATCCTTATTAGCAGTAAAAATTGAAAACATTCTGACCAAAGGAGAATTTGGTTAACATGATAGCAACATTTTCTTCTACTGCAAAAGTGCTACAAAAAAGCCATCTGTATGCATGAAAGGGTTAAGTACAAGTCCATTAGATTTCTAATCATGGACAGAGGCAAGATTCTTGGCACCATTGCCTTCAAGAGTATTGTAATTTGCTTATAGAACTTTTTTCTATCATCACATGAAAAACAAACCAGGAAAGGCTGTTCTATTCAAATTCATGACGACAAAAAATTGATGAATATCAGTCAATTGGGGAAGTGACTTTTCATCTTGATGTTTTCAAGGGTATTTTGTCATTCATAAAAGGGTACAAATTCTGTCATCTATGGGTTATATAAATGAAAAACTGGACAAGTAAAACTGGTAAATAACCACCAAGGTCTCAATCTGAACTCATCGGGTTTATCCAATGAAAACACCTCTGAAATAATAGGGATGACGCCATATTATTTTCCGCGAGAATGATGTCACTTTACTTTCGTTTTTAAAAATAGATCTTTAATGTGAAATCTAAAAGTTGATAAATTTGATTGAGGAAACAACTATACATGTCACAACAACAATTTCACATTTGGTAAAAGTTACTGATAAAAAATGATCAAAAGGATGTCCAACACTTCAATACACATTGAAGAACTACTTAACGTGCACGCTTAGAAAATTTGTTAATTGCCGGATGCCGATTAACCCGAAAAATTGTAACCCTACACTTATATCCAAGGTGTATTTCACAGCTCACGGAAATACCCGAGTAGTTCCGATTGCCAAGGTCTTTGTGACAAAAAAAATAACTATGCACATGTGAGCACATATTGATGGTTTACATTTTGTTGTTTTGTGGGTAAAATGAGGTAACCATTACTTTTCTAGATTTATTCATAAAACAGAAAGTATAAAAATGGCCAATTAATACCATTTCATAGCATTGGTTGTCAATAATACACTGTTTTATCACAGTCTTTCCTTTTCCATCTTTAACAAACCAATTTTCTTGAAATCTTCACAGTTAATCAAACTACCTTTTACAGTAACTGCTCTTACACAAAAGAAATATATTCTTATTGTATTTGAATTCAAATTCCTCTGTAAACACATTTGTTTTCTCTTGATAAACCATTATAGTGATGGAACCAATTTCATGCTTATGCAAACAGATTGGATCCAGGTCAGCCGCCAAGTAAATTGGAGGCTGACCTGTGATCTAACCTGTTTGCTACTCTGAATATCATTCCTGATCAAAATTAAGCAGATATTTAAGGTTTGGAAAGCAGACGACACAAAATCCAGCATTCTAAGGGTTAAAAACTGAACATACAATAAAGAGGATTACATCCCATCAATCTAGTGGGGGAACCAAAAAGTTCAGAAAATAAGCTTTAATGAACTCCAGTCTCTTTATGGATATTTTACTGCCAGATTACTCATTTCATAAATCATATCTTCCATAAATTCGTAAACTTTACTACTAGTCTCTTGGGGCATGCATACTTTTATTTCCAAGAGCAGATTATTGTCATATTTTCCATAAGAACGGGGACAAACGGCAATGCCTGACACGAAACATTTACCCTGATCAGGTGATGAGTCTGGTCATGAGATAACCATACAGTAACGATGGAGTTCTCTTAGCTCCATGTCAAAAACTATCAAAAACCATACTTTTCTCAAACAATTGAACCAAACATCTAAAGATTATGGATTAATGAGCTGTATCTTGCATCGATACAGCAAGCTGTATCTTGCATACAGCTCATTTATCCATAATCTGAAGATGTTTTGTTTAATTGTTTGAGAAAAATATGGTTTTAAATCGTTTTCAGTTATATCAGGCCAAAATTCAACCATCTCTTTCCCTGGATCACAACATGAACTAACTAGGGTTATTCCCTTTACAAAGAACACAATGAATGGAGGCCATTTCAACATGAAAAGTTTTTTCTCTCTTTCATAACTCCATACTAAGGTTCACCATGCCACCTTCTACATATCTCTTATATATCATATAGATTGTACATTTTCAGCACAATGCACAATATATCTAACATGTTTATGAAGAACACTTCCATTTCTAATACTTTAAAACTTTTTTCTTGTGCTTTTTGTTTAATGATATCAACCTGTCATTGGCCTTAACAATTTGAAATAAGCTTTTAGTTTTGCTCATACATCCTTAAATTCTGTTGTATCTTTTCCCAAAAAAGTTTGGCTATGTTTCATAATGTCAGCTGCTAGGAGAGCATACATGTCTTGGTTCATTTGTTCTGGTTTAAGTTTAGTAAGTATAATGTCTTCTGTCTGTAGAAGCACATTTATGACAACCCCAGTGATACCAGGGCCACAAGCTCAGCTTTCTGTAATAAAATTCTGTCAACACTATTTATTATTCTATTCCTCTAATGAGTGTGCAGAGTTAATGGGTTTTATGAGGAAGTAAAAGATAACATTTTTCTGGAACTTTGATATCAAAACCATCTCTGGAATAGAGCTAATTGTTGCATCAGAATTAATTTGTGTGAATACTTCTTCATAAAAAATAAATTTCCTGAGTGCACAAATATTAAATATTTCCTTCATATATCAATGGTTCAGCGCAAGACTATAGTGAGTGCTTCATAAAACATGAAGCACTTACTATAGTATTGCACTGAACCCACGATATATCCTCATTTTCATCACACTAGCTACTGAAAATTCAAACCCAATTGCAACAAAAGAATAAATAACTCATCATGACCAGTTTCTTCTTTTATCACAATGGTTTCTTCTTAATAACATAAAGAAAAGTTTCAATGTTGTATGATCCTCTTTTCAAATTTGAGCAGACCCCAAAACACATAATTATGAGGGAATGGTTTATTCTATGCTACATTTATTAAAACGTTTTTGTATTAAAACACCATAAGTTCAATATAGTTTCCTGTGGTAACTCTTTTTCACAAAAGGAAATAATTACGCAGGACTGATGTTAGCTTGGGGTATAATATTTGTCAGAAAACCATTAGAACTGAATCTAGTAGTTAAGTTTAATCATAACCATTTCTACACTGGGACATATATTCCTACATAGAGAAAGATCTTTAAAGCATCATACCAAAAGAAAAAAATAAATAATGCATGAACAAGTGCTTTCAATCCTTTCGATCAATGTTAACTAAATACTTAAACAGCTTTAAAACTGCACATTTTGAGTTATAAAATATCTTTTGGAAATATATAAATGTTGTGACAAATTTCTTCGAAATAAAGGGAAAAGATTGAGAATATTTAATATTTGTTTTATAATTTCTCCTATAACATAACTATTGGAGGCATGTTGACAGTTATCTGTTGTAAAGTTGTTGTTTATTATGAAGATGCACCGACAGATTGGCGGGCATAGATCGTCGTAGATCCTAGAATCATTATTCATACTTGAAATGCGACACCTCATTTCCATAGCAATTGCAATGTTGCGACATAACTCTGTACCCAAATGTATTGCACTTCAAAATGCTTCAATAAATTCTTATTCTTTATCCCCATGACTGTAAAAATATTTCCTTCAGTGCAAACATAGCAGAGGTTTAATGCAGAAAATATGTTTTATAAATGATACTTCCTTTTGCTTTCATTTACCATACAAATGTAGTACAATGTATTGTATTTGCTGGGTTATTCAGTTTTATTAAGTTAAATTTTGCTGTCAGTGTACCAGAGTTGCACAAGGAGGGGGAACCTACCTTAGAAACAAAGTTTAAAAAGTCATTAGTCATGAACAAATATGTGGTTATATTTGCTAAGTAATTTTCATTGAAAATGACATGAAATGATTTAAATATAATGTTATTGAAACCTACTGGGTATCGGACCATCAGAATTTTCCATAGCACAATGCAAATTTCAAAATTGGTTTGAATTAAAACCATCCATTAGAGACGATAATGTACTAAAACTAATGTCACAAAATAAAGCTTCAATAATCTTCATTATGTTACCCTTCATAGATACTTACAAAATATTAAAAAAAAAGATAAATAACACTTATACATTTTCTCATTTCTCTGCGGTCGTTAAAACCATAACACAATATAGGGTTCAATGCAATGCTTTAGTGGGTCATATATATGAAGCACTTACTATAGTCTTGCATTGAACCCTTAACATATATTTGTTACAAAGGAGACAATCTTAGAAATGATTGTGACAAAAAGGATGATAAAAATTCCTAGCCAACTTCACATAAGTAATGTCTAAATCAACTTCTAATGTGTTAAAACTGGCCAAACAATAACATTCCATATGGCGTTTCTTAAACTGAATTTACAGTGTTGTATTAACTCAAAGATATCTATGATTTTCCTACACAGATTTATCTCCCTTAGACTTCTATTGGAACATTTTCCTGGCTTGTTTCTTTTAGCAGACTGATGTTACATTATTAAAAAGTTCACTTAATATTATAATTTGTTGGAATTATAATCATGATTAAAGAGGAGTATTATTTCTGTCAGAAAAGAGTAAACTTTTAGGCAGAAAGGCAAAATTTTGCTCTAAGTAAGTAATTTCTCCTTTTATCCTGTCCTCAATGTCATTTTGGGACCAATAACTTGGTGCCGTATAACATTTGTGATATACACTACTAAACATATAACAAGCAGTCACATAATGAATCTTGATGTCATAAGTACATTGTAACATTATGATGTCATGTAAACATACATCACTCTCTACTAGTTTACGTAGAGTAAATCAGCTCACTGGATAATATTCCTACGTCTTGCCCAATAACAATTCCAATTATAGACACCAACCATCCAATTCTCTTTTTGTCAAAATCTATTTTACTTCACAATTTTCATGCTATTGCATTCACCCCTACTGTAATACCAACCCATTTCAATGAGTTTTGTAGCAGCCAAAACATTTACTACTGTAAACAATTCCGTTGAGAACATGCCAGTTTAAAGGCACATTTTCTTGCAAATGTTTTCGACATCAAAACGAGGATTATTTGACAGCTATAGGGAAATGTTTTCAAAAGCAACGCAGAGCCACAATGTGATAACCCGCTCTGACATCAGATGTGTTCCATTCAATCAATTATCTTAATTGGTACTAATTGATAAACATTTCCCTTTTTTCCCACTCCTAACTTGCAACTGGCATCATCAAAACAAATAATCAGTGACAAAATAATTGCAAATTACAGCAATTTCAATATAAATACACATTGAAATCACTGTGACAAAAGAAGAATTTGCTCATTTGAGCAAATTTTTCTTTTGTCACAACGCTTTCATATTTTCCCTGCTCGGAAATGTCTTAAATTAGCCCTTATCAAGGAAAAGGTTAACAATTTTGGGATATGAAAGCTGTCAGGTCATCTTACTAATGTCAGAGTGAGACATCCCAGACTATTCTCACACAAAGGCCATGCATAGTGGGGGCTTATTGCAATACAATGTTAAATCAATCACCGTTATAGAGGGAGATGTTGTAATTGTGAAATTATCCCCTTTCTTCCATATCTGCAGGAAACTTCAAAGCTGTTTTATATCACATTACTTTATTGTGAACATGAGACCCATGCATTGAATGAAAGCATAATGTTTGTTAAGTTGTTAAAAAAAGATGATACAAAGTGAGAAATGTTATAAATGAGCAAATTCTCCTTTTGACACAAATTTTAACTTAATCTGCTTCAGAAGCTATGTTAGAAACAAGTATATAGTGAAATTGAATTTAAGAAAGCATCAAGCAGGGGAATCACGAGACAAATGTTTATGATCTTATTATGTCCGAACAAGATGGCTGCACCAAGGTAATTTTGCATTTTTCACATACTTTTGCTAATGATAGCCACATTGTGTGCCCCGCATTAGCCACATTGTGTGCCCCGCATGAGCCACATTGTGTGCCCCACATGAGCCACATTGTGTGCCCCGCATGAGCCACATTGTGTGCCCCACATAAGTCACATTGTGTGCTCCACATTAGTCACATTGTGTGCCCTCCATTAGCCACATTGTGTGCCCTCCATTAGCCACATTGTGTGCCCTGCATGTGGCCACATTGTGTGCCCCGCATGAACCACATTGTGTGCCCCACATGAGTCACATTGTGTGCCCCACATTAGCCACATTGTGTGCCCTGCATGAGCCACATTGTGTGCCCTGCATAAGCCACATTGTGTGCCCCACATTGTGTGCTCTGCATGAGCCACATTGTTTGTCCGCATTAGCCACATTGTGTGCCCCGCATGACTCACATTGTGTGCACTGCATTAGCCACATTGTGTGCCCTACATGAGCCATATTGTGTGCCCTGCATTAGCCACATTGTGTTCCCTGCATGGGTCACATTGTGTGCCCTGCATGAGCCACATTGTGTGCCCCGCATGAGCCACATTGTGTGCCCCGCATGAGTTGACCATCGTCTTTTCGGTTCTGTTGGTATATGATAACACATAACGGCATTAAGTCTAATACACGGCAGAGAAAGCAAACTTGATGGGCGCTCATGTCTTAGACTATGATTTCTCTACTGAGTATCTACAATGATTTTTTAATTATATTAAGGCCACAGTTGACTTTTTTCAATCTCTGTGGGTAATTTACCACAGACAAACCACAATGAAATAATATGCCTCTTTCAAGGATCAAACCCAGAAAGACTGCTCTCACTTCCCTGACACCAACCACAACATATCCAAAGATGCAGTAACAAGCAAAATCTCCTTTTTCCACAATGTTTTCTGCCCTATCAGAAGATTATTTTTCAATTCCATCACATTTTAAAATGTCGTCTGCATACTTTTTCAGTTAGAGACCATCGAAAATTTGGCGTTTGGTAAAGGGTTAAGAGTTAATAAACAACCTCAATAAGCCCCGCCTGTTTTTGAATGACGGGGTGATTCGCTCAACTACCTGACAAGCATGGTAATCCCTCCCTATCAGACCAGGTGATCACCATTACAGACAATAATTAATTACCGTACTATCAGAGAATGGAGAAATATGACACCCAAACTCTTTTCAAACTATTTTATCCTCGAGGATAATATCAGTTGACAAAATATTAATACCACTACAAAACAACTGCGCCACAACAGAGTGTGAATTCATTGCTCATTTTCTACATCTAAACTTATCTAACTAAGTCTTCGACAAATTTACAGCAGCTGAATTCCAAAAATTCTTTAATCATTATGTTTAAAAAAAAGTTTAATTTACTTGCAATTTTTGTAAATAAATAACCAAGGATGAGCCATTTCTTTCTTTTTATAATATTATAAAATATTTGCTGCAAGTCATTCAAATCCTACTGCAGAATTGGATAATAAAGAATTTTATCCTGTACTTATTTGCTAATGGGATGGAATATCTGTTGATATATTAATAGATTCTGATTCAATGAATTTAATAAGATTCTAACTCTGAATTGTGTTAAAAAATGTGTTAAACATTTTTGTAGCAATTATTTTGTATACTTTTATTTATTGACTTTGTCTCCATTTTAATGAGCATTTTGTAGAGTATCTTTGGCTATGGCACCAATTTCTTGTCTTGTTCTGAAAGATTACATAGAAAGTGCAACTTGGTTCAAATAAATAAACAAATTCACAGAACATACATAATTCTAATTGAAATGTAGTTGGTGTCAGAAAGTTTACCTGTAGTACCCCATATGAAAAATTGCAATCGGTGTAAATTAAAAAAAAAAAAAAAAAATTAAGCAACAATTATGATGTCTTAAAATTCTGCAAGTTTTGTAACAATATGTCAAAAGTGTTATGACAAAAGTAGAAATTCTTCATCATGTCAATTATTAAGCAATACACTTGCATTTTCTTTGTCATAACATGAAGAAACCAATGTGACAACAGGATTATTTGCTTGCTATGAGCATTTTCTCCTATTGTCACTTTGATTTCCTAGATATATATTAATGTTAGAATATCAAAGTACTAAAGGTGATCTGGAGTAAGGGGCAAGTTCTGGTGAGTTGATGGGTATTAATTACACATGAATAAGCAAAAAATAAATGTTAAAAATGACATCCTGGATTCAACTCATAGGTGAGGTTATATCCATCAACTTTATTACAGAACTTTACAGATCATTTATAATGCTTCTACTGGTTTTCACACCATGTTGTTTGGTGCACTATCACAGGTTTCTGATACTGTATCAGTCCAAATAGATAACATCTGATAGTTACATAAATGTTTCATATGTTACAAATAATAACTAGATGATGAAATCAAGTTAAAGCTTAAAGGGACATACATGTATGTAAAATTATTCTTATAATTTCATGAGTACTAACCAACTTTATATAATACAATTTTCTCCAAATGTCTGCCTGTTGTTTTTGTCACTTTCTTGCTTTTGACACATGTATGTAGAAATATTCTTATTGTGTTATGAAAGCTTACATAGTAACATAAATTATAATTTTCCCCAAATGAGATTATCATGCATTCTTCTTTCATTGTGTCATCTTATACAGAGAAATAAAGGACCCTGTCTTGCACAACGAGTAATTTGTCCTGACCTTATCAAGTACATCCAGGATGTAGACAGATCCCCAAGTTCACAAATCCCCCAAAAGGATGAACTTTAACATGGAGATATTAACATCTAGTTAACCGTATCTAGTATCACAATAAGTTCAAACAAAATAGCGTTTTAAAAAAGCAATTGGAAAGTAGGGAAACAAATGGAGAAACTCTACACACCCATTCTTATCTACATAATTATGAAAACTAGTAACTGGTCAAACTTGAAAGTGATGTTTTCTCCACCTTTTTAGTAATAACTGTTGTCCGCTTCAAATGCTGAAGACCCATTCATTTTTATATAAAATTGTGACTGTTTCATATTGAAAGCAACAACAGACAAAACTTTGATAAATAATGTTAACCTACACAATTGGGTAAAAACTTGGACAAAAAGAGAAATTGCTAATCTTGAGTAATTTCTTTTTTTTGTCACAATTATTACAATTACTGTCGACATAAGATGCGGCATAGTGAGATATTATAGAAAAATCAGAAAAAAATGAGAAAATAATGAGGAAAAATAATATATAACAAACTTAAATGGCGCACCTCCAGGATGTAGCTTTCTTATTTTGTGTTTAGTTTTTCTTTTGGAGAAAAGAGCTTTGTATATTAATCAATTAATCCAGTCACACTTTTTGCCAATTCAGTGAACAATTGTTAAGGGTTTATTTCTTTCATCAGGGTATATAAAATCAATTTTAAATGTGTTATTAGCAATTTCTACCCTGTCCCTACTTTAGCATATTCACATCACATGATTCTGAAAACATCACTGGCTTAAAAGTGAAAACTTTGTTTCACAAATCTGGTATGTTTTGAAACAATCTGATGGTTTTTAAACGGGTTCTACCCATTCATCATTGTCTATTTTCTGCAAAACACTTGAGACTTTTTCTAAACACAAATTCCCTTAAATCTCTTAACAGTAGGCAACAATTTAGAGCGTTGCAAAGACAGAAGAGTTTGCCAGCAATGAACAAACTTCCATTACATTACAATGGTTTGTCAGTTGATTCCTTAAAAACAGAGTTCTTCAAAGTTAGACAAAGGCTTATCACAAAGTCCTGTATGAAGTATGAACCTAAGCCCTTTTTTACAAAGACCTTATATCAATAAATGACAAAACTGATCAACAAAATGTCCAATTAATCAACTTAATCAAAATCATACAATTCTGAACTCTTTACATTCATACACTATTAGGAATTGGCTGCCAAATTATGTTGAGGGCTTCCTTTAACCCATTACCAAACAATAAAGACATTTGACACCTTTGTTACAGACGAATCTGGAAAGCACTGTGGGAAGAGGAAAAATTGCTCGTAAAGAGCAATTTCTCCTTGTCCAACAATGTTTTCTGCCCTATCAACAGATTATTTTCCAATTTCATCACATTTTGAAATGTCATCTGCTAATTCTTTCAATTTGGGGCATTCGAAAATTTGGTGTTTGGTAAAGGGTTAAGCGAAAGATATTCTATATTATATTTCTTGACTTGGGAAGACACTTAGATGAAATGCTGCTTCTGTTGAAACCAAATGGCTCTTTAAATTATCCAAAATTAAAAGTATACTTGCAGACCACTAAAGAAACATAATAAATGCAAGAATTAATCCCATCGGTATGATAGAAAATATCCCTGAAAAAGGAGCAACTGCTCAAATAATGCAAAACCATCAGCAGGGTGTATCAAATTTTTATACCTAAATGGGCTAGAAGTATAAAGTTCATTAAAAATATATTTCTGTTTTGTACAAACCTAGATGAATATACAGTATAATGTTTGCAAGGGGTAACAGGTCAAGTAATTGTATCAAAGAATTGGATCTGAAGTATTAAACTGTTTAATGGCCGTTTTTCCTTTGTTCAAGCAAAATCATTTGAAATTTAAAGCCCTTGAGATTGATTATCTTTTATTTCTTTATTTCTTCACTTTGCAATATAAACTCTAACACTGAATCATAAACAAGTATGGTAATGTTTTTATGATAAAGAAATATGTATTAAAAATGTATTAATGAGTTTTTACTAAATTGATAAGATATCCAAATACTTACTTTATTTAACTCACTTTTTTATGCATCTGCCTCAGAGATGGTTAGAGACTAATTTGCCAAATGTATAAACTACTTGTAGTGAGCAATTTATGCTTTTTATTCAATGGTTTCTACCCAATATCATAGCAAATTTCATTTCCTTTATGATCTTTTGTGTCATCAGCTGTTGCATTCGGAACACCTCGGCCATTTCTTAAAATAACCTCGGAGGTAATGGGGAGCCATTTTTGAAAGTAGGTCAGCAACGAAGGGCCGATCGTATCTACTCGGCAATCCCCGTAACAAGCCGGGGATTGCCAAAAAGAGCCGATTGACAAAATATGAAACAAAGATGTGTTGATATGATCATCTTTAATGAAAAGGGTAAAAACTCCATTCAATTGTGATATATAACCAATTTGTATGTATTCAATAACATATTTAGTGCCTGTTGCATTTTGCGTTATCCGCCGGAAATAAGGCGAATTACCCCAGGATTTCTGGTGTATTCATGTACTGCCTACGAGGTATATCTACCGACTTGTTACGGGAATTGCCGAGTAGATACGATTGCAGCTGTTGCTTTCAAATTGGAACTAGTCACAACTTCCAACATGGAGGAATGCTGTTAACCATTTCAATCTATTCAAAATTAACAGTTCACACAATCTGTGTCTATCATTTAATATTTAGGCTTTGCAATGGATTTTCATTGTCAATTCTAATTGAATGTTGGGTTGTTGTAAATTACTTGCAGTGTAAACAAAGATCCAGGAAGTTGAACATACTGCTTGTTTTAGTTATTCTATTAACTCTTTGCCAGACAACAGGAGTTAGCATCACATGCTAAAAGTGTTTAACCTGGGCTATTCATAAAGCTTCGCCATTCGCCATAGGCGAAAGTCAACTTGGTTTGGCGAAAAAAGAAATGTACCCTTTCGTCAATTTGGCGAAAGTAAAATTGACCCCATTTTGTATAGAGTCTGTAATGGCGAAAGTGGGAAGAATGGCTAAAGTCTTTTCGCCACTACGAGTGGTAATCATTAATTAAAATTGAATAGTTTGACGTTGAACAGCTTAAATATAAATAGAAGTGTTTGGTTCCTTAGCCGATTTTCTAGTGAAAGCGCTCTTTTAGAAAATCCGGAGACCAGACATTATGTATATTTCCAATAGCAACGTCTAATGAAAACGTTTAAACAGGCCGGTTCCCGGTTTCAGTTTATGTGTCACACTAAAGTCGGTACCAGAATAATAAATGCACCAAAACGTTTTCGATACTTATTTCTGTAGCTCACTGCGTTAAAAAAAGATACTCATAAAGGTGATATGGGACTTATTGCAATAAAAAGCACGCGAATAAAAAACATTATTTGTGTGTAAACACATTCAATATATCAAGCGTTTTAAATGATTACATCGATGCAATATTAGAACGAAATTCCATGGTACGGAATTTACGGACAACGAAACAATAACAACAACAACATGAGGGAAAGGGACTCCCGGTGAAAAATGGTAATTAAAACAAACATTCAAGGAAATATAACCTTTTATGAGCATATCTTAATGCATTGGAACTCCCACATTTAGTAAAAAGAACGTCATTATTGTACAACTACTGTCAACTTGCCAGTTCAATGACTCCCAGATCACATAAACGCTGCAGCATACCCTGCAAACTTTAAGGTTAGATATTCTTTTTTAAAATGTTTAATTTATTTTGTTTTATTTACAATCAAAAGTTATTTTATATTCTTTTTTTAAATGTTTATTTTGTTTTATTTGAAAAATGAATCATGCCAGGTGCATGCATGCAAGTTTAATTATTTTCTGTCGTCTTTCTAACCCTGTCCCAAAGTTCTGTAAACATTTATTGAGGTATAGGATGTAGTACTCTACTAAGAACAACCACACAATGAAGTGGCTGATACAAGAACTGTTATTTATTTGTTCAATTTACACATCATTTATTTTATTATGTGATAAATACCATTCTAGCCTATTTCAATAATTGGTCTGTAAATTGAACAAATGAACTGTAATTTATATTTAATATTTCTGCTAAAATGGCTAAAAAGACTTAGCCAAATTTGGCTTTGCAAAAATCCAAGTGGCTAAAGAAAATTTGGGTAGCTTAGCCAAAATGGCTCATAATATTTTGGTCCAATGAAGAGCCCAGTTAACCATTACAATTGAAATTGAGATCAAATTGCACTGATAGATTTTGGGAACCATGTTAGTTTTAGATTTAACTATATATATACTTCCTTACTTGACACATGCATATTACATAACTCGTTTAACCCATTATCAAACAATAAAGACATCTAACCACTATGCTGCAGACAACTCTGGAAAACATTGTGGTAAGAAGAGAAACTGCTTGTGGGCAGATTATTTTTTAGTAACAATGACTTTCTTTGAATATCATACAGTAAATGTTTGTGTTTTTTTTTCTTAATGTTTCTACTTCATGCTTATGCAAATAGGTTAGATTCAGGCCAGCCGCCAAGGAAATTGATGGCTGGCCTGTGATTTGACCTGTTTGCTACTGCTACTCTGAGTATCTTTCCTCATCAATGTTAAGCAGATATTTAGGGTTTGGGAAAGCAGATGACACACAAATCTATTTGTGCTGTTTTCTTTCTTTCTTCCAATTTATACCAGTCCCAAGTCCCCTATGAGGGAACGGTTTAAGCAAATTTTCTGTAACATTCAGCTGTGTGCAAACAAAAAACAGGTCTGATAATATCACTTTCATTTACAAACCTGTAATGTCAGAATAATCAAACAACCAGATAAAATCAATTAAAGTATCAATTAGTAATTCTCTAATTGAATTAAAACAAATCACCATGCAATTAGATACCAAGTATTTATCACTGTGTTTTGAACAACCCTTTATCATAAATGACCATAATAAAAAAGCTAAGCCATTAAAGGGACAAATAAAGCATCTCAAATACATTGTAAACAATATGTTGGAGCTAATGAGCTTAAATGTTTTGTTGCTGAGTATCTTGATTAACCCAACAAATGGTTCAAGAACTGTGTTTATCTGGACATGAACAACAAAAGGCCGTTCATGAACACAAGCTGCTCTTGAACTTGTTTATAAACTTCAAGAACAGGTTCATGAGTATCAAGAACAAGTTCATGAATACCTCTGTATGTCACACTTATAGTATTGCATTGATCCTTTAAGAAGTGATACTTTTAACCTTTATAGTGCTGGAACATACTTCATGCTTATGCAAACAGGTTAGATCCATGCCAGCCGCCAATTGAATTGGCGGCTGGCCTGTGATCTAACCTGTTTGCTACTCTGAATATCTTTCCCCAACAAAATTAAGCAGATATTTGAGGTTTTAGAAAGCATAAAAACAAAAATCAATTTTTAGAAAATTACCCAACATTCTAAGGATTAAAAGCCAGCCCAAACTGCAATTTACCAATTTGAATGCCAATCTGGTCATCCCATGTGTCAAATAAGGACAGTATTCTTATGCCCATTTATCATGAGAAATATTTTATTGCAGATTATGACCAAGGTCTGCAAGCAATAAAACTTGATGGAAGCAATGCATGATGACTTCTGGACAATATCTCTCATAAACCTTTCAAAAGTATAGCCTTATTTGATGCATAACCCTTATAGTGCTGGAACTGACTTCATGCTTCTACAAACAGGTTAGATCCAGGTCAGCCGCCAATTTACGGCCTGTAATACAACCTGTTTACTACTCTGAGTATCTTTCCTCAACAAAATAAAGCAGATATTTAATGTTTTGGAAAGCAAACAACACAAAAATCTATAATTCTTAGAAAGTTACCCAGCATTCTAATGGATAACTAGTTTGCTCATATGGGCCATCAAGATTTATCCAAACAAAAGGTATTTACAAAACAGCCATACATATGGAGAATGGCATGTCACAGTGGTCTCACAATCCTTTTCCCGTAGAACATTACAGATAATGGATTATTATCCAAATGTCCAATTCATCCATTTTTCACCATGACAATTTCTAACCAATGGCATGATTAAGAAGTAAGTCTTTTTTTTTTGGTGATACTTTCTTCTGCTTTTGGTTTCACTTTACGCTGGTCATGAGTAACCAAATGAAGGACTGGGATGAACACATAAAGACTTGATAAATGGGTAAAGAGTACCATTGGACCAATTGTGTTTTGTGGGAGGGGGGAAGGGGGAAGAGGATATTTTACTGTCCTTGAGTGAACCGGTCAACAGCTGCTTCATCATTATCATTACCTCAGTACTTTAACCCTTTCCCAAACAACAAATTATTGGCTGTCCCAAATTGATGAAATTGCAAATAATCTTCTGATGATGCAGAAAACATTGAGGAAAAAGGAAAAATTGCCCGTTACGAGCAATTTCTCCATTTCCTTCAATGTTTTCTAAAGTCTTCTGCAACAAAGTGGTCAAATGTGGTTATTCTTTGGGAAAGGGTTAAAAATATTGTGACCCTCCCTCTCCAGTGACAACAATCAACTTTATGCTGGTTGTTTGTTAACTTCTTTTTCAACATTTTTTCTGTTATATCTGTGTGTTCCCAGGATCAAAAACCAGTACAACCCTCGGAAAATCTGGACCTGCCTTTCCAATTGCGTTATTCCAATTAAAAGACAGCAAAATAGATAAAATTCAAACAAACAAAATTCAAATGAAAATACTAGAGTTTATTTTTCTTTAATAAGGGATCAGTCTCTTTGTGAATTGCAAATCCTAGCTCAAGAATGATGATTCTGTACTTTTCTTCAGAATTTCATAACAATTTCGAAATATTTGACAGTATTTCTTATGACTTAGTTTTCTGAAAAATATTTTGTATATGATCAAAAACATATCTTTAACCCATTACCAAACGCCAAATTTTAGACTGTCGCAAACTGAAAGAGCTTGCAGACGACATTTCAAAATGTGATTAAGTTAGAAAATGATCCTTTGTCAGAAAGGGTAGTAAAGATTGTGGGAAAAGGAAAAATTGCTCCCAACGAGCAATTTCTCCTTTTCCCATAATCTTTTCCACAGTTCTCTGCAACAAAGTGGTTAAAAGTCATTATTGTTTGGTAATGGGTTACAAAGACAATTGAAATCGAAGTTGATGCGGTTGATAAAAATTTGATAAGAATTAAGTGATTTCCTCTTCTCTATATTAATATTACCCCTTCCTTGATTTACTCCTCTAAATATACCTGCAGCAGTCAAGTGTAGGAACCAGTGTAATAAAGGCAGATAATGTTTGTAGTGAAGTTATTGTTCTTTTGTCACATTGTTTATTTGATCAAATATCAGCCCCAAATAAGTTTTTCATATTTTACTTTTGAATTCTGCTGTTACTTTCAATTTGGAACATTGACAAATTCTCATGTAACGAAAATGGTTAATAGGAAAATATTCATCAAATCTAAAAATAGGATGGTGAATACCATAATGAAAAATTGCTCATTATAGGTGTTATCTTAATCTTTTCAACTGAAATTGAACTAAAAAAAGGACTAGCACACTTTAATACATTGATTTTAATGACAGACACCAACAAATTATTTCTTTTAATGTTCAGTATCTTTCAAGACAGACATATTTTTTTTTTATGATTGTGGATAAGATTATCTTTACCTTAATTGTAATTTCAAAATGTTGCGACTAAACAAAACATAACAAATTGAATAGATACAATCATTTCATGATCAAGAGTTCAAGTATGAAACAGAGTTGCAAAATTCCTTCTGCAGTGACAATCATTATTTTGATAGTGAAACCATAACTTTTAAGAGATATAACAATATGTCAACATTTTTGATATATATTACATATACATTTACTTGAAATAACTTAAAACCAATATATTTCATAATTTTCTTTGTTGAACACTTGAATTAATATTGTTTATAAGTTTTCTATTTATTGCTTGCAGTGTCTTTAAGTCTTGTCAATGGTGACGCACAAAAATTGTTATCTCAAAAATATACTCAATGTTATCTTATTCAGATATGAAAATCTACATTTTTTCTTTTTTTTTAAGAAAAATAAAATGGATGGTGAAAATGTCTGGAAAGTAAGTCTATGATAGTCAGCAGCAATAGTTTGGGATATCTTGGAACCGCATCCCTGTTTCATATTATTAAATACCACAATAACTACACAGATAGAGAAGTTAAATAATTTACACCATGTCCATACATGATATCTTTAGTTCCAGAAATTCACTAAAATTTGATCATGGTTTCAATATTGATTCATACCTGTGCCACAAATATTTGGTTTTCTCCATACACCCATTACAAATTAAAACGTCTAAATAGCAATCAAAGATGCTCTTGTAATGACTATGATATCAAATATATTTTAAATTCCTTTTTTTTTTCAATATATACCTAAAATACTTAAGATAATTCTAACTATAAAAAAGCATATTTGTAACTTACAAATTAAAATAAAACAAGAGAAAACATATTTATATATGATCAAAATAAAAAATAAAACAAGCTGATAAAAGAAATTAGAATTAAACAGAGCTATGGTACAGCTGTTGATAAACTTACATGACAAATGATACATCCTCTGTCAGATTTCCTGCACACAACAGCACACTAACAACAGTAGTAAAATAACGGAGCGCTGACGTTTCAAACCATGTTGTAAAAGTTCCATTGGTTCCCCTATACTATACTACTCCAGCCACAATGAGAGCTGCCGACAATAACCATACAAGGTATGAATACAACTATACAACACTATCAACTGACAACTGCCCGATGTCCTGTCCTCTCACAGGCTAATTTTTTTCCAATACCTAAATATCTTCTCTCATATCGTGCCTTGTTCACTCACAAGTAACACATACATACTTTTACGCTCTGAAATGTATTATTGAGTTGATTGAGGATTGTCGTTCTTTCATCATATAGCATGAGATCAGCGGGAAAACTTCAGATAAATTTGAAAAGATTTTGTAGCAGATGAACTTGACTCACTGTTTCTAAAAAATGAGGAAAAGCATTACATGATTCTGTAGTTTAAATTATGTAAGTTTCACCAAACAGAACAGCAAAAGTTGGTTTTACTTATTATAAGCAAATCTCTCTTGTTGAAATATTTTTTAAAATTTTTTTTTTTCAAAAAAGACTTCTTACATTTAAAAGAGAAAGTTCATTTACATATTTCAAACAGTTACATTTTTTGTTACCTTTTCCTTTGTTAAATCAAATGTATATAATAATGATGAACACAACTGTAAGCACAAAATTAATGTTTTTTCCCATGATATACAAATGTCACCTGCTATCCTTTTTCCATTTGGAGGTGACAAAAAATCTCAAAAGTGAAAAATGTCTACCCTTCCCTTATTTAGAAATCTTTTAAGTAGACAACTTTATTAAATTAATTAGATTAACAGAAATCACTTGCTAATGACATTATCATTATTCACAAAAATTTGAACCATTGTGAAAACAAAAGACTTTGCTTCTAATGAGCAAATTCTCTTTCTGTCACATTGTTTACTGCACAGATTTAATCTTGTACAATGGCCTTAACATGGGAAAGAGTTAAACAATAGGAATGGAGCACAAGGACATGTCATCGCCTCAAACAAATACTCTCCTGACTTTGATGAATCTGAGATCACTCCCTCTGGTATTCAAAGGGATGTCACTCATAATGACCAGATTAATCATTTTGATTGGTTAAAAAAAATCTTATCATCTGTTTTCTCTTCACGCCTTCCTGTACTTTTTTTCTTATATACCCATAAAAACTGCTTTAAGTTTAAGAAAACTGCTCTCAGTTTAGCAAAAGGATACTTTCAATATTTTTGTGCTCCTTTAGTAGATAATAATTTGTTTTTCCTTTATTAATCACAAATGAATTCGTTATTGATTGGGTAAGAATGTACGTTATTTTCAATGATTCATTAGTTATCTAACTACACTCAGGTATTCTCACACCAGCAGTTTAAAATATTTTCTCTGAGCAAATGGCTACTTTTCCAAATGTACATTTATATAACAATCTTCCACAAAATTTTGTAGCACAAGAAGATATTGTAACAGACAATTTCTTGATTTGACACAAAATACAGAACCTTGATATTGGTTAAAACTAAAAATGATATTGTTAAAGCTTGATAATGTGTGAAACATTAATTGGGGTATCAAGTAGAACCCATTGTGACTAAAGGAGAAATTAACTCTTAACAAGCAAATCAATATCAATCACAGTGGTAACTTAACCCATCATCAAACATCAACGACATTTCGCCACTTTGTTGCGGACGACTCTGGCATACATTGTGGGAAGAGGAGAAATTGCTCATAACGAGCAATCTTTCCTTTTCCCACAGTGTTTTCTGCCTTATCTGGAGATTATTTTACAATTTTATCACATTTCGAAATGTCTTCTGCAAAATCTTTCAATTTGGGACAGTCGAAAATTTGTCATTTGGTAAAGGGTTAAATCTTCTACAACAGGATCATCCAAAAGTTTCATATCTACATAAAGATTAGCATTACTGAGTATCTTCCACTTTATGTAAAACAAGAAGCCAAAGGCAATATGGAAATACAATTGTTTCTTCTAACTAGACACCTCACATATATACATATCCATTACATTTTCAAAACAGTGTGATTATGAAGAAATCAATTGCAATGATCAATTCGATCTTCAGCAAAACATACCCCAAAATAGTCTTCCATGTTATGTTCTCCAAAAGCTTTCCAACAGGGCTTTGCAAATAATCTTTCTGAGGTTAAACAATTATTAATACAGTGCTATTTAATTCATTTGTCCGACATTACTGCTTAATTATATTCAAAATTGAAAGCAACTATCAACTTGGAAATGGCTGGAACATTGTTGAAAATGGTGTGAAATCCAAATCCAACCAAATCCTTCCTAGTTATTACCTTTGCTGTTTCAAAATCTTAGCAAGGTCACGGCTACTGACTAAAAACCTCATCGCCCAAATTAGAAATTGTGGACGGCCATTATCATTTGTCAATGCTCCAACAATGTGTGCACATCAAAGAAATGCAGGACACTAATATAGGGCAGTATGTGACAGTTCACATCAGAACCAGACCATCCGAAAAACATGCACAGCATTCTTATCAATCAATTATGCCATTCTGGACTATTAGTTGGATTCAATATCAAAGCATCAGCTCACATCATCTAGAAAATTATGATAGATGTCATTTCCATTTTGGTTATGTAGGGAATAACAAATATAATCATAATATTAAAGGACACCACACATTATGTAAATAATGTTGGCAAGTGGGGATCGAACATGAGAGGAACAAATATTCTCATATCGCAACCCATTATCGCAGGAACATAGCAAAACCCAAGTTGCAGACAGCCTCCTTTTTATTTTGCCTGACATTGAGATTATGGTCCAGTGACAGTTGTCTGTTTCACCCAGTTGACAGATCCGTGTATCACCTTGATACTGACCTGGATTTTACACATTACCAAACAATAGCGAGATTTGACCACTTTTTTGCAGACAACTCTTGAAAACATTGTGGGAAAAGTAGAAATTGCTCGTCTCCTTTTCCCACAAAGCTTTCTGACCTATCAGATGACTTCTTTTCAGTTTCAGCAAATTTTGAAATGTCGTCTGCAACCTATTTAAATTACCGACCAACGAAAATATGGTGTTTGGTGAAGGGTTAAAGCCCCCCTCATTTGTCAAACCCACTTTTTGACTACCCAGGGCTCTTCCCTTCACACATACAGTGTCATCTTGTATGTCAAATGATGTTTACTTACTCGTTTGGGTTTTATCACCATGTCAACAGTGTATCCATTGGGTAACTGGATGTGAAAGTGAGACTAAACTGTTTAGATCTTTTGACCCTTTGATGCAATACAACTGAAAGTATTTCACAATTCTGAGTGACATACACCAGTGCTTCAGATGTGCATTTTCATTATTCAAGAACTGTTCATGACAGAAGTATTCATGAATCTGTTCTTGATACAGAGTATATAGGAATATGTTCTTGAAATTCAAGAACATGTTTGTGTTCATGAATGGTCATCTATCGTTCACGAACATTTATCATAAACATGTATGTTCATGAACAGTTCTTGAATCCATGGCAGGGGTAATGTTATATCTGTGTCTGCCTTTTCTATCAATTTAGACAAGTTACAAAACATACCATGTGATGAAAAGAACTCAAACCAAGTCCCAAAATATTCTCCTTCCTTGACTGTAAAAGGGGAAAACACATAATCCATATTGAACAATTATGAATAAATAATAAATGATTTGATGATCCTTCATAATTATTGACTGGGCATTTTGAATGATAAATCATCATTAAGGCAAGTCAAACACCACAAGTTGGGTTCATCCTTCTCTATCCCTTATGGTACTTGAACCAACTTCATGCTCATGCAAACAAGTTAGATCCAGGTCAGCCGCCAATTTACTGGCTGGCCTGTGATCTAACCTGTTTGCTTCTCTGAGTATCGTTCCTTATCAAAATTAAGCAGATATTCAAGGTTATGGAAAGCGGACAAATAGATCTTTTTTTAGAAAATTACCAGACATTTTAATGGATAAGTATTTGCTGTTTTATTTGGAAACTTCCAAAATCAACAATTTATTCATAATTACTCCTTCATTCATGCAAAACATGATACAATACACCTGAGGTAGATGACTCATGGAACTTTTCAGACAAAAGAAGATGTGAAGTTTCTCCTTTTGCAGCAATGATTTCTTAAATGTTTGTTGCAGATTGTTTGTATGTTGTGTATCACACATGCTTTATGAATACAATTTTGTAAGCTACATACATGTTTTTTTATGTTTAATGCTGAATAAAATTATGTCAAGTTAAAATTATGTTATGTATACAGAGTAAAGAAATAAAAATGAAACAAGACCTCTGCTAACCGAATATATAAGCAAATCATCACACCTGAGGCAAATGATTGTAGATGCCAATGTGACAAAAAGAAAAGTTGCTTGTAATTCATTTCTTTTTTTATCACAGCTGTATCTTCTTAACATACAAATAAAAATGATATTTGTTCCTACTTTATAATTATTGTCTACCTTTGCTTCCAATTAATGATGACAAGTTAGAAATTCTAAAAGAGGGTGTATATAAGGTTTAAGATTTGTCTTTCAGGTTGTCTGCTGAAAGACACATAAAAGCTGATCAGGCTGACAGAGAGGGTTAAGCCAATACCAAACAATATCAACATTTGACCAGTTTGTTGCAGACGACTCTGGAAAACATTGTGAGAAAAAGAGTAATTACTCTTATCAAGTAATTTCTCCTTTCCCACAATGTTTTCTGCCCTTTCATTTTCAATTTCATCACATTTTGAAATGTCATCTACCAACTCTTTCAATTTGGGACAGTAAAAAATTTGGCGTTTGGTAAAGGGTTAATGTATGATTCCATGAGAGTGGGCCCAAGTCTGACAGGCTCTAAATGAAGACAAATCACAAATGAAAGAAGAATGATTCGGTTGAGCCAGAGAGAGACATTACAAATGGGACAAGTCCGGAGTCTCCTCCTTCATTTATCATATAAATGATCGATCCAAAGGCAATCGCCATCCATTTCCTCTTTAATTGGGACAAGGGGATCAAGACTGGATTGATGGAGATTGTAGGTGTCCTGATTCCACAGTGGTCCAAGGTTGGAGCAATGCCTTTAGGACACTAGCTTCATAGGTTTGATTCCCGTAACTTATTAACTTATTCATTTTACATTGTGATGGAAGTTTAAAGCTCATTAAGTTCACTGTGTAAGACTGCTGCCTGGAATCATGACCAGTCACCATAGGAAAAGTTAAAAATTTCGGCCAAGTTCGCCCACTTCAAAACTGAAACTTTACCTATAGGCGGTTGGATCCAATAAGGGTTAAATCATGTTTTTAGATTTTTAATATCTTGTCTGGAAATGCAGAAAAATAGAAAAAACCTACCCTTAACGCACTAAACCGAAGTTGTGCAACCAATATGCTTCAGCACCATGGTGGTGCTGTAAAACTGCTTCACCTGCCATGAGCTAGAGGTTGTATGTGTGGTTGGGTTATAGTCACTTAAGTTTTGTCTCAGCAACTTCACTAATCTTGTCAATTCAATCAACGGCTATACTTTTTCTATAAATTACTTGAAATAGTGAAAGGATTGAACATTCCAGACCAATGCAAACTTCTATAAGATGGTTCAAAATAAATCATCTTATAATTGTTCATCTGTTTTACCTTTCCAATTGGACTTGACTCATATCAGATTGGGGGTTAATGGTTAAAATGGGACATCAACTCAACTGGGCAATATTAAAACAGGACCTGTCCAATAAATCTTCCATGTCATTGTCAATGAGAGGACCCAAGTGGTCATAACATGTGGATGGATAAAAACCAAGACAGATCAAAGTTAGCCCTTCAATCAATTATTGAATCTAACAGGCTCTTGGGTGAAAGACTTCAAAATCATTGGGGGAAAAGAAGAGATTTCCAAAATGAGCAAGATGCCCTTTTCTCCAACATTTATTAGCAAACTATCAAGAAATTAACTTCCAAAGTACTCATGTTAGTTTAATTGATGTCTGCAAGTGCTTTAAATTTGGCAAGATTGACAAGCCACATTGGTAAACGCGGTATTAACTCTTTGCCAAATTTTTTTACTTGAAGCAGACGACTTTTAAAAAAAGCATTGTAAACATGTGAAAAATCTGTCAGTTCTGCTGATGTGATATGTGAATAGATTGAAAAAGCTGTGTGGCAAAAGGAGAACCATCAGTAACCATCAACTTAACAAGCTTGCGGCTCACAAACCAGCCATTTTTTTGGAACAAAATCTACAAGATACATTTTCAGAACAAACACCTCCAGTTTGGCTCGAACCTTCAACCTCCACATCCTGCACTATGCCACAGGTTTGAGTACCTTGAGTACTAGGGCTGGGTTAACAATGTGATCCCTCATCAATCACTTTACATGTCAAGACTAACTGTTATAGGTAACCAGGAAGCAGGATTTTAAGGTAGATTGATAACAGTACTTTATATCTGACAATAACTCTGTATTTTTCCTTAATCAGCTCCTTATTAGTTATTTAACATTGTATCAAAGGGATGAATTGCTCATCATAAAGTATTTGAAGTACCTTTATCTTAAAGGAAAGGGTAAACAAAGTTAACAAAAGCAACTCAATGCCGTGTTTTATTTAATAGATGCTTTAAGTCATTCCCAAAGATAAAAATTTGCTATTGATTCAAATTGATTGATACCTTTGATGATAATAAAAACAGAACAAATCCCATGTTTTATTATTACATTGCAGAGAGACAAAAGGATAAACTTCTCATTAGAATCAATTAAGTAATATCCTACTCTATATATGTTTGGGAGAATGGTTGAACATTCTCTGTAATGGTCAAAAATATACAGGATTATACCCTCAAATATATGCACATTCATACAACAGTAAAGACTCGATCTAAAAATCATTGAGATAATTTAGAAAAGTCTCATTCATTTGTCAAAAAAACGTTTCTCTATTGTGGAGACATTTACTTATCAATGCATGGGACTTGAGCTAACATCAAATTGCTTCCTTAACCCTTTACCAAACACAAAATGTTTGACTGTCCCAAATTGAAAGTGTACATTTGGTTTAACCCTTTAACAAACAAAAAAGTTCCGACTGTCCCAAATTCAAAGAGTTTGCAAACAACATTTCAAAATGTGATGAAATAGAAAAATGAGCTTCTCATAGGGCAGAAAACATTGTTAGAAAAGGAGAAATTGCCCTTTAAGAGCAACTTCTCTTTCCCAAAATGTTTTCCAATGTCGTCTGCAAAAGACTGATCAAATGTCGTTTCTGTTATTAATGGGTTAAATTGTGTAATAATTTAAATTGGCTCCAGTACAAATCCACTATGCATGAAGGAATGGCTTAATGGGTTAAAGAGAGGGGGCACAGCTCCTATACAACACATGGACGGACCTACTGTGTCACAGGCAAAAATCGGGAGGGAGTGCCAATCAGGGTAAGTGACAATCAATCACTGGACAAAAACACAGAAAGGAAATATACATAAACCATCAGGCCGGTAAACATACACAACACATATTGACGAATCCAATATTTGTCGGATTGTTTCCCTGCAGCAAGCGGAGCTTATCGGTATCCATCCGTCCTATCAGGGCAACGAGTGACTTATTACCTCGGATATTGGACCGTTGACTAATCTCCAAGTTGAACGACAACGTCGTAAATCACCTGGCTATGGACATTATCGCACAAAACACTTCTTCAGCGACCCTGATTTATAGGCACATTAGTCAGGCGACACATTTAATTTTCGAACCGAAGCTTTTCCAGAATGTCAAAAAAATAGATAAATTTTCAAAGCAAGGGTTCGATATAGAAATTAATAGTTTGATCTATGTCTTCAAGCAATCCCAATAAAAACCCATCCCAGTGTTTCACAACCTTTCTTCCTCCCACCACCCTAAAATCACATATTAAGCTATATGACATGACCATTGTTAAAATTGCATTATTTATGAAAGTTTTTTAGCATACTAATAACTACAATGCACTGCATGTACAAGAATTGTCATATTGGATTGCCTAAATCCTTTCATTCACCTATATTTACTTTTGCAAAATCAGGAATTCATCCAACAAACCAGTGTGATAAAAAGCAGAATTCCATCATAAAGGTGCTTTCATCCATTGTCACTCAATCAACTTCATATTTTCATGCTTTATAACCGGCATCTGCTGTTGCTTCACACGAAAAACCATTCATAATATCTTATATAAGTGAGGCCATTAACTTGTTTCAATACTGTACGATATAAAGAATAAAACCCTGGACAAACAGTTCAAATACTAACCTCCTCCAGGACCGTATAATGAGAAAGAAAGGGTTTGATACAAGAATTAATAGTTTGATCTATGTCTTCCAACATACTCAATAAAAGTCACCCTAGTGTTTTCTCTCCTAGACTATACATCCTTGTTTTCATTAACTTTGAGTCCCTATTGTTAGAACCATATTTATAAGGGGTGGTACATACATTAAACTGCATTCTCGTTCCAGGCAGAGACAACTCCAATGTGGTTGGTACCAATCCCAATTGTGCCAATTAGATGAATCTAATTAACATATGGATGCAAAGGAAAATGCTTACAGTGTGTTTAATTGAATGGGGGATCTATCCTTCCTGAATGGTCAAAGTTGATTATTGAATGATCAAAATTCAATGTCACTGCCCAAGACAAAACAATGAAAATCTACGAAACAATGAAAATCTCAAGCTTAAAACATAAATGTTCATGTTGAGTAAAATCTCTCCTTTTTACTATATTTTGGACTTCATTAAAGAAAATACAATCTTCCATGAATAGAAGGGTAAGATCTAACTTTTTGTATGATTAAACAGGCTCTTATCATTATTAACCTTTCAAACCCTTTCTCTCTTCCAATAGAATAACCAGCAAACAAAACCTTACTGAAAACTTGTTACTAAGTCGTCTGTTGAAATCTCGGTGACAAGGGAGGTTTATCTATTATGAGAATAGTCTTTATTTTATTGGAAAGTTTTAATACAGCAAGTCTGCCCTCTATAAGGGAAAATTACTTTTCTTATGAGGGCACCATGGCTACAACAGAAACTGTAGACAGCTCACTGAAAAGTATCCATATAGAAACCAAAGTACCATAACTTTAAATAAAGATGATTAAAGACCATTTTCCCTTTTCAAATGCCCTTTTTCATTTAAAATCTAAATGAATAATTTCAGATTGTTTACAGAAATCTCTAAATGCCTTTTCTTTTCTAAACAAATTCATTCAAAAATTCTTCTTAGAAGGCTCAAGATTAGAGATTAACATTTAAGGGATGGGTCAAGTTAGAGTGTCAATCAAACATTTCAGGTTTAACAGTTTACTCAACTTTCAAGGGACTATCTCACAGTTTGTTTTCTGTGAGTAACTAACATCTAAATCAGGATTTGAACACATCTTGTTCACTAAACAAAATACAATTTTTTATTTCTTATTCTTAAGTTGCTAAACATCAAAGTGAAAAGAGTTATGATGCTTTTCAGTGCATCAATATCAATTCCTTAACATTTTCAATCATTGTGCATGTGGGAACTAAGGTGTAAACATGCACATCAATTGCTTGTGATACCCATGTGATGATTGTTGCTAGAAATACAGCCTTTAGCCTTTAGGCAATTAAAATCTACATCATTTAAACAAACTGAACCTGTAACATAAATGAGCTAAATCTCCACCGGACAATTACCATAATGCGACACCTTACGGATAACGCAGGATGGAATGTGGTGTAGAGTACCCATGTGCATTTTCTCTTTTGCATGACCCTAAAGGTTAATTGAGGGCATTTTTTCCTTGAATTGGGATAAGGCCCAATCCTGTTGAATTTGGGAAATTTTATCACTAAATTTGAAGCAGTTTCTCTCCTTTTGGTACAATCAATCTTATCTACCAACTCTCCTGGCGAAGGATTAAAAAGCTGCGATCATAAACATTATGAACTGACTCAATCAAATGGCAGTTCATGAACACAAGCCGGTTCTTGAATTTCAAGGCAATGCTATTGAACATTTAGAACATATTCATAAATTGTACATTGATGAACCTGTTTTTGATATTCATGAACATGTTCTTGAAATACAAGATCAAGTTCAAGAATAGATTTGTTCATAATGAACAAAGCCTTCTTTTATCACTATGATATCAGTCAATAAGTAACCATTATCAAATGTTGTCTGCTGACAAAATTTGAAATAATTTCTATCAGAGACAAGATTAAAGAATACAAAAAATAAGTTAGGAACTTAATTTAGGGTTACCTGCAATACAAACAGTTAAGATTTCACCTTCTAAACAAATTGGAATTTCTGCAACATAATAACAGGAGAGTAAATGTTGAATGTAATTTGAGGTGCTTGTTATGGGCCTACTTCAAACCTAGAATCTCATCATAACTGACATTTAAACATCCCTTATGGACATAATTATACTGATTCTCGTGATAATTGCCTATGAGTTGCTAATCCTATTAACTTGTTAAGGTCTTATTAAGAAAATCTTTTACATTTTATTGGACACTTTCCCTGGGCACCTATTAAGTCACAAAAAATTCTGACAGGTCTAATGACATGGCCTTCCATCCATATATTTGTACAAAGGCCTCTAGAAACAGCTAGGAAGGGAACATTGGTCTGCCCAAACATTTTCAGTTTTCATTTGTACATTGTACATCGTTGTTAAACCCATTACCAAACCATAACAACATTTGACCCGAGCTTTGCTGACGACTCTGGGAAACATTGTGGGAATAGGAGAAATTGCTCTTAACAAGCAATTATTCCTTTTCCCACAATGTTTTTTCTGCCCTGTAAGATAATTATTTTCAATTTTATCACATTATGAAATGTCATCTACAAACTCTTCCAATTTGGGACAGTCAAAAATTTAGCATTTGGTGTAGGGTTAAGACACATTTGTTTATCAACAGATGTAGATAATAAATACAGTATCATATAGTAATGGTTTAAAGGGTAAAGATTCTAAAACATTAAAAATTCTAACAGTATTTTGTTCCATCAATTTTATGCTCATTCTGCTCCATTGTTTCTGGTGGGATAATTGCAGTGTTTCGAAATGCCTATTGACTTTTAATGTAATTGAGTACACATCTTCTAGGCTAATGTGTTTGAACCTCAGGATGTTATGAAAGATTTCACACATCATAAATGGGGAAGTTGTTAATAAATGTCAATAAATATATTATATCACATTTTGGAAAAATGGAAGTGATTTTTATATTTCTAAAATTCTCCTTTACAGACCAATTCAAGTAAGTAAGGTTTTTGTCACTTTTCCAGAATGGCATACTTGAATGAGAGAATAAAAATGTTAATCCATTCCCACATGTTTGTTCATTTTAACAGTTGGTAGTAAAATTGTAAGATTATGCTCAACATTTTAAAACCTTACAAATGGCACATGCTCTCAAACAAACATCTAGAATGTGACCGTAGAGTTACTAGTCCAGAATAAGAATGCTTAAAGAACAACCAGTCCAGAATTAGAAATACAAATAGAACAAGTCCAGAATTAGAAACCCAAAAAAGACAAGTCCAGAATTAGACACCTAACAGCACAACCAGGCGAGAATTAGAAACCTAACAATAAAATACAGCCAGAAAGAAACCAAACAGGGGTAGAAAACCCCCTCTGACAGCGTCCATTTTGAACTGACAGATCGCCAGACAGAAGGGCCTGGTATCTTCATCATCATTATACTCTTGATGTATGACAATAGCAAGAATTTACAGAAATGACAAAAAAGAAGCATTCATCCTGCACAACAGATATGTCTTCATTTTTTAAATGATCCATTCTTCTATCATAGAGTGAGGATGCCTCACTTTATTACACTAGCCCAGTACTTCACAAATATAACACTAAAATATAACTGTTCCTTTATCCCTTAGGATGCTAGGGAATTTTCTAAAAATAAATTTTTGTGTCATCTGCTTTTCAAAAGTTTGTAAATCTGCTTTATTTTCTTGAGGAAAGATACTCAGAGTAACAAACAGGTTAGATCATAGGCTAGCCACCAATTTACTTGGCGGCTGGCTTGGATCTAACCTGTTTGCGTTGCATGAAGTCAGTTACAGCACTATAAGGATTATACATACTTATCTAGAGGCACCAGCAAAAGAATTCGGAAACCACTCTGACAAAAGGAAATATGTCTAGCAACACAAAACATTTGTGAGTTTAATGTCCCTGATTGTTAATATGTGAAAAAGAGCACTAAATTACAAGCCGAAAATGGTGTAAAACTCATCAAAACACAATAAATTAAAATCATTTTGAAAGCAAATATTTCAAAGATTAGACACAATCTATAATATATGTTATCTTAACACATTCCTTCAAAATAAAAATTGCTACTGGTCTATATTGAAAAGAACAGTAAAGGGCTAATTAATTGATTCATATGATATCATGAAAGAAAGGATTTAGTCAAAACGATTTTTCCTGACAAAGGCATTTGGTAAAACAATGAGAGTGCTAAGTAAAGACATGACATGATAACAATCCTAAATCCAATCTGTGACATATTATATACTAAGAAAAAGTTGATTATAGTCATAAATATTTTACTCATTCCTTGTTTATTCTAATTTCCATTGTTCCTGTGTGCAACAATCTTTATAAGGTAATGGGAAGAATAAAATTTCTAATGACGAATCATTTTCCCACACAACATTTATACCAAATGCATAGTAACCTTTACATTGGTATGCTAAAATCTGCAACTATTCAAAGCATCAAAATAACTCCCTCTTTTCAACATGCATTATGACACACTTTGGGTCATCATTTTAAAGATGTGTCATATCGAAAGGTTCCTATTGTTGTGAATCTGCACAAGCATACTTCCATAAAGCAACATGCTTTTCATTCCACACTGACAGCAATCAGGTTTTCATAATGTAAGGTGCAAATATTTCAGTGTGCATTTTACCCGTTCCCCCATATCAAGGGTTTAATACAAGACTAAAGTAAGTGCTTAATGTTTGTGAATCACTTACTATAGTTTTGCATTGAACCCTCGATATATAAATATGTGACTGGTACCTTGTTCCCAGTATTCATATATAAATTTGATTGGTATAGGTACCTGTTCCCCGTAAATAAATTTGTAATTGGTACCTGTTCCCCCATATATAAATATGTAACTGGTACACAATATATAAATATTGACTGGTTCCCCATATATAAATATTTGACTAGTTCCCCATATATAATTATTTGACTGATTCCCCAAACATATAGTAGATATGTGACTGGTTCCCCAAAATATAAATTTGTGACCTGGTTCAAAGCAAAGACAACGGCCGATGCCAAGGGAATAGTAAGAAACAAGACACATTCTTTACGACAATGGGTAGAAACCATTGTGACACATGGACAATTTTTATGATGGGTTCATTTCAGCTCATTTGTAGATAATAATTCAGAATTACAATATGATAAAGAGGTTTTATATTGCATGTCGGTGTTGTTGTTTGTACAATGCTCAGCTGCCCATTATATACAGAGAAACACCCACACACATTCTTGGACCTTTATCCCTTTGAATGCTTGGCAATTTTCTAAAAATAGATTTTTGTGTCATCTGCTTTCCAAAACATAAAATATCTGTTTAATTTTGATGAGAGTAGCAAACAGGTTAGATCACAGGCTAACCCCCAATTTATTTAATGGCAGCTTGCCTGGATCTAACCTGTTTAAAAAAGCATGAAATCTGGTCCAGCTATATAAGGGTTAAACAAGTGGTTCAATTCCAGACTTAAGTAAGTCTTCCACAAATATAAAGCACTTAATGTAGTCTTGTAATGAATGATAGATATGATACCTTTGTTTTTCCTTTTTCTGTAAATGCTAGAGGTAATGTGACTAGTTAAAAACAGACCTTAAGCAGAAGAGAGTTGCATGCTATTAAAAAGCCAACTATTTGTTTGAACCTCCATGAGCAGTAATCATTACATGATGAAAGAACTGCTTTCCTTTTTCTCCTCATAATTTACATTGTCTGAGCATAAAAATGGAATGATAGGTTAAAACCATTGCCATAAAAGGAAAAACAGTGAGAAATAAATAGTACCTAACAATTAATGCTTTCAAACAAATTCTAAAACAAAATCTTTTATCACAATAAACAACAATTATTTTCTTATTTAAGTTAATGATATTGGCTAATTGTATTTCTCTTATCTCTTCTGGTATTGGTAAATTACCCAGGAAAACACATATAGCTGAGAACTGCTGAAAACAGAGTTAAACTTAAATGAAAAAGAGATTTCTCATATGATAAATTTACATGAAGGACATAATTTTAAATGCATAATGGGATTGTCTGTATTAATCAAAGATTTACATTGTCCATAATTGTATGAGTGAGCAGAATTCAATTGAAAGTTAAGACACAAACAGTATTGATAGCTTTTCTTTTGGTAGGAAAAAAAGTGTGGAATAATGAGCAGTTGCTCACTTGAGGAATTTCACCTTTTTCCATCAATTTAAAAGTTGTCTGCAGCAGTTGAGATGAAAAGCGGTATCATTTGTAAAGTGTCATTACCACCCAACACCACAGTTTTGCGTCTTGCAGCAGACTACTTTCAAAAAGCATTGTGGCAAAAGGAGAAATTACTTGTCACAAACAATTTCTCCTTTAGCCATGATGCTTTTTCAAGCTATTCAATAATCAAAACAGCCAAATGGAAAGATTTTTACACATTTTTACAAAGCTTTTCTAAAGTCTTCTGCTCAAAGTAAATAAATGTCGTCTGCAGGTGGTAAAGAGTAAAATGTTCAGGTCAAAGAGCAGATGTTTACCTAGGTAGACACGGTGAGGTTTCGTGGGAAAGCAGATGGCACTTCAAATAAACAAGTCTTTAAAGTCACCTGTCATTCAATGTCTAATGTCGATCAAAATAATGTTACAAACCAGCCATTATATGGCCATGTCAATTTCGTTTCAAAACATTTCAATTCTTCATTCAAAAACAAGTTTACAATGGAGTGGTATTAACACATCATTCTCCCATCTGTACAAAAGATTTGAGAAAATAAGGGCCACCCATTCTTCTAAAACTAAATTAGGGATCCCTAAATGCTGATCAATATTCCCTTTCAATTTCAGTGATTTGGAAGTTTAAATTATAGTCCCCATAAAAACCCTTTTGTACGGATATGGAAAATTTGCTGTTGTGGTTGAATTAAACTATAATGTTTTCTGTTAAATTTTCCCAAACTGAAAGTGTCAACATAAATTTTCTAATAAATAAGAGAAAGCTTTATAAAAGGACAGATTGCACATTAGCCCTTACAGTGCTGGAACAGACTTCATGCTTGTACAAATAGGTAAGATCACAGGCCAGCCACAAGTAAATTGGAAGCTGGCCTGTGATCTAACCAGTTTGCTACTCTGAGTATCTTTCCTAAACAAAATTAAGCAGATATTTGAGGTTTTGGAAGGCAGACAACACAAAAATCTATTTCTAGAAAATTACCCAGCATTCTAAGGGTGAAGGGTCATTTATCACACTGGTTCTTAAATATTTCTTCAAAAGGTGCATCAAAATGATGCATTATGAAGTAAGTGGCTAACAAGAGAGGAAAATTAAAATGCAGGTCTGGGACCATTATACTCTCAGTATGGCACTTCTATTTCAAAAACAGTGTTGGCAATAAAATACCTTTTTTACTACTCTGAATTAATTATGTGAGTAAATTGAAATTAAATTTTTCATGTTAAATTAAAACGACAATCAAGTCGTTACATTAGTGTTTAATTACATTCATCTTGTACCGATATTCAAACCCAGTAGTTCCATCAAGTCTTCATCCTTAACTCTTAGAATGCTGGGTAATTTTCTAAAAAAGATTTTTGTGTCGTCTTCTTTCAAAAACCTTAAATATCTGCTTAATTTTGTTGAGGAAAGATACAAAGAGTAGCAAACACGTAAGATCACAGGCTAGCTGCCAATCTACTTGGCGCCTGGCCTTGATCTAACCTATTTGCATAAGCATGAAGTCAGTTCCAGCACTATAAGTGCTAGCCACATGTATGAAAGCCAAACTAGTCATGATATAAAGATTGCACAGTCTGCGCACAGAAAAATCATAGTGAAAAAAATCCATTTGACAACATGTTTTCAAATGCTTTTTTTGCAGAAGCTCTCTAAAAAGTTGTTTGTTTAAGGGAAAGTGCTAAGCCGAGACTGATTAAAAGTAAATCAGTGAAAATATCAAAAGGGGAAATAGCTGTGTAAGTATTGATGGATAAAAAAACACTGTTATCATACAGAAATATACCAGTAAATCAGCTGAACAAAAGCCCAAAATGTTCTCTTTTACACAATAGTGATACAATTAACACTCTGTATTGTCTCAGAACACCAAAAGGAAAAATAATAACACTATTAATTTTTGTCTCCGTATTGACAAATACAATGATTTTTTCCTAGCTAACATATTAACCCGTCAGCGGAAAATACCTACTATATTGGGAGTAATTGTTGATGCTCAAAGACAAGCATGCAATTACAGAGGGACCCACAGTAAATCAGAACTCGCCTTGTGAACAGAAATATGGTCTTTGCAACAATTGTCTATCATTCCTAATGGTTAATTGTCATTTGTCCAATATTTCCATTATTGAATGATGCTTGGAGATGACCAGAAAATGATCACCTTCAGGCGGCCAAAGACGGCACTAAAAATGACCGCTCAATGCTTAATCTTGGATGGCAAACACTTCAGCTGGAGTGGTGCAGTTAACGTTTACAAAATATTGACATGATAGCAACAGTAGCAGAAAATGGAATTTAAATAAAAAGAGTCTTGTTCCTTTTGAAAAAGAGGAATGTTGCTAAAGGAGACTGCTTTTTTAAAGTCATAATTTCAATTTAACCAATTCTATCTTCAATTCTATTCTGCAGTCACTATTAACAAAAGAGCCCATAAAGGAAATCCTGGAATAAAAACTGATGTTTGTGGCGTGATAATGGATTAATCAAACTGGGGCGGATAATGTCTGCATCAAACACAAAAGGTTATTATTATAACAGCATAAAATGTCTGAATGGTCAACTCAAAAAAATGTATTACCCCCACAATAAATGGTTTGTACTGACACCATTCATAGACACCATTTTCCCGATGTTGGAAACCATATTGTTGAAAAATCGTTGAAAACAAGAAAAGAATTTGCTTTCAAAGAAACAATACCTAATGCTCAAGTCAAATGTAAAACAAGCTTAACAGTCACCATACATATTTTTTATGAACCCCTGGGTATCGTTTTACAAAACGACTTATGGAAAGTATTTGCCGAGTCAAAACTGATTAACATGAATAGTTTCTTAAATGAAAGTATGATATCGCAATATAAAATACCAACCGAAGCATCTCTGAGAAACACTTCCAATGATGTTTTACTTTGCAATATTCCTTATTCCAACATCGAAATAAGAGGGAAAGTTGTTTTGAACTTACGAAAACTTTAAGCATAAATTTAATAGTTAAACGGTACCCAGGTTCTGAATAGTATTACAGAGCTTGTCTCTAACAATAAAACCACTACAATCATCATCATGCTTCCATGGCAATTCATGCATACAAAAACACCATGGGTGCTTTCTTTTATTTGACAATTATCTTTTTATCAAATCATCAAGAAATAGTGGCTGTAAGAGTTTACTAGAAGATTGGCTGACAACCATTGGGACAAGCAGATGCAGACATATGCCAAGTAATTTGATACAACCTTTTGTGCATATAAAAAAGGAAATAGCAACATATGTGGTACTTTTGGTACAGAAGATAGAAATAAACTATATCTGTACAAAAGAGAAACAGATTTATAATTCCTCTTTTTCAATTAAAATATGCAGGAAGAGACAGCCAAATTAATGATAATGAGTAATACTGGTGATCTAATATCAAGAGCCAATCGGAACTACTCGGGTATTTCCGTGAGCTGTGAGATACACCTTGGATATAAGTGTAGGGTTACAATTTTTCGGGTAAATCAGCATATGGCAATTAACACATTTTCTAAGCGTGCACATTAAGTAGTTCAATGTGTATGGAAGTGTTGGACATCCTTTTTAATCACTTTTGTTCAGTAACTCAAACCAAATGGGGAAAATTTTGTTGTGACATGTATATTTGTTTCCTCAATCAAATTTAACAACTTTTTAGATTTCACATTTAAGATCTATTTCCAAAAACGAAAGTAAAGTGAGGTCATTCTTGCGGGAAACAACATGGCGTCATCCCTATTATTTCAGAGGAGTTTTCATTGGATAAACCCGATGTGTTCAGATTGATTAGGAGCATGAATAGGTGTGGTAACCATTGTATTATAATTGACATCCTGTTGGAAATAGTGTAACAAAACTTATGTCTTTTCTCTTCTTGAATCTTTTGCAGCTTTGTTGTTGTCTGCAACACTTATCATTTGAGACAATAATTATTTGTAGTTTGCTTGTTTTGTTTGCAAGGGTTTTACATACATATGTCATGACTTTTCCAGTTATATTGCTATGTCTTGCTAATAGTCAATGAAGGAAGACCCCATGCTTAACCCTTAGAATAATTTTCTAATAATAGATTTTTGTGTCATCTACTTTCAAAAACCAAAATATCTACTTAATTTTGATGAGGAAAGATACCCAGAGTTGCAAACAGGTTAGATCACAGGCCAGCCGCCAATTTACTTCACGGCTGACCTGGATCTAACCTGTTTGCATAAGCATGAAGTCGGTTGCAGCACTACAAGGGTTAACTGTCCACCAGGGTTGGTCAAACCAGGTAGAACCCTCCCCATTCTGTTAGTCAAACAAAAGACTGACTCTCATGATGTAGTTTGGTATCAGAATTATCAGGTATTCTTACAGTCCCAAATTCTCCACTACAAGGACTTGTCACTAAATAACACAACACAGACTTGACTTTAATCATCAATCTAGTTTTTATATTTCACCCTAACTGACTCTAACCCATTATTTGTAACTAGGCATTCATCACGCAGATGGTCAAAGGTATCACCATTTATCAGTGACTGGACAATGAAGTAAGAACTGTGTCAAATTTGTGACACATTGTTGACAGTCTCGTAGCCCTGCCCCCATTCCCCCCCTATGTCCTTGACATTGTACCTTATATGGCTCAGATGCTGACATAGCGAGGCATATCTGTTCATTGTAAGCATTATTTCACAAACGGTTTATTTGAATTGTCTCAACAGTAAATATATATACAAATATATAGGGTTAAGAGAAAAAAGAGCGTACAACAGTTATAAAGTATGAGAAATTAAAATCATTTCCAAGTTAAATTGTGTAAAAACAAATGAGACAAAAGCAGAAATTGAACTTCAGTTTTCTGCTATAGGTACATCAAAACATGTTTATATTATAGAAGCCATTCTTAAAGAATACCTTAATCTTTCATTAACTAAAATGTTATTTTCTGCCACGCTTCCTCGGGTGCCAATGAGTTAACAAGAGTCCTTAACAGATGTCACAAAACTCTGCACAAGTCTTGTCCATTCACTGACAATCCTCAGAATGAGGGAGGATGCTAATTAATGCACCTTTCTTAGTAATGGGGGTTATGCCAGTCCATCTTCATTAAATGGGCGTCGACTATTTTGTCAATAGATCAGTAACAACCCCATACTTGTACAGCATGCAAACCCCGAAATTGTGCATGCAGGCATTTGTGTCAACACTGTATGATTTAACCACCCTCCTCTTTCTATCTCCCAGAATAGAATCAAAATACATTAACACTTAAATAACACTTTACCCTCTGCGCTGGGAAGTCTAACAGTGACCTTGCATTCATGTAGAAAATATCTGTAAAAGTATGTAGGAGTAGGAACTTGTTAACATTGTATTTGTCAAATACATGTAGTTAATTTCAAACAAAAAGAAATATTTTTTCAAATGTTTTAGATATGTTGTTCAAACAAAAAAATTGTGTTGTATGCTTTCAACAACCTGAAATATATGCTTAATTTTGATGAGGAAAGATACTCAAAGAAGCAAACAGGCTAGATCACAGGCCAGCCTCCAATTTACGATGAGGTTGGCATAGATCTAACCTGTTTGCTTAAGCATGAAGTCGGTTCCCGCACTAGAAAGGTTGAAGTTCTGTTGTGAAGGCATCAATTCAACATGCACACCATGTCAAGTGTTAAGTTGGGATAAATACAGGTTTCACCCAAACTGCCAATGACAGGAGGGCTGATGGTGTTTTTTTCATGGCCAATTTCTTTAATACACTCATATAAAGTCATGATAGTTATTTTCTGCCATCTCATTTGACATCATCGGGGCAGATTGCTTGTTGGGTTTTTTTGTTGTCAACAAACAGCTAATAGTCTGGAAATGACAAAACAAATGAGATCTGTCCTTTTGTTAGAAATAATCTTTTGAATCTTTTAACACTTTATTTCATTGACAAGAATTCAATCTTTTAATTCAAAAGTCAAAGGACTTCGTTGATCTTCAGCCAATTTATCTTTAAAATCATTTGTGGGTAAAAGAGAAATGTTCTGATGCATCTTTCAGCTTCTGGTTGAGTTAACCAAAAGCAGTCAGAGAATTTTTCACCAATTACTCGATGAAAAGGTTGAAGCCTACTTCAGCAGATTTGGGTGAATGAAAGTAGGGTTTAAAACAATTTTCAACAATGTTTCAGACATATCCCAAAGGTCAGAGCCTTTATCTGTTCTTCTGGTGATTCCTTCTCGTATTTCCTCATTGGTACTACAAGCTCACTTTACTTTTCCACATGATCACTGTATTTCCATAGATAGAGACAAAAAATAAAGAAAAAGAAATGTTGCTGTTCCATCAAATACCACACATGGTTTTCTGCTATCATAGGAAACTCAAGGGTAGAGCAGAAATTTCATTAAGATGTATAGTTATGGGACAGTACACCATGATTATGGTTGAGATTTAAGACCTATCTGTATAAAGACACAAACAGCCTGCCCCTGATGGTGCTTTCCCCAGGTCCTCACACATGATTACCCCAACATTAAACGACACTCTGACTGCATACTGTACCATTACAGCTCATGTTTTGTCTTCAGAATGCATGTTTTACTACGATGAACGACCTTTGAGACATTATGTTCTGCAATTTTTTTTTTTTATTTTTCAATTCAAGATATTTTCACAATACATGTACCATCTTTTTCTTGCCTTCATGTCCAAAGGGTTTAATTTTTGGTAGCATCATATCTTTTGTCACCATGAATATTTCCAAATGGCAACAGAGTTGCTTGTTTAATCATTGAAATGCTGTAAGTCAAGTGCAGAAGTTGAAATTTTCAACCAACTCTGAAGGAAACAAGACTTATCATTAGAATAATGAGCAAATACTTCTACAGCTTTAAACATCACCTAACACAATGACATATATGTATATCTGCATCTCATGTAAAGAAACATTTGATATATTAAACACTGCAAATACATTAGACAACAGTGAAGAGTAGTTCTAATAGTTGTTATAACAGAGGTTAATATAATATCTGCAGTCGATGTCTTAACAGATAGCTCATATCACAGTTGGTGTAAAAAAGGTAGTTCATATAATAAATCCAGTTCAAATAGTTACAGTTGTTCATGCAATAGCAATATCAATTACAGTCATCATACATATATCATAGGCGTAGGAGCGTTTTCAACATTTGGGGGGCCAACTTCAGATGAGGACAGGTCTAAGAATAAATGTTCCTAAACTTTCTCATGACTAATCATGCGTCTACAAAATTAATATCATAAAATGAATTAAAAGGAAGTGTATGAAAATGTGTATCTTAGTAAAGACAAAATAACCAAAAGAAAAAGAAAAAAATAGGATTGGTCACGTCTCAAGTATACTCTGGCCCCCCAGTCTGGATATTGCCCCCTCCTTTGCCTATGTATATACACACAAACACACATGTAGCTAGAATAGCAGTTACATGGAATACAATTCATCAATTCACAATGGATTTTTTTGACAGGTCAAAATACAAAACAATAGTAGATGAAAGGTAAGAAACGTGCAAAATGACTCTTTTTGCATGACATTGGGAAGATATTAATGTGATAAAAGAAGAAATTGGTCTATAAACCTGTAAAACTTTCTTGTTTTGTGAATGTCGCTTAAGCAGGCTTTTGCAGCAATTTGTGTTATCTCAAGTTTGTATAGTCACCAATTAATCAAAAGATAATATCTGCTTCATGTAAATAAAAAATATTTGTAAGATGTTTTTATTTAGCATTAGTACTATAAGCCTTAAAGCGCTGGAACCATCTTCATGCTTATGCAAACAGGTTAGATTCAGGTCAGCCTTAAAGTGCTGGAACCGACTTCATGTTTATGCAAACAGGTTAGATCCAGGCCAGCTGCCACATAAGATTGATGCTGGCCTGTGACCAAACCTGTTTGCTACTCTGAGTATCTTTCTTCATCAAAATTAAGCAGATATAATGTATAAGGTTTTGGAAAGCAGACGATACAAAAATCAATGTTAAGAAAATTATCCATCATTCTTAAGGCTAAAGAAATCGGTAAGGCAATGGCACTGAATTCCTGTAAACAGTCCATACAGACTATATTCCATTTCCTCGATGTCATGTTCTTGGTGGTCAATAGGCATTGTTCTTTCACATCCAATTAGCCACAAGAAGTGACCACTGACAGGCCTGTGTCCAGAATGTCCGTCCATATAGACAACCAACTCTGCAAAACCTTTTGTCTCTTCCCATGTCTGCTCTAACACTTTACCTAACGATCCCTTCATATTGTATGGTATGCTTCCTGCAGATGACATCATTCAGAAAACATTGTGCTAAATGCAGAAAGAGGTTTTTCAAAATGATTTTTCCTTTACACTGATGGTTTCAATATGAGTTCTTAGAGTGAAAGGACTTATTAATTCTAAGTAAACTGTGAAATATTTGCCTTTTGAATATTTACAAGTTACATCGTCTTCTGTTAGTTCTCTTTTCTTTAAAGAAAATATCAATTGGAACATATTCAAAGGAAGCTTAAAATTGTTCCAGGTGACAAATGACTAGCGTTGACTTAAAAAGTCAAATGTGTTAAGTAAGACAAGCATGAGCAGAAACTACACTACTGTACATGCCATTATTGCAGACAACATGTAACCATTTGATTGTTTCCCCTTATTGCATCTCATACTCTATAAAAGGGAAGCAAGCATGGTATCTATTTTAGAGAACAGCCACTTGATCTTTCATATGGCTTCATATGTAACCTCATCAATGGCAGTCTACCATATAAATCTGCTTTTTTTTAAGACTTAAAAATGTGTCAAAAGAAAAGAAGAAATTGCTCATACATAAAATTTCTACCTTGGTCACAATTGTTATTAAACATTGTCTAGTTTACCATATTTCTTTTACATTAAGTGTGAAGAAAGCTTCATGCTTGTTCAAAGGCACTCTTAAAGACTGCTCCCTGGACACTAAACCAGTGCTTGCACTGATTTGTGGGTTAGTACTGGAAATTTTCACCTTGCCTAACGGGGATGCGAACCAGCGACCCCCTTACAAGAGGCCAACACTCTACCATTTCACTACTGTCGTCTACTACAAAAGAAACCATCCATTTCACTCAGCAAAAATAATTCCTCCTAAAGTCACAGTTATTCTCAAGATAATCTGCTGCAATAAACTATCATCAGAAGTTCATCTGGTTGTCAGAATGAGGTCCATGGTAGATAAGGGAGGGAGAAATTAAGACTGACAGAGACTGCCTGAGCAGATAAATCACTGTGGCATTCAAAACACATTAACCATTATTGGCAATGAAAGGAGCATATTCTTATTTAGCCTTCAAGAACAGCTTTATGTCGCTATGATACCATGAATGTTCTGACCTACAGGGTTGTTTTTATCAAATTTGTTCTTTCCAAATTCATGATGTACAGTGTGAGAAGCTGAAAGAAAATCTCACTTCAAAAATTCTGTGGTATTCATTAATAACTAACTTAACTCTAAGAATGCTGGGTAATTTTCTAAAAAATAGATTTTTGTGTCATCTACTTTCCAAAACCTTAAATATCTGCATAATTTGAGGAAAAATGAGGAAAGATTCTCAGATAAGCGAACAGGTCAGATCGCAGGCCAGCTGCCAATTTACATGGCAGCTTGCCTGTATTCAACCTGTTTGCATATGCATAAAGTCTGTTCCAGAACTTTAAGGGTTAACAATGACAACAGTTACAAAATCTACTCGGTAATTGGGAAAAAACAAAAAACAAAAAACACCAAGTTAAACAACAGTTATTGTTAATGATCAAATGACAGAAGATGAAAACACTTTTTATTGGGGGTAATTTCTTTTACAAAGTTTATCATTCAGTAACTGGTTTTCTCTAATACATCCAAATGTTGGAATAGTTTCTACCTTTTTGGTGCAGAAGGGTTAAAAACCACTGAGGCACACTGAGAAAGTGCTCATAGTTAGCAATTTCTCTTTGCATAAAAATTATTTCTATCTAGCATCACAAAAAAATATGGCATCAGGATAGCTTAACCCATTCCTCCGTATGTGAATTACGTCTTCATTTAAATTGTTAGTAATAGCAATAAATATAATAAATATAAATTTTCTACATGATATATGTAATAAAGGAATAATTGTTCATCATCAGTAATAAGTCCTTTCTCTAGAAAGGTCTCATTCGTCTATGGCATCACATGCAGTAAATTAAGGTCTCATATTGCAGTAAGGTTAAAAGGTGCTTGTTCACAAATGTGAGGAAATTTGGATGTTGAAAATCAATTTCTTTTAAACTGCACAACCACGGTATTGTAATATGATACACACACTGAAGAATAGTCATTGAAAGTAAAATAAAATAGTTTTTGATTCTTAAAATGTGTTTATACATTGAATTAACATGTATTTTAATCCAAAAGCATGACATTGCTTTTGAGATCCACTGCATATAAACTGTACATACTTAGATAAACTGACACTTCCTGACTAAACTGTGCTTTCAATAGCTACTTTAAGTCGTACCAGTATATCAAACAACAGTACAAAAACTGTATTGTTTAGGGGACATTTTATTTTGACTTTCAAAGTTTCTCCTCTGTGAACAAGCTGCTCTAAGGCAGAGCAGACTTTATGAAGGAGACAAATGCATATATGGTGAGGGTATGTCATCCTTTTTCAAAGGACATATTAGAAATTTAGAAAGAGAAGTCAACCATTTTGAAAACTGAGATACACTTTGAAGCTGGGTATGCTGTTTCTTACTATTTGTTAGAGATTTATGGATTGCACGGCGCCTAGAGAATTAAAGAGACTATAGATGATGGAGTAGGCAGGAATACATAAATGTGTTTTTGTAATAATTTGTGATTTATCAACAAGGGCGGAAAAACTGTACTTTGGGCACAAAGCGATAATAAACAACACCCTGTAATGTCATTGCAAAGAAAATATTAGGTGCTGTAGTGTGAACTAACCTAAATTTAACCCTTATAGTGCAGGAACTGACTTCATGCTTATGCCAACAGATTAGACCCAGGCCAGCTGCCAAGTAAATTGGCGGCAATCCTGTGATCTATCCTGTTTGCTACTCTGAGTATCTTTCCTCATCAAAATTAAGCAGAAATTCAAGGTTTTGAAAAGCAGACGACACAAAAATCTATGTTTAGAAAATTACCAAAAATTGTAAGTGTTAAACCATCCAACTTATTAGATTTTCTTACAGATCAAAATTGAAAGTAACAGCAGACTAGGGCTATAAAGCCTAAAAATCTACCCTTCCTTCATGAATCTCAAAAAAAATTTTTTATCATAATGCTTCACTTGAGCTATTTCTCCTTTTGCCAAGGTGATTTTTACCGTTGAACTTAAAGAAAATTTCATATTAATTGTCTGACATCCATTACTTCAACTTGGATCAATTATGAAATCGCTGTATGAGGAAAGTTTTAATAGAAAAAAAGATGAGTTTATACTCTCCAATGCTACACCTTTGTTTGCATGATTTTCACCTGTCACTTAATGATTGATTGACAGTCAACATGAAATCAGTTAATGGACAATGTTCGTCCTTTTACCTCCTTAAGCCATCTCACCACCTTACAGAGCCTTGCTTTAACACATTTCCTCATGGAAGTTTGTGGCTGGTCTAAATTACATTTTACAGCAGACAGAAATTATATAGAAAGATAAAAGGAAATGTTTTAGGTATTGAGAAGAAACCACTGTAACACGAAGTAGAAATTGCAATCTAAAAATAGATTTTTGTGTTGTCTGCTTTCCGAAACATTAAATATCTGCTTAATTTTGTTGACGAAAGGTAATCAGAGTACCAACATGTTAGATCACAGGCCAGCCGCCAATTTACAGGCAAAGAAAAGACTAACCTCAACTTACTCTTGTTGTGTTGATAAGCCATTTCTAATGAATACCAACAATATAGAGTTCCAAAGAGGAACAAAGATGTTAGCGTGTGAAATACCCCCTGATCACAACCTGTTCAGGTTGTTTTGATGGATTGATACAGACAGGCCTGGAGTACCAATGGGGGGACAGAGAGTGAAGTGTTGCACCAACGCAATCATTCCAGCTGTCAACTACAAATCACCTTCAATTAGACATGTCACACTGAACACTCACTTTTTATTCAATCAACTGCTTTTTTCAGCTTCTTTTATTTCTTCTCTCTGTGTCCCCTTAGAGGATATTACCCTTTTGACCATTTATGTAATCCTGATTTACCATGCCTATTTCTATCTGCTTGTGCAATTTGTGCAACTTAAGCATAAGATTTAATAAACATATTGCGACAAAAAGATACGATTTGCACAATAGGAGCAGTTCTTTAACATTTAACCCTTTACCAAACACCAAATTTTCGACTGTCCCAAATTGGAACAGTTTGCAGACGACTTTTCAAAATGTGACGAAATTGAAAAATAATCTCCTGATAGGACAGAAAACATTGTGCGAAAAAGGAGACATTGTTCTTTAAGAGCATTTTCTCCTTTTCCCACAATGTTTTCTAAAGTCGTCAGCAATAAACTGGTTAAATGTTGTTATTGTTCGGTAAATAGTTAAGTGACAATTTACCAGTCAATGTTACAAATGTCACATAATTATACTAAAATTTCCTTTTTTGTATCAATGTCTTCTATTATTGCTTAGATGAGTACCTGTTGCATGAAGGAATGAGTTAACCTAGTTGCGGACCATAAAGTTATCTGTTTTTGTCCGTTACAACCATTTATGCAATTCTTTTAGACAGCTGCAGAAAAATCTTTTGTTATCCTTATATAGCAACAGTTTGTGAAGCCTCTTACATTTTTTGAGATCTTCAAGTAATTCTAATCTACATGTATTTTTCAGATGCTTGCTAACTGTTTTTTGTTTCTTCTTTTTTGTCCTTTTTTTCTTGGACTTCCACTTTTAATGTTTGCTCCATTAGAACTAATTTCAATGCTTCAGCAGGCAGATGATTCGGAAACATTGTGATATAATTAAGGTATTGACCATGACCGAATTGTTTTTTTTAAATCATAACAACTGTGAATTTCTTTGACTTGTATCAATAAATTAACCTTTTTTTCCCCAATATTGTCTGCTATCCTACCAAATCAGTTAAATATATTATTTGCATCACTTAAGATTGACCCTTTAACAAACACCAAATATTCGACTGTCCCAATTGAAACAGTTTGCAGACGACATTTCAAAATGTGATGAAATTGAAAAATAATCTTCTGATAGGGTAGAAAACATTGTGGGAAAATGACATATTAAGAGCATTTTCTATTTTCCCCACAATGTTTTGCAGAGTTGTCTGCAACAACCTGGTCAAATGTTGTTATTGTTTGGTAATCGGTTAAGAATGCGTGAAAAACCTAACATTTAAATCAGATATTATCTTTATAGGCTATGGTAATGAGACAATAATGATTACTTTTTTTATTATTAGTTACGTTTGAGGCAAAATAACATTTCAATATGGTAAAGCCTTAGTCCATCCAAAAAAAGTTTATGTAACTTTTTTACATCCTATCTTGTTTAACCCATTACCAAGTAATAGCAACATTTTACCAGTTTGTTGCAGATAACTCAGGAAAACATTGTGGGAAAGGAGGAAATTGCTCATTTCTCCTTTTCCCATAATGTTTTGTACTCTATCAGAAGGTTACTTTCAGATTTCATATCATTATGAAATGTCGTCTGCAAACTCTTTGAATTTGGGACAGTAAAAAATTTGGTGTTTGGTAATGGGTTAATAGATCTATATCAAAATCAGGAAACAGTTTTTCCATGTTACAAATAATATCTAGGTTTTTGGTATCTGCCTCAGATGACATTTGAAATAACTGAAGGTTTACAAACAATTAATAATCTTCCCGTACTAAAGGAAGTTCTTTTACCCATGTCCCTCTCATAGAAATTTGTAACAAACCAAAATGGAAAAGAACTGTAGCAGACGATATAAATGGCATGGCATAAGTAATAACTTGGACCATTGTCTGAGTCTTCTGCACTGCCTAGGATACATGTGCATAAACACATTAGTATTAAAAAGGGTTTAATTCTTTTGTTATTTCAGTTGCCAGCCCCTTTAATTTTTAAAACTCACAAAATCATCATTTTGTTTTTAGAGTTCTGGAACACGGAATTTTAAGACAAAGGAATTACTGTTCTTATCAAATTTTAATTAATTACGTATTCCATATTAATGCTATTATGTGCCGTTTGAGATTCATTGTTTGTTTATGATGTAGAGGACATTTATCCCACACATTCAAGGATGTGCCAATATGATATCTTACTCATATTCTATAGTTTGTCAACATTATTTGAACTCTACATTATTAAAGGATCAAGTTGCAATCCATCAGATATTTTAAACATGAGTATGAGTCAAAATAAATTAGTTGCTTAACATTCTTATTTTGAACGATGTTTGTACAGTTATCCCAAATCTCAATTCACAAATCTTAACCCATTACCAAACACCAAATGTTCATCTGATAGGGCAGAAAACATTGTGGGAAAAGGAGAAATTGCTCTTTAAGAGCAATTTCTCCCCCTCCTATAATGTTTTCCAGAGTCGTGTGCAACAAACTGGCCAAATGTCGTTACTGTTTAGTAATTGGTTTAAAGAGGACCCTCTCCTTTGCATAATCATTTTATAACAGCAATGGTAAAACAATGAAAAAGATTTTTTTTAAACTGAAACTGTCACCCCTACACAGGTTTTAAATGCTTGCTCATGATCTTTGTGAATGCTAATAAACAACAAATGGACATTCATGAACACAGAGCTTGTTCATGAAAATGAAGAATATGTCCAATCAAATCATGAATACATTCAAATGACAGTTGTTGGTTTATTGACACAAATCTGTTCTTTAACATATTTTTCAAGTTTCAAGGACATGTTCAGAAAAACATTCATGAACCTGTTTTTTGATATTTATGAATATGTTCTTGAAACTCAAGAACAAGTTCAAGAACAGATTTGTGTTCATGAACAAACAACTGTCGCTGATGAGTGTTCAAGAAATAGTTCATGAGTCCTTTAACCTGATTGCATAAGCATAAGGTCCATCCAAGCACTATATAGGAGTATTTAAATGGTCTATTCAAACACCTCCATAAACCATATTCTAGAAGTCGTTACCCCAATAGAAGAAATTATTTCTTTACAACAATTATTTCCCTGGTCACAATGTTTTCAAGCAAATATAGTAAAGAAAATTAACCTTCTATGATCATAATTTGTTACATGTAGGTTTGTTTAATTCAAGGGTTCAATGTTATACTTTAGTAGGTGATTTACAGTCTTGCATTTAACTCTGGACTCTAAAATACCTAATATGGGAATAAACAGTAGTTTGAATTCATTAGAGCTGTAAAGGTTTACAGCTCGGAAAAATGCACAAACTTGCAGATTTATCTCTGATAAATATCGTAACAGAGAGATCAATATCTCCATTTCACAGAATACTAGAAATAAAAAAAATAAAAAAAAAGACAAATTAATTAAAAATAAATGTTAAAAGGCTTACTAAATAATAAAATCCAAATTCCCTACCTTTTTACAACTCCAAAAACCCATGTCCTTTTGTCTTAATTAGTCTTCACCATGCTTTACAATTAATGTCCATTAATATTTCAAACTGTAACATGTAACCTTCTCTCGACTTTTTACATCAACTTCTCAGCAGTAAAACATACATTGCTACTGACTCATTTCATATAATAACACGAAAATGTCCCACAACTTACAATTATGATGTTTAAACTGTGATGTACTTTCTCTGCTTATCCTTAAAATGTATTATACCTGGTGAAAGTGGTATTTCTTCCTAATAATGTCCTGCTTTAAATTATAGAGATGTCAATTTGAATGTGAAGCAGTTTGAATTATCAAGTTGTCAGCTGAGGACGGACTCTTTTACAAGGCTAGTAGATTACACCTGGTCATAACCTGTCAATCAATGTTAAATCACTATCGCTAATGTCACATGACAGCCAGACAAGGGGGAGAGGGCACCTGCCCACTTTGACCCGTTCAGTCCTACTCAGTTATCCAAATTTGGGCTCAGATTGAGACAATCCTTACCCCATACATAATTTCTTGAATAAAGAATGATGAGACTTAACCCTTTCCCAAAGCACAAATTTTGTGGGAAAAGGAGAAATTGCTTGTTACGAGCAATTTCTCCCTTTCCATGTTTTTTAAAGTCATCTGCAACAAAGTAGTCAAATGTTGTTATTGTTTGGGAAAGGGTTAAACTTTAGATAAAGGACCTCTAGAAAAAAAGGCTATTAGTACAGTTAATAATATCATTTTGGACTTAAACTATTTTTCTCATTACCTTTATATACACAAAAGTAGCAGCAGATTTTATTAATAAGATAATTTTGGGTTTATTTTTGGTCTTTTGGTCAGTTCAACAAAAAAGTGTTTTCCTACTTCCTTTTCCTACTGTTGCTTTAAGATTTGAAGCTTCACAAATTTCATATAAAACAAGTAAAAACTTGCTTTAAATCTACAGCAAATGGGAAAGTGCTATAATCTACCAAAAAAAGACAGCAACTGGTATTGCCCAAGCATGTTAGTGCTTGGGAAGCATTTCAAATTGGAACAAAACTTGACTTTACTTAAAAATGACACCTTTCTTCATAAAACCTTGCTTTAATGTAATAGGTTAACCCTTCAAAGTGCTGGAACTGACCTCATACTTATGAAAACTGGAAAAATCCAGGCCAGCCGCCATGTAATTTGGCTTCTGGCTTGTGATTTAACCTGTTTGATACCCTGAGTATCTTTCCTCATCAAAATTAAGCAGATATCTAAGGCTTTGGAAAGCAGTTGACACAAAATTCTATTTTCAGAAAATTACCCAGCATGCTAAGTGTTAACAGACACACAATCAACTTAACTGGACATGCCTTAATATACCATGACTCTTCAGTAGTATTAAAAGTCATTCATCTGATATATATCTTGACTGAAGGTATAATAAAAAAAAATGTTATGTTAAATTCCACCTTCAACTACAAAAGTGGTTTATTTAAAAAAAAATGCTCACCAATTTTTATCAACCCTTTAACCCTTTACCAAACACCTAAGTTTCGACTGTCCCACACTGAAAGAGTTTGCAGATGAAATTTCAAAATGTGTAATAAAAAAAAATGTTATGTTAAATTCCACCTTCAACTACAAAAGTGGTTTATTTAAAAAAAAATGCTCACCAATTTTTATCAACCCTTTAATCCTTTACCAAACACCTAAGTTTCGAATGTCCCACACTGAAAGAGTTTGCAGATGAAATTTCAAAATGTGATAGAAATGGAAAATAATCTTTCAATAGGACAGAAACCATTGTGGCAAAAGGAAAAAATACTCATTAAGAGCAATTTCTCCTTTTCCCACAGTGTTTTCTAGAGTGGTCTGCAAGAGAGTGTTCTGCAAGAAAGTGGTTAAAGGTCATTATTGTTTGGTAATTGGTTAATCCAACACACTTATTAAACATTATCAATATTGCTGTAGATAAACTTTAAAATCCACAATGACAATATGTGAGAAAGCTTGTAAAAATCATCATGATCAGCTCTTTCAAATTCTTTTCATATAGTAGGATATCTTTGAATTAAATAGTAAATTGTATCAAAATACACTCAATCTTGAAAATAAAGTTGTAAAATAAAATTTGTTAAATGCAGTTTTGCTGAAGTCATCAATGGCTTTACTTAATATTTCTATTCAGGTTTCATGTTCAAGTATTGGCCTGATGATAGTGATGTTGACAGAAATTTACCGGATAGTAGAACAATAAGTGATAAAATGAGTAGAGCTATTTCTTTATGAGATACTTCTTGTTCTGTTATAACAGTTTCTTTTTTATCTACTGCATATCAACTTATTTCTTCATATACAAGTTTTCATATTCTTTGCTACAGTGATATGATCAAACTACATTGGAAACCTGCTATTAACCCTGTACCATTCACCATATTTCGACTGTCCCAGAATGGAGTTTGGAGACGACATTTCAAAATGTGATGAAATTGAAAAATAATCTTCTGATATGGCAGAAAACATTGTGGGAAAAGGAAAATTGCTCATCACAAGCAATTTTGCCTTTTCCCACAGTATTTTCAAGAGTCATCTGCAACAGACTGGCCAAATGTTTTTGTTTGGTAATGGGTTAACTGAAAATAGAAGAAGGGTTGATAAATCGTGGACAACTTACGAAAGGGTTAATCAAACTTGGAACACCCATTAGAATTTTAAAATATCATACTCATGAACATGATCATGACAATATATGACACATGGGAAGACGTCAACACTTTGTAATTACGATCACAATTTTCATCAGAAGAATGGCAGAAGATACTTAAATAGAACAAGAATTGCTAATACATGTAATGAGCAGTTTCTTTTAGTGTCGTCATAGTTTTAACTTTTAATAGATTTTAAATGGATTGTAAACCCATATGGCTTAAATATTCATTAAAAAGTTTATTGATCTTGATGAGACATTTTAATTCTTCTCCCACCATTTCTCAGTTTTGTCCATGTAGAAAGGCAGCCAGTAGCTTGAAGCACTTAATATCAGAATAAGACTTTTCTGACCAAATACTTTGTATGTCTGTATGGTGCTTTATGCTGTATCAACAATTTTTCAGTTATGTAAAGGCTTTCCTGGATCTACCAGTACTTAAGGCTAGGGCTCTGAAGTGACTTGTCAAAGGTTACATCCCCCCCAAAAAGAGGCGTTGGTGGGGCTCAAACCACTTGGCAATGCAGGACCCTCTAACCAAATTCGCATACAGCATATCATTTTTCATACTCTATTACATCTGTCAGCTAATGAGCAGTTTATCCATTAGTCCACATCAGTTTTTACCTTACATCATGCAGAAATGGTCATTTTGTCATCTCCTGAACTAGCTTACAATTTGGATTAGTAATACAGTCCCGTATGGAAGATTGGACTCAACCATGTCAGATAAACATACAGGTACAATCACAAACTGACAAGATGAGGGAAGCAATAAACGCATTAAATGTCAGCAGAACACCTTCTGTTGATCATTATTTTGATTCATATTAACATCTCATTTAAATAAAATATCATTCTGTCAAATTAGTCTGCAGCAGGCATTCAATTTCAATGTGTGTGTGTCTGGCAACAAGACTAGACAAAGCATTCCATTGTACGAGCATTTAACATCACATCAACAATATTTCAGTTATATTCTTATGAGTAACAGATGGATAAAAACCCATACTGTAGCATCTTTGTAAAACAGCAAGTCTACCTCAACAGTAGGATTACTACGGTTCCCCAGCACAAGACACGGTAGTAACATTACTTCTACCCCAACAGCACAAAAGATCGTCTTTGATAACCAGTGACCATTTTTCAGAATGATAGTACTTGCTAGTAGTGAGATTTCAACAATCTTTGTTGCAATGATAACAATATAACCTGGGGAAAGATAGTGACCAAGCTGAGGTTTTGAACATCTGAACATTCTAATCCATGCAAGATTTGTTAGTTACTAAGTTGTTGGGGCTGTAGTATATATATACAACATTCAATATCGGTGTTCATAAAATCTTTTATGCAAGAGTGGTGAATAAAGGTTTTATACCAAGATTTTGTTGATAACAATGAGACAAACAGAAACATTGCTCAGAATGAGCAATTTCTCTGTTTGTTGCATCGGTTTCTAATTCTGAGCAATTTCTCTGTTTGTTGCATTGATTTCTATGATTTTCTGCTGCAGGTGTTATAATAAATAAGTTATAAATGAAGTAATAGGTTAAAAGGACTGTGTATTCAAGTCCATGACTGAAGGCAATGGTGGCTGATAAAGATCTCGAAATTTGACAGAAAGTGAAAACGCTGTTTAGATAAAAACAATGATGGATGTCCTATTCAAAGGTGATAAAGTTTTTCAGTCATTTCCAACATATGCACTATGTCAAGAAATATAAAACTCCCTTTACATTTTTAAAATAAATTTGTTTATCACCAACTAGATTGAACCGAACCCCTTTTCTACAATTTTATTCATTTTTACCCATTCCCCTTATATGGGAATTGAAATGCAATTCCAAATTCAAACCAACAGCAGAAGGCAAATAATAACAAATTGTATTTTCTTTATAACATTGGATAAAATCCATTTTGACAAAAAAATAAACTTCTCATTAGGAGCAGTGTGTCCTCTAGTCACAGTAGGTCCTGTATTCAGCATCTACAGCAGATGCAAAAACGGCAGATATAATGGAGTAAGTAATCAACAAGCTTAAAGCAAAAGATATAAGACAACATTGTGAAAAAGGAAAAGTTCCTCATAAAGAGCAATTTTGCCTTTTATTGCCTTTGGTCACAATGGTATCTACTTTTTATAAGAAAGAAGACACTGTTTTTCCTACTTGATAACAATATAAGAAAGAAGACATTGTTTTTCCTACTTGATAACAATATAAGAAAGAAGACACTGTTTTTCCTACTTGATAACAATATAAGAAAGAAGACACTGTTTTTCCTTAACTTGATAACAATATAAGAAAGAAGACACTGTTTTTCCTACTTGATAACAATATAAGAAAGAAGACACTGTTTTTCCTACTTGATAACAATATAAGAAAGAAGACACTGTTTTTCCTTAACTTGATAACAATATAAGAAAGAAGACATTGTTTTTCCTACTTGATAACAATATAAGAAAGAAGACACTGTTTTTTCTACTTGATAACAATATAAGAAAGAAGACACTGTTTTTCCTACTTGATAACACTTGTCTTCTGCAGTTACTTTCAGTTTGAAAGTGGTCACAAAGTTCCATATTTTGTCATGGATCAAATTTTTTACAGCTATCATGTCTGAACCAATAATGGTCCATAAAAACATATTATTCTCAACTGACAAGAAAAACCTATTAAAGATATTCTTGTGGCAAAAGCAGAAATTGCTTGTAGAATGAAGGCCCCTTTTGTTAACATAATTTCTACCAAAGGTCCTTATGAAATGTGCATGAGATAATTGTAAGTTTAGGCTCCAGATCAATTTAGATCAATTTAAGAAGAAAAATATAGAAAATTACAATGACAAATTGTTAAATTTCATGCAAAACTTAGATTGTTACATTTCATATTGCAATAAAATTGCATATGTGAACAATATAAGCATCTTTGCAGAAGATGGAAATTTAAAACCTTTTGGTGAATAGTGAATGTCTTCATTATGAGCCATTCTGTTATCACCGTAATGGTTTCAATCTTTATTAATCAAGCATGCATCTAAACACCCACATATTTATCACATGAAAACTTAAAAATCAAAAGTTGTCAGCTGCAATTTCTAAGAACAGAGAAAGGTTTTATCTTATTTTCATCTTTTGGAGGGAAAACAGATGAGAGACCCAAAGGCTAAACAATTAAACAAACTTTAACATATGTAGATGATGAAGATAATTTTCACATGACATCTTTTAATTAGCTTTACTAAGAATGTTCTGAATTTTTCAAATTTCATCAGAATTGTCACATATCAAAAAGGAATTTAACAATTGTGACGAGAAAATGAAAATATTGTCATAGGTCATAATGAAGAGCTTGACAATTTCAGGATTCTATGAATAGGTATTTCTACCGAAATGGACAGAGCTTTATGGTTTTATAGTCTTAATAATCAACTTTAAAGTTATCATAAATAATTTTGAATACTCATCAATCATTCAAACATTTCTTTTTGAAATACTTTTTGGCATTTTGGCCCAAACATCTTTCTAACATTGTCAAGATCTATATAGCTTCTATCCTATCAAAGGAAATCCCCCAATTCTATTTTCTTTTCTTTTTTTTGAAATTGTAATCTGCCAACACAGTTGTAGACACCTCAGAAAAATTCCTCCGAAATACCTGACTGGACAAATCTGCAGCAGAAGCTGTTGAACGCAAATGTAGTTTTGATGCAATTTTCTCTCTGTCTTCTATTGCATTTCATATGGGGCAATTGGTTGTCAGATAAGTTATTGATGTTCATTTACTTTTGTTTTTGAATATAAGCAAAATTCCTTTTAAACACGATTTCTCCTTTGAAACAGTACTTTCTACACTTCAGAAAGATACAAAACATTCTGTTCAAAATTACTTCAATTGTTGTCCAACAATCCAAACAATTGGGACATTCTAAAAATCATTAAACTTCATTACCTTTGAATATTCCAAGTTCATTATTTGATAAACTTTGTAACCTTAGATACCGTAAAACAAGACTTCCAACCATCATGACTGTATTATTCCTTTATTAACATACAAATAAATGTTTTGTTTCATCATCTAATATATTTGTAGGTTTGAAAGAGAAAACATAAATAAACAAATAAAATTTGGGTTAACATGATATATGCCATGCACTGAAATAGTTCTGACTATTAGTCATCTGTTTCAACTCCTACAAAAAGAATGAGGTGTCATTCATGAACTAATTAACATAGCACTTTTGGCATTCTAGTCAGAAAAGAATTTTATGAACAAAAAATAAAATTATCATAATATTCATTCGCCATTCATTTGAAGGCATCACTACAAAGACAATGAGACACGTAGCTATAAAATGTGCACCAAGAATGAAGATTGTGTTTGTTTATGTTATAAGGTTTTAATCCTTTCCCAAACAATAACTACATTTGACCACTTTGTTGCAGACGACTTTAGAAAACATTATGGGATAAGGAGAAATTGCTTGTAATGAGCAACTTCTCCTTTTCCCACAATGTTTTCTGCCATATAAGAAGATTATTTTTCGATTTTATCACATTTTGAAATGTCGTCTGCAAACTCTTTCAATTTGGGACAGTCAAAAAAATTTTGTTTAGGAAAGGGTTAACATGTCATCAATTGTTTTTCAATTATATTGTAATGCATGGCTCATTACAGAAGTACAAGAAGACCTTTTATTCAATTGCCCATGAAGGGCAATGCAAGATGGGTAGAAGCTTCTGCACTCATAGACTGGGAACCTGTCTCTCATCTATCGTATATAGATACCAGTACGGTACAAATCTACCAGTAGGCAAAAATCTGGCCGGTAGCAGAAGGAAGGAAAACAGCAGCATTCTGTCCATAAAGATGAAAGTTTGCTGATTCAAATGTACGGTTGGCCGTGATAGGATTTTACCTTTATTGAAATATTTGTCAAAATGTTTTGAAATTTAAATGCTGACAAACATTTGATACAAATCAATGGATAATAAAAGTCTGATAACAGAATGTCTGCTTCGGAAGTCGAAAAGCAATGATTCAGGGGAAACAACCATGTCCTTGTTGTTGCAGTATTTTGGAACATTGCATTCTTGCCAATCAAACCTCTCAGAATTTGTCTGCTGCCCATTGTCTATCTTGTGGAACATAATGGAACCAATAGACAGTGGGGAACCAGTTCTCTTCACTCAGAAAGCCATTTAAGTTCATGAAAACTACCCCTAACATGATTTCATTCTTAATACATTTACCACAAGAGGACAACCAAGGCCCCTCATAGTATGTAGTATGCTTTAGGTTAGAAAGTCAGGCCTAGTCATACCAACAACTAAGAGCTCAATGGTAGTAATGGCTTCAATCCATAGCTCTCTCAGCAATGGCAATAGCATTTCAAAACCAAAAGGAAAAGCCAATTCTGTGGGAAAAGGATTGTACTAATTTTCATCTAAGGGAAAACCGCAATACAATGTTACATTGTTGAAAGTCGCACTGTACCACAAGCAATGGAATAAGAGTATTCAAAGTCTTTTCTATTATTGAAAGTTTGATTTATATGTGCAAAAATCAACAGTTTGCTTTAGCCCATAACCTTCCATAGGACTTTGTGGAAAAACAAAATTTGTAAGTATATGTTCTAGCTGTTTGTTAACTGTAATTAGCAGTATGCATTATCAAGCCAAACATTCTTTATCATTTTGGGTAGAGACGTTTCGGGAAAAGCAGCCATTTGGTGTGAAGATGAATTGCTGGTTTTGTCACATCCATTTTGTGGGCGTCTACTTCAAATGCATTAAAATGAATTTTTAAAATGAATTACATGACCGAAATTGTATGACAAAATTGTACAGGAGGTCAATTTATAATCTTTGTTTTAGAATCAATCATGGCCAATTAACTAACTCAAGCAAAATAAAAACACAAACAACAGCTACTTACATAAAACTATTCAGAGAATGTGTTACATATAACAAATGTGAAAATAGGGCCATTAATATCACCTGTATATAAATGGCCGGTGTTGTGAAGTCATGAAGAGTTTGAATAATCCTGGCTCCTGACAAACAGACATATATTACATATCAAGGGTTCAATGCAAGACTATAGTAAGTGCTTCATATTTGTGAAGCACTTACTTTAATCTTGCATCAAACCCTTGATATATGACTTAAACCATTTCAATCCTATTTTTGTTTTTTACAATAAAAGCAGACAACTAAATACACAATTGTTACAAAAGTAGAAATCCTCTTATGGCTCTAACTGCTTTCCCACGTTAAGCCATACACTACAATGATTGGAAATGGGTCAGTAATTGAATGAAATTGGTTTTGAAGATTAGGTGAAGCACATTTCAAACAATATGTGACCTACAAATTTAGACATATAGACATTATTGTAAAAATGGCAGTTCAACCAAGTTCAATACCCAGAGGAATACAAGCCTGGCTGAGTGCTATTGGGTCCCCAACGGTTCAAATACGAGGTGTTTTCCCATTTCTAATGTGGGTACTTATTTGAATTGCCTCCTCCATACAATTCAAATGAGCAGACTTTGATTTGGTTTATCTAATTGTTCCAGAGACAATGCATGTAAAAATGTCCGATAAGCACATTTATCTGCAGCTCTGTTACAGGAGTCTGGTCTCAGAGACTGTCTTGTGTATGTCCCAGTCACACATAGACAAATGACCAGTGTACAAAGCATCCCATTAACACAATATGATTTGTCTTCTGACGTTAATCACTTGCTTGTCATCCCTGACACCGACTAATGTAATGGGTGACAGCCACAATGTTGTAAATTAGCACTAAACATGAGACTCACCATCACCTTCTTCCATTACAACACACAACAGGTAACCATAGCAATTTGGAGGGACGCCATTTTGTTAGTATTTTTGCCAGTTTCAACAATTTTTCAGTTTTATTGGCATACCACCATTTTCTTGTCACCAAACTGATATTTCCAGTTGTAATGTTGTCCATATTACCCAGTGTACCATGGATTGCAATGTCTTTGGTCTTCAGTATGAACTGGCCATGTAATGATCTAATAACCTTTCAAATATAAGGTGGTCAATCTAATTCCATGCAAACGCAGGATTGCTAAGGATTTGAGACTTTAGAACAAGACTTTAAATGCTCAATGATCCAGCAGCAGAATATAAATCAAAAACTTAAATATCGGCTTAATTTTGATGAGAAAAGATACTCAGAGTAGTAAACAGGTTAGATTACAGGCCAGCCGCCTAATTACTTTGCGGCTGGCCTCTGCTCTAACCTGTTTGCATAAAAATGAAGTCGGTTCCAGCACTATAAGGGATAATCTTACAATAGATATATAATATCATGTTCTCTCCACATTATTTCCAAAAATTACATTAAGCTCTAACACATCAGACTCATTAATCAATGTGTTAGTAATCAGTCAGGGTTTATCAGATTAAACACAAAACATATGGCACTAGTGACCTTGACCTTTCAATTAATTTAAGAAATTATCAGGGTACTGTTTTACTAAACAACTAGGGGAGAACATTTGCATCCTAAATAAAAGTAGGACTTTGTAATATGACACATCATTGGAAGCCTCTTCAAAAAGAGATGATTGCAATGATGTGTTACTTTGCAATATTGCTTGTCTAAAAATCAAAATAGAGGAAATATGACTTTGAGACAGTCTAAATTGAAATTATTATGTAGCAGGTGATAAAAATTAGTATGAAAACATTCATTTCCTTAAAGCCATACTTGCGCTCATTTACGCTTAATTGTGAAAGTTTTAGAGTAATTAAAAAATAATTTAAAAGTATTTTAAAATTCCTGTTACAGAGGAATTGAGGCTGTTACATGTTCGCATGGTGCTTTTAAAAGAGTATATAATATAAGAATTGTTTACAATTAGCGATAAGACAAGGTCAGCCGAGAAACATTGGGAACCAATAAAACCCAAGATATTCTCCATTTTAAATATCCATGTTGTTAATATTGGATAAATGACAGTATTCCATGTGTTTCACATGATTTTTCTAACAGTGTGATCACCAATCTGACATTAATCCGAGCACTCCTTGCTATTTAAGATGCTATTTGAATGTAAACAACAAAGGTAAATTGGTGGGCACCAAATTTGTGAAAATAGCACTTTGAAAAATAGATAATAAAAAAGTGCAAGCCTTATATTGTTATGATCCTGTGATTTTTCGCTATGTTTCAACATATTCTAGCATAGTTTAGAACTCATATTACCCAGTTTTGCATTTGCGCTAGTATGCTTTTAAAAAATCATTGTGACTATAGGATGAAGTTCTAAGTTGATGTGCAGCAGACATGGTAAAGTAATGTAAAGTAAGGGGTTGATAAAAACTAAAACCAATCTCTTTCTGATCAATAATAATCCATACAAAGATGTAACTATGTGCTGACTACTCTTTTGTTTTCAAAATGGTTTTCCTGATAAGAAAATGCATGTTAGTTTCAAACTCCTAAGGATTGAAGTATTTGCATATAAATCATTTCCATAGACATTCATTTGAAAACAAATTGAAACTCATATGAAAAGAAAAGAATCCATGCCATAAGTATTATGGTATTATAGTATTAATATTGGTCCTTCTATTATTATAAGCATTGTGTAACGAATCATCTCAAAAACTCTTGATCAATTTTCAAACTCCAAATTACCAAAACCCTAGTTTTAAAAGGTACAGCCATAGCTTTAAGGCTTAGTAGATAAACCAAGATCAAGCAGAATCCAGTTAGAACCTTTACAAGAAAATGATTTAAAACTGATCAGAAATAGGGACAGGCATCCAATTAACACCAAAAAGTCCATTATTCTTTGTAAATTAATGTCTTCTAAATGTTTTAATTTAAAGAGTTTTCCTTCAGGCAGTAATTTATCTCCTTGGTAGCATTATGTACTTGGAATACAATATGAGCCCAGGGCAAATTACCCAATCACCACATTTGGGCAGAGTCTAAGCTGACAGCATTGCAGACCATTATTGGATGATTATTGTGAGACTAAAGTAACTAACCAAATTTACTAAAGGACTACCTAAAGTCTTGAACTAAGCTGTTAACTTGGAAATAAGATCAAATGGCATTTAAAAAATGAGCTGACAAAGAGAAAATCAATGAAAACCCAAATGACATAATATTGTCTTTGAAAATCACTTCCTCTTTGTTCAGGTGTAATGAAAACAGCATTGGGAAATACCAAACATGCTTAATGTTGAGTGTACTGATAAACATCAATATGGTGTCAAGCTGCTTAATTAGCCCTTATAGTGCTGGAATATGCCTCATGCTAATGCAAACAGGTTAGGTCCAGGCAGCCGCCATGTAAATTGGTGGCTGGCCTGTGATCTAACCTGTTTGCTATTCTGAGTTTCTTTCCTCATCAAAACTAAACAGATATCTAAGGTTTTTGAAAGCAGACAACACAAAAGTCTATTTTTAGAAAATTACCAACCAGTCTTAGGGTTACTAAACTAAAACATCTTCAAAGTTAAAATGTTTGTTAAACAAGACATCAATCCATTAACAGACTGTCATGGCTATAAAGGCTACAACTCCAGGGAAATTATATCACTCAATTCCTGATTTAAAAGGAATATAAGGTCAAGTTTAAAGACTTACCTTCAGTTTGACCTTCGCCTTCTGTTTGACCCTGACCTGGAAAAGAAAATAAAATCCAACAATAAAAACAATTTTGTTAAGCAATTATGTAAGCTATTTTTGATAAGTGGCTAAATCTTCTTGCTTCGAATTCTCTAAGACTTAAAGTTCACAATTTTTAAAACCTAGCAATACCATTGTGACAAAAGGATTAATTCTTCATTCAAAGTAATTTATCCTTTTGTGAAAGAGTTTTCTAAAAAGGTGTGCAGTAGGGTACCGTATCACTAAACATTCAATGTTGGATGTGTGTAGGTTCAAAACAATGCTCTCTCTTACTTCAATATAGGATGAAGCAATATTACAAAGTAACACATCATTGGAATCATCGCTCCAAGACGCTTTCCAATGACATGTCATACACTGTATTGCAATTTTGTAATTTAATCAAATACTATCCATGTTTATCAGTTTTGACTAACACAAATATTTTCCTTAAGTTGTTTAGTAAAATGGTAGCATGATGTGTAAAAAATGAGTTACGATGTAGTAAACTAGGTTAACTAGCTATAGGTAAAAATGGGTTTTATGGAGTAAACTAGGTTAACTAGCTATAGGTAAAAATGAGTTACGATGTAGTAAACTAGGTTAACTAGCTATAGGTAAAAATGGATTTTATGGGGTAATGGGATAACTAGCCATACCAGTAGATGAAATATTAGAGCAAGCAAAAACAAACAACAATTATTTCAATTATTGCAAAAGACATATTTATTTATGCCAGACGTGGATGGTGTATTGCTATTCAGATTTATATGTGTGTCATAAAAAGTAATTACTTGATAAATGGAAAACCTCCATGATTCATCTTCAACAAACCATTTCTTCAGGGAATAACCCTTTTACTGAATAAGTGCAACCCATGACCCTAACACAAAATAATGTCATCTGTCCTTTATGAAAAAGACAACAAATGTAAGTTATTGAGAATGTAATGAACATTTCGTGACAATATTTTATGAGTTAGAGAAGATACTATGCTCTATAAAACATCTTGTTAGAATTAACCCTTTCCCAAACAATAACAACATTTGACCACTTTGTTGCAAACCACTTTAGAAAGCATTGTGGGAAAAGTAAAAATTGCTCTTAACGAGCAATTTTTCCTTTTCCCACAATGAATTCTGCTCTATCAGAAGATTATTTTCCAATTTCATCACAATTTGAAATGTCGTATGCAAACTCTTTCAATTTGGGACAGTCGAAAATTTGGTGTTTGGTAAAGGGTTTGTCTATGTTTGGTATGTCTATGGAATCATTTATAAGATTCTTAATCATATGTCTATGGAATCATTTATAAGATTCTTGATCATATGTCTATGGAATCATTTATAAGATTCTTAATCATATGTCTATGGAATCATTTATAAGATTCTTGATCATATGTCTATGGAATCATTTATAAGATACTTAATCATATGTCTATGGAATCATTTATAAGATTCTTAATCATATGTCTATGGAATCATTTATAAGATTATTGATCATATGTCTATGGAATCATTTATAAGATTCTTAATCATATGTCTATGGAATCATTTATAAGATTCTTGATCTTATGTCTATGGAATCATTAATAAGATTCTTAATCTTATGTCTATGGAATCATTTATAAGATTCTTAATCATATGTCTATGGAATCATTAATAAGATTCTTAATCTTATGTCTATGGAATCATTTATAAGATTATTGATCATATGTCTATGGAATCATTTATAAGATTCTTAATCATATGTCTATGGAATCATTTATAAGATTCTTAATCATATGTCTATGGAATCATTTATAAGATTCTTGATCATATGTCTATGGAATCATTTATAAGATTCTTAATCATATGTCTATGGAATCATTTATAAGATTCTTGATCTTATGTCTATGGAATCATTAATAAGATTCTTAATCATATGTATATGGAATCCTTTATAAGATTCTTGATCAAATGTCAATTGAATCATTTATAAGATTCTTGCTCATATGTCTATGGAATCATTTATAAGATTCTTAATCATATGTCTATGGAATCATTTATAAGATTCTTGATCATATGTCTATGGAATCATTTATAAGATTCTTAATCATATGTCTATGGAATCATTTATAAGATTCTTGATCATATGTCTATGGAATCATTTATAAGATTCTTAATCATATGTCTATGGAATCATTTATAAGATTCTTAATCATATGTCTATGGAATCATTTATAAGATTCTTGATCATATGTCTATGGAATCATTTATAAGATTCTTAATCATATGTCTATGGAATCATTAATAAGGTTCTTAATCATATGTCTATGGAATCATTTATAAGATTCTTGATCTTATGTCTATTGAATCATTAATAAGATTCTTAATCATATGTATATGGAATCCTTTATAAGATTCTTGATCATATGTCAATTGAATCATCTATTAGATTCTTGCTCATAGAAATATAGAATCATCTTTTAGATTCTTGACAATATGAATATAGAATCATTTATTAGATTCTTGACAATATGAATATGGAATCATTTATTAGATTCTTGACAATATGAATATGGAATCATTTATTAGATTCTTGACAAAATGAATATGGAATAATGTATAAGATTCTTGACCATATGGATATGGAACCATTTATTAGATTCTTGAAAATGTGAATATGGAATCATCTTTTCAATACTTGACAATATGAATATGGAACCATTTCTTAGAATCTTGACAGTATACATAAATGGAATTAATAATTAGGTTCTTGACAATATAAATATATATAACCAATTATTAATTCTTGACCATATGAATATGGAATTATCTTTTAGATCCACAATCCATGCCAGCTGACCATCAATTCGTACACAATAATCAGCAATATCTCCTGTAGAAGATAATACTGCAACATAATAAACAATTTACATATTTGTCACAGTGGGGTCCAAACTGAAAGCAACAGCAGACAACAACAAATTAGCTTGACAAAAATTCACTTTTTTAATGATACACTGTATTTGGTGAAACAATTAATGCAAATGGATAAATTGCACATGATGAGCAATTCATCCCTTTCATCACAGCAGTTTCTCATGTTCCTTGAAGCAGATGTGGAGAATAAAGGTAGCATTGAGTGATGGGTTAAGACCCTCTTATTTTAGACGGGTCTAAACAATGATGAATAGAGTATAAAGGGCTAAGTGATGATAATGAATTCTTTCTGTCCATTTGATACATGGTTCTAGGGCATGTATCCCAGTCATGAGTTATGGTTGAAACTGGGAATACATGTCAATTTCCGCCTGACATTTCACATTAGTCAACAATTATGGAGGTTTTTCAGCTAAATTCCCCGAAAACACCAGGCCAGGTAATGTAGCAGAAGAGATCCATTGGAAGTCATTCCCCATCCTTTTGTCGTTTTTTTTTCTGACATTGAATCTCCCAAAATTAAGAATGTCTTCACTTATCCCTTAGAATGCTGGATAATTTTCAAAAAATAGATTTCTGTGTCATCTGGTTTCCAAAACCTAAAATATCTGCTTAATTATATTGAAGAAAGATACTCAGAGTAGCAAACAGGTTAGATCACAGACCAGCCGCCAATTTACTTGGTGGCTGGCCTGTGTTCCAACCTGTTTGCATATGCATTAAGTCAGTTCCATCACTATAAGGGTAAATTCCCTGACATATGGTCCTTTTATCAGTGTCATTGGACACAATTGAATGATGCAGCAGAAAACAATAATGAAGCATGAAACTCCACATTCATTGTGATATCACATATAAACATCTGTAACAAAACATGAAATTGCTCATTACATTCAACTATACATGCAAGTAAACAGAATTTTAATGGGTGAAGAAGAACTATAGGTATGACATGTTTTATCAATGATTAGTTCTGTACTTTCTTTTAACCTTGCGAAAAATCATTACTGATTAGTGTGTTGACATTTAGATATATGATGGCAAAAGATCTTTTTTCTTAAATGGCTTAATCAGCTTTGGCTACTATTCCTACTATTCAATTAATTCTATTTTAACCCTTATAGTGCTGGAACCGACTTCATACTTATATGCAAACTTGTTAGACCCAGGCCAGTCACCAAGTAAATTGGCGGCTGGTCTGTGATCCAACCTGTTTTCTACTCTGAGTATCTTTCCTAATTAAAATTAGGCAGACATTTAAGGTTTTTGAAAGCAGATGGCATAAAATTCCATTTTTAAGAAAATTACTTAGCATTCTAAGGGTAAAAGTACAGTCAAACTTGTGTTAAGAGGCCAGCCTATGGGACAGAGTAAATTGGCTGTTTAAGACAGGTTGGCTGCCTAACATAAATTGATTTACGCTATAAAACTAACAATGGGACTTTCTGTATTGGCTGTTTAAGACAGGTTGGCTGCTAAAAAGGGTGGCTGCTTAACACAAGTTAGACTGTATCAAGTCATTCGATACGATCTGATTGGAGTTTTAAGCCATGTTATGAGTATTTTATTTATATGCTCAATATACCTACTCATGATTCCAGTACATGTATATTGTCTCTGGTTATTACAATATCGGGCCTAACCGGTTTAATGATTAAGGTAGTAAACTTGAGATCACAATGACCCTCTCTATTAAGGTTCAATTCTTGGAAACTCTGGATTTGTGTAAGAAGTAGTCTCCGAACCCTTGCAGGCAGTTAGGTATGGGGCTGAACTGGTTCCCAACCCTTGCAGGCAGTAAGGTATGGGGCTAAACTGGTTCCCAACCCTTGCAGACAGTTAGGTATGTGGCTAAACTGGTCCCCCAACCCTTGCAGGCAGTAAGGTATGGGGCTAAACTGGTTCCCAACCCTTGCAGGTAGTTAGGTATGGGGCTAAACTGGTCTCCCAACCCTTGCAGGCAGTTAAGTATAGGGCTAAACTGGTCTCCCAACTGCCTTTATTCCACAAGACAGACAATGGGTGGCCTATCAATTCTGAGCGATTTGATTAGTTAGAATGCAACATTCCATAATATGACGACGAAAACAACAAGCAACATACACCGTTGTTTCCCCTAAGTAATGATTTTGCACAAATAAAAGCAGACAGCCATTCATCAGGATTTGATTTATTTACTGCTTTGTATCAAGAGTTTTGTCAAAACTTCCATTCCGAAAAGTTTTGACAAATATTTATATAAAGGATACTTCTTCTCATGACAAGTTTGAATGCGACAGATGAGAGACCGGTTCCCAGTCTAATTTTGGGCATTCCTTCATCATTGATGAGTTGGCCATCACAATATAACTGAAAGATTAACATGATGTAAGATCCGAATCAAACTGATGTTACATCATAACTTTGAATACTTTTAATTATAAATTTTTATTGAAGCCTACTACATGCTAAGGGTTAAATAACTGTCTGGGGGTATTTAAGGTCATACCAAAGACCACAAAAACAATACAGTGGTTCAGTGCAAAACTATAGTAAGTACATCACGTATGTGAAGAACTTACTATGGTTTTGCATTGAACCCTTGAATAGTAACAATGCCTTCCTTGCTTTGCACTCTGGTTTAGAGGAAAAACCTGGTGATTTGTGAAGGACTTACTATAGTTTTGCATTGAACCCTTGAATAGTAACAATGCCTTCCTTGCTTGGCACTCTGGTTTAGAGGAAAACCTGGTGATTTGTGAAGGACTTACTATGGTTTTGCATTGAACCCTTGATTAGTAACAATGCTTTCCTTGCTTGGCACTCTGGTTTAGAGGAAAACCTGGTGAATTGTGAAGGACTTACTATAGTTTTGCATTGAACCCTTGAATAGTAACAATGCCTTCCTTGCTTGGCACTCTGGTTTAGAGAAAAAACCTGGTGATTTGTGAAGGACTTACTATAGTTTTGCATTGAACCCTTGAATAGTAACAATGCCTTCCTTGCTTGGCACTCTGGTTTAGAGGAAAACCTGGTGATTAGACAGATGACAAACATGTTCAACGAAAAACATAAGGAGTGGTACATGTACTGGTTTGTATCCCAAACATAGAGTATGATTTGTTATTTCAACAACTGTACCATCATATTACTACTTTTCTAGAATTCACCAGTGCTTGCTAATATCTTATAAGTTCTCTGGAGTGGCTTTTGCATCATTGTATGCAATGATGTGACTGTGAAACATTTTGCTTAACCCTTTACCAAACGCAAAAATTATGACTGTCCCAAATTGAAAGAGTTTGCAGACAACATTTCAAAATGTGATGAAATTGGAAAGTAATGTTATGATAGTGGGGAAAACCTTGTGGGAAAAGGAGGAATTGCTTGTTGAGCAATTTCTCCTTTTCCCACAATGTTTTCCAGAGTTGTTTGCAACAAAGTGGTCAAATGTCGTTATTGTTTGGTAATGGGTTAAACTGGTGTTCAAACATTCTTCTTAAGACCCCTGGTAATATAATTGCATGTCTGTGACATTAATAAATGATCTTTGATATCATGCAGTTTTCTGAAATGATCTTAGTGTAAATGAGCTTCAACAAACAAATGCTTAACCCTTTCCCAAACAACAGATTTCCGACTGTCCCAAATTGAAAGAGTTTGCAGCTGACATTTCAAAATGTGACGAAATTGGAAAAAAATCTTCTGAAAGGCCAGAAAACATTGCGGGAGAAGGAAAAATTGCTCGTGACGAGCAATTTCTCCTTTTCCCACAATGTTTTCTAAAGTCGTCTGCAACAAAGTGGTCAAATGTCGTTACTGTTTGGGAAAGGGGTTATCCTTTACAAAATAGTCCCTAGGTCTTAACTATCTGATGCAGAACCTCAGGAAGATATTTTGCTCATTTGAGTTATAATCTTAATTGAACCAATCATTCAAGAATTGTTCAACATGCAGTAAAACCCTTATTTTTATATCATGCTTATTTACAGTGAGTTTCAGGATCAGCCAACAATAGGTTGCCCAGGGGTCGTACTTTTTAAGTATCATGTATTCACCCTTTTCCCCGGATTACATGTTTTTATTGATCCAAATTGAAAGGAAAAGCAGATGACAACAATTTACAAAGAAAAAAACCCACCAATTTCTATGCAATTGGATAGATATCAATGCGACAAAACGATATATTGCTCATAAGGAGCAGTTTACACTTTCATCACAGTGGTTTCCACAGTCTTCAGTTGCACACATTGCAAAGTGAGGTACTGTATGAAGTATGGGGACCATTATATTTTCTGTTGTTAACAATATCAGCAATATGTGCACAAAAAGGGAATGCTAAGTCAGTGTATAACAAAAGGTACCATAGACAACAGTAGGTATTTACATACATATAGATTATGCCAGAGTTTATAGAAGTCAGACCTTCTTAACTCAGGCTAAAACATATGTATAAATGGTCCTGACCAGATAAATTCTTAATTTGATCAATGATTGGCTAATCAGAACACAGAAACATTGACTGATTCAAACATTGACAAAGAGAAGAATGTCCATCAATGGCTACTACTAGTATACTTTCCCTCAAAAATACACCTTTTATTGCACTAATGATATAAATCACTCTGACAAAAGGGATATCGCTTTCACATCAGACAAAAATGAAATCAATATTTGTATCAATTTAAAGAATTGTGAATTTGTTCTATGATTTCTTCATGAGTCAAAATGTGTTTTCAAACCAGCAAAGATTTGTTTTCTACAGTAAGAATCCTGAAATCGAGGGTTCGGCGCACAACTATAGCAAGTGCTTCATATTTGTGAAGCACTTGCTATAGTCTTGCGTTGAACCCTTGAAATACTCATAATTTTTATTTTACTTGTTCAAAATGATTTTCCCTAAGTATCAGAGAAACTGTTACTCACAGTTCATTAATGAAGCATCAAATCCAGACCTATCATGGGAACCAGCCCTGTGAATACATAGCAGACAGTAGTCTCCTGGCCACACCAATACCTATCCATCAACCCATCACAGCCGATACAATAACTTTCAACTTACCACCAATACATTCAATAACCAAACATACAGAAAACACATCAATTGTGCCAAGAACTGTAGGATACTGTTGGATACGGTTAACCAGAAAATACACTGCTTCCATAAAGTCTGTTTACTTCATACATCATTTGAATGTGTCTTTTGGAATCTGCAGTCATTAACAGTAAGAAACCAATGGGATAAAAGGAGAAAATACACATGCCAGGCATTATGATCTTTCAAGTTTGTGTGACATTTTAAGAAGTCATTGGAAGACTGCAGTAAGACTATCATTAGCATACGACTTTGCGATGCAAAAATTTAATGACAATGTTTCATCGTATGAATGTTTCCAATAGGCTAACAGGTACTCATTCTTCTGATGCTTGCATCATCAAAATATTGAGGACAATTAGATAGTATCATGTTATATATATCACAACTTGTACCAAGCCATTGAAATGAGGGAGGGTGGGGGTGGGGGGGTGGGGGGTGGCGGGTGTTCTCCAATTTGTCAGACAGACCAAGTATTTGACAAGATCAGTGCAAAGCAAAGAGAATTGTAACAAGAGAATTAACACTTTTAAGTGACTAGCCTTGGTTGGTCAGCTGAATATTGTTGGAAAAGGAAATGTTGCTTTTTAAGAGCAGCATTTTTTTTAAGTAAATACTACGAAAATTTTAGTATAACCTATGCGAAAGGCATCTTCCAATTCCGGTATGATTTTATCATACAAAATGCAGTTGGAATCATAAAATTATTTTGGAGTTTATAATTATTTGTCACAATGACTTTGAAGTATACATGTCAATGATGTTTCTAGGGTTATATTAGGAGTTTAGATACATTAATAACTATCTTGAATAGGAAGCAGATGAATTGCTACACTTCCAGCAAATGTCTACTTTCTTGTATGCCAAGGCTCAAGCGCTAGTGTGCCCTTCTTAGAATACAGGGGTCTCGGGTTTTAGAGATACCCTGCAGGCTCTTTCAATATTTTTTTCTGACATAAAATGAAGTCAATGCTTCCTAATTTAGTTGGAAAACAAAATAATGCAGTTCTAATGAAGAAGTACCAATGGCACAGATTGGAGTGCTGACTACCGCAATATAACATAAAAACTTTTAAAAATGACGTTAAATTTCAATTGATCAACTGACAGTTTCAGACAGGATAACAATGTGTTGAAACTGTTCCAGCACTGTTCGCGATTGTGATGTTTCGTATTACAGAGGCGTGAACCAGGATCATTATGTCGCCATGGTAAACCCATTCAATCTGACAGTCCATCAAGCTGGTGGGGATAGAGAAACCTGAATCATTACCGTGATTGATTGAATAGCTAGCTGCTGTGTTTTTTAAATTCTGTTTATATCAAGTCTGTTAGCACTCACCCTTCCTCCTCTGTGTCACTTTACCCATTTCTAAACTTGAGATGTAGACTGATTTTTCTAAATTGAAAGAAACTGCATTCAACAAAAATAGAATGAGACAAGATTACAATTATAGTTTTTAATGTATTAGGGTTATAAACCGTTATAATATGATAAATTGCTAATCAGTCGAAGACCTCTTTAAATAACTATTTACCAGGTTCATCAAAGTGAGGAATTATGAAGTAAAAGGTTGAATTGGAAATATTTGGCTTAGAATCCTGTCATTAGCTGTACATGTTTGATCACTCAAAAATCCAGTCTCTTCTTTGCATTTTTGTTAATGGGGTTTGCATAATGACTATGTTTAAAGTCACAAAAAAAAACACAGGCTTTCATCCTGGGATGGCCTAAATAATATAACTTGAAAAGTGTTAAAAGCACTGTAAACCACAAAGTAATCAATGTGACGGGTATGCAAGGCAGTCTAATGCAAGATATGCCATATTTAACTGTTATAATGCTGCAACCAATTTCATGCTTATGCAAACAGGTTAAATCGCAGGCCTCTCATCTAACCTGTTTGCTACTCTGAGAATCTCTCCTCATCAAAATCAAGCAGATAATTAAGGTTTTGGAAAGCAGACGACACAAAATCTATTTTTAGAAAATTACCCAGCATTCTAAGGGTTGATTTACACTCTTGGTAATGGGGATTGCAGTTCTACTGGAAAAGCAAGACTAAGGATACCAAAGGATAGGACTGGTTTCTAGCAAGGGATGATGACATTGTAACTTTAAAAATTTAAAAATCAATGTAAAACCAAAAAGAAAGCAATGTGACAGGGAAGTCTAGCAGTCTGATGTGAGACCTGCAGTTCATGTAATGATTTGTCTGGAGGATGCCCTTTCATACATGTGTCAATCGATGGAATTAAAATCATTTTGATAATAAGAGGATGATGATAAATAATTATTATTCCAAATCAAATTCTGATTGCATGGTTGACATTGCTCAACATTGATATAAAGGTTGGAAGAAATTGTTTTATCTTTTGTGGCAATTCTCCATGTCTTCCTTTTATGAGGTTAAAATCTATGGATTTGGGACCAAGAAATTTTTTAGACTTTCTTGTTTCAAGCAAAATTTGGTTTCAAAGGACCATTGCAAACAGAACCGCACAATTTTGCAAAAATACATGTATAATATCATATGACTTTCAAACATCATGAACCAATTCTCCCTGTCCAAAGATATGAACTATTGTTTAATTTATGTTTAATGCAGTGATAAACAATTTTAAAACCATGCTACAGCTTGGCTAGATTTACTAATAATATGCTAGGGCTCTATAGTGTCTTGGCAAAGGACACACCAACAAAACCAGAGGTACTATGGGGCTCTTAATTGGAATGACGTTTTCAAAGACAGCTTCTTGTACCACTAGGCCATGCGAGAGCCTTCCCAAAGACACCTATGTTTGTAAATTTAAAGAAAAGACATTTCCAGGTATATTTCATAGGATTTGATAATTGCTCTACATACAGCTCCTGGAAAGAGGATTCTACCTCTATTAAACTTCTTTATTAGTTTTCTATACCTATAGTGTTGGTACTCATTAGAATTGTCTCATCAATACGGTACTTTTAATGATTCTAAAAAATAGAATATTGTATAGCATAAGAAACCATAAAATTACACCTTTGTCTTAACTGCCGTAAATGTTGTCTGTAAATTACCAAGAAAAGGAAAAGATTCAAATAAAATTGATAAAGGATAGAAGAAGACATTGAAGTGTTTGTAAAAACTAATTCCGCCTTTTTCCACAATGTTCAATGATTTAAGTCAAATTCTAATATAGTAAGATAGAAAACAATACATCAAATGACTGATTAATGACAAGCTTTCTTTCTGGCCTTTATAAAGACCAGTCATGTGCTTGTAAAATGGTAAAGAGTTAACCCATTACCAACAAATAATGACATTTGACCAGTTTGTTACAGACGACTCTGGAAAACATTGCGGGAAAAGGAGAAATTGCTCCTTAAGAGCATTTTTCCACAATGTTTTCTGACCTAACAGAGGATTGTTTTTCAACTTCATCACATTTTTAAATGTCGTCTGCAAACTCTTTGAATTAGGGACAGTCGAAAATTTGTCGAATGGTAAAGAGTTAAGATTTATGATAATTCTGTTGTCAAACACTGCCTAGCATCATCCTCATCTGGCCATAACTCACTGTCACTACAGAGACAGACAGGTGCCATGGAAATGATGTGTTCCCAAGAGAGACTGGGGGCTTCACTTTGTTGCCATGGTGACACCACTCCATGCAGCCATCAACTTCAATCATTTGTCAAAGAATGATAAAAAATCATTGGAGAACTAATTTCGCCCTTAAAACCCTACAAACTATTCAATCTGGAATCCTTCTCTTATTCCGACCATTATTATTGATATTGGCGTCTATGAGACAATCTCACAATGTTGATTAATTCTTTTATCTTTAGCATTCTCAACTCATAATGTTGGACTCAAACATTTTATTTCTGATTGGTCAAAATGTCGAATATTAACCAATCAGAAAGCAGAAATACAAACTGTCTCAATCTAAGTTAAGATTTTTGAGGGTTTCTCTTATAACCTTAGTCCTAAGAATATTCTGTCATAACAATTCAATTGATCAGAAACAGCTTCAATTCTATGTCAACAGTATTTCCCACATCTGATAGTGCAATTGAAACTACTTGTGTATTTCCCTGAGATGAGAAATACACCTTGTGCATAAGAGTAGGGTTACAGGTTACAATATTTGGCGTAAATCATCCTGGCTTATAACACATTTCTTATAAGCGTCCAAGTTAATTAGTCCAAAGTATATGGAAGTGTTGAACTTCATTTTAAATCATTATTTTTGATCAGTACTCATGGATAATAGCGAAATTATAAGTTGTAATCGCCGTCAACGGGCAAGCACGTCCAAAACAGTCCATCTTCGACTGCAATTTCTCTGCCAAGTGTTAGACGTATATAGCATTGGTTATAACACCAGGATTGAAAGTCAATGGACAACTCATTTGGGACACACAATGTGGCTATCATTGGCAAAAGAAGGTGAAAAAAGCAAAATAAATGAGCGCGGCAATCTTGTTTGGACATAAGATCTTAAACATTGGTCATGTGGTTCCCCAATCTGAACACATCGGTTTATCCAATGAAAAAGCCTCTGACATAATATGGATGCCGCCATATTGTTTCCTGCAAGACAGAAGTCACGTTACTGTCTTTTCAAAATAGATCTTAAATGTAATTTCTAAAAAGTTGTTTAATTTGGTTAAGGACACAAACTTAATATGTCACAACTTATAATATTGCTATTTCATATGAGTTACCAATAAATAATGATTTAAAAGGATGTTCAACATTTCCATATACATTGAACTACTGATGAACATGGACGCTTAGAGGAAATGTGCATTATGCCTGGACGAGTTAACCCCCAAAGATTGTAACCCAACACTTATATCTGAGGTGTATTTCTCATCTCACAAAAATACCCCAGTTGTTCTGATTGATGGTTCTCTCGGCCAGTTATTCTGATAACTATTTAGTGACCATCTCATTCTATTCTGGTCGTTTCAACACATTACATGGAGTAATAGGTTACATCAGCGTCTTAAAGAAGACGTCATTGATCAAAACCTCGTTCATCACTTACCACCAGGTTCAGCATGTTTTGTCAATCTATCATTAATTAATATTGAGATGCCACGAGTCCACTCTGCTTATCACAGGGTCACGTAACATGCCACCACATTTGTCCTTTATATCAGAGAACAATGGGACAAATTCATGCAAGACTATCGTAAGTACACTTTTGAGATGTGCAATCCAATGGTTTCATGGAAGTCTAGTAAGACCTTCTCTTTTGTGGAGGTCTTACTAGAGTCCTGCATATAGCCCTCAAATTGTACACAAATCAAAAGAATCAAACTATTTTGTGTTTGTCTGTGTGTCTGTTTGGAAACCAAATACCTAAAAGTTTGCCTATCAAAGATGTATTATTCAATTGTTTTATCATATATAAAACCCTTTTCCTGACTTATTGATGTTCAATATGTCAATCCAAGCAATTGTTTAAGGACTGTATTCAAAGTTGTCTGCTATAGCTATTCATTAACCCTTTACCAAACAATAACGACATTTAACCACTTTGTTGCAGACCACTATAGAAAACATTGTGGACAAAGGAGAAATGAGAAATTGCTTTTAACGAGCAATTTCTCCTTTTTCCACAAGGTTTTCTGTCCTATCAGAAGATTAATTTCGAATTTCATCCCATTTCGAAATTTCGTCTGCAACCTCTTTCAATTCGGGACAGTAAAAAAATTGGTGTTTTGTAAAGGGTTAAGAACAATCCCTTAAATGAAGGGGTTTTAATATCGAATGTGACAAGGGTCATGCAGTTGTAGCACCACAACCCCTGTATAGGATTCAAGAACAGTGCTCATGAACAGACATGGACAAAAACTGACTGTTCATGAACACAAAATTGTTCTCCAACATGTTCATAAATTTCCAAAAGATGACCATGAACATCAATAACATGTTTGTGTCCATAAATACTTTCATGAACATGTTGAAATTCATGAACATGTTCAAGAACAATGTTTTGTTTATGATTAGCCATTTTTTGTTCATGTCTGTTCTAGTCTGTTCATGAACAGTTATTTAATCATTTGCAAGGGACTCCTAGAAAGGACAGAATACAGCCGAGGTGAGCACAAGTTACCCGCTATGATTGATCTCAGCTCATCAGTTTGGCTTGCAAACTAAAATCTCATAAAACTAATCCCCTTCATGACAGTTTGCACCACATTTATCACCCAAATAAGCCAAAGGGAAGTGATTCAGCTCTATAAAAACAAACCATGAGCGGTGATCACAACTACCAAAATTAGTTCTATCAAGCACTTAATCAATCAATAAATCCAAATAAAAAGTAAGCAAACCCCCATGCGCGTCTCGCAAGTTTCCATTATCAACTTGGGGAACGGGGCTAAGGAAATTGATTAGGTAATATCAAAGTTTTTTCTAGTGGCAAATACTTTTGTTTCAGCACTCATCAATGTTCAAATGATGGGATTCTCAACTGCTCCATGCAATCAGTGGTTTTCACACCAAATGATTGCAGAATTACTAATCTGTTTTACCCTTGCCCAAATATACATTTTGTCACTCATGGTTGAAAGGAAATATTTTGATGGCTTTGCTTGGATCAGATTTTTCGAAATATTAACCCTTTCCCAAACAATAACGACATTTGACCACTTAGTTGCAAGCAACTTTAAAAAACATTGTGGAAAAAGGAGAATTTGCTCGTAACAAGCAATTTATCCTATCCCCACAATGTTTTGTGCTCTATCAGGAGATCATTTTTCAATTTCATCACATTTTTAAATGTCATCTGCAAACTCTTTCAATTTGGGACAGTCGAACACTTGTTGTTTGGGAAAGGGTGAAAGGCTTCACCAATTCGCCCATTTGGGAGTTCATGGCTAATCCAAATCCAAAGCAACAGCAGACAACATTTTCTCAGAACTGTTTTTAAAAAAACAAATATGACAAAATGATAACTTGCTCATCAGAAGAGTTTAGTATCCTTTGTCAAAAAGTCTCCTTAACCCTTTACCAAATGCCAAATTTTGACTATCCCAAATTGAAAGAGTTTGCAGACGACATTTCAAAATGTGATAATGAAATTGAAAAATGATCTTTTGATAGGGCAGAAAATATGGTGGGGAAAGGAGAAATTGCTCATCTGCTTCTCCCACAATGATTTCCAAAGTCGTCAATAACAAACTGGTCAAATGTTGTTATTGTTTGGTAATGGGTAAGCCACTATAGTAAAGCGAAATATAATGGAGAAAGGGAATCTTGAATTTCAAGAGGGATTCAATTTTTAAATTGAGATTGGGTTAAACAATTCTATGTCATTGTGCAATGTTAAATTTGTCTCTACATGTATGTCAAACAACACAAATTGTACCTGCCAACATTTGATAACCTTTTTTCCAAGTTTCACAGTCCAGAGTAGTTGCATGCAAATATTCAAGCACTCTATTTTGTGAGGGTTCTTTAGAAAAATCCACCTGCTAATCTTATTATGATAAAACTAGAATCTTTGATTTGCAATGATCTTCTGTTGAACATATAACTAAATTAGATTTGGAGTAACTTAAAGCCTAAAGCACTAATGGAAATCAGTTCTCATTCAAGTTTGTGATGCTAGAATGTTAATGAAAGCCTGTATTTCATCAATTAACATATTAATCAATTAATTTCATTCTCAATTCATTTTCAATCAGTCAGTCTTAGTGCACCTTTGATTTTGTTTGGTGAAGCAATACTTTTTTATTGCACTTTAAAGAGACAAAAGGCATTTGATATGCCTGTGGTGCCAGGAAATGTACCAATTACTCCACATATATATATATTCATAAAGTAGTTTTCCTGTTATCACATTCAGTTTAGTTCCATCATAAACAAAATGCAAGTGATCATTGATGATTAGCCAGTATATATAGTCATGGGACTTTTTCTGAAATGGCCGGATCATGAGCCACGAGCTGGTTAAATCTAATGGTGACAGACTTATATCTGCTCTGCGCCTGGCAAAGTGGTAGAAGCTAGGAGGTACTTGGGTATAATCAGTGAAAAGTGTCTCATAAGCCAAACTTGCTGACCCTTTCAATAGAGGAACACTGTATCAAAAAACACCTTTACCTTTATAGCCATTTTAAGGGCACATGCTGCTTATTTCTCCTTGCTATATTTTGTCTATATGGTTTTAAAATCATGTGCTGCAAAATGTCAGGTCACATGCTTCAAATTTCTCATTGCGTTGGTTTTCCATGAAGATTGTAAAGACACACCCAACAAACACTTGAAACAGGATACGCACTATAGAATGATGTGATCTGAAGAAGTCAGTTCAGAAAAAAAAGAAAAGAATCAGTAACGACACATTTGCCCATGAAATATCATAGATCACACTAAATGCAGCTCAAACATGCATTGTAACCAGCTTCAAGTTGAGTAAATTTCAATTTCTATGTCTTCTCAGAACATCATTGTGATGAATACAGAACGCGGCATGGAAATGTCAGAGGAAAGATTACCTTGAAAATGGATGTTATCCTAGATTGAGGTTCTAAATGAGGCTTATCAGTATTTACTGATATGATAACTTTGCAGAAAAAATGCAGACATTCAGTACCACTGCTTATGCTAAGATATATGTTACCATATTTGCAATAGTGATGTCTTTGTCATTATACAGAATTTACCATGGCTTATCAGTAAATCATTCAGTTAACCCATAGAATGCTTGGTATTTTGCTAAAAATATATTTTTGTGTCATTTTACTTAGAAAACCTTAAATATCTGCTTAATTTTTAGGAGGAAAGATACTCAGAGAAGCAAACAGGTAAAATCACAGACCAACCTTTACTTGGTGGCTGGCGTTAATCTAACCCATTTGCATAAACATAATGTAAGTTCCAGCACTATAAGGGTTTTAAGACTTTTAACATATATTTCTATGGGTTGTAAGAGATAACAGTATTGAGTCAGTTAAAAGACAAACATATATGAGGTCAAAATTGCTGCAAAAACATCATTTGTTTACATTATGTTCCCTGTTGCAGGCATAAAAGGTTATTTACCATTACTAAGGAGAGGGTAGAGCAGCTAGAATGACTAGCAAACTGAATTATCCATTTGGTAATTGTAGATGATATCCATACAACACTAGCTTTTGCAATAAACCACACATTTCTTTTGCTCATAAATATTTTCACCATTTTCTGTCACACAAATGTTGAGACGGCACAGAAAAGCACCATTACTGACAACCAAAATACTGTCAAAATAAATCTATGTTGCTTATAAGACAGCTTGATTACAGAAACAAATCCTTTAAAGAGACTCTCTCAGAGATTGTTATTTTACATTTTTAAAATAAATTGTCTTCTACCGTAAAAGTCACTACTTACATTTCTAAAGTTACATAGATCTAGATTATTGACAGTTTCCCAACCCTGCTTATAAATGTACAGAAAAGATAAAGAACATTAAAACCACAGAAGAGAATGCAATCCTCAGATACCGGTTTAATTTTTTTGAGGGAAGATACCCAGAGTAGCAAACAGGTCAGATCACAGGCCAGCCGCCAATTTACTTGGTTGCAGCACTTTATAGGTCAAATTCTTACAAGTCAACATGATTGTGATCTTATGACTTTATGTTTCATTTTATCTGAGAACCCATTAAGACAAAGGAATAACATCTTCTTTAACATTCCACATTCTTTATTTAGTAATGCATCAACTTCTATGGGCAATTTCAGAAATGGTTTTGGTAAAAGGAGAAATTACACATGTGAATAGTTTTCAACAACAACTTTGGTTTCACATATGGTTTATCTGCCAATTCAAAATCAATTGATGTCTAATAACCTGTTCGGACAAATATAGCATCTGTTAGTGATATCTCAAAATGGGAGTCTTCATGGCCTAGTGGTTAGAGTACAGAATTTGACTAACATGACATGGCCCCTCTCCCTGTCGGTTCAAATCCCATGACGCTTTTGGATTTTCCTGAGAGGCACTCTCCCAACTGACTAACAGAGTGCCAATGGTTCTACCCAGCTTAACCCATCACTTAAAGTCCCACATCGCAACTGAATAATTGAAATAATGTTGACATGATGTAAAACCCCATATATATAAATAAATAAATAGCTCAAGAAACTTTTTTGACAAAAGTAGAAATTATCCTGAACATGTAATTTGTGCTTGTGTTAATTGTTGATATGGCATTTAACACTGACATTGAACACCTTACTAACAAAAAGTACATGTAAACCCTCAAATAGTGGGTTTCAGATTCCATTAATTAAGGCAAGTCAGAAAACCCTATATGAAGGAGCAGGAGTAAAAAATCTGTTGTTCTATAAATAGTTAAAGTATTCCCTGCAAATTTCACCATTCGAAAGATGTGTTCATGAACGAAAAATTGTCATTCATGACCAAATATTTGTTTTTGAATATGTTCATGAACGTCATGAACATATTAAAAAATAACCTTGTGTTTATAAACAAACACATCCCCCCATGTCTTTAGAGAAACACACACAAATAAGAGAGAAATATCAAAGTCCACTGACCAGACCAGACATGTCTGGATGACAGCAAAAAAAGGATATAACAGGAAGAGATTATGACAAGTCTAGGATCTTAGTTACAGGAAATATGATTTCAACCCAAATATTCAAATAACATAACAGACAGACAGATTTAGTAAATAAAACAACACATTTACCTTCTGTACACTGATTCATGATGGCAGAGCAAATCAAACGATAGTTTTAAAGACTCATCAAATCTAAGCACCCTATATCCATTATACGAATATAGTACAGAACCTCATTCTCCTTGCAACAGAAACATCGAAAACACTTTGAGGAAGGCACAAAACTGAATCTTATAATTGAAATAAATGAGTTTTACGCTGCCATGGCGTTTTTTGATACTTCTACATCACCGGTTATTCACTCTCTCTCTCTGGACATCTCTGATTGGAAGCTTCCTTTTGGCATCCTATTTAGACACATTCAATGACACCGATGTAGAATTGTTTGAAAGTACTGCACATAATTACTTATTCTAACAGATATATGGGATTTTGCTTTTGTTCTTTTTATTTTGACATACCAGCATTATAAAATCTCACCAAAGGTAAAGGGTTAAAACTAATTCAATTTCATCTTTACAAATATAAAAAGAAATGCCATAAAACTGCATTTTTCAGCAAGTTGATGCACACACACTTATTTTGCTTATTATTGAAAAGAAGAATTGGCTCAGCATAGGCAAAAATTTCTTCTATGATTCTTTAAAAATCTCAAAAAAAAGAAAAAAATGAAATGTTTTTTCTCACACAATCTTGACAGATATATATGATCTGAATCAAATGACCAACGGGTCCTTTTCCCAAGGAGTGAAAAATAAATGCACACTAACAAATGAGCAGCTGTCAGATTCAAGAAAGACTCCTTCCTATCTTATCACGCTTTAAGCAAGAAAGAGTCCGAGAAAGAATTGCTGCAGCAGAAGTAATCCACAGAGGTCATATAAATCACTATCTTGCCAAAGCCGTCAGAATTGTCTGTGTAGAAACTGCTGTCCATCACAGTTTGGGGGAGCTTAATGCCATACACAACCCCATAAATTAATAACTATAATGAAAATGTATTACGCATGGCCTGAGAGCTGGGAGATAACAGACATAAGATACCCCTGAAATGTTGCACAACTCCACATAAATTACTCACCATGATAAAGGAAAGACAAAAAAAAGAAAATGAAAAACGAGAAAAAACAACCCAGAGTTTCTTATATTTCCTTATTTTCTTGTAGATAGGGTTTCTCTGTTTTATAGACAATCAAAAACCAATTGAAATGATCTTTATCTTGGAAGATAATTGTTAAATAACAGTATTCTGGGAGGGTAGCAGCATTTAATAAATCAAACAAGAAGCTAGAGCAATTAAGCAGTTACAACTTACTCTTATATGAATGATAATTTAATCATTGTTCAATACATCACCAAACAGTAATGACATTGGACCAGTTTGTTGCAGAAAACTCTGGAAAACATTGTGGAAAAAGGAGAAATTGCTCTTAATGAGCAATTCCTTCTTTTCTCAAAATGTTTTCTACCACATCAAAAGATTATTTTTCAACTTCATTACATTTTGAAATGTCGTCTGCAAACTCTTTAAATTTGGGACAGTTTGAATTGGCATTTGATAGACTGGGTTAATGCTACAAGTGAAGTGCAGCATGCGTTGATGCTCTTGAAATCAACAATCTAAGTAGAAACACCATCCATGAAAGAATGACCAATAAAGGATTAACTTTTTGATAAAGCAACTTTGCTCACTTTGAGAGAGATTTCATATACTCACAATTAACATTCTTCTAATTAATTCATGAACTATAGGGTAAGCTGTTCATTCTGTTTCATTCTTATTGTTTTATGATAACTTAGGTCCCATTCATTCTTGAAACATGTAAAATGTGAGGAAAATGATGGTACATTTCGTTTTAGATAGTATGGTGGAAATCAAATTACCAATGATTTCCAGTAAATCTACTAGTTCTAGCATAGAAAAAGACCTTTGCCAAAGGACAATTCACTATAATGGAACAGTGTCTGCAAGTGGGAATTGGCCACAGTACTCACACTCTAAAGTATCTGATGTTAACCATTTTTCAAATATATTTTTTATTTCATTTTTTTTTGACAAAACACTAATAAGGGTTTAATGATCAACTGTAGAGACTTCTAAAGATGTTGTGGCAATATCTCTGTTTTCTTACATTGCTTTTTATCTTACAAGCAAACAACTTTTGATTCATTTATTCAAATCCAAATGTTGTCTGCAATCTCTGCAATTAATTTGTTGCCATGATAGACTACTTCTTGTCTTGTAAAGTCTTGAGTCATTAACCCTTTACCAAACGCCAACTTTTTTACTGTCCCAAATTGAAAGAGTTTGCAGACGACATGTCAAAATGTTATGAAATTGAAAATTAAGCCTCTGATAGGGCGGAAAACATTGTGAGAAAAGGAAAAATTGCTCTAACCAAGCAATTTCTTCTTTTCCCACAATGTTTTCCAGAGTCGTCTGCAACAAAGTGGTCAAATGTCGTTATTGTTTGGTAGTTGGTTAATATGCAATACAAAAAGCCCCCTCCCCACCCCCCAACCTTCAATGTCTTGATGGAAGACATAAAATTGAAACTTGATTGTCAACCTAGAGAGATAATTCAAGATTGATAGGTAGCTTTCTATCAAATTAACTAGATGTGCATGCACGATAAGCCTGTCACACGGAGATTAGATGGATGAAATATAAATTATTTCCATGTTTATTGCACTAAAATCGATACTTGGGAACGCTAATCTCTCTCTGTCAGATCACTGTTACATTATTTACACAGGAGTATTAATCGTTTTCATATTATTTCCTGAGTTTTTGTAATGAAATATTTATCAATATGAATTTCCAATGTGATGTCATGTTTAATTGTCTCTCCAACATACAAAGATACATAATAGCTTGTTCCTATGAAACAAGACAGTACTGTCTATACAAAAACTTGAATTATCAAAAAATCAATTATAAAACCTTCAAAACAAATATGTCATAAAATCAAAACATTACTGACAGATTTGCATTGAAATTTATGTGACCAAAGCTAATCAAAGTGTTATCCTGACCAATATGCAGCAATCATAAAGAATGAAAAGCAACGTGTTCTAATTGATACTAATAAGAAACCATTGTGACAAAAAGGGATTTAAGTAGATGCTGTGTCTCAAGTATTACCTTTCTTTGTCATAATGACGTCCCAAGTCATCCGAAACAGATAAGTGAATAAAAATTAACATGACAAAAGGGTTATTCTTTCACGTAAGATCAATTCAATGCCTCATCAGTCAATTTAACACCTAAGAAACAAATGTATGACAAAAGAGAAATTCCTGATGATGACAATTTCTCCTTTTGTCACAATGGTTTCATAAACCATCTCCTGCAGAAGTATTCACTTTTTACAACCTGCAGACAAACTTTTCTTCACTTGAAGCAGACTGCTTTAGAATAGCTTTGTAAACATGTGAAAACCCTTTTAGTTTTGCTATTTTGATATGTGAATAGCTTGAAAAATCATTTTGGCAAAAGGAGAAATTGCTTGTCACAAGCAATTTCTCCTTTTGCCACAATACTTTTTAAAAATTGTCTGTTGCAAGACGCAAAAATGTGGTGTTGGGTGGTCAAATGTGTTTAAATCCATACATATAAATGAAAGGGTTAGCTCCTATCCAATGCATGTATTATGCAGGATATAGAGGGATCCCTAACAAGATTTAAGATCTACCTAGGACCATTGGGATTTCAATGTGACTGTTGCCATCCCATGATGGTGCCAGTGTTTGCCAAGTGAAATAAATAATTGTTGATTTACTCCCTTCTACAAGCAGGTTTCTCAATGGAATAGATTTCATAAATCCCACACCGAACACACATCTTTCATTGGGGATGTAAATTGTCTTTAAATTGACTGTAAATGAACTGGTTGTTTGATTGGAACTCACTTTGTTGACACAATTAACCCTTGTTAATCTTTTACATATTATAAATGATTAGTAAATGGCAACATTTAAAAAAGAAAGTCCAATTTCATGATAAACGTCAATGGAGCAACCCATGAGTTATTAATTAATTGCAAAATTCTTATTATAAAACTTTTCTTTTGTCATATGATTTTACAAAATGCTACATTAATTTTCTGTTAGAAATAAAGTTAAGGTATCTTTCCAAGTGATTGATAAGGATCAGTTACATCATGGCAGCCAGTGTGACTATTCATGTACCCAATAAGTTACTCACTGGTTGTTCTTAATTGGTACAATTTTCTCTTAAAGCCACAATTTGCAGTGCTGATGTAGACATGCAAGGAGCAAGGAACATGCAGGTTTAAATTTTTAGGTACAAGATATCTCAGAGGTCAACCATTTCATTTCACCTCATACAAATGATATTAAAGGTTAATGCCTGGAATTTCAAAAGCATTGTGAAAGAAAAAGGGACTACATGCACAAGCAAATCCTCCTTTCAGAAATTGCACTGATTGATTGCATTGTTTCCTTGCCATTTTGATGCAACCATTACTCATTGTGTTCGACAGGTGCTCTTTGCACTAACCTATGTACTATAGCTTATAAAGGACATTGGGTAAATCAATTCATAAACAGAGACGTTGTTGTTGTTGTTGTTGTTGTTGTAGTTGTTGGATGACTTCACTAGATAGCACTCAAACGGACATGTGCACATTTGCACAGATACCATTCTTCTAAGAAAAACTCCTGTGCATTTTTTTAATTTACTTGCTTGATATTGATTCAAATGTTAAATTAACCTGTTATGAAGTTATTACACAACATAATCAATTCCTTGGGTTATAATTAAAGAACTATTGATTTCCATATGTTTCTACTGTGGTGCACAGGTACACAAAAAGCCATATCAAGCTGTGATATGTCTTAGTACGTCTTAGTACAGGGGCTGTCGTTACTGATGATGTAGACCCCTGTACAGGATGAACCATCACTAGGTAAAAGTTTTAATCAAGTCTTCAGGTAATCCTCCATTCATCACATTTACTGATGATAAGTTTGCATGTGCTATTTAATATGACTTTGGTAGATATTTCATAAGAAGTAATGGATTAATTTTGAAACACTATCACAGATCAATGCAAATTTAGGAAATAAGTTTACCATAGTTCTATAAGAGTTCCTCTGTTACTTCAAAGTTTTAAAAAGAATTAGATATGATTAAACATTTCTGATATATGTTCTTAAGATTTATGGTTGACATTCCCCATTCTTCATGTTTGAATATCAGCTCGGGGACTGTCTATGCATAAAGGCCTTAATCACTTCCACATACATATCCGATCTGGGCTGGGAGAAAACCTGTCCTCATAAATCCATGTTAACCATCCTTAACCCTTTACCAATTGCCAAATCTTCGACTCTCCCAAATTGAAAGAGTTTGCAGACGACATTTCAAAATGTAATGAAATTGAAAAAGAATACTCTTATAGGGCAGAAAACCTTGTGGGAAAAGGTGAAATTGTTCATTAAGAGCAATTTCTCCTTTTCCCAAACTGTTTTATAAAGTCATCAGCAACAAACTAGTAAAATGACGTTATTGTTTGGTAATGGGTTAAAGGTGCTTGTTCACAGATGTGAGGAAATTTGGAAGTTAAAAACAAATCTCTTTAAAACTGTACACCCCAACAACAGCAGCTGTACTGTTATAAAATTGCTACAGAATAGTTGTTGGAAGCAAAATTAGAATGTTTTTATTTCTTAAAGAATGTATATTTTTTTTTCTTCCATTACATTATCTTTGATTGCAAGAACAGTTGCAGTTTATAGCAATGTCATAATGATAAAAAGAACATATAAGAGCATTCTAAGGTGTAAGCTGAAGGGCAAAAATTGTTCGAATGTGTATGTTTACTAATGATTCATTTTCATAAGACATTAACTTCTTTGAAAATGATTAACTAGTTCTTATAATTTTGCTCATCTACAAAGTAGATTTTTGACATTTTGAAATTTACTTGGCGGGTGGTCTGGAACCAACCTGTTTGGCCAGCCTTTAAGTGCTGGTTCCAGTGCTGTAAGGATAAAAAGCCCTTTTTTACATGATTTATCTATAGATAATGAACTTTACAAATAATACAATTATGGTTCTGTAACCTGCATATAAAATCAGTAACCAAGACAAACAGCATTCTATCACTGAGACAGCTTGTTCCCCTGGTGAAATATGTTTGTTGAACAAATCTAAAAAAAAAGAACGATGGCCTGTCTTCATGAACTTTTTAATTGCGTAACCTCTTACATCATGTGCCATTAAGTATTCAACTTATGTATACTTATTGTCTCAAAGGAGAACACAATTCAAGCAGTACCCCTTTATATCAAGGAAAGAATCCTTGATTAAGGGGAAACTTAATTGATCAAAAGGATTTTAAGCAATATCTTTTTTCAAATTTGGAGTTCACCGAATTTTTCAATTCCAGGCCATGAACAAATTATGGTTTTATTAAGTGTGAAAAAGTCATTATGATTTCCCTTTCTCTATTATGTCAATAAATTACGTCATTTTGCAAAGACCTTTTCTATCAAAAACAACAAAATAAATGTTACCTTGTCAATTACTCTTTGAAATTACACAATTGTAAGTCAGCATAAGTATGGCTTTAATGATTCCTTTTCCACAAAGATTCCTGTGTTTATTCATCACTTGTGAAATAATCATGAGAGATACTTTGTTACTTGGAGAAATCTTTTTAACATTATATGCATCACATTTCTGGTAACAAGGATATTTAAAGCTCCTTCTGAGTTGAATCAAATATTTTTCCATGGATTTTTTAGGACACAATAAACAAAGGAAACAAGACGGGTCATTTAATACAAGGATACATGAATAGGTGAACTGATCACTGTTGTAGAACTATCACAATGTACGAAAACAGAGTCAACTCTAACTCTTATAAAGCTGGAACCGACTTCTAGATGCTTTATGCAAACAAGTTGGATCCAGGCCAGCCGCCAAGTAAATTGGCTGCTGGCCTGTGATCTAACCTGTCTGCTACTCTGAGTATCTTTCTTCAGCAAAATTGAGCAGATATTTAAGGCTTTGGAAAGCAGACATCACAGAAATCTATTCTTAGAAAAATACCCAGCATTTTTAGGGTAAGATACACCAAGAAAAGGTTTGCTATGAATTGACAAACCTTGTTATCTTACAAGTCAAGCCACCACAACTGTTAGTTGTGTTTGCATATCTGGGAGACCTAGAGGGCAGGGTTTCTTCTGACAAATGTTGACAATCAATCAAACTCAGGGCTAGGATTGAGAAGCATTTTATAGTCAATCTTACTTATCTATCATCATGTCAGAGACAGATTTTCTACATTTTCACGCTTAATCCTGTGACTCTAGATACCATCATAATTTGTAACCTGTCTCTCTTTCTCCTCATTCCCAGGGAAATACTGATGAGACAAGGTACATACTTGTGGCCATTTTACCCTTATAGTGCTGGAACAGACTTCATGCTCATGCAAACAGGTTTGATGCAGGCTGGCCTTATACTGCTGGAACTGACTTCATGCTTATGCAAACAGGTTAGATCAAGGTCACCCTCATACTGCTTGAACAGACTTAGGCATCTGCAAGTAGGTTAGATCAAAGAAATTTGTATACTGCTGGAACCAACTTCATGCATATGCAAACATGTTAGATCCAGGCTAGCCGCCAAGTTAATTGGCGGCTAGCCTGTAATTTTACCTTTTCGCTACTCTGAGTATCGTTCCTCATAAAAATTAAGCAGGTATTTAAGGTTTTGGAAAGCAAACAACACAAAAATCTATTTCTAGAAAATTACCCGGCATTCTAAGGGTTAAGTTAGCACCCATGTTATGGTCCTGCAGCATTTTAAACATATAATCACTGACCAAATTTGTAGATGTGTCTTAACACTTTAAGGACTCCTCTTTATGAGAGATAACTCTTCCAAAATGTTTGGAAACCATTACACTGATGTTATATAGATATATATGTACCTTTAAGTGAGTATAAACTGAGTCATATATGAAATCATGGTCAAGTGTAACAAATCCCTATGAATAATTGTACGAAGCTCTTGGGAACTCCTCTATTATCCCCCTTGTCTATCAGAATTAATTCAATTGCTGATCAGCCATAACCCTGAAAATCGCATGGCACCTAATTTACACAATTTCGGAATGCCATGTTAACACATAAAAATGATGCCTTCATTGTTTTAAACCTTAATTGATGATTACAATCTTGCTACTGTAAGTCCATTATATATATTCTATTTTTGAGAACAAAAACACATGAGAAAAGCATTTAACCTTAGTATATTAGTAGGGGGTAATTTCTTAATGTCTGGTTTATAATAGATGGAGATGGACACAAAGTGCAGCCTATATCGAGGGTTCAGTGAAGCATTGAACACTAGATATAAACTGTTTGTATTCTTTGAGTCAGCCAGGTGACTACCTCTTATGAAAATCATGATTTGAGGCCATCCAGTAATGATATCAGTTCAACACATGTCCAAGTGCTCAAGCCAAAGACAGATTGAACTCCATTAACCCTCTGCCAAACAATAACGATATTAACTAGTTTGTTGCAGACGACTCTGGAACACATTAAGGGAAAAGGAAAAATTGCTCCTAACGAGTAATTTCTCCTTTTCCCACAATATTTTCTGCCCTACCATAAGGTTATTTTTCAATTTAATCACATTATGAAATGTCGTCTGCAAACTCTTTCAATTTGGGACAGTCGAATATTTTGGGCATTTGGTAAAGTGTTAACCCTTAGTCCAAAACACTCCATTATGCAACATCTACTGTAGAAGACTCTAAAAACAACTGGTACAAAAGGAGAAATGGTAGTCATAAGGGATTTCTCATTTGGTAACTATGAATTATACCCAATATCACTCATTAGCTCTCATATCTTTAATTGACTTGCCAAAATTGAAACCAACAGCAGGCAGCATTTATAAAACTTGTGAGCTCATGGGCCATCATTGACTGCACTCAGACCAATGGTTCCCTTTTTGATGAGGTCTGACACAAACTGATAAACACTGGTGTTTCTGTAGGTATCCAAGTTAGACAATAATCTGTCAGTCTGTCAGGGGGAGTTAATCATTTTCAGATTTTTGATGTGAGATCTAGAAATACTTGACTATGATAGATGAAAGTTGGCACAATTAATGTGGCTGACCAGGCGAGTGTCAGTCCATCCCAATCTAGAACCCTTTCCACCCATTACACTTACTGGACTTCTCATCAAACAAAATATTTACATGAAAAACATTGTTACAAGAGAAGAATTTGTGTGTCATCAGCAATTGCACCTAGTTGACAGGGGTCCAGTGGTAAAGTGTTGGTCTCTGTTACCAAAGGTCCCAAGTTTGTTCATGTTAGAGAGGAGAAAATACCGGGACTATCCCTAAAATCAGCAAAAGTACTGGTCAAGAAGCAGCAATCAAGAGCCAATTTAATAACCTTCAAGATTCTATCATAATCAATGTAAAATAATTAAGTTATAATAAATTTCTTCTTTTGTCATTGTGTTTATCTGCTTTTAAAATCCTAAATGATGCAATACACCTGATCCCATTCAAAAAAATTTTTCCAAAGACACAATATAGGAAAAAATTGTGATCTAAAAGGAAGAGTTGGTTCATAATGTGATCAATTAAATAATTCAGACCATCATACTCAAGAATTTGGTCTCTTAAATGTTCTACTAGATGTCTAGTCCTCAATTTGTCAATCATCCGACCAATCTGACCCAATACCTAACTAGCTTTTCATATAGACACTTTTACATACAACAGTTTGTGACAGAGAGCAGAAATATTCCTCTCTGAAATTTAATACTCCACTGAAAAAATAATAATGTAGAAAGAATCTCAAAAGAGCTTGATCTTTTTTCTATAAATAAAATCTGACTTTGTATGGCAATAATTTTTCTAGTGAATTATGTTTTGTTGGGTTTAACAGTTTTTGAGTTCAATTTATGTTTTACTTTGATTCTTTAATACAGTGGAAGGGCTATATTGTAACGCGAAAAGACACTCCCACAGCGCAAGTGGCAATGATGGGAATTGAACCCAGGACCCCTTCAGTATCAAACCCAATACCCTAACCACTGGGCCCTGCAGGACCATGATATCTTTTACAATGTCAAGTATGGTATGGGACCAAGTCTATGTCCCCGGAAGGGGTTTGACTTAACCCTTAACCACATACCAAATTTTCACCTGTCCCAAATTGAAAGGGTTTGCAGAAGACAATTCAAAATTAATGAAATTAGAAAACATGCTTCTGAAAACATTGTGGGAAAAGGAGAAATTGCCAATTAGCAATTTCTCCTTTTCCCACAATGTTTTCCAGAGGTATGCAACAATGTCGTCAAATGTTGTTATTGTTATGTAATGGATTAAAGGCAGATAGATGGTCTGCAACTTTGTGTTTCAATTTAAGCATATCAAAAACATTTCTTCTTCTTCTTCCAGTACTGTACAAGATCCCCTCTGGGGCATAGTCGTACAGGGTATATGTACAAAGGCGATGTGCGGCGAATAAATTTTAAAAGAAAGACAATAGGGTGCTAGTTAAAAGTGATTAAAATATTTTCCTTCGATCTTTCTCTACGGTGGAACCACGAGCCCCCTCTTAAAAGCCTCGAGGCTGCTTGCTGTTACTAATTGCACCGGTAGCTGGTTCCACAGTCTGATAGCTGAAGGAAAGAAGGCATGTTTGAGGACATCAGTGCGGCAGTAGGGCAGGTGGAATCTGTGTCCATAACCATGGCCGCCAAGTGTTAAACGATGAAAATACTTCGAAGCTGGGATGTCAATCAGGGCATGGGCTATCCGGTATACCATAACCAGCTTAGCATTTGATCGGCGATGCTGAAGTGTGGACCAGTTCAGTTGGTTAATCATCTGACTGGCACTGCTCGTCGTCTTGTAGTCGCCTTTAACGAAACGGGCTGCTCGGCGTTGGACAGCTTCAAGCTGATTTATGTCTGTCGCTGTATGTGGGTCCCATACAGTGCTGGCATACTCAAGGATTGGCCTGACAAGTGACTTGTATGATTGTGCCTTGATGTCTTGCGGGCAGCTTGTCAGGTTTCTTCTTAGGAAAGACAGGGAGTTGTTTGCCTTTTTTGCAGTGGTTTCTATGTGGGGTTTCCAGGAAAGGTTGTAAGCAATTGTTACACCAAGGTATTTACCGCTTTTTACAATTTTGAGGTCTTTACTGTGAATATTATAGGTGTGTGTAACTGGGCTCCTCTTACGTGTAATTCTGATGACCTCACATTTGCTTGGATTGAAGGACATCATCCATTTCTTTTCCCACTCTTGCAGTCTGTCTAAGTCCTCTTGAAGTGCCAAGGAGTCGGCAGATGAGCGGATCTTGCGATAAACCAGGCTGTCATCAGCAAAGAGGCGGCTTGATGACTCAACTACATTTGGCAAATCATTGATATAAAGGAGGAACAAGAGGGGACCAAGAACAGATCCTTGAGGTACTCCAGACGTGACTGGGGCTGGTGATGAAGTGTGACCTTCTACGACAACCTGTTGACTACGGTTGGAAAGGAAGCTGCGGATCCAGTGTAGAGTGTTTCCTCTGATGCCGTAGTGGTCTGCTTTGACAAGAAGCCGTTGGTGTGGAACAACATCAAAAGCCTTACTGAAGCCTATTTGTGTGGATGTCAAGGGTTTAGACCCCTATTATAAAGTGTAAAACATAAAAGTGACAAACAATAAATGGTTCATCATCAGTCAGTCTCCCAACATAATTCCTGTTTGACAGGTTACAGGGTCAAGGGCATATTTCCCATTTTCTGAGAAATCAAACTTTATACAAAACAAAAAATTGTTTTGATCCTTCCAAAGGGCAACCTTGGTTTAATCCCTTTCCATCACACATGTCACTTGTTTTAATAAAACACACCTTCATAACAAAAGAAACAATTTTGATAAAAGAAGGATTATGTTACCATGGCGTCCCATCAACATATAAAAAGAAATGCATTTGTTAATGTTTCATGCATTATATCATGTTATCAAGGCAGTATCCCAGGCACCCCTAGTTTTAATATCTTCAGATAGACTCAGCTATGCCCCTGCAATGTGAGGGAATGGATTAAATCCAGGGATTACTTTTCTATCATATCCTACTTGATACTGCGTCAAATGTCAAGGCCATATATCTGTCCTGGTACGTCTTCTCCTTCATGTTGGCTTGCATTGGGATTTAAACAATTTATGAACTGTTACTTTTTATTGAATCTTAATTACTTTATAACCAAATACCCAAATGTTCATAATGGTGATTAGATTTATGGATAGTCAAAAGATTTTTGATATCAAAAATAAATTAAGGCAAATAAGAGTTTATGCACCGATGGCCAATAATAATTCAAATTGCTGTTACTAGCTAAAATTGGAATAGAATAGAATTTAACTAGAATAATTAATAAGTTACCTACCATGTAAGAGGATGCAAGTATCTTGACTAGAAACAAGAGGGCCATAATGGCCCTTTATCGCTCACCTGAGTTCTGTTTGAAAAAGAGGTATATTTAAGACAGAGTGGTTGGTATGTTTCAAACTCTTCTAAGTGCTAATTGCATTGAATACTCTAAGCCAATGCTCTTGCTTGTTAACATTTTTTTATGTGTATTGTATTTGTCTTCTTGAGTTAATGTTCACCAAGACAAAGAGAATTCAGATGAAGGAAATTTAGGTTTGTGAAAGCAGGGACAGTAACAATTGGTTGGGCTAATTAAAATAATAACAATTGGAAAATGTATCTCAAAGTCGTTTATTGGTTTTCAACAGTAAATAAATTTGGAAAATTTTAAGACAGTCAAGCTTATGGTAAATAATCCATAATAGGTATCTATTATACTTGTTTTAGACTAGAGGGCACATTGATAATAAATCAAATTTAGATTAATTAAAACTAGATACATTATGAAAGAAAGATGGGACTGAGAGAAAGTCTATTATGAAAATGCTTAACTTCTTACCACCTGCAGATGACTTTTCTTGAAGAAGACAACTATTAAAAGCATTGTAAACATGTACTTCCAGATCTGCTTTCATGGTATGTGAAGAGATGAAAAAGCATTGTGGTAAAAGGAGTAATTGCTTGTCATAAGCAATTTCTCCTTTTGTCACAATGGTTTTTTTTAAGTCGTCTGCTGCAAAATGTGGTGGTAAGGAGTAAATTTTAACATGAATTATTTTTTTTATCACAAAATTATTCAAAAGCACCAAGGGTTATTTTGAAAGTCAAGTCAGATTGCATAGCTCTAACAGGGATAAAACTTTCCGCTTATACAATATGACTGGTTATGTCAGATGAAACAAGGTTGAAAAGAAATTTGCTTAACCTTTTCCCTAATGCAGATGACATCAAATGCTTTTGCTGCAGACGGCATTTGAAACTATTGTGGCAAAAGGTGAAATTGCTCTTTAATGAACCATTTTACCTTTTGTGACAATGATTTCAAGCTTTATGAAACAAATGTTCAGTTATTTGTAGGAATTTTTGTCATTTTTAGTTATTTGCAGTAGGAATTTTTGTCATTTGTTGTTGATGCTTTTATGTCGTATGCTGCAGATTTCTTAAAACAGGGAAAGGGTTCATTAGTTCAGTTTTAGCACAGTGATTATGTATTGTCATAATCTTAATGCATTCAGATAATTCATGTTCAAGCGTGTTGAAAATCCATAAAAGAAATGTAACAAATGAAGAAATTGCTTAATATGATCAATTTATCCATTTCTTACAATTGTTTTTAAATTGACTGCTTGTAGTATCATCTTAACAGATTAACAAATTCAAGATTAAAAAACAAATGAAAGAGAATGATTGAAAAATCAAAATATATTCAGGCATATGGCACAATATTTTACACATGGAATCAATTACAAATTACTTCTGTTATCTGGAGAAAAAATGGCCATATTGCATTTTTGATCAGTTTATGACATGACATCTTTATGAATTTATTAATCTGGGATGACATTTTGGTTTGATTGACCCAGTTTACACAAGGTTTTTCAAATATTTGACCTAGTGACCTAGTTTTTGACCTCACATGACCCGGTTTCAAACTTGGCCAAGATTTCAATTGAGACAATCATTCTGACCAACTTTCATCAAATTTGGACCATAAATGTGGCCTCTAGAGTGTTCACAAGCTTTTTAAATTATTTGACCTAGTGACCTAGTTTTTTACCCCACATGACCGAGTCTTGAACTTGGCCAAGATTTCATTGAGACAATCATTCTGACCAACTTTGATAAAAATTGGACCATAATTGTGGTCTCTAGAGTGTTCACAAGCTTTTTAAATTATATGACCTAGTGACCTAGTTATTGACCCCACATGACCCAGTTTCAAACTTGGCCAACATTTTTATTGAGACAATCATTCTGACCAACTTTCATCAAAATTGGACCATAAATGTGGCCTCTAGAGTGTTCACAAGCTTTTTAAATTATTTGACCTAGTGACCTAGTTTTTGACCCCACGTGAACCAGTTTCAAACTTGGCCAAGATTTCATTAAGACCATCATTCTGATGAACTTTCATCAAAATTGGAACATAAATGTGGCCTCTAGAGTGTTCACAAACTTTTTAAATTATTTGACCTAGTGACCTAGTTTTTGACCCCACATGACCCAGTTTCGAACTTGGCCAAGATTTTATTGAGACAATCATTCTGACCAATTTTGATAAAAATTGGACCATAATTGTGGTCTCTAGAGTGTTCACAAGCTTTTTAAATTATTTGACCTAGTGACCTAGTTATTGACCCCACATGACCCAGTTTCGAACTTGGCCAAGATTTTATTGAGACAATCATTCTGACCAACTTTCATCAAAATTGGACCATAAATGTGGCCTCTAGAGTGTTCACAAACTTCTTAAATTATTTGACCTAGTGACCTAGTTTTTGACCCCAAATGACCCAGTTTCGAACTTGGCCAAGATTTTATTGAGACAATCATTCTGACCAACTTTCATCAAAATTGGACCAAAAATGTGGCCTCTAGAGTGTTCACAAACTTTTTAAATTATTTGACCTAGTGACCTAGTTTTTGACCCCACATGACCCAGTTTCGAACTTGGCCAAGATTTTATTGAGACAATCATTCTGACCAATTTTGTAGCCTCTAGAGTGTTCACAAGCAATTGTTGACACACGCACGGACGCACGGACGCACGGACACACGGACGCACGCACGGACGACGGACATCTCGGTATCACAAAAGCTCACCTTGAGCACTACGTGCTCAGGTGAGCTAAAAATAGAAAATAAAAAGTTTGAAAGAGGAGCGTTTTCAAGAGTCGCCTGCTGCAGAACTAAATGGCAACACCAAAACTTCTTGTTTGTAGGCAACAAAGAGTAAACCTTTTCCTCCGTATACTCATTTGTATTTACCGGTAATATACCTGCAACAGAAGATATAAGGAAACATTGTGGCCAAAGGTTTAACCTTTCCTGACTGTAAAACTTATAAAAGGGGTAGTCAGTACATGAAAATATAATTATAGGAAGACAAAAGGGAACTTGATCAGCTCATAACCTTTCTTTTAACCTTTTGTCACATAAAGTTTCTATACCTATTCCTTGAAATGACTCTATCATTTTCATCCGTTATAAATGCAGTCTAATGTTACTTTCAAATTGAATCTGTTACAAAATCCAGTACATGAGAAAGGTTTAATGGACAAAAATCTTTCTGTTTGACAGATATCCGAAACTAAAGAGTCATAAATTTGGATGCTTATCCTTCCAGATTAACCAATAAGTTAGAATTCAAACTTTGAGAATTATCCATCAAGGTTAACCTTTACCAAACGATCTTTTGATGCTCCATGTCAGCTAGAATCATAGAACATTCCACAATTCTATCTCTATTAATTTTGACCTGATATATGCAAAATATTTCAATGAATATTTCGAGAAGAAAAAGTGTTTCAATTTTTGTCCCATTTTTTCGGCAAGTCTTCTGTCTGTCAAACCTAAATGTCTCATTTTAATATTAGTCACACCATTACTGAACATCATTCTTATAGTCACAATGGTTAACCCTTTCCCAAGCACACATTTTTTGACTGTCCCAAATTGAAAGAGTTTGCAGACCACATTTCAAAATGTGATGAAATTGGATGATAATCTTCTGATAGGGCAGAAAACATTGTGGGGAAAGGAAAACATCCTCGTTATGAGCAATTTCTCCTTTTCCCACTATGTTTTCTAGGGTCGTCTGCAATGAAGTGGTTAAATGTGGTTATTGTTTGGTAAAGGGTTAAGCCGTCTGGTTCACACTTTGTAACATGAGTAAGCATGGAGTAATGGCTTAATGTAACTAAGAAGCATCACAGCTATTTCAAGACATAAAGTAGTCACTAATAAGGCAAGAAGGTTTTATCCCTTCCATACCAGACAGATTTTAACCAAATTGCAGCAGACGACTTTAAAAACATTGTGATTAAAATGAGAATTTGCTCATGATGAGCAAATCCTCATTTTATCACTATGTTTTTATTGTTTTTATTTCCTTTATATAAATTTTTATGGATATTTCTTTGACTTGTGAAATTTTTATTCTATTGTCTTCTGCTAGGAATCACTATGGAAACAGGAAAGAGTTCAAACCAAGCCCAATGACAGACTGGTGAAATTTATGTAACTGTTGTCTCTATAAGGTGGTACACATCGCACTTATTAATTATCCTGACGATAGTTAACGCTAGTTAACGAGGGGTCGTGTGACAGGTGATGGCAGTTAACTTGACAGCCAACAAGACATATATATGTCAATATATAATAAAGCTCATCATTACACTCTAATTGTCCCTTGTACAGACTTGACAAACCATTACCTTGTTTCTTCTGTCAACTCGATTCAGATTCCAAATGATCTTTAAAGTTTCTTGTTTACATATGAGAAAATTCTAAATTTAAATGAAATTTCATTACAACAATCCAGTTTTTTGCGTCATTGTAAGATATACAATCAAAAGAAGCCATTATCAAATTATTATCAAAGGATTATCAATTCAGGAAGCATTGTTATCTAAGTATGTTCAGTCCATATGCAGTAGATCTCAAAATTGATAGAGCTTTTTCTGATCCAAATACATATTAATTGCTTTTGAACAGGCTCTTATTACTTAGATACTAACTAATTTCACATCCAATAGCTATAATTCTCAGGTACGTATCATATAACAGTGCACCTGCTATACAGTTTTGAGGAATTAAGATTTCAACTTCCAATTTTCCTCAGTCTGTGAACGAGCAGCTTTAACCTATTACCAAACCGCAAATTTTCGACTGTCCCAAAATGAAAGAGATTGCAGACAACATTTCAAAATACTATGAAATTGGAAAATATTCTTCTAAAGTGGCAGAAAACATTGTGGGAAAAGGAGAAATTGCTCTTAAAGAGTAATTTCCCTTTTTCCCACATTGTTTTCCAGAGTCGACTGCAACAAGCTGGTCAACTGTCATTATTGTAACTTTGGTAATGGGTTAAAGTAAAGCGGGTTTAATGCAAGACAATAGTAAGTGCATCACAATCATGAAGCACTTACGATAGCATTGAACTGAACCCTCAAAACATTCCCTACATGTTATAATACAGTAATATAAATCAAACTATTTATCTTTTGATCTCATCAGTACTGGACTGAATATATCATATAATACAATAAATTGTTTTTTCATTTAGAAACATGTTTAAATATCATTTAATATCACTAATAGAACTGTCATGCGTTTTCAATTTGGACTTATCATTAATTTGGTGACAAGTAAAATAAGTCAACTGATTTGTTTTCCTAGATGTGTTCAGGAGACAAGACATGTAACATTAGTTCTGCTGATCAAAATATTTCATCACAAAGACCTCTCAATAGAATTCATTTCCTGAACCTAAGTAAGAACAATGAGTTCTCTGATCTGTTGAGCATACCGGTACTAACTAATACAATAAGAGTTTTTGAATCCAAAATCACTGAATAGCCTGGGGTCCTAACATATGCATATACCCTGCACTAGGGCCAGGATACAAGGCTAGATCAATGAATAGCCCTGAGGTATTGTAACTGTATGGCTTCCAAATAAGGTATATTTCCCTTATTACAATGATTTCTTCAGACGTTTGTCGAATTTGCATATACATATGAGGGAAGTGTTAACATTAATGAATAAATACGGGAGGATATCTGATTCATAATTAAAATGATTTATATCTCTAATAAAATTCAATTATCATTAAATAATTACCACGAATGTGAATATCTTCATGCCAGTTAGTGATAGTTTATGCCAACCCTTAATATTATTCACAAGGTATGATTGGGCCTCCCAACTTAGAGAACCTGTACTTTAACCCTTTACCAAACACCAAATTTTCAACTGTCCCAAATTGAACAGTTTGCAGACAACATTTCAAAACATGATAAAATCAGAAAGTATTCTTTTGATAGAGTAGAAAACATGGTGGGAGAAGCAGAAATTGCTCTTAACGAGCAATTTTTCCTTTTCTCACAGTGTTTTCCAGAGTCGTCTGCAACAAAGTGGTAAAATGTCGTTATCATTTGGTAAAGGGTTAATCAATCATATTTTTGAACACTTTTTGTTTGATAAATCGGACTTGGAACCAATACAGTAGTCTTCAGCTTAAGACCCAAATAGAGGCAAATCGTTCTTTCCAACCTTACTTATATAGTGACATGATCTTTTTGCCTCTCATCACTCAAAAAGTTTGGGAAGCAATGCAATGGTAGATTGGAAGACATACTGTACAGCACACTGACTTGGAAATGCCAGGACAATGGAAAGGTACAGTAACCATTGCAATGCTATTAATCAACCCTTTTAGTGCTGGAACCGACTTCATGCTTGTGCAAACATGATAGATCAAGGGCAGCCGCCAAGCAAATTGGTGGCTGGCCTGTGATCTAACCTGTTTGCTACTCTGAGTATCTTTCCTCATCAAAATAATGCAGATGTTTAAGGTTTTGGAAAGCTGATACACAACTTTGAATGAAAATACAGTTAAAAATGGTGTTAAACTCAAATGCCTTCTCCTGTTAACATGGCAGCTTACCCTTGCCAATGATTGTGAGAAAAGAAGTTGCTTGTGACAAAAAGTACTACCTAATCAAATAAGAAAGTCTGATAAATAGCAGGTTAAATCCTTCTTATACAGTGGAGCCTTCTGCACAGATGTCATTCAGTGAGGTATCATATGCCAGTAACACATTAACCCATTGCCAAACAATAACAACATTTGACCAGTTTGTTGCAGTCGACTCCGGAAAACAATGTGGGAAAATGAGAAATTGCTCTCAATGATCATTTTCTCCTTTTCCCACAATGTTTTCTGCCCTATCAGGTTATTTTTCAATTACTTCACATTTAGAAATGCCGTCTGCCAACTCTTTCAATTTGAGAGAGGTCGAAAATATGGCATTTGGTAAAGAGTTAATTGAGAAGAAACTTTGTAGAAGTTTGAAACTAATTGCTGATGACATATGTGGATGTTTTATTTGAAACATGCAAATAAGTAAACCAATATCCCACACAGAATTATGATAAGGTGTGTTAATATTTAAACCATAAACAGAGACAATTTATAATTCAGATGAATCAAAGTAAATTTGATAAATTTAGGATGAAAAAATACTTAATAAAAAATAAAATTATAACAAATGGTTTAAAGTCTCAGGTGTGTATAACATTTATCTATGAAGTAATGATGTATTCAGAGTTAAATGAAAACCATTTATTTTCCTTTCAACGATATCTTGACATAATGCAGTCTTTACCCTGACACAGACTGGCTAAGTGATGAATCACACAAAGCAGGTGCCCTTGTTAACGGCATGTTTTATTCATATTGAAATAAGTAATCTGTTTTGGAAAAAACACCAGATAAGATAGCCTTTCATAAAGAAAAATGTTGGCCACTCCATCAACAAAACTAGCTAAAATGAAACTTGTAGACGGATATAAAGAACCATGTGTAGCATGAAGTTTTTCTATAATACTCATCTGATCATTACATCTGTTTTCTGGATGAGTTCAAGTCTGTATAGTTCTTAATGGCTTTATTAGATTATTTGTGTTTCTTTAATCCATTACCAAAACAATAACGACATTAACCACTTTGTTGCAAACCACTCTGGAACACATTATGGGAACAGGAGAAATTTCTCTTAACAAGAGTTTTTTCCTTTTCCCACAATGTTTCCTGCCCTATCAGAAGATAATGTTCCAATATCATCACATTTTGAAATGTTGTCTGCAAACTCTTTAAATTTGGGACAGTCGAAAATGTGGCATTTGGTAAAGGGTTAACAGCCACAAAAGTAGATGCTTCGAAAATAGAAAGCATTTTTGGGAAAGACTTTCCAACTTACAAAGGCAGATCTGCAGATCAACTTTATGTAGTGTTCTCAAAGTAGTGTCTATAACATATTTGTATTACCTGCAACAGTTTTGAATTGCAGCAGACAATTTTAACCAAGAATAATGTGTCACTGGTCACTGGTAAATACTGTTTCACTCAAATCTATTTGATATGAAAAGAAATTTGCTAATAATTCTTTTTGGTAACAATGTTTACAAATCTAATTAAATACAGAGCTGTGTTTCATGTATTTATATAGTCTGGTAAAAGGACAGACCAAATTCAGTGATTTTTTCTAACATTATCACGATCCGCCTATCATAAATCAAGATCAACCCTCACATGAAACTGTCAGCTTATCTGACTGGACACTTTTTGCATTTGCAGAATAAAAGAGTAGCATTACAACTATTCTCATTTATTTGCAAACATAGCCAGGCGGGGAATAAAAAATTAACCATTGCTTTCAATCTTATGTCCGAACAAGAAGGCCGTGCCACAGGTTTTCTTCGCCTTTTTACCTACCTTTGCCCACGTGAGATAACAATAAACTATCTGGTTCTGGTGGTTTATGGTAACCCATGCTTTACAATAGCATTAAGTCTAATACTCGGCAGAGAAATTACAGTTGAAGACCAACTGTTTTGGACCTACTCTCCCGTCCCTTGATCAAGTAAAAGTGTGAGGCCAAGAGAGAATGCCCTCCAAGGAAGAATTGTACCTCGATACCAGATTGATGAGCATCTAACAACCATAAACCTGTGCGGCCAAAATTCCAACACATTCCAAGTAAAACTGCTGAAGTATCTGAGTTTTGATCATGTTACTGGTGCTGCAAATATTTTCAGTACTTTCAGTGCTTTGATATTCCTGCATCTGCAGATGGTTTTATAAGTTATAAAACAACAGAAGTGAGATAACCTGTTTATCTTTATTGATATATTGTATATCACATTGGTTAAACTGAAGTAATTAATCTAGCTCAAATGGTTCTGTTCAGGACCATATCTCACCATGCAGTAATTTTTCAGTATTATCTGATCTCAGAATGTGAACCCTTTTCCATCAAAATTACATCTGCATCCTTAACGCTTAAAATGCTGGGTTATTGTCTAAAAGTATTTTTGTATCATCTTTACATCTGCTTTCCAAAACCTTAAATAGCTGCTTAATTTTGTAGAGGAAAGATACTCAGAGTAGCAAACAGGTTTGATCACATGCCAGCAACCAATTTACTTGGCGGCTGGCCTGGATCTAACCTGTTTGCACAAACCATGAAGTCAGTTCCAGCACTATAGGGATTAACATAACACATTAAAGAATATCCCTTACTCTTTCGATAGAATCTTAAACACTTCCTACCTTTAGAAGATTTAATGGTAGAAATTCGAATCAACAAGAGATGACAATCAGAATGTTAGAGAATTACTTTTTGTTCATTAACTTTGTTATGAAATAATAGTATGAAAAGGGTTTGAAAGGCCCTTTCGTTAAAGTGCCAGGCTTAGAACTTGTGGGCGCAGGGTTTGAGTCAATGCCAATGGCTCTGGTTACATGGCAGTGTCCTATGGCAAGACACTTTAGTCCTCCAGCCTAGTGCTGGTGACCCCAAGAAAGCTTTAGCATTATACCAAAAAATTGTTGAAACAGTGTTAATTCCCCTTATGGAAAGAAACAGTCATTTTCCAAGAAAAACTCCTGTTAGGACCCTTGAACAAGTTCTTGAAATTCATGAAAATGTTCTTAAAATCCATGAACAAATTCAAGAACAGCTTTGTGTTCATGAAAGGCCATTTGTTATCCATGGTATGACAATGATTGTTGTTAGAAAATTGTAGACTTTTTAATCATGCACATTTCCTTCCTTTTACAAACCCAATAGGGCTTTTGCTGCACTGTTTCCCAGGATGTTTTCCTTTTTTTTATAAATTCAAAATGATGCTTTAGATAACTAAATGTGAAACTATAACACATTCTAACCACAGCCTCAAGATATAAACTTAAATTGACACAGCCCTGCAGACAGCTATACTGTCTTCCCACAGATGGTATTTTGTTAGTACCAGAACGTAATCTTTCACAATTAGCAAACTGTCTATTGGCTGTGTCTGTTTGGACCATAGTCTCAAATACTCCCTTATATTATCAGCAAAACAACAAACTCTTATTCTACCTAGATTGAGTTTGCAAATGACAACGGAGTTTGATATAGGATTCAGGTACTAGTTTATGAACTTCATGAATGACAATTCACACTTCATGAACACCAATAATAGGTTCATGAACACCAAGAACAGGTTTGTGAACATGTAGAACATATTTATGAATACATTCATGAACCTGTTCTATATGTTCATGAACATGCTCTTTAAATACAATAACAGCTTTGTGTTAATGAATGACGATTTGTCGTTCATGAACATTCACACAATTCATGGACAAATTCTTTAATCTTTCGAAGGGGCGAATTTCTCTTGAAATCAGAAAAGTAATTTAGGGAAAAGAAATAATTGACTAAATGAACAGTTTCTCTCTTCTAAAATAAAAGAAGATCTGAACCATCTGCAGCAGGCAAATTAAATACTTCCTTTCTATTATACATATATAGATGGTTATTGGTAAGGGAAAAGAAATGGAAAGTAAAGAATAGCATCGCTACATATTACACTAAAAGAGGATTTCCTTACTGGGACAAAATGAGGACAGATTGCATGCTGCAGAAATCTATCATTATTTGTAAAATTACTTGGCATAAAACGCTTTCTCACACAAACACCAAAATAAGTATCATTGAAGTGATGCCCTTTTAGAAACATTGTGACAAGGCTGACAGTTGCTCAAAATGAGGAGTGGTTCCTTCAAAGGAAAAATATTTTCAATTTAAGATATTTCTAAAATTCTCTAAACATTTACTTTACCTTTAAGAATTCTTGCAAATATTCTGATCAAAATTTCTCTACATAAAAAGAAAAGGATTAAATACAGTATAGTATGTTGAATGAAATCGTCTATTTAACCTTGCTAATCCGAAAATCATTTTTGTTCATTGTGAATGGCACATAGCATTATTCATACAGTAATTAAGATAAAAACTTGGCATTTTCGATGTCTTAGAACCGCATCAATTCTGGTTAGATAAAACGCGCGATATTGATAGCTGTATCATATGAAGAATCTATCATTGTTATATGACGCAATTTATAACAAATGGTGTGTTTTGTGGTTTTGAATGTTCCAGAAGCATTAGCGTGTGATTATGAATGATATTCCATAAATGACAAACAGTTACTGCTAGATCCTGGAAATCCCAAACTGTCCCATTTAAAGATGTGTCTAGAGGTTTACAATGTTATTGAAGAATGCATTCTCCCAAACAATCAAAGGATTTTACAGGTTTTATCTTAAAAGTTATATTCTGTCATCATGTAAGAAGGAGACATTACTCATAATAAACTACAGAAACCATATCTTAAGAACAAATATTCCTTCCAGAAAAAACGCAATTTCTGTTTGATTTTTGTTTAAATGTTTTTAGTAATCAAATAAAGATATAATCTGCACTTAGTGAATATGAATTAGTCACAGTGGGACAAGAATTAGTAATAAGTTAACCTTTTCCTTGATATGGGATTTTAAGCCTTTGATCGCTGGGTAATTTAAAAAAAGATTGTTTTTTCTGTCACATGCTTTTCAAAATCTTAAAATATATGCTTAATTTTGATAAGGAAAGATAATCAGAGTAGCAAACAGGTTTATCACAGGCCACTGCCAATTTACATGGCGGCTGGCCTGGATCTTACCTGTTTGCATAAGCATGAAGTTGTTTAGGCACAAAAAGGGTTAATGCTTTTCAAAACTAAAAGCAACAGCAGACGAAAGGAAAGCTTATGGGGTTGTAACAAATTTCACTTTTTTGTTGTATTGATGATATACCATTGTGAAGAACGTAAAAGCTCTTTCGCTTGATTTTGCTATTTTTCACATGGGTTTCTTACAATCCCAAGTCTTTTGCCTGTGTGTTTGAATGCTTATAAATGTGCAGGAAAGGGTTAACCCATTACCAAACAATAAGGACATTTGACCAGTTTGTTACAGACGACTCTGAAAAACAATGTATGAAAAGGAGAAATTGCTCTTAATGAGCAACTTCTCCTTTTCACACTATGTTTTCTGCCCTATCAAAAGATTATTTTTCCATTTCATCAAATTTTGAAATGTCATCTGCAAACTCATTCAATTTGGGACAGTCTTTCAGGAAAGTTGGTGTTTGAGAAAGGGTTAAGTCATCAAGAATATGATTGTGTACATTTCAGAACTTCGTTTATCACAATGACTTTTTTCCTGCATGATACTAAAAAAAGTATTTTTTAACAATTTACATGAGCCATATCTTTTCTGTTACGTTTTCTGTTGTGCAGCATATCCTTTGAAATGAGTTTTTGTGAAGTAATGGTTGAATTCAAACAAGAACTTGCCCATTGGTTCAAAAATAGATTAAAATGAGTTATTGTCAATTTTTGAATCAATGGAAGTATCTTCTCAATTACCCATTATCCAAAACATAAATTAATCAGCTTAACACTTTTACCTTTATGTCTTTTAAATTCATTTCAGAAAACCTCTTATTTTAATCACAAATTTTGCAGAAAAACTAAATATTGTGACAAAATTATAACCACAAATTTTAACTTTTGTCTGTGCACTTAAATTTAATTAACTTGATAATTATCAAATCAATTTTTTACTTAGATTTCAATTCAAACTTATAAATGTAATTCAATTATAAACGTCCAAAAAACGATTCATATGGAGGTAGTGAATTTGATGCTTTTGATCTTCAACAAACATTGTTACATTGTCAGCAAGGGGTATGTGTGAATCCATTTAATAAGTCAAAAAGAATGATAGATATTGGCTGAAATATATATTGTAGAAGTTATAAGTAATCTTTTCAAAATGCATGCTTCTAATACAACAAAATGAGCTGCAATGTCACAAGACAAAAATCTAAGGAAGCCAATAGAAGGTTGGATTCTTTTCTTTGACTTACTTGACTTACAATATAATCCTAAATTTTCATCACTTTAACTTTTATTGATGCATTTTTAAAACTCTTTGTAATAAAAAAGGATAATTCATATCTGCAAATCCATTATCTCCACACTTGCCAAATTTGGAACAAAAGATTTTAACACCATATTTAGTTGTTTGAAATTGCTACATTCAGAAAACATCCTGAAAGAGACAAGCAGTTGACCCCTGAGAAGGGTTCAAGAACTTGCTCATGAAATTCATGAATGTTCATGAACACAAATGGATGTTCATGAACACATTGCTGTTCTTAAACTTGTTCTTGTTTATGCTTTAAGACACCGTTTCTGACAACAGCTAGATTATTGCTGTTAATAAAAAGCTCCATTATAAAGAGAAAAGAATACCCCCAAGGAGAATTCCTGTTTCAATTCTTTTTATTCACTTTTTTTGTTTTCTTTTTTCCCCGCAATCCTCAAACAAACAAAAAGACCTACAGTGCCGCAGCTGTGTCAGTGGCTGCCTCATATGAGGAAGATTCGATACCAAAACCCATACAACAATGCTAATGGAGGCATCATGGGCAGTTGGGATAACATTATGAAAGGTCCATAATGAACATTACTAGTTGGGATCAAGGGAATGCCACAACGCAACTAAAAAGGATTCAAGAACTGTGTTTGTGAACATCATGTTCAGACATGAACAACTAATGGTCCTTCATGAACGCAAACCTGTTCTTGAACTTGTTCATTATTTCAAGTACATTTTCATGATCATAAAGAAAAGTTTCATGAATACATGCTCTTGATGTTCATGAAAAGTTTTTCATGAATGTATGAAGGATTAGTTGATAGGCCGTTAAACCGCAACAAAGCAGAAAGAGAAGAAAAAGAAATAACCTATGAATGCTTCTTTTTTCTTTATTAAAGTGTCATAAAAGTTATTTGTGGCATCAACATGCAAAGGCATAAAGTTTTAAGATGTCTTTGTCTAGATCTCGGCTCAAATGAAATTTGACAAGCCCAGGGAAAAGTTTTGAAAACCAAAAAATGATGAAACCCTATAATGGACTTATGTAACAACAATGAATTATGACATCTCTTATATTTCTTCATTAGTATCAGATTATGGATAGAACCCATCTTTTGAAATCTATCCCTTTAGATATTTAATCATTATTTCACATAAATTTCTGGTGGTATTTCGTCTTATCTTCCATCCAATAACCATAATAATATGAGCCATCATAAGAGGAAATCATAACTTTTCTTTGTATTACCTCTTTACGAAACCCCAAGATTTTATTGTCCTGTGTTTGAAAGTCTGCAAATGAATAATTGATATCATTTTTTGCAATGAAAATCCCTTCTATCCTTGATTTCTATTAGTTTATTTCTAAATGTACCTTTACAGGTTCTATCTGGAGCATCCAATTTATTCTTTTCTTGTTTTTAAATCTACCAAGAATTAAAGATTTAAGGGTTCTCCAAATTGAAACTTTTACAATTGTATTCATAAAGTAAGCAAATTTTAATTTTTAGTATGTGATTTGGTAAAACCAATTGCAATAATCACCTTATTTGAACCTCAATGATTGTCTCTGCATTTTGGAAGGCAGGATGTGGCTTGGAGAAAGTGCTGTGCAAAACTGCCATGGAAACACCAGCAAGACTAGGTGTACTACCTGCAGTAATTAAACTACATTGTCATTGAAAACACCTGTATACACACACAACAACCACACTTAGTGATCCCATTGGAGAATGCTGTTAACCCTTTACCAAATGACAAATTTACAACTGTCCCAAATTCAAAGAATTTGCAGATGACATTTTAAAATGTGATGATGTTGCAAAATAATCTTTTGATAGGACAGAAAACCTTGTGGGAAAAGGAGAAATTCCTCTAGGGAGCCAAGTCGTCTGCAACAAAGCGGTTAAATGTGGTCATTGTTTGGTAATGGGTTAAGTAAACAAAACACATGCTTCATGGACTATTGGCCTGTGCCCACTACACTGGTTTGGTTTTTCATTGGTAAATGGAATAATTCTGGGTGAATAAAAACACTCAAAGCTCCGGCGGAGATAATTGCGGAGAAATGCTAAACTCATTTGTTTTCATTATCTAATAAGCCTGGCATGATAAAAGAAACATAGATCATTTAAATAGGGACAGACTCAAACCATAAATGTTGCATAAGACGTATGTCAATCAGTCTGCAAGAGACGTCTAGATAAAGGCGACATTTTCCATGGTTTTTGCATGCAGTAAGACTAAGGCTACTAAATAAATCCTATTTAGTAGGTATTCATTAGGATCCGTTTGATAAGATGTATTCTATGAGTACCCATAAAATTGAAAGGAAAGGAATTACAAAGGAAAAAGTTAACCTGATCTGGATCCCTTTGCTAGAAGCTACGGCTTTGAAAAACAAGGTACCATCCAGCAGCCATTTGTATAAACAGTTTAACCCACGGTTAAATCTTACCATGGGTTAATTTCCTGGTTAAAACGCAGAAAGCGATTGTATAAAACTCGCAGGTAACTTTAACCGCGAATTAACCCAGGTAAAAGTAACCAACCTCTAGGACCAAGGTAAGTTGTTTAACCAGAAAAGTTACCGCTTTAAATATGGCCGCCATCTTGTAAATTCGGCCCCGCTTCAAACGAATTTTTGACGAAATGACCGCCAACTGACCAGCTATGGGAAAACAAAATTACGGAAACCCTCCAGATTTTCATCGAGAAGCTTACGAGACATGTAAGACCATTGTTTATTGTTTCAATCAACGAAATTTGTGTGTCGAAAAACTAACGAGACATGACCACTGTTTGGCATGTAGACATCAACAAAGGATCTCGTATAATGGGGCCTATTAAGCACCCTGCATTAACAGTAACAACTTCATTTGCGTTTTCTCTTAAGTTTAAAGTTCTACTTTCACATTTGATAAAAGCTATTCGATTATCAATCCGGTACATTTTATTGGGTGGGATTATCCTCTACCTTTCGAGGACTTCCTGCTGAAAACGAAACAATAACAAACAAAAACATTTCTTCGTAACGCCGTTCATGTACAATCATGTGAAGGTAGGGATTTGTAGATCAGTTCTTATTTAGAAAAAAGCACCTATCAGTGTTGTTATTACCATTAAAACCAGTTTCCCCATTGGAATTTGAGAAATGTCGAAATTCAAAGCACACCAAGAACACAAAACTATGAGTTTATGAAAAGTCACATTGTGTTTGTTTGAGATTGACATAGTGGCAAAGAATTTGAGTTTTGTTGTGATGTATGGTTATTAACAGATGGAGAAAGACCACAATCTTAACTGCCCTTAAGGAAGAACCATCTCCATTCAGTATGTCAGTCAAGAAATAATCTGTTTGAAAATCCATATGCCTTCATTGATCTTAACCCAGACAGAGAGGACAGGGATCTTAGTAACATACCATTTTGATAAAAGGAGAAATTGGTCTTGAAGGAAAGACCTTTAAATAACATTGTTTCCTTTTGCTTTCAAAGAAACAGTATGGCAGAGTTATCACTTTGACCATTCTTTAAACATTTGTACATGTTGCCTGAGTTCTGTTCTAGGCTAGGAAGTGAGTCTTGCCCAAAGACACTCCACACAAATATATGCGAACATCAGGTTTTGACTCGATTGTTGAACCTGTTGTCCAATTTCAAGTCCATGACACTAACTATTACTCACCATCAGTTGATTAGGTCTTCTGCTGAAGGTACATTACAGTGTGTTCATATGAAGGAATGAGTTAACAGTATTAACCCTCTTCCTCAATTTGGATTTTGAGTGTTGCCAAAAATGATCACATGAGGACACATCAATTATTAGAAATGCCCTTTGACTATGATATTGGGAATTAAATGTAACATTTAAAGCAGCTCATGCTGAGCAATTTCACTTATTGTCACAATGGTTTCTTTTGTCTTCTGCTTCAAGTGCAATTAAAGGTAAAACAATAAAAGGAAGGGTTTAATCTTATATGAGTATATCTAACATCAATTACTTTAGGTATTCCACTTTTGAAATTAAAATATATATTTACTTTTTTATGAATTGATGTTTGTAATTTATATGGCAGACAATTTCCTCAAAAGCTTATATAGTAGATCAAAGACATAGTATTTACCTGTTTTTTTTTGTTTGTTTCATCACATGTTACATATGTTTAAGATAGATCACATGACTGATGGAAAAGAGTTTCTTATTTTCAGATTGACAAAGGTGTTATTTCTGGAGATAAGTGGTACAAATGCAGCCCATTCCTTCATATCCAATACTCAAAGCCAGGTGAGGCTGATTCTATGAATTTGAGTTCTTTTGAAACTTAGATAAGCTGTAATATAACTGAAAAAATGTTGACACAGCAATAAACACTTAACAATACTGTGCAGTTAAAGCATTGAGAAAGAAAACAGTATGTATTGATTATAATATTTATTATAGGTCCTTTTATACAAAACATAACTCTCCACTGTATACATGAAACTAAATGACAGACTTGACAGAATTTCAAATCTAGATGATATCACATGAGGAATAGGTAAAAAAAGTCTCTTAAATGATAACACCTCAAATATGATTATACTACATTACTCCTGCTCACTTTTGTTAACCAAATATAACTAACAATTGAAAATATGGCATGTTTTCATGATGTTTTTTTAATCTTTATACTATGTTTGAAAGTTTTAAACTAAATTTTCAATGAACATGCTTCTTTTCAGATGCAGCACAATATACAGTGTCCAGAAAATTACAAAGACCTACATTTATCAAATTTGCTTGTGCAATATGATTTATGATAAATTTTACAGAAAGGATTTGTGTTTAGCATGGTTTATTTATTTATATGGACTTGACATTGTGTCAATTTTTCTGAAATGTTGTGATGCCCAGTACACTTAAAGGAAGAAATACCCTAAACTTGAATGCCCATAAAGGTTGGAGAAGCAAGATAGAACCATCCACATTCTTCTTGTCAGTCAGAAGATTATCTCATGAAGATCCAAATGCGGTCACCCAGGATTTGAACTCATGCTGAGAAGGGTCATGCAATTTCAAGTTTGTTACTCTTAAGCCACAGAGGCTCCTAGCATGCATCATATTCCCTCTATTTAACACACAATGTAGTCTGGCAGGAAAATATTGAAGTATGTTGTCTTCAAATATTTCATAAATGGATATTGAAATAACTTGGAAATGTTGTCCACTTTAATACACTCTTAGAATAGTTTTCCATGTCTACTCTAGTTTCTGCTGTCCTGGAATATCTGCTTTCTGCAAAATCAAAAATATAAGTAGATAATAGAGTACATTTGACATGCTTAGAGGGAGTGATACAGACAACATGGTTAAATACCAACTGACCTTATATATAAGGAGGAATCCCAGTATTTCTTTAGACTTAATGAAGCTCAGGCCCAATTAAGAAATGATCTTTGTAATTAAACTGTTTCATATGATACCAAGCAAAGAGACCTTCCAAAGACACAATAACATTTCATCATAGAAACCATTGTCAGTCACTGAAATAGTTAGATGTCTTTAGAAATACATGTACATGTATGTTTGTTCTCATATTTGGGTATCTCCCACAATCTTTTCATATGACAAAAAAGGAACAATAAATAATCATGATGAGCATTTATCACATTGTTAAAATGGCTATTTCCTGAAGATTCGTTTTACCCTTTTGTTGAATTGGGAACAGAGTTGTACATAAGGCATTATGAAGAATAATGGTATTTAAATGAACAAATCAAAGCAAAGAAAAGTAGGTGTAGAAAAAAATTAACAATGAAAAAGTACAACTGATTAAGTATAGGGAGATTTTCTCATTCAAACTGTCTCATTGATAAAAAAAAATCCATATTGCCATGCATTTCTATATTACAATCACACATATATCAAAGTTTATTTCCTATATGTACCATGACCTATAGTACATGTATACTTAAAATAATATATCAAAATACATTTACTATACCTGAGAATTACAGAGGGACTTGTGTTCTGAGTCGACATTCATGTATGGTCTGTTTCAGTAACTAAAAAGTTGAAAATATATAAAAACAACTTCAGAAAAATGGAAAGACAAATTGTTTAAGAATGCTTTCATTTACAACTTTATACTATATGCTTACCTCCTTTATCACAACTGCAGCATAAAAATATAGAAGATAGTGTGTCAAATAAAGAAATCTATTTCCATGAGCTATAATGGTGTTCACTTTTGTTCCAATAGTTTCAATGCAACACCTTTTTGGCATTATTAATAAAATGCAGAACTTATACTCTTTAATTGCCTTGTAAAATCCTGTTTTAGTTCGAACCATTCATTAACTCCCTAATGGAGTAATAAGATGTACATTGAAACTATGGTTTTCACAGCTGTGTCAACATTGTTTTATTACCCCTTCCTGGGATGCAACTATACCAGGCTAGGACTCTGAAGCGTTTTGTAAAAGGATATTCGTACAAAACCAGTGGGCTGGAACCCAGAACCCTTGGGTAACGAGTCCATCACCTTATCCACTTACACAGGTCCCCCTATGTCTCATAATCATGTTCTGAACACATATATACTGTAACAAAGGACAGTTTTTCACATTTAAAATCCACATTTCATACTTAGTATATCATTTGACATACATTGTACATGTATAAACATGTACAGGTGATCGTTTGTTGAAGGAAGTGTGGCGTTCGTGGAAAGACAAATTGGTTTATACCTCAATTGATAGATAGCTTCCACAGTGATGATGTGGAGCTTAGCTACCTTACGTAGCTAACACACTAATTCCCTATAGTTTTCTGTTGCAATTTTCTTTTCCCCATTCACAATTTGACGAAGAGCATGTTTTGACAATTGTTATTTCATCTCTTGTAGTGCTGTTTTCGATAACGTAATAAGTACAGTTGTGAACCTACTCGAAGTGGAGAATGAAATATCTACGTCTGGATCATTCAGACTAAATAAACAATCAATATTTACCTTTCACCTGACAGCTTTGCGGGAAAATGACGTCACGATCATGTTGCATTTTGGGATTTTTGGTAACTTTAACCGTGGGTTAAAACATACCATTTCTGGTAAGGTTACCGTTGAGTAAAACATGTTTATACAAACGATTTAACCGTCGTGGTTACCTAACCGCGAATTTAACCGTCGGTTAATTTTAACCGAGGGTATGTTTTACCATCGTTTATACAAATGGCTGCAGATGGTTGTAGAAAATGCAGAGCAGGATCAGACTGACCGACCAAGCCATCTGATCCCTCTATTTGTAACTCCTAAAGCTTGTAGGTGTCGATGATCTCACTAAGGTTGTTAAATCTTAAAGTTGCAACTAGACGCATATGGGAGTTACGTGAATTGAATAATAAACTGTTTGTAAAAAAGTGCGAAGGAAATAATTCACCTAACCCTTTACCAAACGCCAAATTCTCGACTGTGCCAAATTTACACATTTGCAGATGACAATAATCTTCTGATAGGGCAGAAAACGTTGTCGGAAAAGGAGAAATTGCTCATTAAGAGCAATTTCTCCATTTCCCACAATGTTTTCCAGAATATTCTGAAACAAACTGGTCAAATGTCGTTATTGTTTGGTAAAGGATTAAGGGCTGGCAGCTTAGAATTGGAACAAACTGTTTAGAGTTGGAGGGGTCAGACTGCATCTGGCTTCTTTATAACCTTGCCATTTGGCAAAGGTGTAGAAATATCCATTAGATTTCCAGCTTATTTTGGAAATATATGTAACACTTTTACTGACAAGTCTTAAACCTTTACCACATGCAAAATTTTTCACTGTCGAAAATTGAAAGAGTTTGCAGACGACATTTCAAAATGTGATGACATTGAAAAAAAATCTTCTGATAGAGCAAGCAAACAAACAAACAAACAAACGAACAAATCAAACAACCACTGCTGTAAGGCAATTGAAGACACAGTCCTGTAGAACGGAACGGATTAAAAGAAAAAGCATTTCGGTAAATTTTTATTAGGCAACAATGCTGTCCATATGAAGAGACAATATGGCCATGTAAAATGACGTCTATTTGAACAGGGAATAGCCGCATTGCCGATTGATTTGGGCACTTGTCCTACACTGACATATATCAGTGCATTCACAAGGGAGATAACTGCCTCTGTTTATTATCTACAACAAACCTACCTGCATTCACAAGGGAGAGAACTGTTTTGTCAATTATCTGCATCGAAATGCCTGTCCAAACTTCCCTGAAATCCTTTTTCTTCTATCTAGTTTTAATATCTTTTTATTCAAAAAGATGTTTAGCCTTACCCTGTTTCAAGTATTTTGCATACAATGAGATTAACCCAAATAAAGAATTGATGTTGTTGTTGTTGTTTAAGAATTAAAAAATTCAAAGTGACAATACCACAATTAGCCAACATCGGAATCCTCCAAGCAAAAGGTTATTGTTTTCTTTGAGCAAACAATCCTTTTTTTGAGTTTGATATCAGAAAAAACCTGTTCAACATGATTTGTATTAACAATCCTCATTAGAAAAATGCAGCTCAAAAAGTCTTACAGAGGCTCTAACAATAAATTGCAAAGATGAAGAGCCGCTGCTTGAATTTCTTCCTCTCTGGAATCTTGAGATAAATATTTCAATTGGTATATCAATTTATACATACATTGCAATCTCAAAGGATAGCTAACCTCATTTAGTATTTTGTGACTGGTTTAATTTGAAAGAAACAGATGGCAAAAAGAAACCCAGTAAGTATCAGAAATATGATTTCTCTCATCATAAGTCATGCAAAGATCTTCCAATGGAATCAATTAAAACCAATAATCTCAGAATTTTACTGATCTTGCAGTTAATAGGACTTTTGACAAATTGATAAAAAAGCAGATATTGTATGAGCAATTTCTACTTTTTCCAAATATAATTTCTATTCTACACTTGATTCTTTCATATCTAACTAGATCTTTTTTTGTCTGCAAACTCCAGTTAATAGAGCATTATGGAGAGTTTTCACATGGAATGCTATTCAATATTGTCAGTCTTCGTACCAACATGTCTTGCAAATAATACCCCAAATATATGTCATAACGCGTTTATCTTTCGCGTGATATATCGTGCAATTTTATAGATTTACTTCTGTGTCCCTGCCAAGTAAAATACATTATTGAAAAACAAACGAGTTACATCCGTACATATTTCACTTGTAATTTCATTTAATACTGGCAACACTGTGGGATATTTTATTCCCTTCATAACAAAAAGGCACACCATTACCCAATATATCATGTGACAAGCCTTGGTGCTTATGTCAAAGATAGAGTGATAGTGAATTAATCATTGTCGACAAAAATCCATAACAGTCCTTAGCTCCCCAGGTGTCTGCGCCTATCAGAAATCACTGGTTGTATTTTGAAACCTTTAGTATTGCCATACCTGGGCTTTCATTGTTGTTTTTTTTATTGATCATCTATCAAAATGTTTTTTTTTGTTCTCAAATTATTATAGCCTATAAAAGTAAGACAACATACATTAATAAATCTCATACCACACAAATGTGATATTTTTGAAACATTGAGTGACATCTATAATGTGCTTTTTTCAAATGATATAATCTCTATCAAAAGCAGATGACTTGAAAAACAATTGTGGCTAACTGAAAAATTACTCGATGTGAGAATTTTTTCCTTTTTTCTTGATATTTTCAACCAAAAGAATTGCAAAAAAATATTATTAATCACATTTATTCATATTCATCAGCTTTCTGAACAATTCATACCAGTAACAACATATTTTTCATAACGACAATCTTCATTTAATTCTATTATAAATCAAAAATATCCTCTGCAGTTGACCATTGATAATCCAATTCTTTTTACCTCTTGAATGCTCAGTTATTTTCTAAAAATAGATTTTTTGTCATCTGCTTTCCAAAACCTTAAATATCTGCTTAGTTTTGATGAGGAAAGATACTCAGAGTAGCAAACAGGTTAGATCACAGGCCAGCCACCAATTTACTTGGTGGTTGGCATGGATCTAACCTGTATGCATAAGCATGATGTTAGTTTTAATACTTAAAGGGTTAAAATGGTTAGATGGAAACACACTAGTTTCATTCAGATAGTTGCATTGCATGAGCAATTTACCTTTTTACCCAAAAGGTTTTCTACTTGAATCATAACCTTAAATACTTAATAGTTTTAGCTGATTATTGAAATCTGGACCAATCACAAACTCCGAGATGAAGAATTGGGTTAAAACTTTCTGAAGAATTGTCAATCACCTGTTGAGTGTCCAATACCTGAGATCTGATGCCTGCAGCATTTTTGAAGAAGCCAACTTAACCCTAACTTACCAAACGCCAAATTTTCTACTGTCCCAAATTGAAAGAATTTGCAGAAGACATAGCAAAATGTGATGAAATTGGAGACCATCATCTAATAGGGCAGAAAACATTGTGGGAAAAGAAGAAATTGCTCATTATTAGCAAAGTCGTCTGCAACAAACTTGTGAAATGTCGTTATTGTTTGGTAAAGGGTTAACAGTGAAGCTACAGAATTCCTGAGATCCCTTTTTTAGAGCTTTGATGCAAGACATGCCAACAGAACAAACATTCATTGTGACAAAATAAACATTTTCCGTCAGAATAAGAGCTTATAATGCCACAGTGCTTTTAAATTTCATTTATATCAAATTGACTCCAAATCATTAGTGTCAAAATACAGAATAGGGCAAAGTGGTGAGAATTTTTGCCAATCTTCGAAATTATGCCATTTCTTTTGTGCCCAAGAATAATTTTGAGATTGTAAAAAAAAGCAATGATAATGTCAAAAGGAGATATTGTAATGGTTTCCTTCAAACAATTGTATATAACAAATATACATGATGTTAGAGGCTTGGACCAAAAATCTAAGTAAGACCACATTTATCTCCCCTGACAAACGTGAACCTATAAGCCTGGAGTGGACAGATAAAAGATTGCGCAATCCTGCAGAAGCTAATGTATTTGCATTTAATATGCACTTCATGGGGCCCCAGTGATTAATAGGTAAATTTGAAACCAAGACCAACTGGGTAGGCAGGGAATGGTTTATAGCCGACAATGGTTTATCAAGTACCATTTATATAAGTGACAAGTAATCAATCAATCACTCGTGTCAGTCATTAAAATACCCCAGAGTTCAACATGAAAATCTCATAAAATTCACCTACAAAATTAATATCTCTCCTGTTTGTTGACAAGAGACTGTGTGTACCCTTTTCTCTTTGTCTGTAAAAATTGACATTTATTATAACTGCAAAAAGGTTGACTTGCAGTATATTTGTTTTGTTTTACTTCATTAGTTGTGATTGTAAACACAGAATTTAATTGGCTGAGTCACCATGTCTATATAAAAAAGAGCATCAACACAATATATCAAAATAACTGAATGAATGACACAAAACAAAGGTTTAGTCCTCTTGATATTGAGAAGAAAACTATTCATTTTGAGAAACTTCATATAGGTTAATGGTTTAGTCTAAATAGTTTAGTCTAAATGGTTTATTCTTAAAAGTTTAGTCTAAATGGTTTATTCTAAATAGTTAAGTTTAAATAGTTTATTCTAAATGGTTTATTCTCAATGGTTTATTCTGAATGGTTAATTCTGAAATGCACTGATGCTTTTGATGGGTTCTCATGTTAAACAAGCCGCTGAGCATGAATATTGACTTGTTTTAAAGTATCAAGAGTGGTTTAACCCTTGCAGTGCTCGAACTGTCTTCATACTTATGCAAACATGTTAGATCCAGGCCAGCCGCCAATTTACTTGGTGGCTGGCCTGTGATCTAACCTGTTTGCTGATATAAGTAACTTTCCTCATCAAAATTAATCAGATATTGTAGGTTTTGGAAAGCAGATGACACAAAAATATACTTTTAGAAAATTACCCAGCATTCTAAGGGTTCAATAGACAAGGTTTGTTCGATAAGATGACAAGTTGCCGTGATAAGGTGGAAGGACAATATTGACCTATTAAAATTGATTCCGTCTATATGCCAAACAAATACGTCTATCAATGTCCAAGAGCCATAATAAACGAGCACAAAGCCCTAAATTTATCATCCAAAGGTGCTATGGCTGTCTTTATAAATGTTTTTCACCGAGCATTTATTTTTTTACTGAACATGATCAATGACCATTAACCCATTACCAAACGCCAATGACATTTCACCACTTTGTTGCAGAGGACTCTTGAAAACATTGTCGTAAAAGGAGATATTGCTCATGACGAGCAATTTTTCCTTTTCCCACAATGTTTCCTACCCTATCAGAAAATCATTTTTCAATTACATTACATTTTGAAATGTCGTCTGGAAACTCCTTCAATTTGGGACAAGTCATAAATTTGGCATTTGGTAAAGGGTTAAAGTCCATACTTCAAATACCTGATACGACTGAGACTTTAATAGAACTATTATACTGAAACAAAGTCACATTTTACAGCTTGTAAACTTTATGGAAGAACTGTTCAGAAAGAGAGAATTGTTTGTAGCAAATTATCCATTTTTGCACAGTTAAAAAATAATGGAAATATTACAAACTACTTGAGCCTAAGAATCCTGTTAGTTTTTAAGGTACCTGATCTGAAACTCTGAGTTTTTAGGAAAATTACTTTGCATTAAATACCAGAAAGAAACCATTGCGACAAATTAAGCATTTGTGTCTATATTTTACATCTACTGCAAATGATAATGATTATGAGGAGGAGGAGGAAAACAATGATGAAATTGATAATGATGAAGATAATGTTGATGATGTTTATATGAAGTTAAATCTAAAGTAGTTTCTTATGATAAGAAAACCTGATGATTTTCAAGAGTTTTCTTTTACCCATTTCCCAATACGGGATTTTGTGTCTGGTCCATATTCAAAGGAACAGCAGACCACAAAAACCATCAAGGAAAGAATCATTAAATTAATGATATAAGGTATAATGAACAATTGGGAAAAAAAGACACACAGCTATTTATGAGCAATCTGTTTTTCTGTCACAATGGACTTTCAAAACCTCAGCAGCAGATCTGGAAAATGAGATTTAATGAAGTAAAGGATTTATTGAACCACATAATGCTCAAATCGACTTCATACTTATACAAACAGGTAGGATCCAGGCAAGCCGCCAAATAAATTGGAGGCTGGCCTGTGATCTAACCTGAATGTTACTCTGAATATCTTTCTTCAACAAACTTCAGCAGGTATTTAATATTTTGGAAAGCAGACAAAACAAAAAACTTTTTTTAGAAAATTACCCAGCATTCTAATGGTTAAGAAAATATTGTATGGAAAGCATAATTCTCCTCATGTGGAAATGGTTTGGTTCAAAGCGTAGAAAGGTCATCAGTAGATCAAATAACATAATGGGGAAAATGGGCTCAATTATATGCTAATGGATGAGAAGGGTTTAACACTTTACAAAACAAAACTTTTATAACATCTTTGTGTTGGAAGATTGATAGTTGTAACATTGGTTAACGCAGAACTGCTGGTAAATGGATAGAACAAGATAAAACAAACTGCTTATCTGAATAAAACACCAACATTCATCAATAGATTAGTATTTAGAAAAAATAATGATTGGGTGTGCTCTGGCAAAATTTATAATTATTCCTACATCTTGAGTTTTGTAACCTATCAAAATTGGGAACAACATCAGATGACAAATATTGCGCATGCAAAACAATTTTGTTGTTGTAATATTGGGTCAAAACCTCTGTAGCACATGTAAAATCTGCTCAGAATTATAATTTCTGTGTTTTGTAATAGTTTCATAAATATTTTGGCATAGATAAGTTTGAAATGTGTTTACAAGAAGTAGGAGGTTAAATGGGTGGAAAAAAAGCCCATAAAATCATAGAACATTAGTGATGAAATAACTCACAATTAGTCCTTCCACCTCCTGCTTTGAGAAAGAACATTTGACTGACAGGTTGATGGATATGTGACAGTGTTGAACTCTTTACCTCTTTACAAGCTGCAGACAACATTCTTTTTTCTTGAATCAGACGACTTAAGAAAATCTTTGTAAACATGTAAGCACAAATCTCTGAGAAAGTCTTTTTAAGATACATCATGTTACCATTTCTGCTGATGAAAACCACTGGTATAAAAGGCTAAATGGCTCCCCATGAGTTATTTATTGTTTCTGACACAATAGTTTTTATTCAATATTATACAGGAAATATATTTTCCTCTATCTTCTGGTGTTTGTATCTGCAATTGGCTTTAAATAAGGTTTTGTAACAAATTTCTATATTGTGGAATGGGTTTTTCAGGGCCCTATAAATAGAAATTATTATAAATGAGCAGACCATACCTGTAGCATAAAACATAGCCTTTTCATGAACACTTCATGTCAACATGTCAATCTTAATCAAAATGAATTTATCATAAGTGGTGGGTTAAAAACTCAGAACCCATCCCACAGGTTGAGGGAGAATAGATCCGGGTCTTTTCAAACCCATATCACTCTTCCCTTTCGTCCGAGCATGATGAGCAATTATTCTATTGTCACATTGGTATTCTACCAAATACCATTAAATAAATGTTCTTGCTTCATGGTTTTGTTGTGTGGATTCCCCTTGCTTGCTTTTGGACATGTCAAATGTTTCCATTATTATATGGAAATGGATTGAACAAATATATAACAAACAAGTCCAATGAAATCCATTTCTCATCAGGCACTCAATGGTTGTCTCCCTTTGCAGTAAATCAAATATTAGATGGTAGGACAAGGAGAGAATTTAGAAAATCAAAAACATTTCCATCTGTTTATAAATCATTGTTTAAAATTATTCTAAAAGAGAAAATGACAATTGGAAAAAAAAAAAAAAAAAGATGACATTTTAGCATGACACTAGTATGAAAAGAAACAATAATGAAAACAAACATATCATGATTTCTCTTATGGTGTAAGGAAACTTAACTCAGATCTAAGATACTGACTAAATGTTTATAAGGCAACATTATTTCTTTTTTCAACCCATGATAAATAATAACAAAGAAAAATAGAATACTCACTGACAGTTATCTGATATTGTTTTCAACCAATAAAAATCCTGTTAAGTGTTAGGATTCCTTTCCATATGGAGCTTTCAGGAGAAGTTTTAATTGTGAAAGGTCTATCCATGAAAGTGATTCACATCTAGTTTTAAAAAACCTTGTCCCTTCCAATATATCATTTCATGTTATATTTCACAATTTTACTTTCACACCATCAAATTTTTAGCCCAAAAATGAACTTTCGCTCGAAACTTTGTTACCCTATGGGATTTGAAAATATAACTCTTTACATTAAGAGATGAATAATTCATCAAAGCAAATTGGAAGAGCTTTCTAATTTTTTTCCCCAACAAAAGAATAAGAGTATACAACTTTGGACGGAAAGAAATCATATTGTTTTAACCTAATCCCTCATATAATGTTTTTATGAACAGTCGAAATAAAACACGACACACAACTTTATCAAAAGTTTCAAAAAGTGCTATCCATAGCGTGATGGCCAACTATTCATATCCCACAATGATTTAACCCTTACCCCTTTACCAAACAACAAATTTTCGACTGTCCCAAATTGAAAGAGTTTGCAGACAACATTTCAAAATGTGATGAAATAGGAAAATAATCTTCTGATAGGGCAGAAAACAATGTGGGAAAAGGAAAAATTGTTTGTTATGAGCAATTTCTCCTTTTCCCACAATGTTTTCTAAAGTTGTCTGCAACAAAGTGGTCAAATGTCGTTATTGTTTGGGAAAGGGTTACACTGTTGGGTAATTTTCTAAAAATAGAATTTTGTGTTGTCTGCTTTCTAAAACCTTAAATCTTTGCTTAGTTTTGTTGAGAAAGATATTAAGTTGCTTCCAAAATAGAGTGTATCAGACTTTTGGTAATTGGTTTTAGCTAACATCCACTGCTTGAAATTATGCTGACCAGGTAAATATTGAAATATAAGTTCCAAAAACTTTTTCAAGAAATGATAGAACCACTGCCTCTTTTCATGCAGGCAAGCACATATCAAGCCTTTTTGTATCAAAAGTCAATGTTTCTCTTCATTTATTTTGGTCAAGTTTGTAAATACTCAAATAAATAATTCTTTTTTCAAGTAAACATAGAAAGGTTGTCATTCAGTCTTAATTTTACTCTTCCCTTACATACAGACATACATGTACCTAAATACCAGTGGCTTTGAAATGACAGAACTTGAAAACAATGTGACTTGCAAATGATGTACAAAATTTAATTGTCTATTTGTCATGGAGGTATTTGTCCCTTAAATAAATGGTGTAAGTATACTTTTACAAATTGACATGTTTAAAGTAAACTTAAACAATTGCAGTCTAAGTGTCATCGAAAAGGCATGATGCACCTTTTTGTCACTCCCAATTTTATTACCAGTCATGGTTTACTCAGGAAATATGAAATATTGATACATGTTTTCTTCCTTCCCTTTATTTATGTGACATGTGAATTGATAATAAATTAAGACTGCTACTTCCCACCTTCTAAGTGCCATGTTTGGAGCAGAGACCAGAGTAAAGGAATTATGGGAAGAGTATTGCACCGTCATTGCTTCATTCAACCATTGCATTATCAGTTGTTGGATGCAAAATTGTAGTTTAGTTTGTTTTGCATTGAACCATAGATAAATTATATAGGACTTGTGATTGGTTCAGGTTGAGCATATCCCAGTCATCAACAATTATAAGGTGTAAATAATAGTACTTTCTTTATCATAATTTGTTGTATCTATTGTTATAAAGGAATATATTGCTTAATATAAAGGAAAAATGTATCATCCGTATATTAACAAATTTGGGAGGATATTGGTCCTGGATTAGACTACTGGCAGGATAGGAGGGTTGGGGGTTTCTGAAAGCAGGTTCAACTTACTGACTTTTCATAACAAGATAGATAATAGGAATTGATAACTTTAATGCATAAATTGGTGTTATTCATTACTTGCTAATTCTACCATTTTCTTTACAAGCCTTTTCAGTTTGAGAAGAGTTATGTGTTAAATATGGAAGTGAAGTAAAATACTTAAGTGACAAGAAACATGGTATTTCTTCTTTCAAAAAGGATTCATACTTGTACTGCATTAAGACAAGCTTCTATGAATGGGTCATTAAATAAAGATTTACTTATTTTATTCACCCATTCCTTACTTAACCTGAGCTGTTACAGAATACTTTCACAGTGGTATATTTAAGAACCAATGATTTAACAGATAGGAAATATGGCTTAAGTTTATTTTTTGTCACAATTAAGGCTTTCCAAATGTTGCAATGAAAAGGTGTTTTTTCACACTTTTAATCTTAATAGTGCATAAGCTGTCAAAGTGGACAAGTCCATACTAAAATCCCACATGATGGAATGGGTAGCTATCTCTTCTATCTTATTTCAGATGGTGCTTTCTAAAGATGTTCCAACACTGGGAAGAGGACCAACACTGGGAAGAGAACGGAGCTAAAGCATGTATAGAAAACTACTTTCAAACTTAGATATGGTATGATGAATGATAGAAAATGTAAACTTTAATGCAAACATCCCTTCATTCATTACAAGTTATTTTCTTGTAAGTATGAAATAGGCTAAACATCTTTATAAAACCTCAATGAATGATTCCAAAGTATCATAGCTTAAAAGAGAACAATGTTTGAGGCATAAAATCAAATGCAGGAATTACCTGCAATGAGTAATCAACTATATTTCCCCTTTTGTTTTCTAGATTGAAATGTGAAAAAATGAGACCTTTCTATACAAGGGTTAATTGTTACAAAAAGCTTCAAAGCAACGTAAGTATTCTGTTATATGCATGTCACAGGCAATATTGAAAAGTGGAGATATTTCATTTCTTGACACTGAGTACATACTTGCATGAATATCACATTGTATCATACAATTTCTCAATAAAATCTGAGAAAAATAGATCCAGTAATGTAACAACAGGCAGATTCAAGTAGTTTGTCAAATGGTTCTTAGATAGAGTGCTATTTAACCCCTTCCCTCATATATACTTGTTTTAGAGCACATGCTGCAGCATTCTTCTACGCAGTGATCTCCCTTTCCATTCAGTAAGGAGCTCTCAGCAATCACAGAAAAATCCTTCAAGATCGGGAAAGATTATATTTTTTTTGGTAATGATTTTGAATCAAAATCTGTATTCATGAATTTCCAAGTTTTAGTTGTTGGAATTCCTCAGACAAATCATAACTAAAAATAATGGCAAATTTATATAGAAAAAAACAAAAACAACATAATTGCAGCAGTTGTAAACAAACCAATCCGAAACCTTAGATTTTCTTTGTTGTTTTTCACCCGTGGTAGCCAGCCCAGGAAAAGTTTATCCAATATAATAATACATTTTGAAGAAAAAAAAATACACATTCATGACTGACAATACTAATAGAAAGAAATTCATGAATTGAGTTTACTGCAGCAGAAGACCCCCATTAGTGGCTTGAATACTAAACAAGAACTCACAAGACCCTGTCCCATCTGTTAGATAAAAATGTAAAACTTTTGGAAGTGATGAAAGATTTTCCGTATCCATGTATCTATCCTTTTTTTCCTGGCCTTTTTGTAAATTACAAGACAACTCGATAATAAGACATAAGTTGTCTGTTTGAAAGTTGATTTTATTTTGTCCTGGCAATTTTTATCCAGAACATGAAAATGTTTAATTCATTCTTCTATATGGGGATCTTAGGGATTTATGACTGGTCCAGAAGATCGTAACAAAACAACATAAAAAAAATATCCTTCACACTAAGGGTCAAGTAAACCAATGCTACAAAAGGAAATAATTATTAGGAGTAATTCATCCTTTTGTCACTGTGGTATCTCATGTCTTCTGCATCAGGTGCAGTAAAGTGAGGCCTGATAATAGTTTTTGGTTTACTGTTCATTAATTTTGTTTGTATGGTGTTTAACACAGCCCCAACATTTTTTCAGTTATGTTCTGGCATTCCTGGATCCAACAGTACTAAACTAAGGGATCTGAAGTGACTTACAAATTGTCACTCCCACCAAACCAGAGATGAAGTTAGGCTCAAACCCAGGACCATCGAGTTTTAAGTCTGCCACCTTAACCACTGGGCCATGAAGGAGATAAATGTTCATATTTGATAACCAGAGGTGAATGGCCCACAAAGGACTTGCATCTAAACCTTTAGCCATTTCCCAAACAACAAATTTTCGACTGTCCCAATTTGAAAGGGTTTGCAGACGACATTTCAAAATGTGATGAAATTGGAAAAAGATCTTCGGATAGGGCAGAAAACATTGTGGGAAAAGGAGAAATAGCTCGCTATGAACAATTTTTCCATTTCCCACTATGTTTTCTAAAGTTGTCTGCAACAAAGTGGTCAAATGTGGTTATTGTTTGGGAAAGGGTTAAGGTGTCAATCAGGGGAAACTCTAGTACTGATTACCTTGTATTAGACAGGGATAATCAGAGTTATTACACCATGACAGGAATCTTCATCATAAACAGTCTGGTCATTGCAAATAATTCACTCCTTTAAGGCACTAAACCCATCAGGATCCACATGCTGTTTCCCCCTGCGAAAGATTCAAGAACTTATTCATGAACTGCATGATCTTTCATGAATATTAAATGGTCATTCTTGAATGTTAAATGCTTGTTCTTGAACTCAAAGTAATGGTTATTCTTAAACACAAAGTGTCACTCTTGAACACAAAGTTGTTCATAACAGGTTCATGAAATAAATTCATAAATTTGCACTTAATGTTCATGAATTTGTTCTAGAATGGCATAAAAAAGTCCTGAGTTCATGAACAACCATTTAGCATTCATGAAGTTCATAAGTAAGTTCTTGAATCTTTCGTAGGGGTAAGCATCAAGGATTTGACCACTTACTCCATTTAACCTCTGTTAAACCTGAATAAAACGCATTTGCTGCATCAGTCCTTAAAAATTGCTGAGACCAGAGACATAGATAACAGAGATTGGCAACTCCGGAATTATCGCCAAACTCTCGCGTGCCGCGAGGTTCTGCGAGATAAGGAAAGTGCGTACCTGTTTATCCGTTGCCACGGGAGATGTCAAGCGAAATTGATACTTCCTTATTACAGTAAAATAGCCATGTTTTGGTTATCTGATTGGTTATCTGAAACAACTTCTGGACATTTTGTTTTATTTTCATTTTATTAAATTGATTTTATGTTAAAAACTAAACAAAAAGTTCCAATAGGCCTTCTTTTTCAATGACAGGCTTGATTACCATGCAATTCAGATTTGTACGTATAACGACAATGTCTTTCAAGCAAAGGTTTGAATAACATTTTGTAATAAATCAAGTGACTCTATTTAGTTGCAGTTAATAACCAAAGCATGAACTTTCCACTAAGACACGATAGTTTTCGTCAATATTAAAAGATTGCTTTCTCACTTCATTTCATTTATTCTGTGTCGTAAAACTGTTTACAGTGCTCATTTTGTCAAAACAAAACACATTTTTCATCATGACATTATTTCAAGCCAAATGTTTAAATTTAAGAAAATTAAAAGTATTTTATGATGTTAAAATGCATGTGATGAGAATTTTTGTAAAAGTGGTTTTAGTAAACGAAAGGACACGTAAGAAAAAACTGACGTGCAAAGTTTTTCAATACACCGTTTACCGCAGATTCCTCTAATATTGATTGCAAATCAATAAGTTCATAATTATTCTTAAACACGTAAGGGTCTGGTCTTATCATGCTGCTGACCGAAATGATTTTAGAAAAAAGAAATGTGAGCTTTTTGAATGTTAAGCTAAAGCAAATAGTGTGTCTTGCACATTCGTTTTTATTATCATTTCTCAACGAGAAATTAAGTCAAAGCACACTACTTTTAAAACCAGACAGACGCTTTAAACAGAACAAATCCTCCCTATTTTGTTTTCGGGATCTTTAGGTCATTAAATTTAAATGAGGTGTCAGAGAGTGGACACAGGGTTAGCGCCACACACTTCTTGTGTAATCGCCCTAGCATCAAAAGGTTTTATGACTACATATTTTATGGGGTGGCAATTTACAATCATAGCCTGTATTGTCCACTACCGTGATTGACTCTATCACCCTTCGTTCTTCAAATGACACATTTCACTTGACATATTTGCAAGCGATCGGAATTAAGAAGAAGTATGACGAAAAAGGAAATATCGTGGTGTTTCTGATTAAGAAGATCTATCCATTCTCTTTTGTCCATTAATTGAGTGGATTTTCTTCTTCTTATATAGGAATATCACTTTGAAAATACGGGAAACTATAGAACATAGTCAGCATTTAATACGGGATCAATTCAAACTCATTCAGACGTTTTCAGTAATAACACGGTATACGGATATTTAAACACGTTTGATAAAATCCAAGTTACACAATTTAAGTTTTAATTGATGCAAAAATGAAAGATTTTGATTGAAAATAAAATGGATGAAATCATGATTATGCTTGTGTGGTAAAGCAAACCTGGTATAACTTCGTTATAAACACGACAATCACCATAAAAAAGCGGGTAACCATAAAACAAAAATAACACTTCAGGAAAATGTCATTTATGATATGATCCAGTATATAGTTTTTTAGTTTTACTTGCTACAACTTTGTTAATTTTTGGTTGGAAATCAAGATGGCTGAACTCATTAAGGTAGTAAATGTGACATATTTAGTACGCAATAACTTCTAAATGACAAAGAATATCAGATTGAAAATTTGGAAATCAACAAAATCATATTATCTCATTAAAGTGGACATAAATCAGAAATGTTTGAATAATCCTCTGTTAAAATTGTTTACTTTGTACAAGTATGAAATATTTTGGTTGAAAATAAAATGGCCAAAATCACGATCATGCATGTGTGGTTAAGTAAACCTGGAATAACTTCGTTATGAAAGCGAAGATTTCTTTAAAAATACGGGCAACCATAAAACAAAAATAACACTCCAGGAAAATGTCAAGTATGATATGATCCAGTGCATAGTTTTTAAGTTTTACTGTGCACAACTTTGTTAATTTTTGGTTGGAAATCAAGATGGCTGAACTCATTAAGGTAGTAAATGGGATATATTTAGTACGCAATAACTTCTAAATGACAAAGAATATCAGACTGAAAATTTGAAAATCGACAAAATCATATTAACCCATTAAAATGGACATAAATTAGAAATGTTTGAATAAACCTCCATTAAAACATTTTACTTTGTACAAGTATGAAATATTTTGGTTTAAAATAAAATGGCCGAAATCATGATCATGCTTGTGTGGTTAAGTAAACCTGGCATAACTTCGTTATGGAAGCGAAGATTACTTTAAAGAAGCGGGCAACCATAAAACAAAAATAACACTTCAGGAAAATGTCAAGTATGATATGATCCAGTGCTTATTTTTATAGTTTTACTGTGCACAACTTTGTTAATTTTTGCTTGTAAATCAAGATGGTTAAACTCATTAGGGTCGTAAAAGGGACATATTCAGTACAGAATAACTTCTAAATGACAAGGAATATCAAACTGAAAATTTGGAAATGTAGAAAAACAAAACCTTTCTTTAAAATGGACTTGAATTGGAAATGTTTGAAAAACCCTCCTTTAGAACAGTTTGAATCTAAAACTACTCAATTATCACGTTTATCGCACAAAACCACGAAATTGCGAACAATTCAATCAAGTTTGTCGCAGTTTGCCATGTTTATTTCTTTGATAATCGCTTGCTGATCGGTCTTGTTGGATGGAGAAACTTTCTAACAATAACAATATAGTAAGTTCGGTAAGAAAATATTTTAATTATGACTTAAAACACGCTTAAATGTGTATTGCCTATTTCGCGTTTAGTTGAAAATAGCGTCGATAGACAGATCTCGAAAGGTCTCGCTAAATAACGCGTCATGCGAGATATCGCAGAAACCGGCTATAGGTAAAGAAGGAGTTGCCAATCTCTGTTATCTATGTCTCTGCTGAGACAAAAGATTAAATTGCTCTTAATGCATAGAGGCTTTGTTGAATTCAACAGATATAACAATAGGCTGTGCATACAAAAGTACATGGTAAAGTAAAAAGCAAGTAAATGTCAAATCTTGCGGGTTAATAAAACAGAAACTTGAAACGAAAAGGGGGAGGGAGACCGAATAAAAATAATTCTATATCCACTATGAAATATGATTTAAGTTTTCCCATTACTCTGCACAATTTATGTGCCTTCGACCAAACACATCTCACCATAAGTCATTCTTCCCATCCAGTTTGCCACCATACCCAAACACACATTATTTTCCCTTTTTTTTTTCAAATTTAATCAATTCCCCCAAATGGAAATTTTGGACTTGTCGGAATTGAAAGCAGCTGCAGGCTATATTCAAAGTAAAGAAGAATAAAAGTCAAATGATATTTGGTAAAAGCTATTTCTACAAAGGAGAAATTGGTCTTTATGAAAATCTTACTTTTTTTATTTAAATAGATTTTTCTGCATCTGCAGCAGACGCGATAAGTAACTGATGGGTAAAAGGTATACGAAATATTTTTTTTAAGAATGATATTAGAAACTATATGACAAAAGGAGGCTTGATCTTTAAAAGTGCAATTTGTCTTTCTGTCATATGTCTTATAAACTTTTCTGCAACAAAGGCCTTAAAGTGCATTCATAAAGAGCAATGGTTTGAAAATTAACCATGCATGTATTTCCAGATGTTTCTATCAACCTGGAAGAGTTTGAATCTAGGATGACTGTCAGTCTATTAACATAGAAGATGTTTGTGGAGATAACCCCTGTGAAGGTTTGAAGAACTGTCCATGAACGTTATGAACAGACATGAAGGAAAATAACCATTCACGAACACAAACTTGTTCTTGAACTTGTTTGTATATTTCAAGAACATGTATTCATAAACCTGTTCTTGATAATCATGAACCTGTTTCAAGTTAAAAAAAACATCTAGTAATCTGTCGTCTTCTATTGCTTTCAATTAGAGTATCCCATTTGAGGGAAAAAGGTTAAATCAGAACTTTCCAATCTGATTAGGGAAAGGACAACATAAATCAGGCGACATATTCCTCACATATTTCTCACCTCGACATATTCTTCATCACCAACGAAAAAGCGTCAATGGCACAGGGGAGCATTGTGGGAAATGATATACTTCGAGAGGCCCGGCTATATCGTGGTATATTGTACTAGAGCGGCATGATTGCTTCCCCAACTGTCACCGATATTGAAACTCGCTGGGTTGAGACGGTGATGGATGGCTGTAAACTTGTCATACTTCCTCATGCTACCCATTGTTCCCGTGATTTATTCCGTCATTTGGAGACCCTCCACCCTATCCCTCCATCACTATACAGGTGTGACTAGCATTCATTCTCACACTCAATAATGTCGCATCACCTTTTCTTTCTTTGGTGTTTTATAATTCTTAATAAAACTTGGCAGAACGAATTAAATGGTATTTTTCTGTCTAATATTATATTGATAGACATATTATTAAAACTATAAAACAAGTATGATCCCCATACAAACATATTTACTCATGTTTAGTTTGATTTTAGATGTACTGTAACAATTTGCTTTCAACTTTGATTTCATCAAGGTTTTCGACATTCTGTAAATATCATTCACAATTTTCCTTCTGCTATTATAAAGTTTAGTCACAACATTAAAAGAAAAAAATGATAAAATATGTCTGTATACCTGCAATTCATATTTGTGGAATAACAATAAACCTATTTCAAGCAAATTATACTCCTTTTTCTTAAATGTTTTGTAAAGTGTCGTCTGCTTCAGAATGTGACACACATATGTCACCTATATTATGGAAAGGGTTAATTTAGTTTCCAATATTCAACACACTCTGGTGAAGGAATATCCAAACTCATCCATCTTTTTATCAACCATGTCCCTCATATATACACAGTTTAATGCACATGAAGCAGGTGGCACAGGACAAATTTGTCGAAAAATTAAAATTGATTTATGATTCCTCAATTAGTCACAATATGTTGACTTCTATCCCCTGTAAAGGTTTCTAGAACTGTGTTTATGAACATCATGAACAGACATAAACAAAATATGGCCATTTGTGAACATAAAGCTTTTTTTTAATTTGTTCCTGAGTTTCAACAACATGTTCATGAACATATTCTTGAAATTCATGAACAGGTTTGTGTTCGTGAATGAATATTTGTCATTCATGTCTGTTCATAAACACAGCTCTTTAATCTTTCGCAGAGGATAGCCTTCAATTTGGACAGGTCACAAAATCCCAAATTACTATATTGGTAATTACCCCTAATAAACTGATGCAGTTTGATTTCCTCATTATCAGCAAATGTCCATTTTGTGCCGATGTTTTGAAATGACGTCTGCTATATATTCATTAAAAGCTACAGTCTATATCAGGAAAAAGGCTTAAACCGTAAATCTTTGACAATTTCCATGGAAAACATTAACTAGAAATTATTTTAAATGCTATCATTCAATGACAAATTGAAAAAAGAAAATGTTTATTGCAAACAGCCTTTAATGAACATAATATAAAAACTGCAACAAAAGTTTCAAAAGTGATAAGAAACATGTACACCTGAAAGGCAAATTTGTCCAAAATATTGAAAGCATTAACTCTTTTGTCCCTTTGTAATATGGTACTAATGATTCTTTTCCTGAGATATTAATCACTTTTCAATTTCATGTACAAAGACCATGCTAATAATGTATGTGCACAACTGAACAATGCATGTCAGCTCCCCACAATAAGAAGATACTAATGGCTTCCCAGAAATCACCATCAACAGAGATGAAGGCAAGTACATGTTCTACCCTTTACCAAACAAGTCTGAGTTTGAAGCACATCAAGGGTTCAATGCAAGACTATAGTAAGTGCTGCACGTATGTGAAGCGCTTACTATAGTCTTGCACAGAACTCTCGACATGTTCTACCCTTTACCAAACAAGTCTTCGAGGTTAAAGCTGCGTGTTCACAGATGATGAGAAAATTTGGTATAACAATGAAATTCCATTGTACCAATACAATTTTTGAATTATAATGTAATATTAAATGAAAAATAGCTTTTAAATAAAAATTAATTCAAAGGGCATCAATACTTTTAAGTATAAACAGTTGGTAATGGTAAATGGCGGACTTTAAAACCACTGCAATGCTTTGATATTTTTATGCATATTCTTTTACTGTGTACAGATAATTAAATACAAACTATATTTCATTTAAATGTCTTTACTCCAGTGGGTACTATACAACAGTTCAGATTTTGTTTAGTTTTAAAGAAATAAAATTTTGACATCCATGTTTATTCTCATCTGTGTAGAAGCACCTTTAATGTTCTGCTGTTAAGACTAAAGAAAATATTGTCAGCAACAATATAAAATGTTGACATTTATAAAGGTATCTTTACTTGCATCATAGAAAAAATGGAACTCTCCTTCAAATTGTTCGCAAAAGGACATACTTTATAGTTCTTAAGCTTCAGACACAAAACTTTGCTATATAAAGTGCAAGACCCTTTCTAAATAATGATTGCAATAATTTGCAATAAATGTTTGAAAAAGAGTACATGTATGGCAATAGAAAAACTTGCTCATGATGAGTAAACTCTCATTTTATCAGATAGCTATCAGATCTAAATATGCAAGCTAACAAGTATTGTCTGGTACAGAAATCTTCTCATTTAATCGAGTCCTCAAAGTCCCAACAAATCTCTCATGGAAGGCTGGTTGGGTGATGGGTGGACAAAAGAGGATAGTTTGAGGAGACACATGAATAATTATCCCATATTTTATCTTATTTTATCATATTTATCATGTCAGATTCCCATCTAAGGTATTGGATGAATCAAAAACAGGAAAAAATATCGTTTTCATAAACTCTTATCACTGGATGAAATGTGCAGTTTACCATGTTTAAAAGGACTTTCTCTCAGATTATGGAGTCAATCTTTTTAAAATACAAATTTTATCACCGATCTATAGTGTTACATAAAATTAGATAAATAATATGCTCATCACTCCTTTTCATTATTTTATGGTGAAGACATTGGACATTGATGTTGCAAATAAAGTACACTGCTCAAACGGTTTATTTTTTAAATTGATCTAAATTCCCTATCAGTAAGCAGTCTTATCTTGAGATGCCATCATCACATTGATCTCACAAAAGTTTGACTGTGCATGTATACACCTTAATTGCATTGAACCCTCATTATATCGTCATGTGAAATCATCAAATTAGGTAAAAGTTGGCCACCAAAGCAATGAAAACACAGATGTTCAGCAACTGTAGAAGAGAGAAATCGGATATGATCTTTTGTTCTGTGGCGAGGATTGCTTAAATCACCATTTTAATGTATAATCTGTGAGATAGTCCCTTTAAAACTCCCCTGGATAATTGGTCTTGGTTGACTTGACTTTATTACCTTTCACAAATGCTTCATTTAAATGATTGTCATCATGGAACCATCTATGACCTTTTTAATACCAGAACATTATACACATTAATATCAATTCACAGACTTGATTTAAACTTGTGCAAATATCAAAACATATTAAGAAATCAGTATAATTTGAAAAAGAAAAGTATGGCTTCTAAAGGATGATGGTATGGGCAGTATTCTATATCCATTGCACTCAACCATTCCTTTACCAGTATTGCACTATATTGTGTTCAAGCAATTAACTTCTAATTATATAAATAGATGTTTTCATATGAGAATTCAAGACAGATCAAATAGTACTGGGACAAAGAATATGTTGCATATTCCTATTCTCACAATAACAAATTAAAGATAATATAAAGTGAAATATGATAAGTCATTAGCTGTTTAGTAGTATCATTTATTGAAATCTTCAGGACTGCTTAATCATTTAAGCATTAGGAGCAATCTATCCTGTTGTAAAGGTGGTTTCTAAAGTCTTCTGAAGCATATGCGGCAAGTATGTGCTTCAAGTAATATAGATAAAGAACAAGTAAGTTAAACATGTGTCACCAATATTCAAAATATTCATAGTAAAATGAATTTGAACCAGGTAAAACAAACAGCTTGTTATCTAGACAAATATAATGTTTGCATTAATGCAACATTAGCAGATGTTTTGAAAATAATGTTTATAGATAAGAAAAAATCATTAATATTGAGCACATTTTCTTTTCACAACATCACACTTTTCATACATTTATCTCTCGTTTCTTTATCCATTGATATAGAATATACATGAAGTCCTCAATAATTTATGAAGAATACCCAATTAATGCCTGAGTTTTTCTTACATAATCCATCAAATTAAATAACGTTAAAAATGTTACATTCAAAATATTGCACCTCATTGAATATTCATCATAGCAACTATGAATGTCCATTCCACATTAAACTTAATCTGTATCAATATGCCTGCTCATTAACAGGGCTTAATTCCCAACATGGCAGATCTAGTTGCATGGCAGGTCAGATTACACTGAAGAATTACTTCCAGAGGTCGTTGTACAGTAAAAAGTAGTTCCTGAAAATTTGGAATGTTACTTTGAGTGTTACTGTTATGCTTTAAGGACATAAGAGGGGGTGTTTTTTACTGTTTTTGATATTTTGTGGGTGTTGGCCATGTTTTAAACCCCTGGTTTGTTGTTTTTTCCAGAAATTCTTCTCGCGGAAGGTAAAGCGCTGAGGGAGACGTCCTTCGCTGACCCACCCATTTTTGTATGTGATTTAAGAGGTAGGTAAAAAGTAATGGCCGGTAGTGAAAAAAGTAGCTGATCTTCGATATGCTTGCTCGTTAAATTCTGATTGGCAACAGAGTGTGGAATAGTGAAACAACAAGGATTAACTCTGAATCTTTTCATGGAAGGTACTGTGAACATGCCAAAATGACTGTTTTTGTATAGAATAAAGAAGGGCCCAAACAAACCAGAATCTGACCAGCAAACGTTTGATATGCGCAGACATTTATTGTAAGCTATGCATCAAGTACTGAGAAATGACAAATAACTACCATTATGAAGGAATTTGATAATTCAGTGTTTATAAAACAAAACTTATTTTCTATCAGTAAATTGTGCATTTTATCGTCTTTTCTAAGGTAGATAATTCTGACATTTCATTTGGTGCACTGTTTGTAATACAAATGATCTCCCTTCAGAAGTGATGAGATAAGGGTTTCACACCATTATTGAAAATAGCATTCAAGCTATATTTGAGTAGAATGCCCATAATCTACCATTTTGAAACTCATTCTTTTGTACAATTACTTTGGTCTTTCTCAGTATACATTCTTCGATTCTAAGTCAAATGGACTGTATTGGTCGCCAAGTGTCTTCGAAGTGTGACTGAAAGTGATAAAATTGGTCAAGGCTTAAACTATTTGGATTAATGCAGAAATTTAATCACAAAAGTCCTGCTTTGAGAAAGCCTGAAGTTTATTATGAAGTAGTCAAGAACGTGAATAAAAAAGGTTTCTTGGCTAACAATAAGTTAATACTGAAATCATTCTATAATTATCTCAAGACAAAATGTGAAGACTGTACATCCAAATCTGGATACAGTATTGCTTCCTTTATTCAAAATGTTTTCTAAACTTATCACAGCATAACATATACTAAATCTAGTTTTTAATGAGTTATAATTGAGAAAGTGTTATTCTAATCTATCCACTAAACATGCATGGGTTTCACCTACAGCAAAATATCTAAAATTCATCTAAATGAGGGTTTAGATTCATGACTAAGGAAGCTCCTTCAAAAAGGTGCAGAACTTGCTCTTGTTTGGCATGAACCATTGCTAAGAGGTATGAGCTTCAGATTTGTAACAAACTATTTCTAATTTTATCACAATAGTCTCTACCAAATGTTATAAAGAAGATAATCACTTTCATACTTTATAAGAGTAGTCTGACACTTGTTCCATAATGGGACAGTTCTGAAATGCCATAAATGGCTTTCGGTTAACAATATCGCATTTTGAGAGTTCATAGCAATGGTATATAGTAAGTGCTTCGCATTTTTGAAGAAAACGCTGTAATCTTGCTTAGAATCCTCAATTTCCAGCACCAACTTTTCTTCCTGTAGAAAAAAACATTGCGGTTCTAATAGGAATGTCGCGGAAGATATAAGTTTCCAGCCAGACGGCCATCATTTACCTCACATCAGTGACTGACGACTTCCATAGTTCAAGGGAGATAAGATATCAATCAATTTTATTACAGCTTGCCTCTTGCACCCACAACATTTACCAGAGATCACTGAATTTCATCTAGGGATAATTTTCAACCCCTTCTCTCAGACAGAGGGCTTTACCTCTTCCCATAGTGCAGAATTTGTATCTGCTCAGAATTGTAAGTGTCAATAACATTTAATTAAGAAGAACGAAAAATCAAGACTTCAGATGGCAAATGAAGTGAAACATACTATGCTCTTTATGTGAATATGTGCATTTTGAAAGGATCCAGTCCAATAATAAAGCTCATTGGAAGTTTTCTTAGGATATCGTTATTATATATATCAACTTTGTTCCAAAAAAATAAAAATAAAAAAACTAAATGACCATGAAAATGAATCATTAGCTAAATGATGGAATTTTATAGTTTTGCTTCAGTCAATTTTCAACAGTTATGGGCAAAGGGAAAATGGCCTTTTTCACGTAAACATTTAGAAGAAAATGTCAATTCTAACATGATTTCAGCCATTTACAATCTTCTAATTGGACAAATAAAAAACTTATCGTTTGGTGAATGGGTGTAGATGGAAATAAGTGTAGATCTAAAAGGAAGACATCCAATATTCTAGCCACATCGGGGAACGGGTTAATGTGTTGCAATACTTTGTCATTGTCACCAAATGATTTATTCCATACTTTCTCAAAGTGCTTCCTTAAATGTAGCCGATCGACTTACCCATTTGTAAGAGCAACTTTCACATTTACCTTATTCGAAGGTCATGCAATTCTTTCTTTGTTTACCCTTTACATCGAAACATTGTTGATCTGTTTATTTATTGGATTTCCACATTGTTTAAATAAAATATTCAATTAAATCACAATGCCTGGCTCTTTCAAGATGAAAGAATCCCTTATTTTAATGCCCATGAATTTCTATCTCATGCTAACTATTTGTACAATATATTACCTAACAAAAATGTTGAGGGTTCAATGCAGGACTAGTGCTTCATGCACTTATTATTGTCCTGTATTGAATCCTCGTTTACTGTCTGGTGGTATGGTAAAATCAGCTTTAATTGGCAATCACTTGATAAACATAGGTTTACTCAGTCAATGCTGACATCATCACATCAAATTATGAAAATATCTTAAGATATAGGTCAAATTATGAAAATATCTTAAGATATAGGTTTTGGCAACTTTTTCAATGAATTTTAAACAAAACTTCTTGAAAACAGGATAAATGGAATATATTATGGTAGGTGCCAAAATGCAGAAAGATAATCCAGTTTGGCTTGAAAATTGAGGAGTGTGAGCTTTCGAAAACCCGTCCTCATCCGATAAACTTTTTCCATCTCAGCACCAACTATATACTGTATTCACTATATTGGTAACTAGGGTAAATTTTCATTTATTCACTTTTTGTAAAAGATAAAATGCATTTGTATTAGAAAAGTTTGAACTTTTCCTATTGTCTTTTGAATCAATATTTTCTATTCAATCTTTATAATCAAATTACTACTTTCATTACCAAATTGTTTCAATGAAAATCTGTTATATAAAAAAAACCTGCCATTGGCATTAATTTGTTTATGGTTAAACAAGTGTCTTAAATTGATCTATGACTCTCTGTCTACATTCAGGCAATGATAAACCAAAAACAGACAACCATTATCACATCTTGCTGAAGAATTCAAATAATTAGTACTCAATTCAAATGCACCATTTACAGAACTGCACCCACTATGTAATTAACATTGATGGGAAGAATTCCATGATAATCCATTTCCTTCATACCACCAATGTTTAATACAGCTTTAAAATTCTGAATGTTCTCCGAAACATAGACTCACAAAGAGCAATTTCTCCTTTTGCCATCATAATACATATATTGCACTATATTTCATAATGAGTAAATATACAAATGAAACCTTATCATAAATCTGTATACATTGCTAGGTACATTGTTGACCCCTTTGTTATATATTTCTTTTATTTCTGGTAGAACTCAAAGTAACTTGTAATCTTTATACTCACACTGTTCTTATGGAAATGTATCAAATATGTACAAGTACATGTTTGTATCTTCATGTATTTCTTTAAACAATAGAAAGCTAGGAAATTTTCTAAAAAAGAAAAAAAAATTGTGTTGTCTGCTATCCAAAACCCTAAATATCTTCTACATTTTGATGCGGAAAGATACTCAGAGTAGCAAACAGGTTGGATCACTGGCCAGTCGCCAATTTACTTGACGGCTGGCCTGGATCAAACCTGTTTGCATAAGCTTGAAGTCCGTTTAAGCACGATAAGGGTCAAAGTTATTTATCAATACATTTCTCAATAACCGTTAATATCATTATTAGAATCTGCAGTAAAGGATTTCAAATACCAAGCACTGAAACAAAAAAAGAAAGCTTCCTAGTAAATTTCCTTTTATAGTAACATTTTTCATCTAGTTTCAGGGCAAGTGTCTTAGCATACCAGAGCATCTGTTTCATCCAGCAAAGGAACATGTGCAACTTTAATTAACACAGCATACAGTTTACCAAACAGTTAACACCTTCAGACCAACAAACGGCCTCAACACAAGACAAAATGGAAAAGAAGGTTTCCTTCACCTTTTCTTTTATATGTAAACATAACAGCTCTTGTGTTGTTTTCAAGAACTGTTTTTATGAAGTTTATGAACAGATATGAATGGCTGTACATGAAAATATAGCTGTTCTTGAACTTGATCATGAATTTCAAGAACTTATTCTGAATACATTCATGAACATGTCCTTGAAGTTCATGAACATGTCCTTGAAATACAAAAATAATCTTTTGTTCATAAATGGCTATCAGCTGTTCATGTTTATTTATAAAGTTGAACCTTCTAAAGTATCTAAAATGCTGTTGCAGGTGTGTAAACAATTCTTTAATAATTTCTTAAAAATCATATTTAGCATAATTGTAAAATCACATAATTGTTTGCGAATAGTTGAAACATTTCGGACAGTATTTTGGGATATAACGTTTCCAGGAGCATACTGATGGTGTTAGTGCAGCAGGAAGAATGATAGAAAAGCAAGGGGACATTACTCTTAATCAAGGCACGAAGGTTGTGTCACAATCAGGGAAAATAACAAACTACTAATTGTGTATCACCCTTAATGAGGAGTAATACTGTGTTGGGGAACCGTGCTAATTATTGTTTTAGAGCCCGCAATAACTCAGCCCATCACCGTCTGACAGTTCTAAAGAACTGACTGTCAACCAACTGGAAACTCTGAAATCTCACACCCTTCTCTAGCTGCAGGGAGGTCAAGCAATGGGTTCATAAAGTTCATAAACAGACTTGAAAGGGACTACTTATAAACACATGGTCTTTCTTAACCCTTTCCCAAACAACAAATTTACGACTGTCCAAAATTGAAAGACTTTGCAGAGGACATTTCAAAATGAGATGAAATTGAACAATATTCTTCAGAAAGAGCAGAAAACCTTGTTGGAAAAGGAGAAATTGCTCGTTAAGAGCAATTTCTCCTTTTCCATCAATATTTTCCAAAGTCGTCTGCAACAAAGCCGTCAAATGTTGTTATTGTTTAGGAAAGGGTTAAACATGCTCATTAATTTCAAGAACATATTCATAAACTTCAGTAACATGTTCACAACCATATTCATGGACATTTCTATGTCCATCAATATGTTCATGAACATGTTCTTGAAATTCATGAACATGCTCAAGAACAACTTAGTCTTCATGGATGGATATTTCCATGTCTGTTCATAAAATGTATGTACACAGTTCTTGAAACCTTTATGCTGCCTACAAAAGACTTGAAAAACACTGTAACAAAGGGACAAATTGTCTTTATCTTGATGTCACATTGATTTCTACCAAAATGAAAAGAAAAGAGCATGAGTAGCTTTCAATTTGAACAAGTGAAACATCTTATGTTGGGGAATGGGTTTAACTGCTAAAACTTTGGATTCAAAAGTTCAGATTGATCACAAAGGTTATGTGTGAATTTCATGTATGAAAATTTCTTTCAAGTTACAGAAATTCATATTCCAGAACAAAACGTAAGAACAATCCATGTCCATAACATTTGAATGTAGGTTACTAAATACTGCCAAGTATAGACATTGGTGTGAAGGACTGGCTACATTGGTGAAGGACTGGCTACATTGGTGAAGGACTGGCTACATTGGTGAAGGACTGGCTACATTGGTGAAGGACTGGCTACATTGGTGAAGGACTGGCTACATTGGTGTGAAGGACTGGCTACATTGGTGTGAAGGACTGGCTACATTGGTGTGAAGGACTGGCTACATTGGTGAAGGACTGGCTACATTGGTGAAGGACTGGCTACATTGGTGAAGGACTGGCTACATTGGTGAAGGACTGGCTACATTGGTGAAGGACTGGCTACATTGGTGAAGGACTGGCTACATTGGTGTACATTGGTGAAGGACTGGCTACATTGGTGAAGGACTGGCTACATTGGTGAACACAATGCAGCAAGAAGAGGACTGAATAGATAAATAGATAGATACTAAAAAATTTTGATGGAGCTTATTCTCTAATACCCAACAACAATCTAAGTGGTTTTCAATCAGATAAAATCACAGTTGATGAAAACTTTTTTTTAGAATCTATGAACATGAGCAAATTTGTTAAAGGTTAATATATTTTCAACCGACTATTCTTTTTCAGACAGACAGAAGGTTACCCTGACAAAGGGAGTTAATCTAGTATATGCAGTCAGTAAAGAGTTGTCCATCATTAGACTACACCTCATTCAATAAAAGGGCTTAGTTGTGTGACAAAATTAAGTTGAGACTAGTTTCAAGGTCAAGATGAAGCCCTTAATAGAATTTTTTTTTCTCTAACAGTGTTTCAGAATATTGTTCTGCAATCCTCTTTGTAAAGCTCCAACATTTCATGTTTTCTAAATGATATTTTTGGACTAAGGATGCGTCAGCACCTAAGTCCATTGAATTTACATACCACATTTTTAGGGACGGTACTTTATCGATACACAAACAGGGGTCTGACCCTAATTACTCATTAAAGATCTGCCTTCACTGTGCCGACTAATACCTTCTTGGAACTAGGAATGTAGTCCGGATTTACTCGCTTTGTTTTGCTCTTTATTATTATAACTGTTGCCTTATAGGAAATCGTAAAATGTTCAGATGTTCGAAAAATAGACTATCGTTCAGTCTCTTCACAGAAATAATAATAATAGTAATGGTGGTAAAAGAAGCAGCTGTTTTCCTCGAGATGTTGCCCTAAGAAATTTTCAAATGTATCCTCAATCATCTTGCTTTAAACGCACCTTAGTCCTTCAGCCAATCAGCGCTTTGATTAAAAGAAGTTATGGGCAAAATTAATTTCTACAAATTTTTGATTGACTCATCTACACAAGACAAATCTGGTTGGTCCAATTAAAAGAGTCTGCAGGCAATCTGATAGATATTGAAAGAGCTTACTCATGAGAGCAATATCATCTTCACTCACACTGATTTCTTCAGTGTTACAGAAATGTCAATTCCATGGATAGTAGGACAATAGATTGAGTAAAAGAAATGTCATGAAAGTAATAATAAAAAATCCATTTCTATATATATATATATATTGATGTACCTAAATTCATGTATACCATTACCAAACAATAACGACATGTGACCAGTTTGTTGCATACGGTTTCAGAAAGAGCAATTTCTCCTTTTCCCACAATGTTTTCTGTTCTATTAGATTTTTCAAATATTCATGACATTTTGAAATGTCATCTGTAAACTCTTTCAATTTGGGACAGTCGAAAATTTCGCTTTTGGTAAAGGGTTAAAGTAACCATTGATGAAACAAACATAATTGCATGTATTAAGAGTTGAAACGCAGAGATTTGGATGACATTTTTTAAAATAATGCAGGTCCCAAAGAATCTAAAAGAAGTTATATTAAAAGTTATATAAAAAGTTAACAGCATTAAACAAAAGATGTTTTCTGTTTTTTTGCGCTTGAGGTACAATGGTTTAGCAACCTGTCACAGTAGTAATTAGTAGCAGATGGTTGACATGTGCAATACACTTTTTGACAATTAAAACCCTGCAACCATCAGTCATGAACACTATTCAAGTTTTTCTATTTACATCTTATCCTTTTCCCCAATTTACATTTACAGTTCAATTCAAAGCTATAGTAGGTCCTTAACACACTATTGTTAGTGCTTAATGTTTATGAAGGACTTACTATTGTCTTGCATTGAACAATATTCATCATGACCTTCCTAGGCAGATGACTCGAGACATTTTTGTGACAAAAAAGAAAATGCTTTTAATTGAAGAAAGATAGTGTTATGGATTAAATTTTTCTTTTAAGTGTTGTCTGTTGATTCTATCAACCTGGATTAGTCACAAAATATCACAAAGAGAATTAATGGCTTAAGGCATGATTTTTTTCCCTTTTCAGTCTGTTTTCTTGAAAGAATGATGTGTAGCTAAAGAAAATAATAAATTGCGAAAAAGCATACTATGAAGCATTATAAATATATATAATTGGGTGTCCCGATTGACATTGATACCACTGACAAGCAGTTTGAAATCTTCTTCCCAGAAGTTCAGCCAACGTAAGCCATGTCAAAATTATCATGGCAATGCGCTTTTACAAAACAATAAGGGAAAGTGTAATCAGTACTAGACTACAAACACCTTTCAGTATGTTGGGAACATAGCATGAGTTAACTACCCTGCAAAAGATTCAAGAACTGTGTTCATGAGCTGCATGGACAGACATGATCAAAACTTGACATTCATAAATACAAAGTTGTTCTTGAATCTGTTCATGAGTTACCAGAACATGTTCATGAATATCAAAATGTGTTCATGAATATGTTCATGAAATTTATAAACATGTTCAAAAACAACTTCATTTTTATTAACATCAACATTTTGTTCCTGTCTCTCTTCAAAATTCACAGTTCTTGAATCATTCACAGGGGAAGTTAACTCTTCCCTTCATAGAGGATTTTCCAACTTAAATAAAAAATAAAAGCAATAATAAAGAACTTATAATAGGAATTTTGCTTTAAATGATGATTGAATCCATTGTGGCAATAAGGAAAAAATTCATTCAAAGCAATTCCTTCCTTTGTATATTCTTTCTTTCAAATCTTCAATTGTACATGCCTTGAAACACAGTCATAAATAAATGAAGGAATGGATAAATATTTCTAAAAAACATGATATGCTCTAACAAAGAACCATTCAAGACAGCAAAATCAAAGTAAAAACACCCTCGTAAACAAGTCAAGTTTAATCTCAGACCCAAACTGTTCCTTAATTAGATATTTCAGCCAACCAGTCTGTCTTTTGTAACATGAAAAGAAAAACATAATCCATCAAACTCCTTACAAAAATGACGAGAAATATATTTCTTACATCAAACGAAAAACATCCGAGGCACAGCATCAGAAAACAATCCATATCCATCACTCAACGAATTCTATCATATGTACATTTTACCCTTAGAATGCTGGGTCATTTTCTAAAAATAGATTTTTGTGTTGTCTGCTTTCTAAAACCTTAAATATCTGCTTAATTTTGAATGAGGAAAGATACTCAGAGTAGCAAACAGATTAGATCACAGGCCAGCCGCCAAGTAAATTGGCATTTAGCATGGATATAACCTGTTTGCATAAACATGAAGTCGTTTTGAGCACTATAAAGGTTAAATGAAACTGCAGCAGACGAAAAACAGACACAACTGAGACAAAGTAATTAGCAAAGCATTGCATGAAAATCTGTCCATTTGTGTTTTCCACACAGTTTTATATATTTGTAAGGAAATAATTTTATCTATCTTTTAAAACTAGAAAATGCTTTAAAATTCAAGAATTCATCAAACTTCAAAACGAAGCCACAGAGACATGTCAGCTTATTTGTATAGTGTCCAAATTGGCATACAGGAGTTTGAGTCCCAAAATATTTTCAAATTTTTAATGAAGTCAATGTAACTTGATTAATTCTTGGCATAAGTTTCAACATCCTTGAATTATGACAGTCTAAATTGACTCCCTAGTTACAGCTTAACTTTGGATAATAAGCCCTGCCTGCAATGCCGAGGCTCAAATTCTGTTTTCATCTGAACTGGAGAAAGATTAATCTCCAAATTAACAATCAATCCATGTTTGTCGGCCACACTTTTCAAAACCATTTACATCATCTTTTTCTAAAATCATGGGCAGGCGATTTTTTCAGTTTTCTATAGTAGACAACTTTTGATCAGTTCGTAATAATGTCTGGATGTTCACAATAATATATATGTACCTTATGTTATTTAAAAAGGTCATGTAAAATATTGTGAAAACATTGTGGAAACATGTTTTCAAAACTTCAGATTTCATTATGATGAGTAATGATGAGTGAATGGATAATTGTATTCAGTCTCTTTAAGCAATAGGTAACTTTTAAAATCACACTTAATATAACTTTTTTAACATTCTGTTATTTCCTCCCAAGGATGGACACAATAAATACCATCTTTTTAAAATGAAATGCTATATTAACTGCTCTATCAGTGATGATCTTTTGATACAAGCTACAACTCTATTGTTGAATGCGCTATCTTCATCTGGAATATATACGGGGGAAACTTTACTGGAAAAGAAAAATTACAAATCACATCACCGTAATGCAGAAGCACCATGATGAATTGATAACAAATTTCCAGGTTTGAAGCATGACAAATTTCAATTTAATTAGGCACAAAACAATTTATCAAGAAATCACTAATTAGTGTTTTATTTGCAACCAATTACATTTATCTATCAAAAGAGCTATACATCAGAAATCTAGAGTCTTCTGCCTTCATCATAGCCCCTTTAACCCTCTACCAAACACCAAAATTTCAACTGTCCCAAATTGAAAGAGTTTGCAGACAACATTACAAAATGTGATGAAATTGGAAAATAATCTTCTGATAGAGCAGAAAACATTGTGGGAAAAGGAGAAATTGCTTGTAAAGAGCAATCTCTCCTTCCCCCACAAAGTTTTCCAGAGTCATCTGCAACAAACTGGTCAAATGTCGTTATTGCTTGGTGATGGGTTAAAATATTTCCCTTTTGGACATTTGTAACAGGTCCAATCTATTAAACTTCAGCAAACAATTAAAAACAATTGAATAAATCATTATTTCTTTTTTGGTGTTGAGTAGAAATTGTCTTGACGAAAAAATTATTTCTTCATTATGAGCAATTTATTACAGTAGTTTCTGAAGTCTTCTGTAGCAGATATGGTATTGTGAGATCAATCTGAACACACATGGGCCGCGTCACGCGAAAAGGGGCGCTCGGACATATAAAAAAAAAGCGCTGACTCAGCTCTATCTTAGCGCTATTATTCCAGCATCTAGTCACGAAAGTTATCATTTGTATTTATTTAAAGGTATAACTGGATGTCCTCTAAGATGGCAAACAGTGTAGCCCCAGACCAGCCGTGACATCAGTGACGTGGCGGCTGGTCTGGGGCTACACTGATTGCTATGTCCGAGTGCCCCTTTTCGTGTGACGTGGCCCATATTGTTGTGAGATATTATAGAGAAAGGGGTATAACCCTTACCAAACAATCAGTCTGCTAGGCTTTGCAGCAGACACATTTTAATCTTTTTGAGGAGTTTGTACAAAAAAGATGAAAGTGTTGATAAAGTACATATGGCAAAGAATTCTGAACAAAAGAAAGGTAGAATTTACCCTCAAAACATGGTAACATTTAAAATATCATAGTAGCAAAGAAATTGATAATTGTGTGTGCTATGTTGTCCAAAGTTTGATTTGACAAAATACCCTTTATTAAAAGTAAGAGATGTTTGATGAAAACAGGTATAATTCCTGAGGTAACCCTGTTCTTGACAATTCAAATTGATAGAAAAGAGGTAACAAAGAGAAAGAAAAAAATGTGACAAATGGAGAAACAAAATTGCCTTTAGCCCTTTCCCAAAAGGAAGACATCCAATATTATAACCGTATCAGGGAATGGGTTAACCCTTTCCCAAACAACAAATTTTAGACTGTCTCAAATTGAAAGAGTTTGCAGATGACATTTCAAAATGTGATGAAATTGGAAAATAATCTTCTGATAGGCCAGAAAACATTGTGGGAAAAGAAGAAATTACTTGTCACAAGCAATTTCTCCTTTTCCCTAAATGTTTTCTAAAGTCGTCTGTAACAAAATGGTCAAATGTCGTTACTCTATGGGAAAGGGATAAAAAAAAACTCCTGTGAATTTCATCTCTAAAAATGTTATAACTGAGCATTTATCTAGTAGCTTTTCATAACAATTTATCTTTCACATTAAGTTCTGTAGTAGAAATCCTTATAGAAAGTCTCCTTTTGTCCATCTTCTTAAAAAAAACAAAGGTCTTTAAAATATAAAACAAAAACACATTGTTAAGATTATTTGTATTTTTTGGGAATCTTTTTCAAAGCCTTTGAAGGTTTTACACCAAAAGCGTCAAATTAAGTTGTTAATGTCGATCTATATGTAATCCATCAGTGGATCATTAGTAGCAATTACTTCTTTCGCCAAATCAGGCTTTTTGTTGTTTTTTGGGTTTGTTTTTTTTATCAAAAAGGAAAGTTTGCTGATGCAATTTTTTACAAAGGACTGATGGGACTTAAACGATCCATCTCAATTAGTGTATGTTTCAACCCTGTCCCAAAAGCCAAATTTTCAACTGTCTCAAATTGAAAGAGTTTGCAGATGACAATTCAAATGTGATGAAATTTAAAAATAATCTTTTGATAGGGCAGAAAACATTGTGGGAAAAGGAGAAATTGCTCGTAACGAGCAACTTCTCCTTTTCCCACAAAGTTTTCCAGAGTCGTCTGTAACATAGTGGTCAAATGTAGTTATTGTTTGGGAAAGGGTTAACATGTAAATAAATCTATCATTACATACATACTCATTGTTATACATCTATTCAGATGTTACACCCCCTCCAAGCCTGCAACATTATTTTCAACCCATTCTCTCATGTGAAAAATTATGACATGATCAAATTGAGAGAAGCAACAGACAACAATTTCTGACTACTATCATAAGCAATTCAGTTTCTTTTTATTAAAATGGTTCCTTAAAATTTCTACCACAGGGTTCCAATTCAAATACAGAGTACATAAAATGTATGGACTTCTCATTACTACTTACGAAAATTTTGTACTACATGTATTCCAAACTTGACAGAACAGGAGACAACAAAATAAGCATGAAATAAACCTTTTTCTTTATAATAATATGTATAGAAACGATTGTGACAAATGTATGATACAGTTCACTATGATCAATTTATCTTTTCATGACAGTGACTTCTGCAAACTTCTGCTGCAGTTGTGTCAAAGATGAGGTATCGTAATGTGGAGTAAAGGGTTAAACCCTCACAGATCTATCACAATTTCTGTATGTTTTAACCCTTTACCAAATTTTCGACTGTCCAGAATCCAAAGAGCTTGCAGACCACATTTCAAAATGTGATAAAATTTAAAAATAATCTTCTCATAGGGCAGAAAATATTGTGGGAAAAGGAGAAATTGCTCTTAAGAGCAATATCCCCTTTTCCCACAATGTTTTCAGAGTCGTCTGCAACAAACTGGTTAAATGTCATTATTGTTTAGTAATGGGTTTAACCCCCACAGATCTATCACAATTTCTGTATGTTTTAACAAGTAAATCCATCACTAATTAGGCATTTATTGTAACAGATTTCTTGAGGTAATCATTCTTCTGGTTTTGCATCAACAACTTAATCCGTACCTTCATGTACACATGTCTTATCAAAACTAAAGATATTTTGACATGAGGAAAAGAAGCTCATTATAAGCAATTCTGCCACAAGTCTGTCCCTGAAAAAGATTTTTAAAAAGAAGTGTACTCATGAACTGACATGAACAATAAATGACATTTCATGAACACAAATCTGTTCTTCAATTTCGGGAACATGCTCATGAACATCAAGAACATGTTTCTGAGTACCTTCATAAACCTAACCTGTTCTTTATGATCATGAACAAATTCATGAACAAGTCAAAGAACAGCCTTGTTTTTATGAAAGACCATTGATCACTCATGCCAAGAACTTGATGAACACAATTCTTGAAACCTACGCAGGGGTGAAGGTCACTGGGAGTATCATTTTTTCATTCCTAACTGTTGTCTGCTGATCCTTAATTTGTTTATATATAAAACAAATCGTCATGGGGAAATAAGTTGAAAAACCATTGTGGAAATTGCACCAAAAGGGCAGTTTTGTTGTTCTTTTGACACATTGTCTACTGACATATTCCTATATGTGATTAACCTGTAAATGATTTATGTGGGATAAAATTGGACTTGGAAAAAAGGTTAATGGGTTAATCCTTATATGAAGATTACTAAATATTTTATAACGAATTCCCACAAAAGAAGAAATTGCTCAAGATAAACTTTTTTTTTCCTGACTCACTAGTGCTCTCAATTTACTTTAATTAAATTTTTACAACAATATATATATATATCCTTCCTAAGCACTTTAGTTTTGCCAAAAACACAACAAAACTTTCAAAAGTGGCATAAGGTTTAACCCATTACCAAACAATAATGATATTTGACCAGTTTGTTGCAGACAACTCTGGAAGAAATTGTGGGAAAAGGAGAAGTTGCTCTTATCCAGCAGTTTCTCCTTTTCTCACAATGTTTTCTACCCTATCAGTAGATTATTTTTCAATTTCATCACATTTTAAAATGTTGTCTGCAAACTCTTTTAATTTGGGACAGTCAAAAATAAGGCTTTGATAAAGGGTTTAAAATGGGGAGAGGAGAAAACAAAATGTCCTTCAATTTTTTACCTGGATATTGAAGGGACAATTCATCACCATGATTACACCTTGTGTACTTTGATCTGACATATGATTTCAAATTTATGTTTTTATTAAATGGGTGACCTGTTCTAATGGTGAGATGGCAGTCCTAAAAAGTTCTGTAATCAGTGTTAATCATGATGGTTGTCAATACAAAAACCTATCAATCAAATCAAAGAGGGACGCTCCATCAGAATAAAGGTCTCCATGGTGTAGTGGTGGATGGAGTACAGATCTTGAATCCTCTTGGACCCCTCTATATGAATAATCAGACAAATAAGTGGAAGGTTCAGTGCAAGACTATAATAAGTGCTTCATGTTTGTAAAGCGTTTACTATAGTCTTGCATTGAACCCACCAATTGTTGTACTAGTTATTTGTGATTTTCAAGAGAAGTAGTAACCATATTGACTAATGGAATTCTCAGAAATTCTCTGAAATTTAAAGAACAAGTTCCAAGAACAGGTTTGTGAACCTGTTCTTAATGTTCAAGAAAAGGTTTGTGTTCATAAAAGGCCATTCACTGTTAATGAAATTCATGAACACAGTTCTTAAATCCTTTGCAGGTGTTTTCAACAATTCTTTACAACTTAGGGGTTATTGGAGTTAACAATAAAAAGCAAAGGCCATTCCCACATATTGGTTTTCATAACAGGTTCAAAGTGAAAACAGCATCAGACAACAATTATGCTTCTTGAAAGATACTCTTCATCTGTGACATTGTGTAGGGACCAAAGTAACCAAAACAAAATTATTAATTTCTCCTCTGACACAAATTATTCTGAGGTCTTACTGATTGTATATGTTATCTTAACTTAACAAGAAAAAGCCAGTTAATGAATTGAATATTTATTTAAATATATTAGGGATGGGAACGAATATTCGAATATTCGAATATTCGAATATCGGGTCAAATATTCGAATAGCAAAATAGTATTCGAATATTCGATTTTAATGAACCCATATTCCTGTATGTTTACCATAAATTTAATCAAAAATAATGTTGTTTTATTTTCATTTTCTTCCTCTAAACCGATCCCAAATATCGAAGAACGTGCCTAGCTCCCAGGTGCAGTTACGATGTTTTTACAACGTGTGTCACACAGTAAAACACCTGTGACAAATTACCACATCTTTTGACAGTTTGCAAAACGATTAATTCCTAAGTGTGAAAATAGTCGATTTTAAGCCACTAAATCTAACACCTTAATGATCTGCACTTGCTCCTTATTATCCAAAACAAGTCAATCATGCTAATTGCAATTGTCAGTGTCAACCAATCACGTAACTTGTTTGTCGTGAAATTAAACAATTACTCTTTCAATAACCAATCGTAATCATGATTGCATATGCACAAAGACAAATCAAATAATGTGTAAGAAAGTATATTTTTCTTCAGAATAATTTGTCAAACTTATCTTCATTCTAATTTCTACATCTATTCGATAAACATCACAATGTCTCCATCACGTGTCTGGAATTACTTTACTCGTTCTGCCGACAAGTCGAAGGCGACCTGTAACCTGTGTAACCACTTGAATGGCAAGATATTGCATGCACGTACATGTATACAGATATCGGCTATACACAAAAGGTTTGAACAGAGGACTAGTGTACTAGTATTCGGACATGCAGACATTCGGACATCAAAACGAATTCTAAAATCGAATATTCGAATATATTCGAATAGTTCTAGTCGAATATTCGAATAGTGATTTCACTATTCGTTCCCATCCCTAAAATATATATATATAGAGAGAGAGATATTGAATGAAACATTCTTTCCATCTAAAAGAGTTTGCTTTATCATGACACAGCCATTTTTTTACATGAAAAGTATCAAATATATGAAAAAGAAACATAAATCACTCCAAGTGTAGATTTATGGAGAAGGTCATCAATGGCCATATTGAGACACCTTTGTGGCATCCAGTAGTAAGTCCTTTCCTACAGACTTAGTCCTTACACTAGTATTGTATCATGTTAATGAAGTCTCTTGTGCACTTTGTAAAGTTAACCCTTTGAACTGCTAATCTATGTCCTCACAGGGAGGTTAACTCTTTACCACATGCAGATGCCATTTCTTTACTTCAAGCAGACGACTTTAGAAAAGCTTTGTAAACATGTGACAAACCTTTAGCTCTGCTATTGTGATATGTGAAAAGATTGAAAAAGTATTGTGGCAAAAGGAGAAATTGCTTGTGATAAGCAATTTCTCCTTTAGCCACAATGCTTTTTAAAAGTTGTCTGCTTAACTCATAGGCGTAGGAGCGTTTTCAATATTGGGGGGCCAACTTCAGATGAGGACTGGTAAATGTACCGGTAAGAATAAATGTTCCAAAACTTTTGCCATGACTTTTCATGCATCTACAAACGCAATACCATTTAATGAATTAAAAGAAAGCGTATGAAAATGTGTATCTTAATACCAAAAAAAAAAGTGAAAAAAGAAAAATGGATAGGCCAGGTCTCGAACTCACGCGGCAATTAAAAGTGCTGCTTCTAAAAACTGCTATCAGACTGTCACAACCACGGTACAACTGACATAGTATCTCTGAATTATTAAATTTTAACCTTTAGCTAACAATTGAATACAATATACTGGGTCTTACTACTTATAGGACACGTTTTACATCACTGTTTTTGTCAATCGAAACTACTCGGTTATTTTCGTGAGCTGAGTTTTCATTGAATAAACCCGATGTGTTCAGATTGCCATTTGCGATGATGGTGTCAAAAATGTTTTGGTTATTGTTCGTAACTAAAGGCAAATTGGTATTAGATAAAGCACAAAAAATACACACATTTATATCGATTCTGCTTTAAATTTCGTTTCTTTATTTTTTTCTTTTCAAATATCTTCATTTTCCATTGTGAATATTGGGGGGGCCAAAGTATACTCTGGCCCCCCCAGTCTGGATATTGGGGGGGCCGGGCCCCCCCTGGCCCCCCCGGCTCCTACGCCTATGTAACTGCATTAACTTTCTTAAAGAGAGCACCTTAGTTGTCTTGTAGCAGAGGTTAAGATAATGAACCATTTAAGTCTTTTTCAACATAGTGCCTCAAAACTAAGCAGACTTAATCCTATATAAATGGGGACACATTAGAACAAAGTTTAAACAACATATTTCTGATGCATTACCAAAACTTTTTTGTGAAAAATTATGAAAAATAGAAAGAAACAAGAAGGAAAATTGTTGTAACCTCAAAATTTCTGAACTGAGCTAATTCTGCTGTAATCAGGGTAATATCAAACTAATTAGAATGAAAAGTTATCTGTGTGTTATTAATCAGACAGAGTAACCAAGCAACATCAAAATAATAAAGGTAGAGAAACATCATCTGCACTGACCACATCAAATTTCTGACATACCATTAAAAAGTACAATTCCTATTCACTTTCAAGTGGCCCAGCCTAAAATAGTACTATGGATTGCTGCACTAATAACCACATGAAGTTTTTGACACACCATAAAAAGATACAATTCCTATCCACTTTTTTAGTGGCCCAGCCCCTAAAACAGGAATATGGAAAGGTACCCTGAACACATGATATGTTTTCAGTGGCCTGGCATAAAACATAATCACTATGACACCAGTGATTAGTCTCAATAATAACTCAATAATAAGCCTTGAACGATTTTGCTTTTTTCAACATTTTGAACATTTATCTACATCAGTCAATATAGCAATAGCAATTAATAGCCTTCAAGACCAGAAATCCTGACTAACAAGTGATATCTTGTCATAAAGGCATACACATCCAATCCATTCCAATCCTGTATACCGATGTCCCGGCCTAAGAGTATACGACAAACTGCCAAGACCATCATGCCCATCACCGTATTCCTTGACAAGTTCATTACCATGAGAACTCGGGGTGCTTCTGTGTTGGTGACATCCCTTAAAGGCTTCACATCATTCGTTGTCAATTTCCAACAAGCTTCCTAAATTACTCATCACTACCTGAGGTCCTGTAAACACTCCCGTCCCAACCTCATCCGTTTGTTGACGCTTCAATCTCCCCATCTGCTTTAACACTTTTCCAAATGCCAAAGTTTAGACCATCCAAAATTTGAGACGACATTGAAATTGAAAAATATTCTTCAGATAGAGCAGAAAACCTTTTGGGTAAAGGAGAAATTGCACGTCATGAGTAATTTCTCCTTTTCCAACAATGTTTTCCAGAGTCACCTGTAACAGATAGGTTGAATGTTGTTATTGTTTGGTAATGGGTTATGGCTTTACCCATTTTGATTCTAGAAGATGATGATTTATTGCACAGTTGATTGATATTTATATCTTAAACATTGTTGCAAAAAGAGATGTCTCTCATGTTCATCATGTTTCTCTTGGTCACATCAGCTACTATTCTTATTTCTCTCAATGCACACATCACTGAGAGCGTCCCTTTAAATCAAAGTAAGGCAAATTGTAAATATTACATATAATGACAAAAATGAGGTTAAAGTTTTGATGTCTCTGCCTTAAATCTTCCTCAAAATCTCTGACAATTCAATTTTATTTCACTTAGTGTTATAACCCGTAAGAGCAGACAAAGGGATGTCAAAAGATGATTAGCTAAAGGTGATCAGTGCTTTCTTAACCTATTACCAAACAATAACAACATTAAACTGCTTTGTTGCAGACGAAAAATAGAGCAAAAGAGGAATAGCTCGTAACAAGCAATTTTCCCTTTTCCCACAATGTTTTCTCCACTATTAGAAGATTATTTTCCAATTTCATCACATTAAGAAATGTCCTCTGCAAACTCTTTCAATTTGGGACAGTCAAAAATGTGTTGTTTGGTAAAGGGTTTAGTCACAATGCATATCAATGTTGTACTTCATGATACCGTAGCATGGCCACATTGGTAATTGGGCCAATTATTTTTTTAGTATATAATTTAGCCAGTTTTAGGGAGAAAATAAGTACAAATCCAAAAGAGAATAAAGGAACTCCCCTGGCACAACTTTCTTTAAAGTCACCACATGCTTCAGACACTTAATTAATTTATGCCCTCATATCAGATATTTGGGTTGGTTCAAACTCTTAAACACATCAGAAATATCACATTTATTTGAAAAGGACCATTTTCACTAATGGAATTAATGCTTTTTTCAGCAACATATTGAAATCTTCTGTTGCATGGATACTTAACCCTTTACCAAATGCCAAATGTCCCAAATTCAAAGAGTTTGTAGACGACATTTCAAAATGTGATGAAATTGAAAAATAATCTTATGATAGGGCAGAAAACATTGTGGGAAAAGGAGAAATTGCTTGTTAAGAGCAATTCCTCCTTATCCCACAATGTTTACCCGAGTTGCTTGCAACAAACTGGTCAAAATTGTTATTGGTTGGTAATGGGTCAAACAGTAAATATGGAGAAATTACAAATTGAGGGGATGCAACTCTCCAAGCAAGAACGTGGAGCATAGAAAAATCTCTTGTCCTTTGATAAGTGAAGACAAATTGAATGTTCGACGAGGACGAGGTCTGCTGCTATCTCACCTGAGGGTAGGCTGGGCTTGTCATTGGTAATGATACAGTTTGACAGTTTAGCACATCAAAACTCCGAGACCTAATTAAGGTGCTAAAACCTGGCAGGATCATCGCCCTGGGTTAGCATGAACATCACACCAACTGTCTAACACACTGCCACTGGGCACCACTAGCATACCACTGGGGAACCACTGGGGACCGCGCCACAACCATATCCTTTCTATGGATGTCCTTTATCTTAGTGAATTGAATCTAATCACTGCTCCTTGTTTTACTTGTATGACCAATTCCCTCATAGTAATATTGATACCTTAAAAACAACTTTAGAGTATCAATCTCAAAAAAACAAAAAGAAAGGTTGATGCATGTATTTCTTATCATTCTTAAAGTTGTCTAAAATGGGTGATTTTAATTAAAACCTTTGTAAGGATTCTAGTAATTGAAACTGTTACTCTATGATGTGGTCTGTATGTTATTGATACTAGCCCAAATTAAAAGGGATCTGTCAGTGAAAAAATATGGGTATAAAAAATTGATTTCAAGTACAGAAATGAAAAAAAGGAGCCATATTATGTTTGTCTATGAAAGCTGTCTTCACAACTGAAAGCATAGTAAATGTTAGTAAGAGTAAAATCTAAAAATCTAAATGCGAAGAGGTTTTGGAATAACAGTAATAACTGCTCTTTTTTTAACTGTGGTATTTGTATTTCTTTTTTTTGACTTTGAGAGTATTCAAAATATAATTGATAATTTCAATTTGAACCTGTCATAGATTTTCAAAAGTAGTTTCAACCTATTAAGCAACAGAAAAAGGAAATTATGAAGTAAGAAAAACAACATTTTTTTTCCAAAGGAGGTTCATGAAGAAATCATTGCCTCTTTTTACAAAATAAGAAAATGCTCATTATTAGCATTTGCTTGATGAGCAATTTCATCTTTATTTCCAGTAGTTTCTGATGTCTTTTGCTGCATTGATGTATACCCAGGTACAAGATAATTGTAAAGGTAAGGTTTAATCTACAGAGATCTGACTGTCTAGCCCACTGCCTCAGGATACCTTGGGGACAGTGCCATACACAGTATGTCTGCTTGTTCTTGTTAAAAACCTCTAATACAGTCAAAATGTCAACCACTTGAATATATTAAATGTGATTACAGATAAGACAAAAATTTCAAACAAGATGCTATGAAAGTCAGTCTCCATTATACATTTTATAACTCATTTTAGCCCTTTGACACAGGTCTATCATGACGATTACATTTGTCTGACACTTTATTTGCCATCTCTCGATTCTTTCAAATAAGAGCAACAATGAAGCCTGAAATTGGTATATACTGCAATTTAACTTAAATAAAGAGATTAAACTTTGCATTACAGACTTACATTTAAAATCTATTGGACTATTTATGTAAGCAGTGATGATGCAAAGATTTCTTTCCATAATGTCTTAATTGATAATCCAAAATGTAAGCATAAGCTCATTAAAACATAGTCCAGATTACTGGTCTCAAAGGCTATTGCTATTTTGACTGACGCCTTCACGATAAAAGTCCAAATGACGAAAAAAGCTTCGTTCACGAATCATTATTGAGACTAATTAAAACAGTGAGTTAGAAAAAAGTTTCATCAATTACAAATTTCATTCACAATATTGTGACAAAAGAGACAGTACTTGTAAGAAACATTTCCCTTGTTCTTTATTTATTGCAAATAGTTGCAGGACCACTAGAATAAATAATTACAGAGCAATAGTAATTTCTGACTCAGTTGCATAATTTAATACTTTATTTTAAAAGTAGAAATCAAGTAACCAACACAAAGCTACAAATAGGATTTCTTTAAGCCGATCATCTCATATGGATACTGCATGGCTCAGTTGTCAAGGTGGTGGACTTGTAACTTTGGTGTCTCATGTTCGAGCCCAATCAGCACCACTTGTATCCTGGGAGTGTCCTAAAGCAAAATCATTACGAACTCTAGCTTAGTACTGGTGAATCCCAGAAAAGCTAACAATAACATTTTCTGTAACAATCCAATAAGCTTTAAGCACACTATAATTTCTGGTTCACTTTACTGATGTGCTTCCAAAAAGGCAATAATTTAACTCCTTCAACTAATGATTTAAATATAAGATTTAGAACTACATGAATTAAAATTCTCGATGGAGAAGAAATGGCCCTTTAAAACAAATGAAATCAAGGCATTATTTCAATACAGAAAATAAAACCTTTTGGAAACACATGAAATTAAGGGGCAATTCCAATACATAAGAAACAACAATTATGAATTACAGAGTTATTTTAATGAAGAAGCCTAACAACCTTTTGGAACTACATGAATTGCAGGAGCTACGTATGTTTTGCATCAAGCCATGGAAACCCTTTCAGAAGAGAGAACCAATCCATCCACATTTCAACAGCCAACCAGTTGTATGAGGTAAACTGATGGTAAATGCTTGGAGGACAATGGCACAATGTCATCAGTATGCTCAAACTCCTGAGGGAACAGAGGTAAATTTCCAGCTTCCAAAAGTCTTTTATTGCTTTAACAAATTACAAAAGTTGGTAGACAGAGCTAGATCGCTTGAAGAGACAGGGGTGATAGTTTCAGAGGGGGGAAATTTCATCAAACCACTACTCCAAGGCTAATATAAATTGTTCACCATGTCAAACAGTTTCAATTTGGTTTTAGTGTTTGTGAGGTTCCTTTTGGACCGCGACATCTAATAAATGGGAGGTCTTTACTATTATAGCTTCATTCGGGAGATTTAATCAAGAGTAGTTGGTAGGCTAATTTCTATTTCGTACATTTTGTTCGCTACATTCAAACCCTTTCATTCAATGCACTTCTCAACAGGCATCTCACTATTTCCTTTAAGGACATGTTCTACAGTTTTATAAGAAAATAATCCTTTCACAGGACTTTCTAAATTTTTGATATCTAATTAAAATTCTTATGTGAATTTAAAAATGAAAAGAAAAAGGTAGGTCTACAATTAGTTTTTCTTAAAATGACAGTTTCCATGGTAACCGTTTTGGGCAAAAACGTCAAAATGACCATACCATCTTTAAAGGTAATAGAATAATGTCTGGAAGGTTTATTAACACAAAAAAAACACGAATTAATACCTTCAATACTTCAGAATTCAAATTATTACAATCTCAACAACTTTTGTCAGTTTTTCAAGTTTTTGTATTCGACAAAAAAACAAAGAAAATTGATACGTATATAACATATAAATGAAGATATTTAGAAAATGATAGAATTTTTTAAGTATGTGAAGTAGAATTTAATATCGAAATACAAATTGCTAAAAAAGTATATGTTGATGAGTTAGTTTTGCTGTAAAATGACAGTTTCCACGGTAACCGTATTTGAAAAACATTTATAAAAACGGTTAAAATAACTTGAAACTTGAAAAATAGAGGCTGAAGGCTTAATATGCATGAGAGATATATGATAAGGTTAATAACCTTTTATTGTTTTATGGATAATATGATTATTCTTTGAAAAAAAGCGCATACAGTAAATGTCATCCGAATAAAAACGTTTATCCGACTACTATGCAAGTATCTCTTCAGTAACAGATTATTATCTCCCTTGGATGCGCCGATGAAGTGCGCAGATAAAACTACCGAGAATGTCCTTAATGGAAGGAAATACTACATTAGCTCATTCCTTTTTCTTTTTTAGCAAGTTGACTATTTATTTCAATATTACTAATGTGATAATTCAGTTATGTCATATATTAAGGTACATATTGAAAAAAGATAGAACTATTGGGTACTAATTCAATTGACTGCAATTTCTCCATTTTTGCATGGTTTCACTTAGCTTATATGTTTTAAAAAAGGATTTAAAATATCTTGAAAAACTGTTTAACCCTCTTTAAGTCTTTCGACATTGAAGTAAATTTAAGAACTTTTCATCCATTTATAATGTCTGCTTCATGCTGTCATAAAGATTAACATTGATAAAAACACACTATGCTCGCACTCTGACACTCTAAATTTTGGACTTGCCATAGCAGGATTTAGACCCAGAACATTGTACCAAACTAAATTGTTTAGTCCTTTGAGTAATAAATGAGCTTGTAATCCTTATTCTAACTTGTGTTCAAAAGGCATAAGTCAAAATTGAAAGACTTTATCAATTACAGTCTTAATTGTTATAAAATTAGAAGAGTTGCACTAGAATTATAATGATACTTTTATTGGGAAGAAATACATTTTTTCAATGACAGAGTTATAATAAAGTAACATATATTTTGTGACAAAAGTGCAAACTGTATGCAAAAAACATTGTTTTCAAAAGGAGTCTGCAGAAGACCAATGAAATCAAAGTATCACAAGAATGTTGGTCCATTCACTGATGCAGGGTTTTGTGACAGACTCAAATTGAAGAGAACAGCAAAAAGCAATCATAAACTTTATAAAAGTATAGCATTGCTATTAGAAGTAGAAACCAATGTGACAAACCATCTCAAATTGTTTCTTAATAGTTTAACACAACTATATATGATGGAGAAGAGTCAAGAAAGTGCTCCACTTTGACAGTGCTCCAATGGTAAAGGGAGATAACCAGTGACAGGCTGCCATGGGCCATGGTGTAGCCATTTTGGCACATTGTTCCTTCACTTCACAGTTTGGATTGCATTCTTATAAAATTGGAAAGAAATTTTAGCATTGTAAGTGTTCGTTATTTGTTCCCTTTATTCATGTTCATTTGATTCAAAGTATTGAAATCAAAATATTAAAAGTATCATAATAATTAACTGGCATTTTGAAGCAAGCAACCTTTTAAGAGATGTATTAAATCAGATACCAAATTGGGGGTGGGGGTGGGTTAGGGGGTAGAGAAACCAATGAAGGAAATTTTACTCTCTTACACCGATTCCCTTTTTGCAATGCCCCCAATCATGGGCCCTGCAGCAGCAGATGATGTTGATGTTGTCATCCTCTCCTGACAATGCCTTTACACAGTTGTCATGGTATAATTATAGCCTCCTTCCACTTGGCCCATACCTTCATATAAACTTGTGTGACAGGTCCAAATTCAAAGTAAAACCAGACGACAATTATGAAGGGAGAAAAATCCACAACCTCGGATCTTTGAAGAAACCTTTCAGACCAAAGAGAAAATAGGTTATTTTGAGCAATTTCTTCTGTTGTCATAATAGTAGGTTAAGTAGTCAAGGAAAGAAGTGTTCAATTGGGTATATGTGAAGAAATGAGTTAATTCATATCACTTTCATACTCATTTAATTGCATTATCAGATTTAAAACACTTGGAGAAGAGGAGAAAAAGCTTGCAATTAAACAGAAGACAAATGTTCTGTGCTATACAACTCTAGATCATGAGACATGAGTAGATGATGATGAAATATTTTAACAACATGTTTTGTCATCAGCAAAACATTTAAAAAACCACTGTTACAAAAAATGAAATTCTGTTCCAAATGTGATTTCTCCTTTCAAAACAATCATGTCTATTCTTGTAATGAAAATGTTTATTTAAAACTTCATAATTGTTGTCTACTGTTTCTTTCAATTTTGACAATTTACAAAATCTTGCATGTGAAAATGGTTGGACATAAAGCCATAAAATCACGGAATTGACACATCTTGGTGGATCAATAGAAAATCAATAAGACAGGAAGAAGAATTGCTCATAACAAATGTTTTCTTCATGGTCAGAAAAATGTCTACCACATATAATAAATAACATGTTATCTTATCATAGTTAATCATAATTGGCTGCTGATGCTTCTAATTAATCCATCTCGATATGACAGAATAGTCAGTTCTTGTAAATAAACAAGGAAGAGTGTACAAGAGTTTTTCTTTTCCTCTTATTTCAATAATTCATACAGAAGACAGAAATATTATGCAAACTTTAACCACATTAAATTATGCGACATGTTGGAATTGAAAACATAAGTGATTGTAAGAGTTGTATATTCAAATATGACTAAATATGTTCTGTCTTCAGAGAAATTTTGTGGTGCTAGTCACTCAACAATTAACCAAGTATATCAAACAAACATGGTATAATCAATTGATGTAACAAATAAATGTTCATAGTGACTAGATTCCCCATTTCCATACTGATTTAAATTTCTGCTGCCAAGACAGTTCAAGTCGTCATTTTGTATGAGGGAAAATGACAAAACACGCTAACAAATAGATTAAAATGATTATTGATATATAATTGCAAAAGATTATGATGGCTTGGAACAATTGATCTAGGTAACTTATTTTAACAAATAATAACCTGTAGTCAAATTAGATAGGATAAGATTTTCACATTTTCAAGAGGATTTAACCCTTAGAATGCGAGGTAATAATCTATAAAAAGATTATTGTGTCGTCTGCTTTCCCAAACCTTTGATATTTTATTAATTCTGATGAGGAATGATACTCAGAATAGCAAACAGGTTAGATCACAGGCCAGCCCCCAATTTACTTGGTGCCTGGCCGGGATCCAACCTGTTTGCATGAGTATGAAGTCGATTCCAGCACTATAAGGGTTAAGGAATAACATAGCATTTAGAGCACCTGTATTTCCTATGCATCATTGTTCAGTATTCTTTCAAAGTCACAGCTCACAAATTGGTATGAAAACCTTTAGTCTTGTAGTTCAAAACAAAGATGTTTTCAAGGTTTAATGCATTTAAGTGCAAATTTCAAAGCCCTTTCTTTGACCCTTATCTATTTACCAAACGGAACAACTTTGTAGAGGCTTACCAAGGTAATCATCATTGCAAAATAGGTACAAAATTCAGAAAATGATTTAGGAGAGGTTTTTTGAAGGAAAAATTGACTACAGTGAGATGATTCATGGAAAAGGGTACCGAATGAATACAAAAAAACAACATTTGAGTGGGTTATACTCAGATGAGCCATAATGTTTAACAAATGGTTAAATCATCAAATTAAGTGGATTGTTTTCAATCAACATTTTGGACATTGAAGTCATCAGCAGACATTGTAACCGTGGAAACGAGTTGCTACTGGAAACACAATTTTTATCTCTAGACCTGAGAGCTCATAAAACTGTCCCCTGACTTTTCAAGATGTCACCTAAGCTTTAGGAGTGGAAGTTGATTGATTGATTCTTCCAGACCTGGTTGTTCTTCCTTCACTTGGAAACATTTTTAAACCTTTACCAAACGCCAAATTTTCGACTGTCCAAAGTTGAAAGAGTTTGCAGACGACATTTCAAAATGTAATGAAATTAGAAAATGATCTTCAGGTAGGACAGAAAACATTTTGGAAAACGGAAAAATTGCTTGTTATGAGCAATTTCTCCTTTTCCAACAAAGCTTTCCAGAGCAGTTTAGCTGTCTGTAAAAAAGTGGTGAAATGTTGTCATTGTTTGGTAATGGGTTAAAATGGAGACAACAATGGATATAAAGGTCCCTGAACTCTCCTATTTATCACAACTACCATTCGAATAGTAACATGATTTTTCATGTCTGCTACAGAAGAATTTTGAAAACATTGTAGTAAAATGAGAAATTGCTAGCATCATATAAAAGGAATATATCCCAAATCAATGGTGATTGTTGCCTCAAACCGGTTCAATTTAGAAACAAACATATGCTTGTAATTCAGCTGAGCTTAAGTACTGCCTTTGTCAAAGTCTTAACAAAGGTATAATGGTAAAATTGTTTTCAAAACTTTTTCATTTGGCTTTTAGAATGAGTCCCACATTTTTGTAAGTGACATAAGCAATAAAAGAAATACGAAATATCAACATCATGATAATAGAACATTTAACTTAATGAGTAAGTTCTTACATTTTCTGAATGATTTTTATGTCAATCAATCAATCAATCAATCAATCAATCAATCAAGCAATCAATCAATCAATCAATCAATCAATCAATCAAACAATCAATCAATCAATCAATCAATCAATCAATCAATCAATCAATCAATCAATCAATCAATCAATAAAAGTTATTATTTGGGCATTCTGTCTCTATAAGAAATAGTTTAATCTCCTCTTCAACAGTTTGAAATTATCCCTAGAAGATGGAATGAATGCCAGATTTGAATCTAAGACCATCATTTATTGTTGTCTGTGATTGGTACTGTCTTTTAGACAAAAAGATATATGGGTCCATAATTCTATTGGATGACTAAATCAAATGTTCTCAAATGTAGATCATAATTTCCACAATGGAAATGTGTCACTAAATCTATCCATAAACAAAGACAATTAAAGTTTTCCTTTATTACTTTTCATTATCTTTTTATCCTCCTTTCTAAAAGGAAGGTGAGATTTATACTGATTAAGGTTACCATAATATTGAAACAGATCCAATTAACCTTATTACATGAAACCCTTTAGCTAATTCCCAGGATTTAAATTATAGCAGTCAGTCAGCTAGCATTGAAGCAGACTGCCTAATAGAGAACCCATTGAAAGCTCCATAACGGTTTCATATTTATTGAAATTTGCTTAATGTTGGCAAATTCTTCTTTATTCAAAATGTTTTCAAATAAAGCTTGCTACATAATCCCAAAAATGAGAGAAACACAATTGTTGTATCTAAGTACATGGTTTATAATCTTTCTAAAATTGCTCATGTTTTTCTCCTTGATATGCTATCAGAGAGTGTGCAATATATTTTCAAGTGAACATATAATTTGACTTGTGTCATTTGCACATTATGCCAATTTGTCTTCAAGCTTTTAATGATAATCAAGTCAATGCAATCATACTATCAGTTTAGTTCTACAAATAATACATGTACATGTGGATGGCATCTGGAAAATGTTTGAAGCTTCTGTTATCATTGCAGTAAATAAAGAAATCACACAACTTTTCTTTCATAAAATTTAAATAAAAATGCCCCTTTAATACATTTTCAACGAAAAACTTCTGTTTCTAACAGTCTATTTCAAGGGATATTTTATTCAAATGCCAAACTTTTCTAGACGCGTTTTTATTCAGAAAATACATTTCTTTATTTTAATTTTACACTAACTTGTATCAATCAAAAACCTTAATAGGAAAGCAGCTTGTTTGATTGGTCTGTTTGATTGATACAAGTTAGTTAAAAAGAGAAAAAATCCATCTGAACTGAGTAAAGTATACCCCAAATGCAAGCAAATCAGGTTTTATTTTGCGCAATTTCTCTGTTTGTTATAGTTGTTGTCTGCTTCATCTACTAAATTTGTGTTTAAATGTATATAATATATGAGGGAAATACATAGAATAAGTAAAACATGATGGAATAGGTTACAGTTAAAGCCCTCATGTGACCTGGTGTCAGACAAGATTTGCTGTGTTTGAGAACTCATATTGAGTGTAATACTATTAGATATACCAGGGAACAAATCAAGGAGTGCACCAATGCAATAATTATATGGGTTGTTTACATCTATTATATGTGATGTGACAATTTTGAAATGGGATCTGAAGAAAATGGAGTTTTTTACTGAATATCAGTGTTATCATGGTAGTCTGAGTACATCTATCCGATAATCTGTGCTTCTGACATTAAGACATTAGGGTAGTAGAGTTTTAAACCTTAGAATGCTGGGTAATTTTCTGAAAATAGATTTTTGTGTTGTCTGCTTTCCAAAACCTTAAATATCTGCTTAACTTCAATGAGGAAAGATTTTCAGAGTAGCACTCAGGTTAGATCACAGGCCAGCCACCAGTTTACCTAGCGGCTGGCCTGGATCTAACCTGTTTGCATAAGCATGAAGTCTGTTCCAGCACTATATGGATTAATAACATGTAATGCAAACAATTTTTGCAAGTTCGAAAATCATTCCCTTTAATACCAAAATTGACACAAACAATATTGCATATAACATGTCATTGGAATCATTTCTGGGATACAATTGCAATGATGTGTCACAATGCAAGATCATACATTTGTTTAATATGCTATCCATGCTTATTGGTTATGACTTGCGCAAATATTTCCTTAAGGTATTCCACCTAATTAAGAAAAGCCAGAATAACAAAGTCAAAGCTTCAACAGAACAAATACAGCTACAAATTAAACTTTCATATCATAAGAATTTTAAATGGATTGAAATTTTCATTATCCGCCTTTCATTAATGTAATTTTAATTTCAATGTAAAAACTGATAATTAAAGGGAAGTAATTACTATAGGTTCAATAATAGAATTCAATGATATTCATTTGGTAAATATAAATTGACAATTATGCAAATTCGGAAAAGATGCTTTGTGAATACTTTTAAAATTATAGATACTTTCTTGTTTTACATTTATTATATTATTTAACCATAACAAATACAAGTTTTCAATTAGAGAGCGGACTACCTTAAGTCATTTAGTAAAACGGTCAGAAGTACTCTACAGTATGCTTTTTAAGCACTGACTGCTTCAGCAATAGAAGGCATCTGATCAGTGATGCAATGCATTTTGTATTTTCTATGCAATGAAACGTTAATGGGGTTTTGGCAACAAAGGGTTTCCAACCCAGAGTCCCTGTTTTTCTCGTTCCACCACATGACCATCTGAACTATTGAGCTTTGACTCTTATACATGACTCAAAGATATTTGTAGAGGATTGCAGTTGGGGCATTGGAGGTTTCTGTTCTGATGTAGTCATGATAACAAGCAATCTATTTTATTAGTACTGATATTTTGTTCTTTGAAAGTTCACAAAAGAATTGTAAATTTTCATTTAATTTGACTAAGACTAATAATCATTATGAAATCTATCTAAGGTTTCAACAAGTCTGCAGCTATATTTTGATATAGTTTCAGGCAGCCTGGACATTGAGAACTACTTGCCTTTTTTGCCATAAATTTGAAGCAAGTCATTAGTTCAACTGCATTTATGTTATGAAACGGGCTGGTCTCAAGGCTTCCATACACTAGTAGACTACACCTCTGCATCACTGTGATGATTCATTGCTGCTAGTATCTTGGACATGCCATATATTTATTTTTAAAGTGTCAGGTTAAACAATATCAAACAAATCCATCACTTCTAGGAAACATACCATAAAGCACCTGCTACAGAGCAATCGGAACTACTCGGGTATTTTCGTGAGCTGTAAAATACACCTCAGATATAAGTGTAGGGTTACAATTTTTCGGGTAAATCGGCCCCGGCATATAACACATTTACACAGGGTCCACATTAAGTAGTTCAATGTACATGGATGTGTTGGCCATCCTTTTAAATCATTTTTTTATCGGTAACTCTTAAATAAAGGCGAAATGATAAGTAATGACATATAAAGTTGTGTCCTTAATCAAATTAAGCTACTTTTTAGATTTCACATTTAAGATCTATTTTTAAAACATAAGTAAAGTGACGTCATTCTGGCAGGAAACAATATGGCGTCATCCCTATTATTTCAGAGGTGTTTTCATTGGATAAACCCGATGTGTTCAGATTGGCTACAGAGACTTTAAGAAATCAAAGTATAAATTGCTTGAGGCAATCATTTGCCCCCTTATTTTGGCATAAAAGCTTTTATCAAAGAAACTTTTACTTTGATACTTTATAATTGATATCTGCTGTTGCTTTCATTATGGAAAAGAAACAAAATCCAATCTAAGGGAATTGGTATTATAGAAAATGGATCAAAATGGTGACAACATGACATGTCATTTTTGTTGTCTTCAAGCTAATTTTCAAGGCCTCTTGATGAATCGAAAGCATTTCAAATCAGAGCTAATTAAGTGAAACTCAAGATGTATTTCTAATGGATATTGGTACTGTTCCTAGCTAATTATACCCTTTTCAATCCACACAATCACCTGCTTCTGATGATTTTAACCCTTTGTCCTAGATTTTGCAAATATTCTGCAAATATCTCCCAAAGTCATCATTGTTTCTTAACAACAAACCCAACAATAATTTCTAGCCTTCCATCCCAGTATGTTCCAGATTTGGACATATCTAAAATGTTCCTTACATACTTTATGTATTTGGAGGCTAAAAATTGTTTGTGGTGTTTGACATAAAGCTCAAACAACCCTTACAAAATGACAATATGAAGTAAAAGCTATACACCTCTTACTTTTAAAATTAGTTCACAATGCTTATCAATATGTCAACTGTTAGCAGTAAATCAAATTTAAGAGATTAAATCACTTTTTAACCCTTTACGGTATATAGCGCCGTTCGGCGCCTTATCGATTACCGCATAAAACGCTTTTCGCCGTTATACCTATTACCGTATAAAACCTATTTTGACGTTCTATAGATGACCGCATAGAACGCTTTTTGACAGCTGATAAATTGATTTAACTTTAACCCTTAATTACACACATAAACACACACGTCACTTATTCCAAATTTCATTTTCCTCTTAAATAAATATGTTTTCTTTCATTTACGATGATAAAATCATAGGGTCAAAGTTTAAACTTTTGCTCTAGAGAGAATCTTTTGATAATGGTCCCACGACACCCTTCTGAAAAAGACGCTATCAAATTGAGATGAAGGGAATTCAAATTACCAACCCAATTAATATGAGAGGCCTTCAATATCCGGTCATAAAAGATCAAAACAATGCCGGTTTGTAAAGACTCGATAAGGATTTCATGCAATTCTTTAGAAAATTAACACATTTCTAAACATACTATCCAATTAAAATAAGAGCGAGCATACGGCACGCGACCCGTAAATGATGTTTATGACACGGAGCTGTTGTTCAAAGTTGAATGGCGAATGAAAATAAAGCCGTCGAATAAAGGACGTTATAAAGACGGCTACTTAAAGTATTATGTCAATTTTGGTGCTTCCGATCGCAGGTCAGACAGCAATGTAGATTCAGAGCAGTCATTTGATCGGGCTTTTGAGCATGAAGATGATGAAATGCTGATAAATCTTACCAATTCGTGGACAAGCAAAATAGATTATTCCTCCGACTTTGACTACAACAACGAGCTTTTGGTAGATTCATCACCAATAAAAACATATTTTACGGAAATATAAGCATAATTCGTTGCTATAATGAATTGATTTATACAGTTTACATGTATTAGAGGACCAGGTTTGACTACTTTATGAAGCAATATTGCGTTTTTATTTGGAAACAGTTTAAATGGAAATAGAACCGAAAAACGATTCAGTTCTGTTGAGAAATATACAAATACAAAGCATGTTTCTCCGTCATGAACGGCATTTTTCGTAAAAAAAATTCCCTGCAATTGATGACAAAACAGAAAAACAAATTAGGGATCTCTTAGGGGGAACACATACGTCATTTATTACTTTTGATTTTGAATAATTCACACCGCAATATACAGTTTCATTGTTTGTGTAATTTTCTACACTTTAATCTTAATATGAGTGTATCACTAAAAAATAGAAAATGACATCAATTTAAAGGAAATTTTGTTCTCGTCGTCCTTTATTCTCTGTGAAAATCTATTGGAATAACATAAATTGCATTAATCTTGGTTTAATTAACAGTACCCCAATCAGTGACAATTATCGGAGATAATCCTGTGCAAATAGGTACCTGACTGGTGACTGATTATGTATGCGTTAATGGTCTCCGATAATCGGATGGTTTATACCTACGGTGTCATTGATAAGCCTTATCTCTATACCTTAAAGGGTTAAATAAGATTATTATAAAAAAAAATGCTTTTATAACAAAACATCATAGCTGAGTTGTTAGAACAAAACTGAAACTATTTTGCAAAAGGCATGCACCAAACAAAAAAATATTGGCTCAACCAATATTTGCTAAACATTTAGGCAAAGAGAAAAGGAATTAATGTGAAGAATCTATCATTTGTATCTCTTCTATTGCATTAGATTTACATTCAATTAATTGCTTGCAAATTTAATTTAGAACATAATTACATTTCCTGATTAGGTTAGTTTAAGCAGGCTTAGTTTAAAAGAAATAGGACAATTCAAAAGTTGTACATGCACATCAATAGAATTGGTTTGATTGCAATAAATTTCGCACACTAATTTACATAGAAAGATTTAGTGACACACATTTCCTTACCATGAGACTCCAAATAGTAACACAGACAATTGAATTAAACGTGATATTGCAAGGACATTAAGAATTTGGAGAATAGGAAGCAATGATGCATTGTTTCCCACATTTTGGTACAATTAGGTACAGCACAAGAATGCACTGATTAAGCCATTTCCCAAAATGGGAATTTGGGATTCATCTGATTTAAAAACAATAGTAGTCAACAAAAAAATGCATGAAATAACATTAATTCTGTATGATAGTATGTCTTAACTTTTGTGACAACAGGATAAATTTCTGAATAACGTCATATGACTTCTGCAGCAGATTGTCATTAGTATTAAGCTTTAAGCATTAAGCAGGTTTTTCCATTTGAAAATGTAATAGGTCCAAGTTAATAGCATCAGTCAACGAAAAATAATTTCTGGCAATCACTTAGTCTTCAATTGGCAATTAACAGGACTGTATTGTGACAAAGTAATTTTTACTTTGGTTAAAATCATATTCATGTGTTTCTTATATAATATAATGATGTATAATATAATAATCATTGGATTTAATTTAAAATTTAATGACACTCAAGTCCTTAGTTTGTTACATGACATGATGTATGTATTCCTTGTTCATAACTACAATTTTTAAAGTTATCCTTGGGAAAATAATCAAAGTCCTGGCTTGTTTTGGGTAAAAAGATCGAAAAAAAAAAAATAACATTTTAATTACATGTGTTTCATATGAACCATCAAGGAATATTATTACTGTGCACAAGCATGTTTCATCCTTCCCTAACAATAGCCTCTGTTGTCTCCATAGTGTCCTATGCTATTTGCTGTAGAAGAAGAAGATGTATGAGAATCTATGAAGTACAGGGTTCTACAATAGAGACTGATCCAGCATGGCTGCTCTTCATCAAGAACACTTGATTTTGACAGCTTTATCAAACACTGCCTTTCTCCATATCTTCTTGATTGGACAGCGTAAGATTTTTGTTATTAAATATGTAGATTACCCTATTGTTTATGACATTCTACCCTTTATGCCATTGGGTACTTATACTGTCATACTCAGACAAAATAAACTCATATGAAAATGTTTCGAATTTTCTCTTTATTCATTAGCCTAATAGAAATAATGTTAAAAAGGTTTGCAGGAGAAATTATTTGCAAACATAATGAATAAAGAAGAACAAAATCAGGATTTTGTTAAATTGTATGATATGTACTATTCATTGCATTGTGGGCCAGTGTCCTTTATTTACAAAATTAGTAAACTTAACTCGTAAATCTGATTGGCACTTTTTCATTTAGTTACAATTATTGTAATAGCTATGAATCAATTTAACATTATTTCATGCATATCTTTTTCCATGTTGATGAATTGTAATTCACTGATGTGACATATCTGATATCTGCTGCAAATTGCACTTGCAGACAACGGTAAAATACTTAAGAAATCTATAAGTTTTTCCAGAGACATAGATAACAGAGATTGGCAACTCCTTCTTTACCTATAGCCGGTTTCTGCGATATCTCGCATGACGCGTTATTTAGCGAGACCTTTCGAGATCTGTCTATCGACGCTATTTTCAACTAAACGCGAAATAGGCAACACACATTTAAGCGTGTTTTAAGTCATAATTAAATTATTTTCTTACCGAATTTACTATATTGTTATTGTTAGAAAGTTTCTCCATCCAACAAGACCGATCAGCAAGCGATTATCAGAGAAATAAACATGGCAAACTGCGACAAACTTGATTGAATTGTTCGCAATTTCGTGGTTTTGTGCGATAAACGTGATAATTGCGTAGTTTTAGATTCAAACTGTTCTAAAGGAGGGTTTTTCAAACATTTCCAATTCAAGTCCATTTTAAAGAGAGGGTTTGTTTTTCTACATTTCCAAATTTTCAGTTTGATATTCCTTGTCATATAGAAGTTATTCCGTACTGAATATATCCCTTTTACGACCCTAATGAGTTTAACCATCTTGTTTTACAAGCAAAAATTAACAAAGTTGTGCACAGTAAAACTAAAAAACTATGCACTGGATCATATCATACTTGACATTTTCCTGAAGTGTTATTTTTGTTTTATGGTTGCCCGCATTTTTATAGTAATCTTCGCTTCCATAACGAAGTTATGCCAGGTTTACTTAACCACACAAGCATGATCATGATTTCGGCCATTTTATTTTCAACCAAAATATTTCATACTTGTACAAAGTAAAATGTTTTAATGGAGGTTTATTCAAACATTTCTAATTTATGTCCATTTTAATGGGTTAATATAATTTTGTCGATTTCCAAATTTTCTGTCTAATATTCTTTGTCAATTAGAAGTTATTGCGTACTAAATATATCCCATTTACTACCTTAATGAGTTCAGCCATCTTGATTTCCAACCAAAAATTAACAAAGTTGTGCACAGTAAAACTAAAAAACTATGCACTGGATCATATCATACTTGACATTTTCCTGAAGTGTTATTTTTGTTTTATGGTTGCCCGCATTTTTAAAGTAATATTCGCTTCCATAACGAAGTTATACCAGGTTTACTTAACCGCACAAGCATAATCGTGAATTCGGCCATTTCATTTCAACCAAAATATTTCATACTTGTACAAAGTAAAATGTTTTAATGGAGGTTTATTCAAACATTTCTAATTTATGTCCATTTTAATGGGTTAATATAATTTTGTCGATTTCCAAATTTTCAGTCTGATATTCTTTGTCAATTAGAAGTTATTGCGTACTAAATATATCCCATTTACTACCTTAATGAGTTCAGCCATCTTGATTTCCAACCAAAAATTAACAAAGTTGTGCACAGTAAAACTAAAAAACTATGCACTGGATCATATCATACTTGACATTTTCCTGAAGTGTTATTTTTGTTTTATGGTTGCCCGCATTTTTAAAGTAATCTTCGCTTCCATAACGAAGTTATACCAGGTTTACTTAACCACACAAGCATGATCGTGATTTCGGCCATTTTATTTTCAACCAAAATATTTCATACTTGTACAAAGTAAAATGTTTTAATGGAGGTTTATTCAAACATTTCTGATTTATGTCCATTTTATTGGGATAATATGATTTTGTCGATTTCCAAATTTTCAGTTTGATATTCTTTGTCATTTAGAAGTTATTGCGTACTCAATATTCCCCATTTACCACCTTACTGAGTTAAGCCATCTCGATTTCGAACCAAAAATTTCAAAAGTTGTAGCAAGTAAAACTAAAAGACTATGCACTGGATCATATCATTCTTGACATTTTCCTGAAGTGTTATTTTTGTTTTATGGTTGCCCGCATTTTTAAAGTAATCTTCGCTTCCATTACGAAGTTATACCAGGTTTACTGAACCACACACGCATGATCATGATTTTGGCCATTTTATTTTTAACCAAAATATTTCATACTTGTACAAAGTAAAATGTTTTAACAGAGGATTATTCAAACATTTCAGATTTATGTCCACTTTAATGGGTTAATATGATTTTGTCGATTTCCAAATTTTCAGTCTGATAATTACAGTCTTAATTCCGATCACTTGCAAATATGTCAAGTGAAATGTGTCATTTGAAGAACGAAGGGTGATAGAGTCAATCACGGTAGTGGACAATACAGGCTATGATTGTAAATTGCCACCCCATAAAATATGTAGTTTGATGTCATAAAACCTTTTGATGCTAGGGCGATTACACAAGAAGTGTGTGGCGCTAACCCTGTGTCCACTCTCTGACACCTCATTCAAATTTAATGACCTAAAGATCCTGAAAACAAAATAGGGAGGATTTGTTCTGTTTAAAGCGTCTGTCTGGTTTTAAAAAGTAGTGTGCTTTGACTTAATTTCTCGTTGAGAAATGATAATAAAAACGAGGGTGCAAGACACACTATTTGCTTTAGCTTAACATTCAAAAAGCTCACATTTCTTTTTTCTAAAATCATTTCGGTCAGCAGCATGATAAGACCAGACCCTTACGTGTTTAAGAACAATTATGTACTTATTGATTTGCAATCAATATTAGAGGAATCTGCAGTAAAAGGTGTATTGAAAAACTTTGCACGTCAGTTTTTTCTTACGTGTCCTTTCGTTTACTAAAACCACTTTTACAAAAATTCTCATCATATGCATTTTAACATCATAAAATACTTTTAATTTTCTTAAATTGAAACATTTGGCTTGAAATAATGTCACGATGAAAAATGTGTTTTGTTTTGACAAAATGAGCACTGTAAACAGTTTTACGACACAGAATAAATGAAATGAAGTGAGAAACCAATCTTTTAATATTGACGAAAACTATCATGTCTTAGTGGAAAGTTCATGCTTTGGTTATTAACTGCAACTAAATAGAGTCACTTGATTTATTACAAAATATTATTCAAACCTTTGCTTGAAAGACATTGTCGTTATAAGTACAATTCTGAATTGAATGGTAATCAAGCCTGTCATTGAAAAAGAGGCCTACTGGAACTTTTTGTTTTGTTTTTTAACATAAAATCAATTTAATAAAATCAAAATAAAACAAAATGTCCAGAAGTTGTTTCAGATAACCAATCAGATAACCAAAACATAGCTATTTTACTGTAATAAAGAAGTATCAATTTCGCTTGACATCTCCCGTGACAACGGATAAACAGGTACGCACTTTCCTTATCTCGCAGAACCTCGCTGCACGCGAGAGTTTGGCGATAATTCCGGAGTTGCCAATCTCTGTTATCTATGTCTCTGGTTTTTCTAAAGTAGTATTACTATTATTTTATGCTCATCCTGCCGATGCTTTAAAGCAAGGCTAGTAAAAAAAAAATGTGCATAGCAAAATATCAAGGGTTCAATGCAACACTCTAGTAAGTGCTTCACATTTGTGAAGAATTGATTACAGCATTGCATCAAACCCTTGATATAATTAATGAAGCAATTTGAGTAGCTGAATAGATGACTAAAGCTTTCAATTCTGCTTCAATAAATCAAATCAATCATAAGAGATTTGCATCATAAATAAAATTGCCTCATAAATTTACTCATTTAACATACAAAAAGCAAGACTTGTTTAGACACTGAAATGCTCACTTTCTTGAAACTGTTAACATAAGCAAGTTCATATCACAGGCAGGAGAATCACTTGACCAATGCTTACAGTATTATGTTAGAACAAGATGACTGCGGCCAGCTATTTTGCTTTTTTCACCTACTTTTGCCAATGATAGCCACATTGTGTACCTTGCATGAGTTGACCATCAACTTTCCAGTTCTGGTTGTACATGAAAACACATGCTTAAATGGGATTACGACTTACACTTGACAGAGAACTTGTAGTTGACTTGGGCGCATGTCCAAAACAGTCGTTCTTTGACTGCGATTTCTCTACCGAGTGCTAGAGGTAACGCCATTATAAAGCATAGGTTATCATATACCAGCAGAACCAGAAAGTTGATGGTCAACTCATGCAGGGTACACAATGAGTATAACAGTATGTGAAAACTACCAGGGCGCAGCCATCTTTTTCGGACATAAGATTGTAATCATTGGTCATGTGAATCCACAGACTGTATCATAGATTAGGTCTCTTTAACTTTTTCCTGATACAAGCTCTGTTACATGATGTTTCAGCAGACGACAATAAAAAATGAAGTAAAAAGTAATTCACTCCTGTTAGTGTAACAAAATGGTCATGGTATTATAATTATTGCTCATACAGTAAGGTAATTGATTGCATGATTCTTTGTCAAACAGTTTGCTGTGGGTTATTTCAACAATTGTTACTTGTTAAGGTAGAATACCCTTAATCCACCATTTTGCATTTTTTTCCTTCATCGGTATACATCTGTCTGGGCCGGAACCATTTGCTTTACCCTGAGTAATTCTGGCCCTGACCAATATATACTAAGAATGAACGCAGTTATCTTACAAAAGAATGAGTTGCAAAATGGCGGATTTTGGGTATTCTACCTTAATGTGTACTACCAGGGGACATACTATTTATCACTTATTAATGTGTCCTTAGCAACTTAACTGTAGAAGACTGGAGATAGTGTATCCATTTTAACATGTCAATTACAAGACCTTTAACTTGAATAAATGAAAAACATGCCTTTTCATCAGAAAGATACGAGCAATCAAATGCTGACTGAAATGAAAATGTTAATTGTAATATTCCTTCATCCCAGTTCTCTCATACACAACAGTAAAAGATGCACTATCCCCTTATATTGTTAATCACAAGATCTTTAACTTGAGAAAATGAGAAATATCTCCTTCCATCAAAAAAGTACTAGCCATTGAATGCTGACTCAAAAGAAAAAGTTTACAGCAAGATTCCAGCATCTTAATTCTGATAATTGACAATAAAGGATACAATGGTAACTTTTAAAGCAAGAACAAGTGAGAGAAAAAAAGATGTCATTTCATTATGAACATTCTTGCTATTAAACACAGACTATAAGAGAAAGTCAACTGTCAGATTTGTGAAGTCGCAGTTCTCACAGAAACAGCAAAGGGTACATTGTTCCCTCCACCTTGTGGTTATCAATCCATGTAAATCACAGGGTGGGGCACCCAGCAAGCAGAGATACCTCACCAGTTTGATTGGAAACAGGAACAGGACCGTGTGGCATTTCCTAACAAAAATTAATTGCTTCTAATTACTTGACATCTTCCTTTTGTTGAGAATGTGAACAATTTATAAACTTTTAATTGACATACTGGGGCTTGCACAATTTTTACCTAATTGATATAATGCCTTAACCCTTTTCCTTATCAAAGTAATTTGCGAATTTCAAAGAAATCAAGTTTCAAAGTAATATAAAATCTAGTTATAGAGTGACAACAACAACTATCCATATAAAGGCATCATTAATCAAAGAAAATACATATTGCTCTTTGTGAGCAATATCTTCTTTTATTGCAATGCTTCTAATGATGTCTCCAACAAAGTTAATTAAATCTTAATTAAGGAAAGTGTTAATGCATATAGATAACAATTAGAACTGTCCAAGAATCGCAGCACCCAAAGTATGATAAGTGGCTGCTCCTACATATTTAGATGCCTAAATATGTTCTCATAAAATACATCATAAAGTATAATCTTACATTATAACCTCTTAATTTCAAAAGTTATCAATATCCTATGCTAATAACTAACAAGAACACCTCACATGTGTATGACACCATCCGCTGTCTTGGAAAGTTATTCATTTCCCAAAATATTGTGCAGTGGTGTAAATTCTAGCATCAGGGAGTTGAGACAAGCCATCTGAAATTTGGTGAATTTCATCCATTAAAATGACTATCTCACAAATAGAGATTTTAATCTAATAGAATGTCTTCTATGAATAAAATAACTTCTCAGATCTTCTAAGATACAGAAAACTAGATTATTGATACGCCTCCCATCTCCTTTCACAACTGTGAAGTGAAGCTATAGGACAGATAATAATCTCATACAAAAATGTTTTGACTTTTCTCTTTTTTGATTGGTCTAATGAAAATAATATTAATAAGGTTTGCAGGAGAAAACATTTGCAAACATTATGAATACATAAGAACATAATCAAGACTTGGTTAAATTGTATAATATGAACTTTTCATTGCATTGTTGGCCAGTGGCCTCTTTTTACAAATAAACTGAACTCGTAAATTCACTTGACACATTTTCATTATGTTACCATTATTGTATTGGCTATGAATCAATTTAATATTACTTCATGCTTTTCTTTCTTCATGTTGATTAATTGTGATCCACTGATGTGACATATCTGACATCTGCTGGAAATTGCACCTGCAGATTAAAGTGAAATACTTGAGAAACAGTTTATTTTGTAAGTAGTGATCTTTAATGTTCCCCCCCGTAAAAAAATTTGAAATGGGTAAGAATCTCTTGGACCCGTATTATGAAATGGTTGGACACTCTTTTTACCCCTGAGACTATCAAGATGCCCCCAAGAGCAACCCATTCTAATTATAAATAAAGTTTCCAAAAGAAGGGCCTGCTCTTTTCATAATTATTTGATGAAAACGTAGGTTTTCAGTATGTTTAAAATGTAGATATGGAAAATGGTTATTTATTTAGAGATATGGACTATTTATATCTTTTTAACATTTGTTTTTCACACATTTATATCTTTTTAACATTTGATTTAAACACATCACATTCTGTGAGAAAGTCACTTTAACCCACATACATGTCTTATTATGCCATGTCTTTTGTCCTTATAAATCAATGAAGTAGATTTTGGTGATTTAAAAACAATCTTTTTTTGTTTGTCAGGGTCATGTGGATTCAACTGGGTACTTACTATAAGCAAGCTACACACCTGAAAATGACCTTTTCCTCACTATGTTTTAAGTTAACAGTTGAAAATAGAAACTTTAAAAAGCAATAAATCCACTTTATTTATGCAGCATGCTGGCAAATGAGTTGAGTAAATTTAGCTCCTGCAGCTCTTGGTTTATATATCAAACTGCTTTTAATTCATCATTTAACCCTTAGCATGCTGGGTAATTTTCTAAAAATATATTTTTGTGTAGTCTGCTTTCTAAATCTTAAATATCTGCTTAATTTTGCTGAGGAAACATACTCAAAAAGACAAACAGGTTAGATCATAGGCCAGCTGCCAACTTACTTGGCGACTGGCCTGTAAACGAATCTGTTTGCACAGGCATGAAGTCAGTTCCAGCACTATAAGGGTTGGTTGCTTATCTAAAGGTTTGTAATATAAATGGAAACACTTTTAATTTACATTGATCACAACATGGTAATTTAGGTAACTTGACCCATTTTGAAATACATCAAGTAGTAACATCAATCTTCATTTTAAAATTCATAGCATTTTATAGTTTATACAAAACTTAGCTTAGCAATTATTTCAATCAAACCTCCCGCTAGTCCACTAGTTTTAAGCAGGCAAAATCAGTTCATAATTATTAGTGCATTCCTCACAATGAGTTTGAGATTTGTTCAGATTGAAAAGAACAACAGATGACAGAAAGCATGAAATGAATATATTTTCTATGAAACTTGATAGGACCAATAGTGACCAAAAAAATAAATTGCTCATTTAAAGCAATTTGTTCTGTTGTCACAGTGATTTCTGAAGGCCTCGTAAGCAGTTATGGCAAAGTGAATCACTTTGCAGAAATGTGGTAGTACCCTTCACCAAAAGCCATAATTCATGTTGGCTGTCCCAAATTGGAACAGTTTGCAGACTACATTTCAAATTATGATGAAAGTGAAAAACAATCTTTTGATAGGGCAGAAAATATTGTGGGAAAAGGAGAAATTGCTGGATAAAAGTTTTTCAGAGTTGTCTGCAACAAACAGGTCAAATGTCGTTGTTTGGTAATGGGTTAAGACAACATAGCATACAGTGGTATAGAGTTGGAACCTTGTACAATACACAATATTTCAAAACCGCATCTAAATGTTAGTCAGCTCTGATCACTGAAAAGTTGTCTTCATGGACAAAACCAATCAAATGGCTTTGAAATAACAAGATGAAGGCCCAATGAGGAAACACAAGAAACATTGATTGGTGCACCGACAGTTGAGATATAACGAATAATGAAATAGACTGTATGGTTTTAACACGACAAACGCAGGTTCCTCATTCAAAATGGTCACAAATATCCCTAATATCGATTGCACAATTGATCAATAAGTACATGTATTGAGATCATAAATAACAAAGAGTTAATGACTAATATCTTCTCATGTAATTATTGTTTCTTTGACTAACATATAACAACTGTTTTTGTTAACAATTCATATCAAGGGTTTAACGCAAGACTATAGTAAGTGCTTCACAAACGTGAAGCACTTACTATAGTATTGCCCTGAACCCTACATACATGCAGCACTTACTATAGTATTGCACTGAACCCTACATACATGCAGCACTTACTATAGTATTGCGCTGAACCCTACATACATGCAGCACTTACTATAGTATTGCGCTGAACCCTACAAACGTGAAGCACTTACTGTAGTATTGCACTGAACCCTACATACATGCAGCACTTACTATAGTATTGCGTTGAACCCTTGACACACCATTTGCCTATCCAATCATTTAGAGTCACAAAATTCTGTTTAAGGCGAGTTTGTTAGCCAAATGCATTTTAATCACTTTAAGTAGATGTCTCAAGAAATAATTGGAAGAAATTTCTATTTTCATGACCATCGTTTCTTATTTATATCTCAGATGACAAATATTTGCTATACTTAATAACAATGATGTAAGTATTTAATTTGGACCAGTCAGAAAAACCTCTTGTGGGAAAATAGGTAAAGACCCCCAGACATACTTACATCTAGCTAACATCTATATTTCTTCTCTTAATCCTATGTTGTGGGTACTTATCAGAATTGTCTCAAAGAGATAATTCTCATGTCTACCCTCAAAAAAGGTTTTGTCATATCCTTTTTGAAAGACTGAGTTTTAACTCTTAAAGTGCTGGAACCAACTACATGCTTATGCAAACAGGTCCTTAACAAAATTATGCAGATATTTAAGGTTTTTGGAAAGCAGATGCCACAAAAATCTATTTTTAAAAAGTTACCCAGCATTCTTAGAGTTAAAGGATCCTATATGACCCCCTTTCAATAAAATATATTTAGCAGTCATGTAGATGGAGTTTCTATTGAGAAGAAAAATAGTTTTTTCCCTCTCAGAGAGCAGCCAAAGGAATGACAAAAGCATGGCCAGACTAACAAGTGTATGAGTGATAGGTGTCTAGCCCAGACAAACTCTGTAATTCATCAAAAACTGTACACTGCCACCTCAAATCTCGCACACAATCTGTAAACAATGCAGCTCATCTTCAATTATTTTCTTTATCTATCTCCGTCATTCAGCTGAGAGAGAGAGAGAGAGAGTGGAGACTCCCTCCTTGCAGTTTGTATTAACCCTTTCCCAAACAACAATTTTTCGACAGTCCGAAATTGAAAGAGTTTGCAGACGACATTTCAAAATGTGGTGAAATTGGAAAATAATCTTCTGATAGAGCAGAAAACATTGTTGGAAAAGGAGAAATTGCTCGTTAAGAGCAGTTTCACCTTTCCCCACAATGTTTTCAAAAGTTGTCTGCAACAAAGTGGTGAAATGTCGTTATTGTTTGGGAAAGGGTTAACCCAAACGCACAACAACAACAAGGGGTTTATGATGACATTGTGACTAAAAGAATATTTGTTCAACATCAGCAAAGTCTCAATTTATCACATTGTTTTGTCAATATAGTTTTTGAATACAATGTTTTTGTCAGATATGCGAGCTTGACTTGTTGGTTGTGTAGAGATTTTTTCAGAAAAGGTTTTATGAGATTTTATTGAGTGTTTATTTTTCACATTTTATTTTGTCTTGTTGTGACTTAATCAACAGTCCCCATATATTGAAAAAGCATTTTCTAATTTTCATAATAAGAGAGATCCAATCGCTTTTTAATAACTGATTTAAAAGCACATAACAGAGCTCCTTAGTAAATGCTCCATAAAGCTTGCTTACCAGGTGATGGTCAAATTTCAAGATATTCAATAGTTGAGAGCATTAGGATATGACAACTGAAAGTCATTCAGCATTCAAGAAAAAATATTAAGAGAGATGCAGAAATTAATTTTTATGAACATCAGTCTGAATTAATATAAAATTTTATATTTCTTATTTGTCTTGCTCTGAGGGGTATCGAGTTTGAAAGCATTGCTCAGTCAATCTTTTCTCTAATATTGAATGAAGTCAAAGAACGAAAATACCCGGAAGTGGTACTAAACAAAAAATATTGAGTAACAACCATATTGATGCCATCTCAAAGAGACCAAATAACATTCTGAGCTTTTTAGGGAGAAACTTAGCTAGTTGTTCAGCAGATACAAAGGTCAATGTTTGAAATCTCTAGTTAGTCTGATATTTGAGTACCGCCAATGGCCTGGGACCCTAATAAAGCTTCAAAAATAGCTAACCAAAGTTGAGACGGTCAACTACTGTACACAGTCCACCTAGTTTACAATGACTACAAGACAACAAGCAGTTCTGAGGGGTATGATTACCAAGATGCTGTGGCCATCTTTTCACCAATGATGTCAGAATGCCAAGCTTTCCACTCTCCTGAAACCGGACACTCACCAAAGTTATTGGTGCCGTACTGCCAGACAGACAAACATAGGCACAGTTTCTCTCCCTCTGATATTTGTTAGTGGATCTTAATCCAAGAAACCATTGCTACTGCCCTATCCTTGGCAGCCAATCATTGACTTCATACCATACACGTTTTAGCTTCATTAGTTTAAAATTATTTATTTAGCATCGATTGTGAAACAAGTTCTTACAACTTAGATTAATCACTCTCGATTCTGCTTCCTGGTTCAAAACCAGTACTCGAGCCGAATGTGGATCAACGAAAGGTTGCAAGGCGAAACCCGCTTCTCACCGGATTCAAACCAAGACCCTCGTGTCCTGACTCCCACACCCTATCCCTGGACCACTGTCCTGCACAATTTTGGTTATCAATTAGTTTTGTTTTATAATTTGCACTACTTGTTGCCTCACAGCACTGTATGCAGGTGTTGATGCCCTAGAGTAGGCCCTGCACTTTATTAGGAAAAAGAAGACAAATATTTAAAGCAAAAATGATCACACCAGACATGCCCAATGGCAATGTCTTTAAGAGATAAAATAAGGCTTTTAAATTTGGCCTTAATTAAACTTTTAGCTAGAGTTCTTTCTTTTTTCCAGAAGTCATGCAAGACAAATTGATTCATTATGAGTAATTATCATCACAACTTTGAAAACCCTTTAGTTGTGTATCCAAAGAAAAGTATACAATTGTCACAGAGAAAAGTATACAATTGTCACAGAACCCCATGAATATTTGGAATAACCCATTACCAAACAAGAACAACAATTGACCAGTTTGTTGCAGATGACTCTGCAATTTCCCATTTTCCCACAATGCTCTCTGTCCTATAAGAGGATTGTTTTTCAATTTCATTTCATTTTAAAATATCATCTGCAAAATCTTTCAGTTTGGGACAGTCGAAAATTTGGTGTTTGGTAAGGGGTTATAGAACCCCAAATCCAAAGTGGGAACCAGTACAGGCTAGGGGACCTCCAATAGAACCCCAAATCCACGAGTGGGAACCAGTGCAAGCTAGGGGACCTCCATGATAAGTTGGTTTAGACAACATCTCTCCTGTTATCTAGTCAGCAAATTAGTAAATCGGAGTATCACCCCTCTCTGTCACTGGTGTCAGACAATGAGAATTAAAGACTGATCTATAGTTTTTTGTAGTTTCTTTTTTATCATTCGAGTGGAGTTAAATGAAAACAAAACTACCTTCAGTAACACATTACCTTATTATTATTGGGCAAAATCACAGTTTGGAGAAACCATTGCCACAAAAGGAGATATCATCTCTTTACTTTTTATATTTCTTAGAAGCAGTTGCGTTCTGGAAACTAAGGTTTTCTTGGTCATCATTTCCTCATAATTTCTTATATTTAATTCAAGTTTGCTATAAAAAAAAACTTGATCTAGTTCTGATGCTGATGTCAGTGTTTCAGATTTCTTGAAAAGGAAGAAATTGTTAAATTAAGAATGGTTCCTCTTTCCAACCATACTCAAAATTTTGACTCTGATTTCCATATGCAATCCTTTCAGATTTGAGAAGAAAAACTTGTCAATCAGTAAAGTGATGCTAAGACAAGAGGGCAAGTTGCACAATATACAGATAGTGTTTAGCTAGACTGAAATGTCTCATTATAGTTATGAATTATGCATCAAGCTTTGTCTTTCTCTGCCACAATGTTTTTATAAGCAAGTCTATGGCAGAATTGGCATTGAATCTTGTCTACATCAAAACTCAAGAGATAAGCAATAACTCATTTCCTTATACAGACGTAAACTTTGACCCTTTCACCATTCAAAAACATTTGCAGCAAACCACCATCAAAATCAATCATCAAAAAAAAAAAAATACATTGTACTGTCATGTACATGGAAAAAAGCCAGAAATGACTGGTAAAGATTGGAATCCTTGTGGCCGTAATATATCTTGAAGAGCTAATTTCTCTTTAGTCATAATTATCATAAATGTAACTTAAATGTCATTTGTATTGGTCACCAAGCTATGCAATTCGATATTTATTTAAAGTACATTTTAAAGGGGAAATGCATATTACTTGCAGCCATTCATACTGGCATATGTGTCACCCTTCAGCAAAAAAAATCTGGAACTTAATACATCTGCTGCTGAACAGTTTTGATGCAATTGTTGGAAAAGGAGAATTTGTTCATACAGCATTTATGTGTATTTCCTGAATTGACTAAAAATGATTATACTTTTGGAATGATATATACTTTCAAAAAATTGAATTCAAACTGTATTTTAATTAAATCTATCAAATGAAAAGGATAGGATAAAAAATCTTACAATGAGCTGATTGGTAAAAGCACTTTTTCTAATCGAGAAGTAAATTCAGCAGACTCTCAACTATAAGGGTGACTTTTTTCTAACTGGACATACAGTAATATTCCATTCTTTTTTTTCTTCTTTTTGATACTCCTCTTACGTTTTTTTTTCAATTAAGATTCAGTGGCTCAATGTGTCGGAAGTTCTCGGAACCTCTCTTGAAATGTCGAAAAAGATCAGAGAAAACATCTATATACCAGACTAAACGATCATTTAACCCTTTACAGCATAGGACATCACTTCAGCTTATTCACAACAGAATACTTTAGAAATTGTTCTGACAGTAGATTTAATTTCTCCTGATGAGTAATTCATCCTTTTGTTGCAGTGGTTTTAACCCAAATTTTAAAGACAATTTTCTAATAAAATGTTCAAGGTTACCTGCTCTTGTTTTAACCCTTTACCAAACGCCAAATTTTTCAACTGTCCCAAATTGAAAGAGTTTGCAGACAGCATTTCAAAATGTGATGAAATTGAAAAGCAATCTTCTGATAGGGCAGAAAGCATTGTGGGAAAAGAAGAAATTGCTCTTTAAGAGCATTTTCTCCTTTTCCCACACTGATTTCCAGATTCTGCAACAGACTGGTCAAATGTCGGTACTGTTTGGAAATGGGTTAATATAAGACTATACTTACAAATTCTCATTCACGGGAATGGTTCATATATAATCTTCACTATTGATCAAGTTTTGTTACTTCCAATACAGAAAGTAATGCCCCTGTCGACATGGGTTCAAAACCCTGCAGTCAAACGTTCAAATGTTACTTGAGGAAAAGTCTCCTGGTTGCCAAAGCCATAATATTGATACCTGAATCAGTCCTAAAGTGCTGACCCTTATGGTGTTCCTACACCTTAAACCCTTAGAATGCTGGGTAATTTTCTAAAGATTTTTGAGTCGTCTGCTTTCCAAAACCTTAAATATCTGCTTAATTTTGATAAGGAAAGGTACTCAGAGTAGCAGACAAACTAATATCACAGGCCAGCCACCAATTTATTTGGCGACTGGTCTGTGAGCTAACCTGTTTGCATTAGCATGAAGTTGGTTCCAGCACTATGTGGGTTAATGCACGAGCCAAATAAATAACTTTAAAACTTACAATTCTATGTTAAAACCTCATTCATCAATCAAAACCAATCTAAGTTAAATATGGATATAGCTCAATAAAAGCTTTAAGGCCTTTTTAAAAGTTTAAATGGGACAGTCGCATTAATGCACGTATAGGGATGAGTCAATCACTGCCAAAATGAAATATCAAATAAACCTTTATGGAGTCTTTAGACTCGTGGATACCATTTTATAAAAAGATCTATGCTCAAATATGTGTGATTATAGTTCAACAGAATATTCCCACTTATTTTTATATTTGGATAAGCAACATTGCAAAGTAACACATCATTGTAATCGTCTCTATAAATTGTTTCAAATGATGTGTCACATTATGATACTATTTTTCATTTGAGTTACTATCCATGTTTATCAGTTTTAACTAACGAAAATATTTTCCTAAAGTTGTTAAGTAAAACCTGATCTTTAGCAAGAGAAACACCTTCCTAAGTTTTATCAAAAGTTTTATTTAAGTCTGCCAACTCTTTTAATTTAAGACGGATCAAGAATTATTCATTGAGTGTTAAGGTTTGAGTTGTACAGGGATGTGTCTGTCTATGAAGTAGAAAGTGCCAAAGAAAATCTACATTAGCATTTAGATTGTGTCCCCTTTAAAGCAAGAATGAGAAAATAAAAACGAGACACAAAAATTTCAATCATTTCTTTTTTTGAAAGAAAAAAAATAGAATTGGGGAACCATGTCAGGTATGATTAGCGAAGATGACTTTATAGGGCTGGAAACCTATAATTACGTATCACTACTAATACACATGTTATTCTTCAAACAAAGAAAAACGACAAATCTTAATCAGGCTGATAGCAAGTGTCACAGTTTATCTGTCTGACAGGATGTCTGAGCTACAACACACTCCATGCAATAAAAAACTTCCAACACGAAAAATCTCAAACGTTCCCCCTCTTTACAAAACGACAAAAGTTAGGACTGAATTGTAACATTGGTTTGTATTTGAGACTGTTTATGAATTAACCTTTCCCTCATGCATAAGCCATTGCACCAAATGAATTAGATAACTTATGAAAGAGAAATCAAAATATTGTTTTACCAACCAATGTTACAGAGATTTTACTTTTCATACTTAACCCTTATAGTACTGGAACCAACTTCATGCTTATGCAAACAGGTATATGAGCCAGGCCAGAAGCCAAGTAAATTGGTGTCTGGTCTGTGATCTAACCTGTTTGCTAATCTGAGTATCTTTCCTTATTAGACTGCCACTGTATTCTTTCATTTTCAATTTGAAATGTTTGCAAACAACAATTCATTAAACCCCAAAAGAAGACGTTCTGCATTTAGTCCAACAAGTCTGAGGATTGCTTATGAATGCTTTGTAATTTTTTAAAAACAGATTTTTCTAATGTCTACTTTCCAAAAACTTAAATATCTGCTTAAGTTTGATGAAGGAAAATACTCAGAGTAGTAATTAGGTTAGATCACAGGCATACTGCCAATTTTCTTGGTGGCTGCCCAGGATCCAACCTGTTTGCATAAGCATGAAGTCAGTTCCAGCACTATAAGATTTAAATGTCAACGATTGATGCTGCAAATCAAACAAGCATTCAAAAAACACCACAGCAAAAAGTGATTCTGTTAATCAATTTTGTCAATATGCAATACAGTCAAACTTGTGTTAAGAGGCCAGCCTATGGGATAGAGTAAATTGGCTGCTTAAGACAGGTTGGCTGCTTAACACAGTTTGATTTACACTATAAATCTAACAATGGGTCTTTCTGTAGTGGCTGTTTAAGGCAGGTTGGCTGCTTAAAAGGGTGGCTGCTTAACACAAGTTAGACGGTATCTTTCAATTTTTACATTTCAAATGTCTTGTTTTCATTCTTATAGGTCACAAAACTGATTCTACCAGTAAATTTTCAGGAATTACACAGAACAGATCTAAGTCCATCGTCTTGACAGAGCTCAGTAGAAATTCTAACATTTAACTAATGAAAATAACCAATGACAATCTTACAGCATGACAAATGACACAATCTCCTTTTCAAACAAAGCAGAAGACACTGTGACAAACTAGAAATACCTCATAAGAACCATGTTCTTTCTTTAAATGAAAATTTTCTGTTTTAACTCTTATAGTGCTGGAACCAACTTCATGTGTATGCAAACAGGTTGGATCCAGAACAGCCACCAAGTAATTTTGTGGCTGGCCTGTGATCTAATCTGTTTCCTACTCTGAGTATCTTTCCTCATCAATTAAAGAAGATACTGAAGGTTTTGGAAAGCAGATGACACAAAAATCTAGTTTTAAAAAATACCCTGCATTCAAAAGGTAGGGGTAGTGCAAAATTAAATGCATATTGTAAAATGGTACCTACAAATACATTTGATTGAAGCAGTCTGTAGTGTTTCAAAATGTGGAAAGCAAACAACTTATGAACCATGTTTTAAGACACATTACCTGCATAGTATCTTACAATATTTCCATCGAAAGATTAGATACAAACAGTTGTAACGACAAGCTCTGCAGATGATTTTAAGGTTGCCATCACCAGTAGCATATGGAGGGTCAATACAAGACTATAGTAAGTGAAGCACTTACCATATTCTTAAATTAACCCCTTGCGATGCTGTCCATGTATAGAATTATCTGGGAGAAAACTTTAACAGTCTAAAACCCCATTTTCCCCAAAAAAGGCATAGAATCCAGAATTATTTCTTGTTAAATATATCCAAACAGCAGAGACAAAAAGGTTGATGTTTGGATTAGACAGTCCTCCAGAGAAATATATCTGTAAGATATGAATAATTTCCATTGAGAATTCCTTCATGCCAACAACAGCTATAAAATATTACATAAATAACAGGGAATATCCTTGAAATATAGCATTTTAAGTAATTCTAAGTTACACAACATATTCATCATCATTTTTCTCCCCTCCCGTTTGAAGGTACCGGTATTTTTCACGTAATTTGTGCAGGTTATACCTTCTATAGATAGTGGAGACTGTTTTATAGCATTGTATATTCAATCTCAGAAATCATCTGAACCCATTGCGTCATGTGATTTTGTCACTGGTTCAAACTTGGAAGAAATGTATGCAGACTACAAATATAACAACTTTGTCACAACTTTGAGGAAGAGCAAAAACCCTTAATGAGACTGCGAGAGTAAGGATAAGGGAAATTAGTCAAACATGAAAAAGAGTCAAACAAAAAGTAAAGAAAAGTAGAAAACATTGTGATTAAAAGATAAATTGATTGACACAAAAGTCTCAATTTTTTCTCAAAATATATAGTGAAATAATATGGCTTGCAAATTTATGATTATTCAAAAAAAAACAAGAACAAATTAAAAATGTATATAGATCTTTTGTTTTGATAATCATTTATTTATATAGAGTTCAACAAAATGTCAAGAAGTTCCAAGTACATATCACAGATTCATGGATTTCACCAGACCTAAGCAAGGCTCTGCAGTGTCTTGCAAAAGACCACTCCCACCACATATCCCAGTGCAACTGAAAAGCATTGAACCTGGGAACACCTGTGTCATATGCCCTTCACCTTAACCACTTGGCCACCACATATGCCATGAATGATTAATAAAGTCCATTGCCTTCTCAAGTCCCAACTCTATAGGAGTGTACATTGCCAAGAATTAGCTTATTAAATTCCACAACTAAATGTATTCTTTTGTACACAAAATCATGCATAAACAAACAAGTTTGAATGTTATTTCGATAGTGAATTATATTAGATGTTCATTACACACAGGCTTTATGTCGCCAAGAAGTTCTGAAGACGAGAAAATGATTACAGAATGGATGATGGGAAGGTCATTCTTCTGTAGAAAAAGTGTGAAACTCCTGATGATACTTCAATGCCTTATAAAACTCCTTGCTTGACATAATACAACACTTTGACACATGTGTTGCCGAGATCAGAAACCACTTCGACAAATGGACAAAACAGCACCTTAAAGAGTAACTTTCCTTTGTCAATGGTTTCTGCATGTAAACAATATCATAGAGAAAATGCACTTTCTTTCTGTTTTATTGTTGTTTTTAGTTTGGACTTTCACTATTTCCCATTTGGGGAAAATTATTTAATACAATCTCTCACATGATATTTTGTGACTGGTCCACTTGAACCAAATGGAAACATTAGAAACTTTAGTATGAAGGTGAGTATTAAAATAAACTTGGTTTACTTTTCATAGACATAATCTTAATTGTTAATGCAAGAATTCTCATCTTTTTTGAGCAATGTTTTATTCCTACAGAAAAGTTATCCATCATCTTATGTTCAATTGTTGTCAACAAACAATTGAATATACAATTTTATGTTAAAAAATGTGTTGTTTGTAAATAGGCAAACTGTTTGACTTTTTACCCAATACAGAATGCTACTTCAAAGATTGATGCATATGCAAAAAGAAATTTAGTTCATGAAAAAGTAAAAACATTCCTCTTACATCATCATAAGACAATGGAAAGACAGACAGGACTATATCTCCACAAAGCAAAGTTTGATTTCTGTTTCTCCAGTGAATCAAAACTCAAGGCAAGATCAGAGAAAGAAAGACAGATCATAAACATTGAACCTTAGACCAGCCATTGAATTACTTCTTCAAAGGGAGATAATACCATAAAATATGGTTGTCCATTTCTATCACAAACCACATAAACCCACAATCGGAATTACTCCGGTATTTCCGTGAGCTGTGAAATACACCTCGGATATAAGTGTAGGGTTACAATTTTTCGGGTAAATCGGCATCGGCATCCGCCAATTAACACCTTTTCTAAGATTGCAAGTTAAGTAGATCAATGTGTATGGAAAGGTTGGGCATCCTTTTAAGTAATCTTTTTATCAGTAACCCATACCAAATGGCATAATTGTTGTTGTGACATGTTAAGTTGTTTCCTCAATCAAATTTAAAGACTTTTTAGATTTCACATTTAAGATCTATTTTTATAAACGAAAATAAAGTGACGTCATTCTCGCGGGAAACAATATGGCGTCATCGTTTTTATTTCAGAGGTGTTTTCATTTGATAAACCCGATGTGTTCAGACTGATAAACCCAATGATAATAGACTGTGAATGATTAGGCTTTGGCCACATTTTCTGTCCAAAATTATTTGAACCCTTTTCTTTAATCTTCCATGAGACACTTTCCCTTTTGCTGCCAGACGCAAAATCATTTTCATATGCAATAAATTGCCAGCCACTTTCTTAGAATAAATGATTAATTCTTAACCCTTTACCAAACGCCAAGTTTTCTACTGTCCCAAATTGAAAGAGTTTGCCGACGACTTTTCAAAATTTGATGAAACTGGAAATTTATCTTCTGATAGGGTAGAAAAGGAGAAATTGCTCTTCATGTACGTAGAAAAGGGTTAAATTGTTTCAAAAATACAAGTTGGCAAACTTCAATTGAAATTTTGCTTAAAAAATGTGTACATTTTCTGGAATAAAGAAAAAATTTAATTGCAACAATAATTTCAAAATCTTTGCCATATAAAACCAAGTAATTGCTTGAAAAAGAGGTTTCTTAAAAAATCTACAGAAATTGTCTATAAAGCTACCTATATTAATAACCAATAGGGAAGTCAAATTTGAAGGTTGTGTATCATAGAAATTCATTACAAGCCAAATTAGTTCTGATAAACTGACATTTCAATTTCAGAGCTATCATCTTAAATTCTGAGATTGTATTCTTTAAAAGCAAGATCATCAAAGGTACACTACGGCAAGTCATTCTCTTTCATGCACATTTTGTTATCTTGTTCTGGCATCTTCATTTTGTAAAAAAATCTTTTGTCTTTCATAACACATATCTACAAAAGCAACGCAAAAGATTGCTGAAGAAACAATTGTGACATAAGGAGACATTGCTTGTGACAATTGTGACATAAGGAGACATTGCTGGTGACAATTGTGACATAAGGAGACATTGCTGGTGACAATTGTGACATAAGGAGACATTGCTTGTGACAAGGTATGTCTTCAGATGTCACAACGTTTTTTATCCTATCTCAAAGTGGAACTATCAAACACCCTTATTCATTTCAGTCCTCTGTCAACATCAATTTCCAGTTTGGCAAGTGAAACATTCCTTGAGAGTTGTGAGGGTTATGTCTAAAATGTTAAATTGACTGTTGAATATTGGGCCCCAGGAAGCATTTATTTGTAGACACAGTGGCGTTTGGCTGTGTCCAATAGATCACTCAGTAATTTCCACTGACATGAGAATTACTCTGATTACAGGGGATTTACATGAAATATTGCAGGAGAATACCCCATAATTATTTCTACACAAGAAATCATGCTGTCTCGCATTCTCCATGATTAAGTGATATTTCTATGTAGAAAAGATAAAGTGGGTTTTGGACAATGATGATATATCTCTACTGACTGGACAATCTGGTAAATAATGCGTCCCAACACACCATAAACAATAAATCTATATCCTTATAGAACAGAGCTTGGTACTGCTTTAAACAGAAAATAATGCTTCCAAACACACCATAAACAACAAATATACAATAAATCTATATCCTTACAAAACAGAGCTGGGTACTGCTTTAAACAGAAAATAATGCTTCCAAACACACCATAAACAACAAATATACAATAAATCTATATCCTTATAAAACAGAGCTGGGTACTGCTTTAAACAGAAAATAATGCTTCCAAACACACCATAAACAACAAATATACAATAAATCTATAACCTTATAAAACAGAGCTGGGTACTGCTTTAAACAGAAAATAATGCTTCCAAACACACCATAAACAACAAATATACAATAAATCTATAACCTTATAGAACAGAGCAGGGTACTGCTTTAAACAGAAAATAATGCTTCCAAACACACCATAAACAACAAATATACAATAAATCTATATCCTTATAAAACAGAGCTGGGTACTGCTTTAAACAGAAAATAATGCTTCCAAACACACCATAAACAACAAATATACAATAAATCTATAACCTTATAAAACAGAGCTGGGTACTGCTTTAAACAGAAAATAATGCTTCCAAACACACCATAAACAACAAATATACAATAAATCTATAACCTTATAGAACAGAGCAGGGTACTGCTTTAAACAGAAAATAATGCTTCCAAACACACCATAAACAACAAATATACAATAAATCTATATCCTTATAAAACAGAGCTGGGTACTGCTTTAAACAGAAAATAATGCTTCCAAACACACCATAAACAACAAATATACAATAAATCTATAACCTTATAAAACAGAGCTGGGTACTGCTTTAAACAGAAAATAATGCTTCCAAACACACCATAAACAACAAATATACAATAAATCTATATCCTTATAGAACAGAGCTGGGTACTGCTTTAAACAGAAAATAATGCTTCCAAACACACCATAAACAACAAATATACAATAAATCTATATCCTTATAAAACAGAGCTGGGTACTGCTTTAAACACAAAATAATGCTTCCAAACACACCATAAACAACAAATATACAATAAATCTATATCCTAATAGAACAGAGCTGGGTACTGCTTTAAACACAAAATAATGCTTCCAAACACACCATAAACAACAAATATACAATAAATCTATATCCTTATAGAACAGAGCTGGGTACTGCTTTAAACAGAAAATAATGCTTCCAAACACACCATAATCAACAAATATACAATAAATCTATAACCTTATAGAACAGAGCTGGGTACTGCTTTAAACAGAAAATAATGCTTCCAAACACACCATAAACAACAAGTATACAATTAATCTATATCCTTATAAAACAGAGCTGGGTACTGCTTTAAACAGAAAATAATGCTTCCAAACACACCATAAACAACAAATATACAATAAATCTATATCCTTATAGAACAGAGCTGGGTACTGCTTAGAAAGAAAATAATGCTTCCAAACATACTTAATACCAAATATACAATAAATCTCTACCCTTATTAAACGGAACTCTTTACTGCTTTAAAAAGAAAGTTATGCTTTCAAAAACCAAATAAACAATAAATCTATATCACTATTGTACGGAACTGAATATTGTTTTATCCGGTGAATAATGCCTCAAAAACACTTCAAATGCTAAATATATGTATTTCACAGCAGTACAGTTGCTGCAATTATATTTCAACTTTGGTTTGATGGCATTTATACAAAAATGCTAATCTGGTAAATGATACATCTCAACATATAATGAACATTGAATATACTTTGTACAATATTCTTCTATATCCCTATGGTGTTTTGCTTGTTTTTGTTTTATTTGTAAAATATTGGTTACATACATAAAATAAACGTCAAATCCATTATACATCATTACTTTCATAGCCTGCTTGGTTAAGTTTTATTTGTAAATATTGGCTTCCCCCCAAACATTGAATAAACAATATACATGTATACTGGTATATGTGTTCACTGTATGGTGATTGGTAAATGCTTTATTTTACCTAAAAACATTTTTAGATTCAAGATTCTTTATTGACTGAAACTGTTACAGTTTCTCATCATGTCAAAAATAGAAACTTAATATTTTGCTTTAATGATAATTTATTGGTGGCTGGCCTGGATCCAACCTGTTTGCATAGGCATGAAGTTGGTTCCAGCACTATAAGGGTTTATAATAGTAAACCTGTTTGAAATGATGCTATATTATCACAAAAAAATAAAGAAATTAAACATTGGCTTTCTGGTCCTGACAAATTGCCTAATAATGTAGACACTTATGTTTCAAAGCTTCCAAGTATATAATTACATGATTCAGTAATATATATAAATATATATAACAAGAGATATTTGGCATGACCTTGCGCTTTGACCTTTATGAAAGAGGACCTTGACATTGATCCAAATGTAATCTCAAACAATCATGTATACAGAAAATATCACAATGCAGCAATTAGTCATGCAAAGAATATAACCATCAATCTATTCATATTGAAAACAATGTTGGCTGCTTGAAGGGAAAGAATAAAGAAAGATATAAGCGCTTCAATAGACTGAAGTAGAAAACACTAGAACTTATTTATTCAGTAATAAATTATAAGAATTCTATATAAAAAGTCTTTGCATGTTGAGAGGAATGAGAGCACCGTCTGCAATCTAAGAATCAAACAATGAAATACTTCTGGCATAAATGCTCTTCTTAATACTCTAGAGATTGGATCAAAAAGCTTAGTTGGTGGCAAGATATAAGTGGAATACAAGCTCAAAAGTTGGAGACACTTGCTTTGCCAATATTCTTTTCAGCATTTGATGGCAACTTCAATATGATTTCTTAATCCTCCTAACAGAATAAACTTGTCTATGCGGGAAAGGATCTTTGGCTTAATTCTTATGAGTACCCACAACATAGGCCTTGGTAATGAAACATGAAGTATGTAGTTAAAATGACAACACCAATGCACAACCTCTATATGTCCTAACTGTCATGATGCCAAGGTCACAAAGACCATGAGTTGGGTTCTCTCATTGCGCAGTGTCTATTTTGCTTTATTTCATTATTCAATATTCACATCCACGAACTGCTAAATGAATAATAATTTCTATTTCTACATTTCAAAAATATAGTGCCTTTTCCCAGAAAAAAGAATTGTTGTTGCTTTTGATTTTAGAACCATCACAAATTTGAATATGGGGTAAAAAATAAAACAGATTTGCAGTTGTATGCTAATAACTTTATTAAAAAAACATGAAAAAAAGATTTTATTTCTTTCGCCAGGATATCAAGTAATTTGTTTTTGATCATTTTCTTTAATTAAATAATTATTTCCTTTGCTTTTTTCATCAAGGGAATAAAGTGGTTTGTAGTCGCCCCTAACATTCAAGACCCTACTTAGTACCTCGAAATAACATAGGAATTATTACAAGGTGAATGGTTTTCAAAAAGGTTAATGTCACTGGAATACTACCTTAACCCATTACCAAACAATAACAACATTTTACCACTTTGTTGCAGATGACTCTGGAAAACACTGTGGGAAAAGAAGAAATGGCTCATAACCAGCAATTTGTCCTTATCCCACAATGTTTTCTGTCCTATCAGATGGTTACTTTCCAATTTCATCATCTTTTTAAATGTCGTCTGCAAACTCTTTCAATTTGGGACAGTAGAAAATTTGGCATTTGGTAAAGGGTTAAACCAAAAATTATGACAAAAAGTTACCATTCCCCTTTAAGTTTGCCTGTTTTCCCAAGCTAATAACTGTGCAGGATACACTGAGTACACAATACCAATTTACAATGTAACAATTTACATCAAAGATACATTAAGTGCTTTTGATTGCATCGTACACACATGCTGGAAGCAGTTTTGAATTACAAACAACTGAAGTATTGGTTGCAACACTGCAACATTTCTTGCACATATTACCCAGTTCCCCCAAATAACCCTTTCCTTCAAAAAGATAACTTGAGGGTTCAATGCAAGACTTTAGTAAGTGCTTCATGTTTTTGAAGCACTTGCTATAGTCTTGCATTGAAGCCTCGACTTTATTAAAAGCCTTTCCAGCTGACAACATCATGTAAAATAAAATATAGAGGCCATCAAAGGCAAACTCTCCTACTTATCACAATGATTCTAACCCACAAGCCACAATGTCTCAGTTTGCCGTGTTTACTTACCAACCAATAACAACATTTGAAACCAGTTTGTAACAGACGACTCTGGAAAACAATGTGGAAAAAGGAAAAATTGCTCTTTAAAAGCAATTTTACCTTTTCCCACAATGTTGTTTGCCCTACTGCCCTATCAGAAGATTATTATTCTATATCATCACATTTTGAAATGTCATCTGCAAACTCTTTTAATTTAGGACAGTCGAAATTTTTGCATTTGGTAAAGGGTTAACTAGAAATGGCTGCAAGAAAATAGATTGGGATTTATTCCCTTGTCACAATGCATGGTGTCTACCAACTATCATGCAAAGAAATAATTATTTTTTTGTCCTAACTACTTTGTGTCGCCTGCTGTTGTTTTCAATTTGGACCAGTCATAAATTCCCATGTGGAGCAATCAATCAATGTTTAGAAAGGTAAACAAAGGATGAGTTTTTTCTATGCATAGTTTAGACACTTTGATAACTGGTTTTTATCTTATCATCTGCAAATTACACAGAGCAGGGCAAAGGTTAATTCAATTTGATGTTTGTTTTAGACCAAATTGTTCACTAAATCAGATGGCTATTGTCAATAAGGAATGATTTACATTAAAGCAATATGACACAAGGACAGCCATGACAGCCAAATATTCTTTTTCTTTTTCTTTTGGAGGGGGGGGGAAGGGGGGAGGGTTATATTACTATGCCTTGCTCATTGTGTAATGCTAACAAATCTTTTTTCAAGTTGATTAATCATTTTATCATAACATTTTCCAAAGTAATTGGATTTTTTTTGTTCACACTAGTCACAAGCTGGCATAAGGAGAAATGAATTGAATCAAAACACATAATAGAAATGATTGACAGATCAAATGGATCAAACCATTTTTCAAAGAAAATACTAAAGTTGCAAATCCAAAATGATAGACAAGCTTGACATATCTGTATACTCTTTAAAAGAGAAAAGAAACTATATATCTTTCAATCAAATGGAAACAAAGTTTACCCCATTTAATGCAAGTATTTTACATGTGTTGCATTAATATTTCCATTTAATCCCTGAAAAAGATTATGCATGAATCAATGGTTTAGGTAGTGGACTTGTAACCCAGGGGTTCTGCTTTCTATCACACAGGTAAATCAGTTATATAACTGAAAACTGTTGACACAGTGTTAACCGCACAAAAATACTCAAAAGTGGAACACTGCATTTTAAGGGTTCAATGCAAGACTGCAGTAAGTGCTTCATAAACATGAACCACTCACTATAGTATCACATTAGACCCTCAATTTGTGTCTGCATGGTTCATATCGAAAGGAAAACCAGTGCCAATCAAATTGTATGAACAATAACATTATCTTTGATGCTGGGAAGAAACCACTGTGAAATAAATCCCATTTGAAGGAAAAAGGCTGAGTAATTATCTAGGGTTCAGTGCAAGACTATAGTAAGTGCTTCATAAACATGAAGCATTTACTATAGTCTTGCACTGAACCCAGGTTATTTAGTTTTGGAGTCAAAACCCATTTTTCAGTGAAAGAACCAGCATCCTTTCCCTATAGCATGTTTGCAGCAGAAGACTATTTGTTCTGCCACTGCATTGTCTGGCCTTTTGATGGCTTCCGCAGGAGGTTTTTTATTTTTATCCGCGATTTTGGGTTGGGGTTTTATGCCCAGCCGCCGCGCACAGGAAGTCGAGCAAAGCATGGCGCCAAATCATCTGCTGAATTCTGATTATTCTTTTCGTCTCTAGAAGGCTCCAAGGCGTAAGTTGACATATTGTATATGAATAATATGTTTGTATTGACATCATTGATTGGTTTTATCAAGGTTTTGTTCCTTTTGCCTACGCCTAGGCTTCATAAACAAAGATTCTGGTTCGTCCCTGAACTTATTCGCTACTTGACTGTTTTTGCCCAATAAGGCATGACATTGGTTATTTGAGTTAAATATGGCTCTTGTTAAACTGGTTATTAGTTTAAAGTCTTTGAATTTGTTGTAACGGTTTAATTGATTGTATGTGAATGCAGATAAATAGATCTAGTCCAAAAACATTGTAAGAAAACTGAAACTGTGAATATGTTAGATTTTCACTAGTCTTTATTTCTGTATGTTGGAATAATGTCATGATTGCATGTTTAATAATTTTATCATTGCATTAGTGAATGATCAATCCATATGAGCGTATAGATTTAGCTTTATTATTCAGTAAAGTTATCTTTACTTGTATTCTAGTCAAGAGTAATTATGTTATGACTGTTCGCTGGAATTGTTTTGGTTATACAATTTCATCAGGCGGTCACTACATAATAATTGGATCTTTTGAAAACTTTAATCTAGCCTATTGCATTATCACTTACAGATTGTATTTTTTATGTCTTTTTAGTTCTTACGGATCAATGGAAAATTGAAGTCTAAACCGTTAACTGTCTTCTCGTCTGTTTATCAAATCCCTTCACGTCCTGGTAAAAGATGGAGCAGAACAGTAAGAAGCCTTGTAATAAATTCTAGACGAAAGATGTCACTGACGAATTCTGAGGAAATCTTACGGCGATCAGAGCGATCAAGAATCATGACTGAACGAGGAATGGACTTCTTTAGAGAAGATCTAGCCAGTCGCTTAGAAGCTTTGAATAAAATCAAAACAAAATTTGATGATGAATTCAGACTCTATGAACAGTGTAAGGACAAAGACGGTAGAGAGTCTAAAAAGAACATTATCATTCTACATGAAGATCTTAATAAACTTCTTGATGATACTCTGGACTACCTGGAAAGGCACGAATGCGAAGAATCACATGCAGCAAGGGGTCATCTTGTTCCTCTTAAAGAAGAAGTCACTTCCAAGGTGAATGAGGTGTTGCGTGATATGGACAAAACTAAACCTGTCACAGCCGATGAATCCCGTCCGATGAGTGTATCGAGATCAAAGAGCAGAAGCAGCCGGACTAGTTCAAGGACAGATTCCGCCTCAAGCGTCTTAAAGACCAGGATGAAACTGGAGGCGGCACGTGCAAGACTGAATTACGGCAACCGTGAAATTGAACTTAAACAAAAGTCCGCAGAAGTAGAAGAGCAGGCAGCAAAACTACAAGCTGAAATAGAGAGAAGGAAAAGCGATATTGCTGCGAAACAAATGCTATTAAGAGTAGAAACAGAATACGCAGTCGCCCAAGCGGAGTATAGGGTCATAAAGGAGGAGTCCGACTCAGACAGGACATCAAGTGTTTCTCTGCAAGACACCCGTGCCGAGAGGACACATGCTTTTGTAGACACTTACCAAAGCGGTAAAGAGTACTCTGCAAATTATGCAACGAAAGACCAGCTTATGCCTGTTATGACTGAAAATGACACTGTAGATTCAAACAGTTCTGGTGCAGATATAGCTCAAGATGCAAATCTGGATATTGATGCATCAGTGCCGTTTGACACAAAACGTAATGTTCCCTCTGGTGTGTTGCCTCAGTTGAACTCAAACTCGCTCAGTACTTCAGTAGTTAAAAACAGTATAAATACCCATCAGACTTATAATGTTGATAAACATGTATCTTTATCTGCAGCTAGTATTCCTGTTCCCCCTGCAACTGTATGCACCAAAAACGTTAGGAAACAAGAACAGAATTCTGTGATATATGATATTTCCACTGCAAACAGCTTTAATTCTGGGGTAACCAGGGGTGCACAACCTGGTATTTCAGCATCAACGCTGTTTGGTGGTACACATAGTTTGTCCAATCGCACAGCCCAAAATGTGAACTTGAGCTATTCGAATCCTGTCAAGTTAACAAGTTCAATAGCTCAAGGTAGCATGAATCCAAATATTACAAACTTGGCAGCAAATGCTTCTCAGATGCATGGTGTAGGTGGTTATTCTAATAATCATATAACAGCAGGGTATCATGTTGATTCAAATACTTCAGAGTTCTCTAAGTATCTGTTAAAGAAGGATTTGTTAATGACCCGATTTATATGCTTTAATGATCAACCTGAATCTTTTCCTATATGGAAGGTTAGCTTTTCAGGGATGCTTGCTGAACTGGAAGCCACACCAAGGGAAGAACTTGACCTACTGGTTAAGTATCTGGGCCCTCGTTCGTCAGTTCAAGCACAGAGTCTGCGCAGTGCTAATGCTAATGATGCTCAGGGTGCAGTGACAAAGATCTGGGCAAGACTAGAGGAAAGATATGGTAGACCTGAAATGGTGGACTCCGCCCTAAAAACAAAAATCAGCAAATTTTCACGAATAGTGAATGCTTCAGATTACCACCGTTTGTATGAGCTGACAGACATTATGGGAGAAATTGAGGCTACCAAAGAAGACCCTCGTTACAGTGCACTCTTGGGGATATATGATACATCAGTTGGTGTGAACCAAGTCCTGGTGAAGTTGCCTTACAATATTCAGCAGAAGTGGGTTGACAGAGCATCACGATACAAGCAGACGCATGATGTGGCATACCCTCCTTTCCGTGAGTTCACATCGTTTCTTCGTGACATGAGTACCCGCTTCAATGATCCAGGTCTATTTATTGCACCCATAGCTGACCATCCAAACCATTCATATGGGAAGAGCAACAGACAAACAAACAACTGGTCAAGCCAGTCATACGGAGTCAAGCCTACACAACAGTCATTTGGAACAAGGCAAGTCGTAAATGTACAGAAAACAGAGGTCTCTCCAACAGCAAAGAAGAAGCACAGCTGCCCAATACACGGTCCAGGACATCCGTTAAATGCATGCAGAGTATTTCGCCAGAAGACATTTGAAGAGCGTAAGAAGATCTTGAGAGAAAACAAAGTGTGTTTCGGATGCTGTGAGACAGATAGTCACTCTTTCAGAAACTGTAAGAATGAAGTACAATGCAGAGTGTGCAGGTCAAGTGGACATCCCACAGCCATGCACATTGACCCATCTTCTAGTTCTGCATCTCATGGCGGGGAGAGATTTGAACAAGAACAAGGCTTTGACAGAAGGAATGACCTAAATGAGACGAATGGAATAGCCGCAAAATGCACAGCTTTGTGCGGAGATGAATTTGCTGGACGGTCGTGTGCCAAAACAGTCTTGGTTAATGTTTTTCCACGTAATCACCCAGAAAGAGCAGTGAAGGTCTACGCCGTCCATGATGACCAAAGCAACAGAACCTTAGGCAGCACAGCATTGTTTGATAAACTTGGTATTTCAGGAGAAGTACACCGCTATTCCTTGACATCATGCGCAGGGGTAACGACAATCCATTCTAGACATGCTACAGGACTAACTGTTCAGTCACTGGATAAGTCAAGGAGCATAGATTTGACGGATTTGGTTGAGTGTAAGGTGCCAAACGATAGGTCAGAGATCCCGACACCTGAGGTCGCTCGCCGCTATCCATATTTACAGAGTGTTGCAGACAACATTCCACCCCTGACAACTGAAGCCGAGATCGGCCTTCTAATAGGAAGAGATGTGCTTGAAGCCCATCATGTGGAAGAGCAAATCATCGGACAAAAACAGTTGCCATTTGCCCAGAAATTGCCCCTAGGTTGGGTTATTGTTGGTGAAGTTTGTCTTGGGAAATTCCACAAACCTGACCATATGCGCGTATTCAAGACCAACCTACTGAATGACAGTCGCCCAACAATCTTCACAGCTTGTGATCATAACTTCACGCTCAAGGGAGGTGAACATGCTGAGGGTGTTGGAGCAGATGTATTTAAGACAACCAGCCAAGACGAAAAGATTGGACTCTCCCAGGAAGACCATGCATTCATAGCAATAATGGAGAACGAAATGAAGCAAGATAATGGGGGCCAGTGGAAAGCTCCCTTGCCGTTCAAGAGTCCAAGACCCCGACTACAGAATAATCGTGCTCTGGCACTTAAAAGGGCTCGAATGTTAGACCACTCCCTGAAAAGGAACCCAACGAAGTGTGGTCACATGGTTGAGTTTATGCAACAGATCCTGGAAACGTCAGCCGCTGAAGAAGCACCTTCATTACCTGTAGATGCAGAAGTCTGGTACCTCCCTTTGTTTGGAGTTTATCATCCAAAGAAGCCTGGAAAGATACGCGGTGTTTTCGATTCATCGGTACAATTTGAAGGAACTTCGTTAAATAGTGTGTTACTGTCTGGACCAAACTTCACAAATAGCTTAGTAGGGGTTCTTCTTCGTTTCCGTCGGGATAAGATTGCTGTAATGTCAGATGTGCAGCAAATGTTTTACTCTTTTTTGGTGAATGAAGATCATCGCAACTACCTGCGTTTTTTCTGGTACCAAAACAATGACCCTAATGACGACATTATCGAATATCAAATGAGAGTACATGTTTTTGGTAACACTCCGTCTCCAGCAGTGGCTACATTTGGATTGCGCAAAACTGTAGAAAATGCAGATGAGGAAGTTCGGACCTTTGTTCAGAGAGACTTCTATGTGGACGATGGGCTTACATCTTGCCCGACAGAGACAGAAGCTATCAGTCTTGTAAAACGAACTCAGCAGGCATTGCGAACCGCAAAAATCAATCTCTGCAAAATAGCATCAAATTCGGCAGAGGTCATGAGTGCCTTCCCCTCTGAAGACCTTGAGAAAAACCTAAAAACAGTAGACATATTTACAGATGATCTTCCAACACAAGCTAGCCTTGGCCTAGGATGGGACCTGGACAAAGATACATTTTCCTTCACCCTTCAAATCCCAGACAAACCCTTCACCAAGAGAGGTGTAATTTCAGCAGTGAGTAGTATTTTTGACCCCCTTGGTTTCCTGATACCCGTTACACTTGCTGGAAGAGTACTTGTTCGAGAGATGACTGCAACAGTTGAAGACTGGGATCAGCCCCTCTCACAGCGCTGGGAACAGGAGTGGGAAGAATGGAAGGCATCCTTAGACAAACTTATGTGCTTAAGCTTACCCCGAATGTTTACAAGAAACTCACTTAGCTTAGCAGAATCCAGAGATATTCATGTCTTTGCAGACGCCTCTGAGAAAGCCATTTCAGCGGTAGCATATGTTGTAGCCATGAAAGGGACGGTTGTTGAGTCTGGTTTCATTATGGGAAAATCAAAGTTGGCCCCAGCAGGAGGTACTACTATTCCACGTCTTGAGTTGTGTGCTGCTGTATTGGCAACAGAGCTGGCTGACATCATTGCAGATAATCTGGACATTCCCCTTATAAACTTTACATATCACTCCGACAGTAGAGTTGTTCTTGGATACATAAGCAACCGCAGCAGACGCTTTCATACTTATGTTTGCAACAGGGTTCAGTCTATTCTGAAGCACTCCAAGCCAAGCCAGTGGTGTTATGTTTCAACAGAGAATAATCCTGCAGACCTTGGAACAAGATGTTTGGACCCTTCTGAGAATCTCCAAACCACTCGCTGGATCACAGGGCCCGATTTTCTTAGATCAGAATTGCCGAAATCCGCTGTGGTCAAAAATGCATATGAGTTGGTCGAACCAGAGAAAGATAAAGAATTAAGGCCTGAAATCTGTACAAGCAAGACTGTTGTAGCAGGAAGCATAGAGTCTAGATTTGAGAAATTCTCCAGCTGGCGGTCCCTGGTCTCCGCCTTCACCTTGCTGAAAAGATGCGCAAGATCTCACAAGAAAATTCAAGACTCCACCGTTCTTGAAGGACGACAGGAAACGGAAAACTTTCTGATACGCTCTGTGCAGAAATCATTTTTTGAAACAGAGGTACATTCACTGGAGAACAAGCATGCAGTTCATCCGAGAAGTAACATTGCTGCTTTAAACCCAATCCTTGATGGCCAAGGCATTGTGAGAGTTGGTGGTCGCATTAAAAGAGCACCAATAGCTTCTATACAACAGCATCCTATCATTGTTCCTAAGTCGTTCTTAGCCTTGCTGCTCATTAGGCATTTTCATGAAAAGGTACACCATCAAGGAAGGTTGGTGACCGAAGCTCTCATCCGCAGCAGTGGTTTTTGGATTGTTGGGGCTAAAAAAATGGTCTCGTCAGTTATACACCGCTGTGTATGTTGCAGGAAGCTGCGTGGAAAGCTACAATCTCAGCGTATGGGAGACTTACCTGAAGATAGGATTATGCCAACCCCACCATTTACAGCTGTCGGTGTTGATGTGTTTGGACCCTGGCCTGTTGTTGCACGCAAAACACGAGGAGGACATGCTGAGAGCAAAAGATGGGCCGTTCTATTTAGTTGCCTTTGCACGCGAGCAGTCCATATAGAGGTGATTGAAGAAATGAGTAGCTCAGCCTTCATCAACGCCCTCCGAAGATTTGTAGCATTGCGCGGTCCTGTGAAAGAGTTCAGATCAGACAGGGGGACCAACTTCGTTGGAGCCATTGATGATATCAACGCCCTTGGTATATGTGTGGAAAGAGATGAGATCAAGTCGCACTTGCAAAACATCGCGGCTATATGGAAGTTTAATCCGCCACATGCCTCTCACATGGGAGGCGCATGGGAAAGGCTCATTGGGATAGCGCGAAAAATCCTTGACGCAATGTTGCTGAATACCCATGCTCAGAGACTCACTCATGACGTTCTGTGTACCTTCATGTGTGAAGTATCTGCTGTTATAAATTCGAGACCAATTGCACCTATCTCTTCAGATCCTTACAGTCCAGAGATAATTACTCCTGCAATGCTTCTAACCCAGAAGGCAGAACCATTGTCAGCCTTGACTACATCCACCAACATCAAGGAAATCTATGAGTCGCAGTGGAAGTATGTGCAGATACTGTCCAATACGTTTTGGAAACATTGGAGAAACGGTTACCTTCAGTCTCTGCAAACGCGTCGCAAGTGGAAGCAGGACGAGCCAAACGTAATGGTTGGTGACATTGTTCTTCTCAGGGACAAGGAACAACACCGTAACCTCTGGCCTATGGGTATTGTTGAACGGACCTTTCCCTAGCATTGGGGATGACAAAGTCAGAACTGTGGAAGTACGTGTGGTAAAGGATGGAAGGCCTACCACTTATGTTAGACCAATAGCTGAATTGGTTCTCCTAGTTAATAACACTTGATTGTCATTATGAGAAGTTGTGGCAGAGGACAATGTGTATTAGTCATTTTGTTAAGATGAATAATTTTGTGCCAGTTAACCTTGTACATTTATTCCATCGTTTTAAGCTGTTTGATGATTTAGCACTTTTTTGGCATTTATTTAATTGTAAAAGTGGTTGAATGTTTGAGTTGATTATAGTTAAGCATTCTTAAATACCTTATATTCAGTGGTTAGGTGTTGCTATTAGTTTGCTTTCTGTTTTTCATGTGTTATATTGCACAGAATTTTTGTAATGATTATTTTGCCTTTTCAAAGCTATTCAGATATTATCCTGTTTTCTTATTTTGGGTGATTGAGTTTCGCAAACCTTCGATTGGCAGATCTGGGCTTTGGATCCCGCTCAGATCTGTTCGATAAAATGTTTGAGAATCGATCTTCATGTCGCGACATACTTTAAGACATGTATTTTATTTTGTTAATATGTAACGTTCTTGTGCATTTGAACTTGGGTTTCTGTTTGCTATCTACTTGATAGCAGACGGGGAGTGTTCTGCCACTGCATTGTCTGGCCTTTTGATGGCTTCCGCAGGAGGTTTTTTATTTTTATCCGCGATTTTGGGTTGGGGTTTTATGCCCAGCCGCCGCGCACAGGAAGTCGAGCAAAGCATGGCGCCAAATCATCTGCTGAATTCTGATTATTCTTTTCGTCTCTAGAAGGCTCCAAGGCGTAAGTTGACATATTGTATATGAATAATATGTTTGTATTGACATCATTGATTGGTTTTATCAAGGTTTTGTTCCTTTTGCCTACGCCTAGGCTTCATAAACAAAGATTCTGGTTCGTCCCTGAACTTATTCGCTACTTGACTGTTTTTGCCCAATAAGGCATGACATTGGTTATTTGAGTTAAATATGGCTCTTGTTAAACTGGTTATTAGTTTAAAGTCTTTGAATTTGTTGTAACGGTTTAATTGATTGTATGTGAATGTAGATAAATAGATCTAGTCCAAAAACATTGTAAGAAAACTGAAACTGTGAATATGTTAGATTTTCACTAGTCTTTATTTCTGTATGTTGGAATAATGTCATGATTGCTTGTTTAATAATTTTATCATTGCATTAGTGAATGATCAATCCATATGAGCGTATAGATTTAGCTTTATTATTCAGTAAAGTTATCTTTACTTGTATTCTAGTCAAGAGTAATTATGTTATGACTGTTCGCTGGAATTGTTTTGGTTATACAATTTCATCAGGCGGTCACTGCATAATAATTGGATCTTTTGAAAACTTTAATCTAGCCTATTGCATTATCACTTACAGATTGTATTTTTTATGTCTTTTTAGTTCTTACGGATCAATGGAAAATTGAAGTCTAAACCGTTAACTGTCTTCTCGTCTGTTTATCAAATCCCTTCACGTCCTGGTAAAAGATGGAGCAGAACACTATTGAAAGTTGTAATTACCCACACATTTATACAATAATTGTTAATTTGTTAGCATTGTATAACTGATTTCCATAAAAATGAATTTTCTACTTTAATCCTTTCCCAAACGACAAATTTTCGATTGTCCCATATTGGAAGAGATTGCAGACGTTATTTCAGAATGTGATGAAATTGAAAAATATTCGTCAGATAGAGCAGAAAACCTTGTGTGAAAAGGAGAAATTGCTCTTAGCAAGCAATTTCTCTTTTTCCCACAATGTTTTCCAGAGTCGTCTGCAACAAAGTGGTTAGATGTTGTCATTGTTTGGTAACGGGTTAATAATACTGTTGTTGGCTTAGTTTTATATTTTTGGTTATGAGATTTTTACATTGTAACATAATTATTTAGTCATAGTGTGGTGACCAAGTCATAAAAGATGCAGAAAATTTTGCTAATATTGCTGACTTGCCCACAAGGCTGGTCAAACTTGGATGAAATATTACAAATTTATGCAAGTCAACCAATAAATTTACCGCTAATATTCAAAGTAAAAGAATCAGGGAAAGGTCCACCATTTCAAAATGATTTACAATATCTTAAAGTTATCATCAAGTAGAAATAGTTTTTTAATACAAATAAAATAAAATATAATGACTGTGTAATTTCTCTTGAAATAAGTGTAAATGTCTTTTTGCTGAGTAACCACTGTGAGCACTTGAGTGCCAATACTAGCCTAATCTATACAATATTGGATCATGTCAGCCAGTTTGCTTGGTGTTTCATATATATCAAAGGCAGCAACAAGCTTTAACCCTTTCCCAAACAATAACGACATTTGACCACTTTGTTGCAGACGACTTAAAAAAAACATTAAATAAGAGCAATTATTCCTTTTCCCACAATGTTTTCTGCCCTATCAGAAGATTATTTTCCAAATTCATCACATTTTGATATGTTGTCTGCAAACTCTTTCAATTTGGGACAGTCCAAAATTTGTTGTTTCGGAAAGGGTTAAGTCTTATATCGAAGAAAAAAAACAGAAAAAAACACATCCCATAATGTGTGACCATGGGCAGAAACCATTGAAACTAAATGAAAAAAATGCTGTTTACTACGTAATAATATCATTTTTCTTTCATTCATAATGAGTATTGTCTTTTTAGTTCTCTGTTGCAGACGGGTTAAGACAGTAGTAATTGCTTCACACTTGAAATTCAAAAAACATGTTTATGTTCATGAACAACCATTTGCAGTTCATGCCAGTTCATGAACATTATTAACACATTTCTGGAATGTTCACAGGGGCTGTCATTAAACATTAATAGTACACTATTGCACAAGGCACAATAAATCACCAGCCAATAGTGACAGCTTGCAGAACACATTACCTCACATAGAGGCACCAGTGTTAAAAATGATTCTAGAAAGCATTGTGATAAAAGGAGAAAGTACTCTCAAAGAGTAATTTCTCTTTGGTAACATTGGTTTCTTTTTAGGTTCATAAAGAAAATATTAACTATGTTGTTTTCATACTTTTAAACAATGTATGCTGAAGCTATCAGCTGAGAAAAGTCACACAATTCCACATACCTAGTGGTAAGAGAGGTGAACTTGAAATGATGTCAACATGGATTCAAATCACCAAGGTACGATAGATTTCAATTTTCATTACAGAAAGTTTCCTGGCAGACTTAGGGAACGCAAATCATTGTACTTCCTGACCAGCCCTCATGGGCAGATAAATAAGGGGTCTTTCTCCATCAATAATGAGCTAGGTATAGTAATTAAACTGTAAAACTGTTGACATGATTCAAAAACACCAATAAAACAAAACATAGCATTATTCAATGAGAGGGATGGTTTACAATCAACAAATTTGTCAAATAGTAATTTGGGTTGACTTAAAAGCATACCAGCGTTCTAAACATGAGTTATTAATTATGATATAATATGTTGAAACATAGTGAAAAATGCCTGCACTATTCATTATCTATTTTTCAAAGTGCTATTTTCACAAATCTGGTGCCCACCAATTTAACTTCATTGTTTACATTTGACTAACATCTAAAATAGCAAAGAATGCTCGGATTAATGAATTGCAATCACCTGGTTAGAAATCATCTGCTGTCACAGTCTACATATAAAACCATTATAACAAAAGCACAAATTGCTCATGATGAGCAATTTTTCTTTTGTTATAATGGTTTTTTATCAATTATCAAATCAGGAGTGACATCATTTTCTTGCCTTCAATTTGAACCAATCAATAGTCACATTGGAAAAAATGTAATAAGTAACAAGATATTTATATTGTTTAAAGGCACATTAAAAGGAGACTAATGCTATATCAAACTATATTATTTGATAAAATTTGGTCAGATTCAAATATTTATCATCAAAAAACCCCATCAGCACAACTTAAACATGAAAGCCAACAAGAAATAACCCAGATTAACCAGTTAAATAAATAATTCAGATTGTGTGATTCTTAACCCCTGACCTTGACAGTTGATACACAACTGTTTGAACCTACCAATTAGAATTAGTTATTTTGAATATGTAAACAAACAGGTTGTTGATAAACATGATTGAATTGGAGAAAACTATATTTCAAGCACAAAATAGCTTATTTTAAAGGAGTCTATTTAAAAGGATCTCAATGCATTTGTAAATTGATTCTCATAACTTTTATGAACATAATAAAAGAACTCCATATATTTTCTCAGTAATCTATTTGTACTCATCTCCATTTATGTGCCTTTAAGTGTCACCAATGCATCATAATATCTTGTTACAGGCACAACCTGAGACTGAAGAAAAGTTTTGCCTGATTGATAATTAATAACATAGATTATACAGCTTGTGAATTAACAAATGTTGAAAACAAATCCGTTTGACACAAACCCTTGGCTCTGTGAGTATTAGTTAAATACCCAACAGATATTGTTTAACCCTTTACCAAACGCCAAATTTTCCACTTTTCCAAATCAAAAGAGTTGTCAAAGATATTTCAAAATGTGATGAAATTGAAAAATAATCTTCTGATAAGGCAGAAAACATTGTGTGAAAAGGAGAAATTGCTCGTTAAGAGAAATTTCTCCTTTTCCCACATTGGTTTCTGATGTCATCTGCAAAAACCTGGTCAAATGCCAATATTATTTGGAAATGAGTTGATGAATATTTAAAAACTTTTTCCATACTTCTATCTGGGAATTCGTAAGTAGTCTAAAATAAAAGTGAAGACTGATAATGAGTTTTGAAATTGAAAAATGACCTTTTTCTTCTCAAAATCAGATGTGGAAACCATCATGAAAAATAAAGAATTCGGTTGTAACCAGCAATTTCTTCTTTTGTAATGAAAACGTCTTTAATAGTTTGCTACAAGTGTGTAGAAAAAAGTACAAAGAGTATATTTTTCAATAATATTGTTGAATCTAAACTTAATTTTGTGATTTAGATGTTTTTCAATATCTGAGTTTAACATAGCACATACAGCATCTCAAGAAGGAAAAAAAGTTTGTCATTGTACAAATACAATGCAGTATGGTAAAAGTGGACATATTCTTTGTTGAGAACATGTAAAGACTTTTCAAATGAGTTTTCAAAACCACTTTCTTAATCTGGAAAGCGTCTGACTAGAAACAACAGTAGACAACTTCATGTATGATTTTACATCAAAGCAAAAAAAACAATTATTTTTTTCAATAAGATACTCAATCTATTTCAATTATGTTCAAATAACAATATGTCTTCCGCAGAAAAATGAAACAACTTTTGGTAATACAGTTATTTTCAAATGTTTATGAGCATTTAAAAATATTTCTTAAACATTTTCATTAAATGCCTACAAATTCTTTCAAACAAACCATCAAAGTTTTGCCACATTGGAAACAGTTATTTCATACTTTTTATCACATTGTAACAGAAGACATAATAACATTGTGACATATGAAGAAAAAATGCTCATAATGAGAAATTTAATTTCCATGATTTCTCATTTTTCCAAATATTGTTACACCTAAATCTTGACTTCTGCTAATCATTTCAATTTGGAAATTGTGACAACTTTTTTCATATTTGATTAAATGGTTGAATGCTTTCTGCATCTTAGAAAAGGATTGTTACACCTAAATCTTGACTTCTACAAATCATTTCAATTTTTTTCATATTTGATTAAAAGGTTGAATGCTTTCTGCATCTTAGAAAAGGATTTACACAACACATTATTCATTTTTCAATAAGATACTCAATCCATTTTAGTTATGCTCAGTTATCAATATGTCTTTGGCAGAATTCTTCAACAACTTTTGGTAACACAAGTTATTTTCATTTTTCAAACAGAAGTTGATGAGAAATATTTCATTATTTTTTAAACGTTTTAAACATTGGAAACAGCTAGTCCCTTTTGTCACATGGTTATAGAAAATATGAAAATGAAAAGTCCCTTTTGTCACATGGTTATAGAAGATATGTTAATGAAAGCATTGTGAGAAATGCAGAAAGTATGCTCATAATGAGAATTTTGTTCTTTTTTAAATCATTATGGTTTTTCATTTTTCCAAATGATATTGTAGCAGCTAACCCTTGACTTCTGCTAATCATTTCAATTTGGAATTTGTGACAAGTTTTCATATTTGGTCAAAGGGTTGAATGCTTTCTGCATCTTAGAAAAGGATTTACACAACACATTATTCATGAACCCCACTTGGTTTTCCTATCAAGTGGTTCAGCATTATTTATGGATTTTAAAAGCTTGACACACCAGAAATAAATGATGTTTTTTCTGTGCTTTGCAGAGAGTGACAAAAGAAAACATCAATCATTAGTCAATTAGCAGCTCAGGTTACAGTGTACATAGGCCTTGTGTATGCCTCTTCTCCACCAGTAAGCAGAAAAGGAACATTATTACGTGACAAATGTATGACAACTGAGATAATTATGGGCTTGGAAAAAGTAGCAGAGTTGTGCACCAAATAAAATCAATGACAATTACGAACAACAGACTAGTAAGGATGGATTCAATACCCAAGGTATTATAAACAAAATCATAAATCTTTCGTGAATGTCACTGGGAAACTGCCCCGTTTATTGTTTGCACTCTGGAACAAATACTTGAACAATACTACCCGGGCCTGATTGATGTACACCTAGATTGATCGCACGAGACAGCACAAAGACCACGTGACAAATGATTGACAACCTGCAATGAAGTTTTTGATTGATGCTGCAAATACAAACAGCAGATGGTTTGGAAGCTAGCGTTTTATACAGCGAATGGCGCGCTATAAAATCTGATCTGCAATATCGAGTGTTTCATACATATCTAACGTTCGTGACAACATGTCCCCTCGTAAAAACCAACATTATAAGCCAGTTTTGTTCCAATGATGTTGTGAATTAGTCGTTTGAAAGCGGTTATTTGTATACAAACAAACGTTTAATCGAGCGGTTACACAATTCGTCTGCTGCAGCTTAATGCGAGCTGCAGACGAGTAGAAATCAAACCCTGCTTTAAGCCGAATTAAAAGAAAACACAAACAAGTCACCACTTACTTGACATTCTCTTCGGCTGGAATTGTTTTCTTCTTGTCATTCTATAACATTCAATCTATTTTGTTGCTGTAATACGATGTAATCAGCCTCCTATTCAGTGCACATGACGTTAACTAGTTCTTCTGCTACTGACCTCTCGTTATTGACCCGGAAGTTAAACATATTAGGTTTATGTAAGCGCATGCTCATTGAATACTTCCTTTTCAATTTCAGAAAATCGACGAAGGCATCGCCGGAACACAAATCGGTACTTCGTTGAAAGGTAGTTTTAACCAGATTTCAGTGAGGAGGCAATATTTCAACATATTTGGTATTCATTCGTGTAAAGCCTCATTTGTTTGCCATTATTTTTCTGTGTCGTCATTACAAGTCCAACTGGATAGTTTGCAAAGAAATAATATGCTACGGTTGATTCGTCTTCATGTTTTTGGGATGTTGACAAGTATGGTGGCTCATTGTGACCTACTTCAAACTGTTTTTGACATGTAGGAAGGGATGTAGCAGACGACTCTATTTTTTATTTCCTTCTCATTTATATTTTGATACATTAACCCGAATTTAAGGAATATAAAGGTTCACAAAGATAATAACATTGAGACTAAAGCACATTTTGTTCACATTGAACAAATTACCATTTTTCAACTTTCTTATTTAGACCTAAGCACAGGGGACCTAAGTACCTTCTGTTTAATGTTGCATAACTCTTTACCAAACGTCGAATTTTTGACTGTCCCAAATTTAAAAATGATCTGATAGGGCAGAAAACATTTGGGGAAAAAGAGTACTTGATTGTTTAGAGCAATTTCTCCTTTTCGATCAATGTTTTCGAAAATCATCTGCACAAACTGGTCAAATGTGGTTATTGTTTTGTAATGAGTTAAAACCATCTACAGATGTAAACAGACAAGTTACTCTATCTTCAAAAGTTAACATTAACAAAACATCAGGCACATAGCTAACCCTCCCTGGGTGTGGATTCAAGGGGCGTGAAATTGTGAAAATAATGCTGCAATCTGGGGCATTGAGGTCGATGTTAGGGTCAATTAGAATACTAAAAGGCGTCAAGGGCTTATACAATATATTGAAATAGATGTAATATAATGTGATTTTGAAAATTTCCTGATTTTGTTTATTTTGTCAGAAACATGCAGATTCAGCCGCTTATAAGTAGTTTCGCCCCTAAACATGTTGCTAATAGTTGAATTATTCAATGTTTCAATCCAGAAGGTATTTATAAGAAATGTTCTTTTAATAGGTTAATTGAAGAAAAGAGATTAGAGCAAGGGTAACTGTTGAGAAATAAGGGACTTAGTGCAATATGGAAAAAAGGACTTAATGCAATACCATAGTAATTAAGGCTCCATGTTTCATGGTCATTTGCTATAAATGCATGATTAATCAATATTTTGGTAATTCGTCTACAGGACACAATTCTTGGTATAACCAAGTATAAACAAAATAATAAGAAATTCTGAAATTAGAAGAGTTTTCAGAATATTATTGATAATGTGATATACCTGAAACAATATTCAATTCCAAGAATTTACAAAAATAAACTTATGTCAATGTTTTAAATGCATTTTCATCAGCCCTTCTGATCTTCATCTTTTTATAAATGTCTAGAAATCCTAAAATGAACAGTCAACATTCTTTAGTTAATTTCGCTATCTTATCTCAGACTCTAGAACTCTTTTTTATGTATTTTTGGGACAAAAGATTATACTGTTGAGCATTTAACTGTCAAACCTTAAAACATTCCATAGGAGGTTCATATAAGAGGCCTATTTCTCAAAATAGTAATGTATCGCTTCTCCTAATCTTTTATTGTGGGTGCTCATTTGAATACACATCGTAATAATTTTGTACACAAATGTCCAAAGAGAATTGATAAGAATCATGCATTCCTTTTTTATTTCTAGGCGAGGCAATTGACATTGCAAGATGGATACTGCGGATGACGACGACACCCACTTGTGCCTAGTATGCCATACCACTATCAAAGGAATACTCAACTATGTGACTCATAAAAAGACAGAATGTGTCGGTAAAAGAGTTGTGAAGGGAGAGTTACCCCAGACATTATCAAATCAAAGTACAAATACTACTGAAGCAATGAACAGTGCCTCTACACCATACATATCACAGAAATATTCCCACAGTCAGCCTTTTGAAACAGAATTCACACCATTCAGATCAGCTGTTTCCAGTCATAGTGACATTATTGACTTTGAGACAGGCCAGTTCAACCCTGCAAATAATGATCAAGATAGTAAACCTTGCCTTGCTAACATCTTGTACAGTGGCTCTCATGAGAAAACACCTAATCTGTTTGAACCTCAAGGAACAGCTGCAAGAATAGAGGTGCCAAACACTCAAAAGTACCTTGAAATTCCTATACCCACATCTTTGAACCTCAGTCCAAGTATATTTAGACCAGAACATTCAAGTGAAGACCATGGCCTTCTTGATGGATGTATTACAAGTGAACACCTTGAACCAGGGTTTAGCTCTGGCTTAGAATATCCAGTGCTCAGTTCTAATACAGTTCAGACTACAAGTTCGTCTTCACTGATTATGTCTGATATCATAGCTAACACTTCCAACAAAGAAGAAGATAACCAGAATAGAAATGCATCTGAAAAAGTGGACGACTTCTTCCAATCCTTAGAGCTAATGAGTAAGAATGATCCCAGAGCTGAGAAGGGTGCTGCATTTGGACAGCCACTTGCAAATCTTCCCATTTCCAACATCCTGAGTAACCTCACCTTCAGTAGTGATGAGGAGGAATTCAGTTTTGATTTTGCTGATGATGTCTCATTCGACAGCTTATCAGATGACTCAGATATTGGACTGAACAAAATAACCACAGTTCAATCATCTACAAGCACTTCTGGCAAGAACAGGTAAAGTTCGTTTCTTTGGAAAACAACAACAACAACACATTGCACAAAAAAACCCATGCAATTTATATGATAGAAAGAAATATTTTAAAAGAACTTGACAGGGAAAACTGGCAACTGCTGTTGAGATCACTCTGGTATTCTTAAATTCCTTAATATTAAAATGGATTACTGTTTGTTGGACCAAAAGTATCAAATGCATAAATGGTTCGCATTTTGTTTTACATCCTTACTTATACAGAATTTTTTATATAGCTTGAATATATTTTTCCGTTTCTGTAAAGTTAAATTATTGGACTATTGTAAAATGTTGTTGTACAGGACCTGTTAAAGATTTTCTCTCAGAGATGTGTGTATTTGGAGTTACAAATGTCAAAAATTGGTATTGACAATCTTTATCACTAAACCAAAGACCGTTTTCCATGTCTTTTCTAATAAGTTGCTTAAAAGTTAAAGAGACTCTTTCAGAGTTTGAGATTTTAACTTTTAGAAATAAATTGTCTTTTACCGTAAAAGCAACAACACAAATTTCTAAAGTAACATAGAACTAGATTGTTGACAGCGTCCCAATCCTGCTCATAATATTACTGAAAAGAAAAATAACATTAAAATCGCAGATATCTAAGACCGTTTAAACGGGTTTATTTTGTAAACAACAATTTAACTTAGAGTGAGCGGTGGTATTTTTAGATACCATCGTCACATGGGTTTTCGGCAACATGTGCACATTCCGTCAGACAAAAATCTCTCTTTTTACACTGAGTGTTAAAGATTACGCCAAAAAACTGCACAGGGTTACTTCCCTTCTATGTTGTTGTTGCTGTGTAGTTTGATATTTTAAGATGTCATGTGAAAGCAAGGCGCGAGAAAAGAATTCCCCAGTTTATTTATAAATTTGGTTTCCCGAAAAAGAACAGACAATCATCTAGGTTCACTTCACATTAATTAACGAAAACTCATGGTTTTAGCAACCTATAAGTAAAGAAATTGAAGAGGATCTTAGGTATAGTGACAAGGATTGTGAATATCAAATTTTTAACGTTTATTAACTCCCAAAGCACACATCTCTGAAGGAGTCTCTTTAAATCCCGTGTTTTCACATCAATTACCTCCCTTTAATTTTAATTTTCACACTGAAATGAAAATTACATGAATGAAGTTTGCAAATAAAAATTTCTTTCCAGGAAAAAAATTGCATATGAAATTTGATTTGAAATGGCATTTGTTCTGTCATTTTTTCATCTTGTTATTCTGACAATACCTTTTTTAACCTTCTGGGTAGATACTGTATATCTTAACATCCTATTTAGAAATAGTGCTTATTTTTTCCTGTTTTTTTCTTGCTCACCGAAAGGCAAACGCCTAGGTGGTGATAGTAAACTAACAAACTAAAATTATATTTTATTAAGCAAGAATTAACTCATTGATATTTATGGTGTTTCTTATCCTATTCATTCGAACTATTTTCACATAAACAAAAAGATGTAATGCATGCATGTGCTGAAAACCATTTTTTCTGAAAACCATTTTTTCCGAAAACCCATGTGACGATGGTATCTAACTCTAAGATTACCACCTCCTACTTTCAGCTAAGAAGTTTACCAAATAAACCTGTTTAAATGGTCTTAGATCTCTGTGATTTTAATGTTCTAGGTTTTCTTTGTTTTGTCTTGAGTAATGACAAATGATTTGATAATTTGTCCCATTTATTTCCAGGCCCCGATTTAGAGGGAAATGGCCCCCTGGCCAGGGACCTGAAGTCACAACACCAAGGCAACAACAAAAAACCTCCAAAGGTGGTAAGAAATTTCCACCCGAAACATTCAAGAAAAATATCATTTCCCCAGGAAAACTGAAACAACATTCTCAGATAAAGCCATTCTCTTGTACAATATGTGACCTTGCGTTCGGCTGTCGCTTCAAATATTCAAATCACTTTGGTACTGCTGAGCATAAACAAAACTTGCAAAAGCGAAGGAGTGAACGAATGGAAACAAGGAGACCATTTAAAAGTGGAAGAGGAAAGTCCTTCAAGCTTATTAGAGAAGTTAATAAACAGTTTGAAAACGATCCATTCAGTCAGCCTTTTCCAACAGAGAAAACAGACCCACTTGATAGAGATGGTGAAGCGTCAAATCAAAGTACAAATGTTATCACTGATGGTAAAGTCACTGAAGAATCATTGAATGATATCTCAGTGGAAAACAAAAACGATGAAAATAGAAAAGACCATCAAGATGAGGGGCAAGATGTAATGGTTAGTAAAGGGGAGAACATTGAAGTAAATTCAAGTGTTGGAGTTTTACTTGATGAAAATAAAGAATCAAATGCTAATGAACAGGACAAGACGCATTGTGTAAAAACCAATGAAGACAAAGTAATAGAAGATGATCAGATGACTGAACAAACCCCTCCTGGTGATACTGAACCAATATACCAAGCAGTACCTTTGTATATATGCACTATATGTGACAGGAAGTATCCCAATAAGTACTTTCTCTCCAGACATATGATGGCAAATTCTCATAGAAGAAAAGCACAAGCACATCCTGAGGAAGCCTTTAACTTGCTGCAGCTATATCACAAGTATATTATCAGGTTAAGTCCCTATCAGTGTGCCATTTGTAGATTTTATTTCAACAACTATGATGAGTTCCTCAAACATCTTGAGAGTGTGGATCATGCTGAAACACAAGAGAATCTTGTTGCTGAAATGATGTGTAGTTTGTGTATGTTTAGGACCCACTACAATAAAGATCTATTGGAGCACCTAAAAACGGAAGAGCATGTGAATAACATTAGAAAAAAGAAGAAAATTTGCATCATCAAGGAGAGCCATATAAAATGTAAGTGCAAATACTGTGGACTAGTCATGAACAGTTATACCAGATTAAAGAGGCATGTTGTTCTGAAACATAAAGACAAACAGTTTGTATCTGGTGTAGTGAAAAAACAAATTGGTGTAAGAAATAGACCAAAATGTCCAATATGCTTTTTCCAGTTTTCATGCCAAAGCACACTTGATCTCCATGTGATACGACGTCATAGAAAGGAGAAACCCTACAAGTGCCTTATATGCAGAAAAGGCTTTTCAGATAAGCATACATTTAAAGGACACCTACGAACATCCAGACATTTGAAAAATATCCTGAAAAGGAATGAAGTGAAGAGGGAATTTAATAGATCAAATGAAGACATGGAAAAAGAAGTAGGAACTCAAAATAAGGACGACTTTGATAAAACGAGGGTGAGCTCTGAAAGTACTGCAGATTCAATTGATTTGAAAGCAGATTTTGAAATAAAAAAGGAAAAGAGTGATTTTATCCTTTTTCCAACCAGTGTTGACTCTCATGACTATAATGAAAATATGCAGAACCAAAATTCAAGTATGAAATCGGATCTTACGATTAAATCTATCAAAATCAATCTGAAGACTTCACAATTAAAAAATGCCTCTGAAAAGAAGACGAAAAGGAAAAGACCAAAACTGAAAAGTCCTGTAATCGTTAAAGATAAGACGTACAAATGCAACCACTGTTCATTTACAGTCACAACTTACAATGACCTGAGACCACATTATCTAAAGGAACATGCAGCTCACACCATTATCTGTGAACTCTGTGATATTGTCTTTCTGTCAGACAAGGCAATGAAGTTGCACATTCTCAGCAAAGAGCATCAACAAAACATTAGTGCTAGCAATCCAACAGAAGAGAACGAGACAAAGTACTATGAATGTCATGTATGTAAGAAGAAGTTCACAGATGAGAAGTATTGCAACTTTCACACAGCCTATCAACATTTCCATATTACAACAGAGGAAGGGATTATTAAGGAATATGGAGAAAAAAGCATAACAAGGGAGAAATACAAGGAGGTGCTATCTGGTATAGAGGCTCTACGATACACAGCACGCATTGAATGTCCAGAATGTAAGGTAAAGTTTAAAAAGCCCAATTTTTTAGAACACCTTAGGATACATACTGGTGAGAAACCATTCAAGTGCAAGATGTGTCCTAAAGCTTTCATGGCAAACGTTACCCTACGCAAACATCTGTTAGGACATTTTGGTTGTCAGGAACGAACATGTGAAATCTGTAATAAACATTTTAAGAAAGCTTCCTCATATGAAGATCACAGAAAAGTCCATGATGCAGAAAAGGCATCAACAGAAAAGATGCATGTATGTCACACCTGTGGACTGTCTTTCTATCTGGCCAGACAATTACAAACTCACATCAGAAGACACAAAGAAAAGGAGTTTAAATGTACAGTGCCAGGTTGCCACTGGAAGTTCCTTTTTGCCAATGAATTGAAATATCACATGAGATCCCATTCTCAACAAAAGCCCTTTCTCTGTGACATTTGTGGATACTCAGCGACGTCCAAATGTAGATTAACACGTCATCATAAGACGCATACAGGAGAACGGAATTATCACTGTGAATATTGTTCATACAAGGCTGGAAACAGCACTCATCTACATCGGCACATGAGAATACATATTGGATCAAAACCATTCAGATGTCCTTATTGCGAGTACTCATGTAACACCCATGAAAATATGAGAAAACATATAGTTCAAACTAAAAAGCATGTTGGACTCAAGATTTATCCATGTAAGTTTTGTGATTTTGGCACAAACAGTTGTGCTGATTTTAGAAATCATCTAATAGAAAACCATGAGGCTGACTTGGGACCCAACATCAAGATGAAAAATGGGCTGTCTAAATTTACAGGACTGTATCATAAAGAGTTAGATCCCAAACAACCAATGGAAGGCAATAAGATACATCAAGCAAGGGAAAGGATACCTAGAGTGAAGAAATCTGCTGATGAATCCAGTGTTAAAGCAAGGAAAAAAGATAAATCTAAAGGCAAAGGTACTAAAGGTACTAAAGCTGCAAAACCATCCAACTCACACACAGCAGATATCATGGCGGCACATACTAGAAATATTCCAGTTGTTCATGTTCCCGTTGTTCATGTTCCAGTTGCAGATGATTCTGTTAAACACGACAATTTAGATATTGACCATTTGATGGAAATGAAGCCAAGTTTTCAAAGCATAAAATTGGGTAATGGAAGACCTGAAGTTAAATCAAATATGAATTCATCCCAAGACATGTTCAATGTACAGCCACACTATGCTGAGGGTCAGCATGAGGCTAATGGTTCTGGAAAATTGGAAGGAAAGGACAACATGTCAGAAACCAGGAGAAGTAACTCCTGTTCTGTACCAGTTGGATGCTATGAAAACATAGCAGCAAGAAACTTGACTTTTGGGCAAGCATATGCAGTCTATACTACTGATAATATCCAGAAACAAGCTTTAATGAGCATTAACGCCCCGATAAGCTACAGATCTTTACTGAAACCAAACACATCTCCATATCCTGGTTATAGTGCTTATTCTGATCACCAACAGTTGCCTGGTACCAGTCCTCAAGACTACAATCGACCATATGATGGTAACCAGGTACTTGTGCCTCCTGGTAACAGAGGGGAACCAGGGGGTATGATGGCAGAAAATCTCCATAGAAACACAGGCTCTGCTACTTCTTTCAGTAGTTATTGTGTAAAGCGCTTAGGACAGAACCAAGATGAGAGAGAACAGCATAGGGCAGGTAATCTGGTGATTGACTTGGATTATGAGAAGAAGCATTTACATCATCAATAGATTGATCATGTTGTTTTGTTATGCAGTTGTAGGTTTTCCTTTGTTGCTATAAGACAGCAGGGTATTTTTTGTTGTTATATGGTAGGGTGACCAATCACAAAAGTGGATCCTAAATTGTAGACCTGTCTCAGCAAATCATCTTTCCAACATTACTAGATCTATGTTTAATTATGTTAATGTGGGAAAGCAGTTGGTTTGAAAGAATACTTTGAAGTACTGGTGAGGAAAATCAGGAAAATGGATAGTATAGGCTGACCTATGACATATAAATGAGGTACTGTTGAAAAAGCCTCCATCCAACAACAGCATGCTGAACATTAGTCAATATGTTCTTTAAGACCAGAAAAAAAGAAACCAGATTTGTTGAAAAGAATTGTTTAGGAAATGTCCTTGTTATGATTATATGTATCATATGACAACTACCAAAATAGTGCATAAAAACTATAAACATTTTCCTCTTGTCACAATCATTTCATAAGTTCTCTACTATGAATGTGTTGAACATCATTGGTTTTTTGGACAGGTTTAAATCTTTACTTTTCATTTATCTTCCATATTAAAGATTCAATGAAAGACTTTATCAACTCCTACACAAAAGTAGAGGCCTTGCTATAGTCTAGCAATGAACCCTCAAAATCATGTTTCTTTGCTTAGATGGCAAAGAATTAACTCATTTATTGATTACTTGTTGAAATAAAAGGGTTGTAATGTGTTAAGATGTACACATATCAATTGTCAAAAAAATGTTCTTCCATGAAAATTCATTAAAGAGAATATAAATAATACCTGATGTAAAAATTGCTCTTTTCAAGAACGAAAAATACATTTTGTCATAAATGTTTCTTAGATTTTGCACTGTTGTTTATTTATGAGTTTACTAATTACTCAAAATGTTCTTTTCCTAAATCTCCATATTGGGATTAGCATTCAATGCCTTTGCAGCGTATACATCAATAGATGATAAATTGTTTTATCGTTTTTTGTCATGGTCCAATGTTTCAAAATTTGTCACATAGGCATTTATTTTGCTTTAAAACATAACACTGAATATTTTTCATCTGTTCAACCAAAAAACATTTTTGGAAATAATTAGGGATGGGAACGAATAGTGAAATCACTATTCGAATATTCGACTAGAACTATTCGAATATATTCGAATATTCGATTTTAGAATTCGTTTTGATGTCCGAATGCCTGCATGTCCGAATACTAGTACACTAGTCCTCTGTTCAAACCTTTTGTGTATAGCCGATATCTGTATACATGTACGTGCATGCAATATCAAATATTACAGTTTCGGACGTCAAAACGAATAGATGCTTGCCAATCAAGTGATTCAGTAGGTTGGATGTTGTATTCTTGAGTTACACAGGTTACAGGTCTTGTCGGCAGAACGAGTAAAGTAATTCCAGACACGTGATGGTGACATTGTGTTGTTTATCGAATAGATGTAGAAATTAGAATGAAGATAAGTTTGACAAATTATTTTGAAGAAAAATATACTTTCTAACACAGTATTTGATTGGTCTTCGTGCATATGCAATCATGATTACGATTGGTTATCGAAAGAGTAATTGTTTAATTTCACGACAAACAAGTTACGTGATTGGTTGACACTGACAATTGTCAATAAGCGTGATTGACTTGTTTTGGATAATAAGGAGCAAGTGCAAATCATTAAGGTGTTAGATTTAGCGGCTTAAAATCGACTATTTTCACACTTAGGAATTAATCGTTTTGCAAACTGTCAAAAGATGTGGTAATTTGTCACAGGTGTTTTACTGTGTGACATACGTTGTAAAAACATCGTAACTGCACCTGGGAGCTAGGCACGTTCTTCGATATTTGGGATCGGTTAAGAGGAAGAAAATGAAAATAAAACAACATTATTTTTTTAATAAAATTTATGGTAAACATACAGTAATAAGGGTTCATTAAAATCGAATATTCGAATACTATTTTGCTATTCGAATATTCGACCCGCTATTCGAATATTCGAATATTCATTCCCATCCCTAGAAATAATAGATTATTTTGGTTGAATTTTTATTTTCTTTATTTTCTTTATAGCAATCTGGTGGTCATTGAGGTCTTGCTTTTGTATTAAGTTTCAAATGAATTTAAATGAAAGGAAGTTTCCTCTTTGTTAAGTTAGTTTTTTTATATGGGTTTTACATCACATCAACATTATTTCAGTTATGTAGCGATGCCCGACTCTTAATGATGGAGGAAGACCCCATACTCAACTGCCCATAAGGGCTGGTCAAGGCGGGTAGAACCATCGGCATTCCGTAAGTCAGTCGGGAGACTGCCTCTCATGAAAATCCATATCCTTCTCAGGATTTGAACCCACGCGGAGAGGGGCCATGTGATTTAAAGTTCTGTACTCTAACCACTAGGCCACGGAGGCCCCTCTTGTTAAGTTAGTAGATCCATTACAAGGGAAAAAAAATAAACACATTTCAACTTGTAATTGTTAAGTTAGTAGATCCATTACAAGTTGAAATGTGTTTATTTTTTTCCCTTTATACTAAGGCTTTAGTTGACCTCATTCAAAAGCAATGGAGTCGACATTGAAAACATTGAGACAAAAGCTCACATCTCAAAAAGAGGAGTTAATGCATGACTTTAACAAGTCCTTCACTTTTGTTAACTTTTGTTAAGGACTTGCTACAGTCATGCATTGAACCCTTGTTACTTGTAAATCTTTAATTGGTTACCTTTCTAATTTGGATACATGTACATGTAGTTTGAAAAGATATTCATGTAGTATGACAGATTCAATCATTATCTGTTATCCAGACAATATTTTCTTTTTTTTTTTAGCATTCCTTCCTGGAGAAAACTCATGACAATTGTTGTTTGCTGTTGTCATGATGTCCCATTGCTTTAAAGATAACATTAATTCTAACTCTGTTTAGTTGTAGTCTTTTTCTGCTTTCAACTTGAAACAGTCACAAATTCTTTTATTACTGAATGTGATTGTGAATGGAATTGTTATTAATTTTATTATGCTGATCAGTGATCGACACTTGTACATTTTACTGGTCAAGAAGACTAGCAACTATCTAGACCAACTGGTCATGTAAAAGTTAAACAGGTCTTTGATATTAATCAGGTGTAAATAGGTATTTAGATTCATATTCTTATTTCTGTAACAGAATTATTTTATCATGTTAACCCTTTCCCAACAACAAATTTTCGACTGTCCCGAATTTAAAGATTTTGCAGACGATATTTCATAATGTGATGAAATTGCACAATATTCTTCAGAAAGAGCAGAAAACTTTGTGGGAAAAGGAAAAATTGCTCGTTACGAGCAATTTCTCCTTTTCCCACAATGTTTGTTTTTAAATTCCGCTGCAACAAAGTCATCAAAAGTCGTTATTGATTGGGAAAGGGTTAAAGTAAGTCCATCATGTAAGTTTGAGACACAGTTTTGGCCTGAAAGGATTATTTTGAGACATGGAGGCTTTTCTCAGTGAAGAAACTAGAAAAGACGAATCATGATAAAAGTTTCTGAAAAATTCTACCAGTTTTGAGGGTTTGCAAACTTTAACCCTTTCCCACATAATAACGGCATTTGACTACTTTGTTGCAGACCACTTAGGAAAACTTTGTTGGAAAAGGAGAAATTGCTCGTAACGAGCATTTACTCCTTTTCCCACGAGGTTTTCTGCTCTATCTGAAGAATATTTTTCAATTTCATCACATTTTGAAATGTTGTCTGCAAACTCTTTCAATTTTAGACAGTCGAAAATTTGTTGTTTCGGAAAGGTTTAAAATAATCTGGTCATATGGGGGGAATGTTGGTCAAGAACTTGAACCAATGCTGAGCCTATATGATGCTGTTTGCTAAATTTTCTGGTTCCATTGAGTACCAACAACATAGAAATGAAGCTCTCTTTTTTTTGTCAACTTAACCCATCAGGAAATGGGTTGTGTTATTTCTGTTAGCTGCAGACAGCTTTTGTGTGTTTTTTGGGGGATCTTTTTTACTAGAAGCAATTAAAGTTGGGTTTTTATGCAATGTTTTCATGATTTTCATGTACTATGTTCTAAAATCATAAGATTAATCGCATTTGAGTTGTCTTTGAATTATATGTAATCAATTTGGGAAGCATTTTGATTGATTAAAACTCTTGTCAGACTCAACACTTCAGAAATTGGCCGCATGATTTTACCTTACCAGTTGAAGAATGTATAATGACAAACAAGAACATATCTGGTGATGAGTAATTGTATAATGACAAACAAGAACATATCTGGTGATGAGTAATTGTATAATGACAAACAAGAACATATCTGGTGATGAGTAATTGTATAATGACAAACTAGAACATATCTTGTGATGAGTAATTGTATAATGACAAACAAGAACATATCTTGTGATGAGTAATTGTATAATGACAAACTAGAACATATCTTGTGATGAGTAATTGTATAATGACAAACAAGAACATAATCTTGTGATGAGTAATTGTATAATGACAAACAAGAACATAATCTTGTGATGAGTAATTTCTTCTTATGTCTCAATATTTTATTATTAAAATTTATTAAATAACAACCAACCACAGCTATCAATGGTTCAGAGAAACATTACTCAATAATACCTTACTCTGACCATCTATTGAAGAAGAATTAACACATTACAGTCAAACACCTCATTTTCAGTCTTACAGCACCTGAATTTCAAAAACCATTGTGGCAAAAGGAGAAATTCCTTGTCATAAGCAATTTCTCCTTTTGCCACAATTCTTTTTCCATTTACTGGTATTCACCTTTCACAACAGCAGAAATGAAAGGTTTTTCAGGTGTCTATAAAGTTCTTCTGAAGTCGTCTGCTTCAAGTAAAAGAAATGGCATATGCTGGTAGTAGAGAACTAACAAATCAATCTGATAAACGGATTTGTTACTTAAAATAAGCAACCAATTACTTATATGCAGTGGTCATTACCCAAAATCATGAAGATTTGTTTCATGTTTTTATTTGTCATCTGATGTTCTTTTGAATTTGGACGAGTCAAAGTTTCTATGTGGGGGAATGTAAAGCGACCACTTCTGTCATTCATTGGATTCAATCGCATTGGTTATATGTAAGGTCAACTCAACCAGGTTAAGAACTTTTTCCAGTGTAAACCATTACAGAACACCAAATTTTGGACTGTCCCAAATTCAAAGAGTTTGCAGATGACATTAAAAAATTTCTCATGGGTCAAAAAACCTTGTGAGAAATTGAGAAAGAGCACTTTTCTCCTTTTCCCACAATGTTTTCTAGAGTCAAATGTAGTTATTGTTTGGTAATGGGTTAACATTAAGCAGCAGAAATCAATTCTTATCCAACATTAACTTCTGATATTGATACATTCTTGTCAGTCTCCTGGTTCTTTGGATTAAGACTTGTCTAAATATGTCACAATAATAAAGCTCATTGTTTTTTTGGAAAATTTAATCTCACATTAGATTGCCCAAAAGCTCCAGGTTTTGTTTATGTTATGCCTATGGGATGGACACAATGGAATTTGTTACATACAGAGGTATTAAAATCATCTTGTTTACCTAGTTTTGAGTTTTGATTTGTTGTTTTTCTTGAAGATGTCATTAGAGTAAGGAACCCAATTCTCACACCTAACCTTTTTTGAAAGGTGCTTGTTCACTTAAGAGAAATTAAAATTCAAAATAGAATGTTAAAATAATGCAGCTTTTGTATCAAAATTAACTATTGAAAGCAAAATAGTTTGGGAAGTGCCAATTTATCAGTTTGTATGGGTAGATCTCAAGGGGGATGTCATGTTTTGAATAAAAATACATGTTAATTCACCTATACACACTTTGAAGATTAAATAATCATATTTTGCTACCAATGACAGGGATAATTCTACATGGCATTTCACTCATTGTTTTCAAAAAAGCTCATAGTTTTCACTAAATTTTGTTGTTTTTTAGCTCACCTGACCATAGAGTGCTCAAGGTGAGCTTTTGTGATCACCCAATGTCCGTCGTGCGTCATCCGTCGTGCGTCATCCGTTGTGCAACGTGCGCCGTCAACAATTTCTTTAAACATCTTCTCCTCCTAAATCATAAAGCCAATCTCAACCAAACTTGACAGGAATGTTCCTTGGGTGATACTCTTTAAAAGTTGTTCAAAGAAATTGATTCCATGCAGAACTTTTGGTTGCCATGGCATAAAAAAGGGGGAATTTCTGCAATTTTTAAAAAATATTCTTGTCTGAAACCCTGGTCAGAATTCATAATAATTTCACAGGCGCGTTCTCTGGGGGCCTCTTTTCAATAGCTGTTCAAAGAATTTTGATATCTTGAAAAACATGGCCGCAAGGCTGGGTTGAACTTTGAACGTGTTTTTGTTTTCACTATCTACATGTATGCTAAAATTTATAACTTTACAAACATCTTTCTTTCCAAACCTCTGGGACAATTTCAATGAGATATCATGTGAAACATCCCTATTTGGAGGGGAGATAGATTTGTCCAAAAAAAAATTAGTCATGTGACCAAAATGGCTGCCATGCCCATTTTTGATAAACCATTAAAAAATCTTCTTGTCACAAACCACTGGTTAGATTTCAAAATAATTTCACAGGAATGTTCTTTTGGGGCCTTTCTATAAAGATTGTTAATTTTTTTTTTTAGATATCTCGATAAACATGGCCGCCAAGATTCGTTGAACTCTGAACTGTTTTTGTTTTCACTATATACATGTATGGTGAAATTCATACCTTAACAACCATCTCTTTTTTTCAAAACCCCTGGGCCAAGTTCAATGAGATATCATATGAAGCATCCCTAGTTGTAGGGAAAAAAAATTTGTCAAAAAAAAAATCAGTCATGTGACCAGAATGGTTGCCATGCCCATATTTGGTAAAAACCATAAATAAATCTTCTTGTCAAAAACCACTGGTCAGATTTCAAAATAATTCCGCAGGAATGTTCCTTTTGGGCCCTTCTGTAAAGATTGTTAAAAAAAATAGATATCTCGAAAAACATGGCCACCAGGGTGTGTTGAAATATGAACCTGTTTGCATTTCCACTACAAACATGTATGGTAGAATTTCTAACAAAATGCATCAATATAAATTTGGATGTCCAAATATGCCAAAATGATAACAACAAAATGGCAACAATAGATCGTACTGGACAAAAGTGCAGGCTGATCTTCGGACATACAAGCTGTAAAAGTAAAATATTCAGTTTCCACATTGTAAGAATTATGTACCATTTTAATGTCTCTCATCAAGCATACAGTGTCAAACTTGTGAAATTGGAATTAAAATTTCAGGTCAAAGCATAGAAGCACAAGAAACTCTGTGTAAAAGCTAGAAGCAATGTTTCTAACTATTCTTCAAATAGGTCACAGGTGGTAATCTCAGGTGAGAGGTTCTAGGGCCATTGTGGCCCTCTTGTTGTTTTATATAAAAGCCCATTGATTTTAGGATTTCAATCCTAAAAAATATTTTGTTTCAATTGAAAATGATCGCTGCAATGACTATTCTTTACCACTGTCAAACAGCAGTACAATTGTGAAGATTTAAACATATATTTGTTATATCTTCCAAATTTCCTCACATCTGCGAACAAGCACCTTTACCATAACTGTTCTGTTTAATTACTATAATTAAATTATCTTTTCTATTATAAAATCGCTCGCGGGAGTATTAATGTCATTTTTCATAATCATAATCATATTCTTAAAGCGTTATTTACTGTTGAATTTTGACTTGCAACAAAACCATTTACAAGGAAAGAGGCTAACGTGACAAATGCATTTGTACAGAGTAAACATTGCGCATGATCAAAGAGAGATAACTCTAACTTACAAAAGTAAACCTGCTGCAAATATAACTGTATCTATAGGTCGTGA